>JBCEDN010000026.1:0-600000 GCA_039880775.1 Diaporthe vaccinii
AAGCACTGCTTATAAATATTATATAATCTTTAAGCGTTAATATTATTAACAGTAATATTAGCAATGCAGCCCTTATAAACTTATTTATCGCTATATATATTATTTTTATATTAATAATCTTTTATTAAATAAATATATATTTATTTTAAAACTTTAAGTTTTTCTTTTAATTAAAAGGTAATAAAAATAATAAAGGAAAATATAATATTAAATTTAATTAAACTTAAAGTTAATTAATTATAAAATATATTAAAAAGTAAATTAAAATACATTATTAATTTAATTATATTAATATATTATAAAATAAAGGTATAAGCTTTTATATTAAATCTTATTATAAAATAATTAAAATAATCTATATATAAGTAATTCTTTTATTTAATATATTTAATAATAAAGATTAATTAATAGTAATATTATTATTAAGACTTTATTTATTTATTTATTATTTAAAAATTAATTTAAAATATTTATATAAAGTATATTTTTTAAATAATATTTATATATTATATTTATATTATTATAAATAAATAATAAATATTATTTTAAGATTAAGGATTAAATTAAATTAAATTAATTAATATTAATTAATAATAAATATCCCTTAATATAACCTCCCCTTTTATATATATTTAAACTTCTTTCTTTATTATATAAATATTAAATTATAAAATTTAATTAAAAATACTTATTAAATATAAGTTAATAATTTAAGTATTTATATAAAATAGGGTAATATAAAATATCCTTTTTAATATTAATATATTATTAAATAAATAATATTATAATTATTTTTAAAAAGAAGGAAGAAAATAAAAAGTATTTAAAATAATCTTAATTAAATTATAAATTTAAAAGTAGCTTTATTTTTTATTATTTTTATTAAGAATTATAATAAATATTATCTTTTTAATAATCTTTTTTTTATTAAAAGCTGCTTAAAATTACTCCTTATTTATATAATTCTTAATAATAATAATTAATTTATTATTATTAATTAATTATTATAAAGCCTTATTTAATATCGCCTTTATTAATATATTTATTAAGTTATTATTATTATTAATTTAATATATTTTATAAATCTCTTATTATTTATATAATTAATAAAGTATTATTATATTAATTATAAATTTCTTTTCTTTAATTATATTTAACTTAATAAGGTATTTATAAAAGAAATATAAGTTTATATAAATAATTAAGAATATTATAAATATCTTAAGATAAATAATAATTTAATATAATATTATTATAAATATAATGCTTATATTAAAGCTATTAATTATATTATAAATCTTAAAAGCTAATATATTTTAAATAATTTTTTTATATTTTATAAAAGATTAATAGATAATATTTTTATATATATTTTATTATAATATATTTTAACTTTATTTTTTATTAATTAAAATAATTATAAAATTAATTTAAAAGTTAAGATTTTAATTATTAATAAAAAAGCTATTAATAAAAATTATAAATTTAATTATTTTTAAATTAATAAAAATATAATAAAGTCTTTATTTTAAGTTATTTATTTATTATTAAAATTATTAATTAAGTTTAATATAATTATCTTTATTAAGATTTATAATTTAAATAGCTATAGATAAATTAAATATTACTTTTAATTAATAAATAAAGATTAAATAAATATCTTTAACCTTTTATTTATAATATTTTTAAGTTTTATTTATAATTTTAAAATTTATAAGTTTAATTTTAATACCCTAGCCCTTTTATTTTAAATAAATAAAGTTATTAATATTTATAATAATTTTATTATTATTAAAGTTAAAGATATAATTAAGATTAAATATAATCTTTAATTTATATTTAATCTCTTCTTTTTAAATCTTAATCTCCTTAAGCTTTAAAAACTTTAAAATAATAATAAAAAATATATTATTAATTTATATAATTATTATATTAAAGAGCTTCTTATTATAAATAAAGATAAATAAATATAAATTAAATATAAATATCTTTATATTTAATTTATTATAATAATATTTATAATATATTATTTATTAATATATATTAATTTTTATAATATTATAAAAAGGTTTAATAACTTTTATAATAATATTTAATAAGTATTTATTATAAAATTTAAGAAATATATTTATTAAAAAAATATACTTTAAGTTAAATTTTAATTATAAATATATTTAAATAATATTATAAAGCTTAAAATATATCTTTTTTTTAAAAAATATTATTATAATAATTATAAGGAAATATTAATTTATTTTTTAAATTATAAATAATTAAATAAAGATATTTTTCTTATCTTTATTATTATATCCTTAAATAATAAAATAAAACTTCTTATATAGCTTTTTAATCTTACTTTTAATCTTTTAAATTACTTAAGATTTAAATAATTTATAATTAATATATTCCTTTATATTAAACTTTTTAAAGTAAAAGATATTATATTTAATAAAATTAAAAATCTTTTAAATATTAAATTTTTTAAAGGATTTATTTAAAATATTAATTACTTTATTATAATAAAGCTTTAATATTAATTTATAATTATCTTTCTTTTTTTATATAAATAAAACCTTTTAAGGCTTTTTAAGTTTATTCTTTATATCTTTAAAATACCCTTAATATTATAATTAAAGTAATTTTAAATAAAGATTTAATATATTAAATTTAATTAAAATAATATTAAAAATAATATTAAGCTTTAAGATATATTTAAAGGTAATAATAAGTTTAATATTATCTTTTTAATAATATAATTATATAAAAATAAATTAAAAAGTAATAAAACTATTAAATAAGTTAAAGGTTATATTATAATTATTAATATTAAGTAATTTATATAATCTTTATTAACCTTTTTTTTATTATTATATTTTTACCTTATTTTAAAATAAAGATATTAAAATATTTATAATTATAAAGTTATTTTAAATATTTAATATTATATTAATTTAATATTTAATATTTAATCTTTATAATATTTTTATTATTTTTTAAATAACCTTAATTTATTTTAAGGTTAATAAAATAAGAATAAAATTAAAAATTATCCTTAAGTATATTTTAAAGATAAAAAGAGTTAATATAAAATTATTAAGGTTAGTTATATTATTAATAACCTTAAATATTATTTAAAAAATAACTTTCTTTATAAATATTTTAAAAAGTTTAATATAAAGAATATTAAATATATAATAAAAAGGCATATAATATCTTTCAACCTTTTTAATAAATTAATAGGCTTTAATAAATACCTATTTATAAATAATTCTTATAATTTTAACTATATTTTAAAATTTTATTATAATAAAGTTTATATTAATATTATAAATAATTTAATTTAATAATCTTAAATATATATTAATTTAAGTTATATATAATATTTTTTAAATATCTTTTATTAAGATATAAATAAAAAAGCATTTAGCTTAAAAGAAAGTTATTAAATTAATAATATATAAAATAAGAGAATTATTAAAATATATAATATTCATAATAATTTTATAATTAAAATTAAAATTATCTTTAAAGTTAAATTTAAACCTTTTTAAAGTTAAATTATAAAGTTAATAATAATAATAAAACTTAAAAATTACTTTTAAAGCGGAAATATTAATAAAATATTTAATATTAAAAAATAAGTGCATTAAATAATTAATAAATAAATATTTAAATTAATAATAAAGTTATTAAAGCTTTATTTTTATTAAAAAGATATTTATTAATTTATTCTTTAATATAATAAAAAATTATAAATATCTTTATTTTTAAATTATTAAAAAGGTTTTTTTATATAAATTATTATTTTTTATTAAATTAATTTATTTATAATATTATAAAAATAAATAAAGAGTTTTATTATATTTTAAATATATTATAAGAAAAGAATTAAGGTATTTAGGATATAGAATATAATTTTATTAATAAAGGTAGAAAAAATAATAACTTTAAAAGAAGAAATATATAAGCTTTATTTAAATTAAATACTTACCTTTAATAATTAAGAAATATTTATTTAAATAAATAAGTTGCTTTATTATAAAGTAAGATATTATTTATAATTAATTATAGAAACTTATATTGCTTTAATATTTAACATAATACCCTAAAATTACTTATAAAAATATTATCCTTTAATAATAAAAATCTTAACTATTAATATAGCTTTTATATCTTTATTTTTAAAGGGATAGTTATTTTTAAAGAAGATTAAGTAAAGAAATGTTTAATTTATTAAGTATTAAATAATCTTTTTAATAATAAAATTTATAAGATATTAATTAATTAATTATTTAATATTATAATTATTAAAAGTATTATAATTATTTATATTTAAGCCTTTAAAATTAATAAAAAATATAATATATTTTATATTAATAGCCTCCTTATTATTATATTTATATAAAATTATATATATTAAATATATCCTTTAATGCTCTTTAAATAAATATTTTATAAATTAATAATTCTCTTTATTATAAATAAAGCAATGCTTTTTTTAAATATTATAGTTTTAAAAATCATTATAATATTTACTTTAACTGGAAAAGAATTTCTATAATTATTATAATAATTATTATAATTACTATATTTAATATTATATCTATTACCTTAGCTTTTATTATATCTTCTTTAAAAGTTATTATAAAAGCTATTATGATTATTACCTTATTAAATATTATATCATTAATTTAATTAATATTGCTTACCTTTTTTATTATAATAATCTTATTTTTAATTATAATAAATATTATTATTTATATTAAAGGCTTAAGGGTTTTAAACCTTTAATATTTAAAAAAATGCTTATAAATTTATATATAAATCTTAAATATTCTTAAGGATTTAATAAAAAGTAAATATAAATTTTAATATACCCTTTATAGCTCTTAATATATTATTTTATAATAGCTATTTATTAATATTTAAGTTATTATTATTTATATTTTTAGTTATATTTTAATAGTTAAATATTTTAAAATAAAGCATAAGCTTATTAATTAATAATTAAAGAACCTTTATTAAGTCTTTATTAAGGTATTTTATATAAAATTTAATAAAGGTTAATATATTTTAATTAATATAATAATTTTAATAGCTTTTAATAATATTAAATTAATTTTTAACTTTAAAATATATTATATAAAAGGAATTTATTTTATTAATATAATAAAGAATAAATATCTTTATTTTACCCTTAAATATATAAAGGAAGGTATATTAAAATTAATATTTAATAATCTTTAAATTTTTATAAGCAGTTAAAAAGATTAATATTTTATTATTAAAAATATTATATTTATCTTCTTTATACTTCTTATCCTTATAATAATATTTATTAAGGTTAATTATTATAATAACGCTTAATTAAATTAAGATTATTTCCTTAAAGGGAAATATAATATATAAAAGTAATAATCCCTCTTAAGTATAAGGGTAAAAAACCTATAATTATATTTTTTTAACTAATTTATATTTAATTATATAATATTTCTATAATAATATTTCATTTATTTAAGGTAGATGAGAAATATTATTAAAGAAATGCTTTATATATTTAGCTACCTTCTTTTTTCTTTTCAACTTTTTATCAATTATTATTTTAAGAATAATAAGTTTATTTATTTATTTAAAATAATCCTTAAACTTCTTTAAGGTAGTAATAAATATATTAATTTATTTAATTATATAAGGTCCCTTATTTTCACACTCCTTTACCTTTATAAGTGTTATCCTTATATAGGCATGGATTTACTTATTATAATTAAAGTTCATTTCTATAGCTATAGAGCTATTAGGTTTATATATCTAGATAATTGGATGTGGTTGCCTTACCTGATGTATATACTGGTTTAAACTTAACTATTATCTTGACTTTAGTAAGCTAAATGATTGCTTTTAAGTAATCTTTATAGGTCTAGTCTCGCGGTAACAACGGGGATTTTCATCATTTATTAATTAATAAAGCAACGCAGCGCAATAAGGTTGTAATGGGTATATATTTAAGCAGAGCCAAAACCTTAGTTAGGGTAAAGGCGGCTTTTATTATTGCTTATTTTGGCTAACTTATACCTGAGTTACATAGCGATAGAACTTTTATATAATGCTTGACGGCGCCAGACTAGGTTGCTCATAGCCTATAATGGCTTCAACCTTAATGAGCTGATGGCTTATTAATAGCACCGGCGTGAATAATGTTGGAGATTAAATATAGCTTAACGCTACGGCTTTTAATATAAAATAGCAGCTTTTAATTATAAATAAGTTTATAAAAGATTATAAAGTTATTATAAAAAGCCTTATATAATAAAAATTATTATATTTTTTTTTAAATTATATTTTATCCTTTTAAGATATTAATTATAGTTTCTAGCTAAATAAAGGAACTTAAATAAATATAAATAATCAATAAAAGTAATAATATAATTTTAAAAGGGGGAATATTATTTTCATTAAATGCTTTAAATACTTTAAATAAAAGAAAATTACTTCCTTTAATTATATTATTATTATTTTTTCTATCTTAACTTTATTATTATTATTATTATTAATAATAATATTATTATTAAAAGTAATTATAAATATTATTATAAATGCTTTAAAGGTTAATATAAATATTATTTTAATTAAGTTAATATAATATTTAATATTTTTTTTTATAATTATAAATTTTTTTATTATTAATATATAACTTTTTAAAAATATTTATAAATTATTTTAAATAAGATAAAAGATTTATTAAATAATAAAATAAAGTTATATATATTTAATATTTATTATTAATATAAATACCCTTTATTTAAAGTATTTACTTTATTTTTTATATAATATTTAAGTTAATTAACTTAAATTATATATTTATTTATTATTTAAAATCCTTTTAAAAATATTAATATATATCTTTAAGGGGTATAAATATATATAATTACATTTTATAAGCTATATATATATTAAGGTATATTATTATACTTCCTTTAATTATAAAGGTATTTATAATTTAAGATTTAATTATTTAAAGATAACTTTTTATAAATATATAATATTTATTATTATTTTAATAAATAATATTATAATAATTATTATTTATTAATATAAGTAATAATATAAAGGGGGAAATAAAAAATATATAAAAATAAAGTGAAAATAAATAAATATAAAAAGGGTTAATTTAAAGTAATTATTATAAGCTTATATATAAATAAAGCCTTTTATCTTTTTTTAAATAAATATTTAATATAAAGTAAATAAGGTTGTTATTATAATAAGCATTATAAATAATAAAGATTTACTTAATATTTATTTTAACTTTTAAATATATAATAAATATATTAAATAATCTTTATTATATAATATTTTTATATATATATATGTTAATTTAATTAAATTTATATTTATTATTCTTCTTAAATTTTAAAATATAAAGGGCTGTTATATAGCAATCCTTTTTAAATATATAAGTTAACTTAATCATCCTTTTTTATTAAGCTACTCTTATATAATCAGCTTTAATATTATTTTAATATTAAAAATCTTTTATTTTTTAATTATACTCTTATCTTTAAATAAATTAAGTAAATTAAATTACTTATATATCCTTTTTATAATAAAAGAAATTTCCTATTATTTAAATAAGTTAAGCTATTATAATTTTATAAATATATAATATATAATATTTATAAGTTTTTTAATTAATAACTTATATTAAGCTTTTTATATTACCTTTTTAACTTTATTTTTATTTTACTTTTTAAATATTTTCTTATTTACTTTTATATAATTAAGTAAATATTAAAAAGTTAGCTTTTTATAACTTATTTATATAAATAATTTATTTATTATTAAAGAAAAGTGGCTTATATTTAATGTTCTTTTAACGCTAATATAAAAATCTTCTTTTTACTTATCTTTATTTATTTCTTCCCTTCTTTCTTTCTTTATTATATAATATATATATATATATATACTTACTTTATATATTTATATAATTATCCTTTTTTTCTCTTATTATTAATAATCTTAATAACTCTTTATATAATATTTAATTATATTTCTTACTTTAATTTATATAGCTTTTATAATTCGCTTCTCTTAATATTTAATATATTTTTTATTAGCCTTAACCTTAATAAGTTGCCTTGCTTAATATATAATATGCTTATATTTAGCCTTTATATATCACCTTTCTTTATATTAATATATATTATGCTTACGCTTATTAATTTATATATAATGGCTTTTCTTATATTTAATATTATAGCGCTTATTTTTATTCCTTAGGTAGCTTTTATTCCTTAAGGTTTTCTTTAACCTTTTTTTAATATCTTAACCTTTTAACTTAATTTAATTATAAGCTCTTAAATTATAACCTTTTTAATTAATTACTTTATAAATTATACCTTTATAACTTTTATTATTATTAATATTTATATAATCTTTTTTTATTTTTTATTTTTTAATATTAACTTATTATATAATTTTCAAATGCTAAATATATAATTATTATTTATTCTTTATATAATATTTAAATTTTATATAATATTAATATATTATTATTGGAAATTATTAATTATATTATTTATTATTTAAGCTATTTTTATATAGTTTTTATTTAATTATATAATTAAAATAATAGAAAATATATTAAGTATATATAAGGTGATCTTAATATATATTAATTTAAAGGGTGTTATTAAATTTCTAGGTTTTAAAGAGGTATTTATATAAGATATATTTAATAATTATAGGTTTATTAATACCCTTATTATAAGAATTATTAACTATATAAAGCTTATATCTAAAGAAAAGGTTATAAAGGTTATAATAATAAAGGCGGTTTAAATAATAATAGCAATTTAAGATTCTTTTATAGTTTAATAATTATAAAGGATATTAAGCGGGAGATTAAGGAAGAGGAGGAGGGTTTTTTAATTAATTTATATACCTTTAAATATATAGTTAATTAAGCTTATTTTAACTTAATAGCTTTATATATTAATTTTAAAAATTTTATATAATAAGATAAGGGATTAATTTATATAATAAAGGGATTAATTTATATAATATATTTTTTTATATATTACTTTTTATAATAAATTTTAAAATCTCTTTTTATTATTTTTTTTATATAATTATTTTATATAATAAATTATATTTTAAGTATAGATTTTAATATCTTTTATATAACGTTAATTATTCTTTAATATTTATTATATAACTTAAATTATCTTAAGTTTAACTTAAATCTAACTTTTATTATTTTAATTATATTTTAAGGGGTTTTATTTATATTTTAAATTATATCTTAATTTTATCTTAAGCTTATCTTCCTTTTTTTCTTTTATATAATTATTTAATAGCTCTTTTTTTTATATTTATATAGCTATTTAATAGCCTTTTTTTATATTATACTTTAATCTTTATATTTCTTTTTATTAAGGTATTTTATATATACCTTAATCCTTACCCTTAATTTATTTATTAAAATAAGCTTTTTTAGTGCTTTATTTAATATTTTCTTTATATAAATATTTATTAAATTATCCTTTCCCTTAATTTATTATATTTTAAAGATTTCTTTCTTTTTATATACTTTCTTTAAAGATATAATATTAATTATAAGCCTTTTTTTATTTATTATATCCAGCTTTATAAAATAATTATATAATAACTTTAAGTTTATATAAATAATTATAAGGATTTTAAATATTTTTAAATAGATTATTATTTAATTTAGCATTATATTTAATATTATATTATTATTAAACCTTATTATTATATTATATAATTTATTTATTAATATATTTTTAATTACTCTTTTATATTTTATTAAGCTTTAATATATAATATTTCTATAAATCTTAAAACACTTTTTTATATAATTAATTTCCATTATTAATATAATAATAAAACTTAATTATAAGTTTAAATTTATATTATTAATAAAGGATTTATTTATAAAAATATAAAGCTTTATATATATAAAGTTTAATAATATAAAATTAATCTCTTTATTAAGGTTTTTAATTTATTATTTAATTTATATATTTAATGCCTTTATATTTTTCATAATAAGCTTTTTAATTTATATTATTATTAATAAATTATATATTATTCTTAATTAATAAATTAATATTATATATATACCTTTATATATTATATAATATATTATTAAATATCTTTTATATAAATATTAATTTTATAAAGGTTTATAATTTATCCTTTTTATATAAATTATATTATCTTTATTAAATTTAATTCTATTATTATTAAACTTAATTAATTAACATTTAAGATATTTTTATCCTTTATATAAAACCCTTTTTATATAATTTTTCTTTTTTTCTTTAAAAAGATTAACTTATTATAAACTTAAAGATATTATCATTTATATCCTTATAATTTTAAATTATATAATTTATTTATTATAAATAATAAATATAAAATTATATATAAAACTCTTATTTTTAAGATCTTTATATAATATATATAATATATTTTATATTAATATAAGCTTAATTTTATAAATTTATATAATAATTTTTAAATTAATAAGATTATCTTTAATAAATATTTATTATATAACTTTATTAATAATTTTATTAACTATATATATATAAAGAATTATATAATTAAATATAATTTAAATAATATTAATTTCGAATAAATAAAATATAATATAAGGATTAATTTTAATATTAAAATTAATCTTTAATCTATTTTTTAAATTATTAAAGTTTAAATTAAAATAATTTTTTTTTTAAATCTTTATATCTTTATATAATAAATTTAAACTTCTTTATTAATTTAATTAATTTAATTTTTATTTTTTATTTTTTATTTTTTATATTATTTTTATTTTAAAAATTTATAACTTTTTATATAAATTAAGGTTATATTAAATAAATTAAAAAATATCTTTATTAATTAAAATATTCATTTTTAATATATTTAATTTTTTAAATAATTTTTTAAAAATAATAATAATATTATTTAAATAAAGTTTAATTATTAATTTATATAAATCTTTCTTTTTTTATATTATTAAGATATATAAGAATTATAAATATATAATAAAAGTTAATTATATAATAATTTTATAAAAATATCTTTATTTTTTAAATTAAATAATTTATATAATAACCTTTTTTAATTATTTTTTTTTTTAAATTAAAATTATTTTTATATAATTAATTTAATAATATTTAATTTATTTTATATAAAAGCTTTATTTATATAATAATATAACTTAATATATATTATATAAAATAAAATTAAATTATTAATTATATTTATTATAATAATATAATTTTTAATATTATTTATTTTATATAATTCTTTTTATTTTTTATTCTTTTTTTATATTAAAATTTTATTTTAAATTAATAAAAAAAAGATAAAATTAAGATTTAAATTATTTTTAATATTAATTATATAATTAATTTTTATTTTTATTTAAATTATATATAATATTTTTATAATCTTTTATATTATTAATATTTATTATATAATATTTAATAAAGAAAGTAAATTATATAAAATTTATAAATATATTTTAAAAATTAAAAATATTAATATAATATTTTTAAGTTTATTATATTATTTAAAGCTTTTATAATTATTTAAAAGATTATTATATTATATATATAATAATTAAATTTAACCTTTAAAATATTAAAGGCTTTTTTAAAAAATTTATATAATTATTTTATTTTTCTTATAATTTAATATATTTTTATAAATATTTCTTTATATATAATTTTTAAATTCTTTAAAAATAAAATAAATTTTTAAATTATATATAATACAATTTAATAAATTAATATATATATAAATTTAATATTTATATAAAATATTTTAAATATTTTATATAAATAATAAATTTAAAAAAATAATTATTTAAAAGCTTATATTTAAATTAATTATATAAAAAATATTTTTTTATTTAATTATATAATATTAATTATTATTTTATAATTCAAATAATTATTATTTTTAATTAAAAATTTAAATTTTTTAAATAATAAATTATATAATTAATAAAAATAATAAAATTTTTAAATCTTTTTAAAGATTATCTTTTTAATATTATTATATTTTATATTTTTAAAAACTTTATATAATTTATTTATATAAAGATAATTAAAATATTTATAAAGCTTTTTTAATTATAATTTATATTAAAAAATAAATATTTTTATTTTTTTATTATTAAAATTATAATTTTTTTTATATAATAATATTTAAAAGATTATTAAAATATATTTTTAGCTTATTTATATTATATAATAAAAATAAAAAGAGAATTAATATATTTAAAATATAATATATAATATTTTTTAATTAATTAATAATATAAATTATATTTATTATTAAAATATTATTATTATTTTTAAAATTAATTTTTATTATATTTATATTTTATTTAATTTTATATTAAAGCCTTTTTATATATAAATTAATATTTAAAATATCTTTATTATTAAATATTTAATAATTTTTATATTTTAAAGTTTATTTTAATATTTTATATTATATAAATTATATAATATATATTAATTTATTTTTATTATTTTAAGAATAATATAAATATCTTTTTTTATTATATAATAATTAAAAATAAAGTTTATTAAATTTTATTATAAGATTTCTTTATTATTTATATTTTATAAATTAAAAATTAAATCTTTTACTTTTTATAATAAGTTCTTTCCTTTATAATTAATTAAATAAATAATAAAATTCTTATCTTTAAAGATAGGTTTTTAATTAAAATCTTTATATATTTAAAAGTATTATTTTTATATATTTATCCTCTTTTTATTTATATAATTAATTAATTAATACTCTTCCTTTTTATATATAAAGTATTTCTTTAATTAAGTTATTATATAATATAACTTAAAAGGTTATTTTAAGAATTAGCTTTAAATTAACTTTATATAAAAAAAGTTATTAAATAAAAAGGAATTATTAATATAAATTAATAGTTATATAATATCCTTTAATAATTCTTAAGATTTAAATTATATTATTTATTAATTAAATTAATTTTAAATTTTTTATATAATATAAATTAATAAGTTAAATTTCTTTTTATAGCGATTTATAATATTATATATAAGTTAATAAAAAATATTTTATATATAAATCTTTAATTAATTATTATTAACTTTAATTTTAATATTATATAATAAGCTTTAATTATTATTATATATAATATAATTTTACTTTAATATCCCTTTTTAAAGGCTTATTATATAAGCTAAAGCTTATTTAAAAGGGTTTTTAAAACCTTTAAGAGAATCTTATTTAAATTCTCTTTCTTTATTTATATAAAGGATAAAGTTATTTAATTTACTTAATATTAATTATAATTTATTATTATATTAAAATATATATTTATTAAGTTATATATTTCATCTTATCTTTTATTTAATTTAATATAATATATATAAAATTCTTTTTTATAATTAAATAATATATTTAAAAAGATTATATAATATTAATCTTTTATAATTTATAATTATTTATAATAATTAATAAAGATTTATATCTTATTATATAATAAATTATATAACTTATTAATATAATTTTTATCTTTTCTTTATTTTTTTTAAAAAATAGATATTTATTAAGGCTTTATTAATTTATTATAAATAATTTAAATTAAAACTAAATTATATAATATATTATTTATATAAATTAAATATATTATAAATATTATTTTATATTATTATAAAAAATTACTTACTTTTTATATATATTTTATCTTTAGAAATATTTATTATATAGCTTATAGTTTAATAATAAATATTTATATATTTTATAATATTTTAAATAATAATATCCTTAAAGGAAATTAAAATAATATAATTCATTATTATATATAAGGTATTTATATTTAAGGTAATTAGTTTTTTAATATTCTTTTAATATTAATAATTTATATAATTTAAGATATAAAGGAACCTTTTATTTAAGGAATTCCCTTTTTCTTAATTATATTTAAAAATACTTATTTAAATATATAATTTATTTAATTAAATTAATATATTATTTATCCTTTAAAGTTATAAATAAGGGAATTTAATATATTATTTTAACTTAAATCTAAGTTAATTATATTTATAAGGACTTATATAAAATATATATTAATTTAAGTTTTAAATAATAAGTCTTTTAAATTAATATCTTAGTTTTAAAAATATAGATTTATTATACTTTATTATATATTTAATAAGATTATATTCTTAAAGCTTATCTTTTTATATATTACCTAAATCCCTCTTAAATATAAGGATAAAAGACCTATAATTATATTTTTTTAATTGATTTATATTTAATTATATAATATTTCTATAATAATATTTTATTTATTTAATATCTTATTATTACATAATAATATATATTCTTTTTCTTAATTATATAGCATTTAATTATAAATATATTTTATAAATATTTAATATAATAACTTTAATTTATATTAAAAAATCTTATTTTTTAAGTTAATTTCTTTTTTTTTAATAAATAAAGAAGTTAAGGTAATTTTTAAGTTTTAATATAAATATAATTTTAATTATCTTTATATTTTATAAATATTTAAAGAGTTATAATTATAATTATATTAATATTCATTTCATTACTTTTATTAATTTATAATTATATTAAATAATTATTAATTAATATTAAATAATTTCTCATTATATAGCATTTATATATATATATATTAGTTTAGTTAAGTTTATATTGATTATTTTTTTTTAAATTATAAATATAAAGGGCTATTATATAACAGTTTTTTTGAAGTATATAGATTAGTTTACTATCCTCCCTTATCAAGCTGCCTTTATAAAATTAATTCAATGCTATTTTAATAAAATATTTATATAATTTTAATACGGTTAATATTATATAACAATTAATAATATTATTAAAAGGTTTCTTAAATTAAATAAATTAATTTATAATAAATAATATATTAATATTAATATAGCCAATTTATATATAAATTTATATAATAATATATACAAAGTAAAAGCTATTTTTTTATAAACTTAATTATTTATAATTACTTTTATAATTATTAATTAATATTAATATAATAAATATTATATATTATAATATAATATAATTAAATTATATTAATTAATTTATTATATAAAAGGAATAAAAGGAAGTTAAAGCTGCAGCTTTATTTATTAAGCTTATAAAGCATTATTTATATTATATAACCCTTAAGATTAACATTACTAGTAATAATATTAATAATGCAGCCTTTATAAACCTATTTATCATTATATATATTTATAATAATAAATTAATAATATTAATAAAGGGCTAAAGTATATCTTATTTAATTTAAAGATACTTAAGCTATATATATTTATAAATAAATTACTTATAAATATACTAGACTTAAGCTTATAAATTAGTTTTATTATCGCTTTTAAAAATAAGGAATTATATAATAATAGCTTTATATTACGCATTAACTTAATTTATTAAAGTTTAATAAAATGTAAAAGGGTTATTTATAGCATCCTTATATTAAAAATATATAAAATAATAATTAAATTTAATATTAATATTACTTTAAGGATTATATTTAATTTAATTATTTCAGAATTATTGTTATTTTTAATCCCTTTTATTATTTATATAAACTCTTTATTATTATATAAATATTTAATTAAGCTTAAGATTACGGTAGAGAAGTGCTTAATAATTAATATTATAACATTAAGGTAATTTTATAAATAATAAAAAATAAATAAGATAAAGTAGATTTATAATAATAATAACCCAGCTAATATAATAATAAAAGTTAAATTAAATAATGCCTTTATAAAGCTTATAAATTAAAATAAACTTATAATTTATATTAAAAAAAAGTTATGCAATTAAAATTATAATAAGCCTTTCCTTTATTTTTTTTATTTTTTATTATACCATTTCAGGGAGTATATAATTATAAGATATATTATATTTATTAAATATAATATAATGAATTTTATAATTATTTTTTAAAAGATAATCTTAAGGTATTAAATTAATTTCATTATTTAATATTAAAGATTTAAATTTTTAAATAAATTTATTAAAATTAAGTTTTTAAGTAGATTTATTAAAGCCTTAAATTTATATTCTTAAATAAATCAACTTTTTAAAATTCTTTTAAATTAATTAAGAAAGCTTATTTTTAAAATTATTTATTTTAAAAGCAAGCTTTAACTTATCTTTAATATTATCCTCTTTAAAATTAAGCTTTAAATTATTATTAATATTATCCTCTTTAAAATTAAATTTAGGAGAATTAAAAAAGGAAAGGACTTTCATAATTATTTCCTTTTAAGTATACTTTTTAATTTTATTTTCTTTAAAATTAAACTTAAAAATTAAAGGAAGATAAAAATTTTTATAATTAACTTTTTTAAATATATTTTTAATTAAAGTATTTAAAATAATATTCTTAATTATATTTTAAATAAGCTTTAAATTACTATCTTTATATATATAAATAATTAGGTTATTATATATATTAATAATGTAAAGCTTATAACTAGTTTTTTATATTTAAATTATATTATTTAAACTAGCTATATTAATATAACCTTATAAAAAAGCCTTTTAAAGAATATAAAGGTAAAGTATAATTAAAATTAAAATTTTAAAGATATTTAAAGAAATATTGCCGCCTTAATTATAATAAATATAATAGCTGCTCTTATTATTATTATTATTAAGGCAATTTCTAATTAATTTATTAAAAGCGATATTATTTATATAGCTTATATAAGGAGCGTTATATTTAAAAATAGCATTATAAGCTTTATTTATTTTTCTTTAATATATTTAACTTTATTATTTATAAATTATAACGCTTTAATCTTTATTTTTATTTAAGCGATTAAAGTAATATTTTTAATAATAATAAATTTATTAATTAAAGAGTATTAATATTATAATGTATATTTAATAAGGGTTTTAACACTTATTATTATCCTTATTACCCTTTCCGGGGCGTTTAAAAGGCATAATTATAATATTTTAATATTTTAAATAAGATTAAAAAAGGATATATAATTTAAATTAAGGAATTAAATAAATATTCTTTTAAATGCGCTTTTAAATAGGATTTTAAAAAGGTTATTTATAAGGGAGTTCTTAAAAATATTTATTAAAGAATAATTAAAAGGTTAAAAATTTAAAAATAAAATTATTAAAATAAGAGAAATTTTTATTATTTATAATAATAGGGGTTAATGGCTATATTTTTTAAAATATATTTTTAGAAAGTTTTAAATTATTTGCTTAATTAAGTAATTAAAGAGTGATATTTAAAGGTTTGAAATTATTTATTTAATTAAGAGATTAAAGAATAATAATTTTTAATTTCTTTTAATTATTTACTTAATTATAAAATTAAAGGGTAATATTTTTACTTTATTAAATCACTTATTTAATTAAGGGATTAAAGGATTAACTTAATATAAATATAATTTATTTTTATGAAAATAAAAAGTATTAATATTAATATATAGCTTTATTTAATTATACTTATAAAGGTAGGGATTTAATAAATATATATAGGTATATTAAGAGCGTTCCCTTTAAAAGCGCTCTTTAACTTAATGAAATAACCATTATTACTATTAATTATTCACCTTAAACTATTATTTTAAAGCTTTATATAAAGTAAAGCCCTTTTAATAATTATATATATATATTATAATTAATATAATTAATATTAAAGTTTTTAATATTAATACTTAAGGGTTTAAAAAGGATATCTTAATAAAGAAAAAATAATATTAAAAATATAAAGTTATAAAATATATTAAAATATGCTAAAGTTAAAGATTTACGAAAATTAAATTAATAAGTTTAATATTAATTTAATTAAATAATATTAATTTAAAATTAATAAACTTATTATTAATTTTATTAAGTTATTAAAAGTTAAAATATATAAAAATATAATTATTATTATAATAAATAACTTTTATAAAATAAACTTTTTATTTATTAATTTAAATATTTAATTTAATAATTAAATAACTTTAAAACTAATAATTATATTATTAAAGAATTAAAATAATACTTTTATATATTAAAATAATTTAATATTATCTTTATATTAAATTATTAATATAAATTTTATAAGTTATTTATTAAACCTTATAAAGATTTAATATAATTATTATATTTTAATAACCTTTATTTAAAACGATTATATAATTAATTAATTAAATAATATAAAGATATAATAATATTTTAAATTTTTATTTCCTTTATTATTAATAATAATAACTCTTAAAATATAGCTATATAAATTATTATATTTTAATAAAAGATTAATTTCCTTTATATTATATAATAAGTTAAGGTTTATAAAATAAATAAGTTAACCCTTTATAAAAGAGATAAAAGAATCTTTTAAGGATTTATTATTTAATATTATATTTATTTTAAATATTATAAATATTAATTTAATTTTTAATATAATATAATTATCTTTATAAGATATTAATTTAAAGATAATACTTTTATATAATTTAAATTTACCTTTAAAGATTATTTAAAAAATAATAAGAAATATTAAGATAAAAATATTAAGAAAATCTTTAAAAGATTTAATTATTTTAAATAAGCTTTTAAAGATACCTTTAAAAATTTAAATAAAGAAAAGTTTATAAAATATAAGCTTATAAAATTTAAATAAAAAAGATTAACCTTTAAATATATTATATATTTTAAATAGCTTATTATTTATATTAATTAAAAAAAAGAAATATTTATAAGTTAATTTTATAAAAGATTTAAAAAAAATATTAAAGATAAAATTTTTAAAATAAATTAATTTAATAATTTTATTAAATATATTATTATAATAATATATATTAATAATTAATTATTTAAATAATAATAAGAATATAATTATAAGAACTTTAAAATTATTAAAAAAATTATAATTAATTAAATATAAATAAAAAGTATTAATATAATAATAACTTTAATAATAATAATAAACCTTAATATTAAAGAAAATATAATAATATTATAATAAATATTTATATAAATCTTATAAAATTTAATATAATTTAATAAAAGTTAAATAATAAGGATTATTATAATTATAAAAAATTAAGATATTTTATTAAAGATTATTAATAACTTAAGAAATAATAGAAATTTATTTTAAAAGGATAATAATAAGTTAATATAATTTAAAGATAAGAGTTAATTATATCTTATAACTACTTATTTAATAAATAATGCTTAATATATTTAAAAAGTAAGATATTTTATATTTATTAATTTAACCTTTATATAAAATATTTAATTTACTTTAATAATAATAAAGAATTAAAAGATTTATTATTTAAATTTAAATAAATAATAAATATTAATAATAAATATAAAGCCCTTAATTAAACCTTTTATTTTAATAATTAATATATATTATATCTTTTAAAGAAAAAAGCTTTTAATTAATTTCTTAAGAAATCTTATTAAGAAAAATAATTAATTATAAGAAAAAGAGGATTATTATATAATATAATAATAAAGGATAATAATTTAAATTATTTAAATATTAAATATATAAGAATAAGTAATTCTTAAAATAATACTTTAGAAAATAATAATTTATTATAAATTAATTAAATAATAAAATTAAAAAAAGATTTTATAGAAAATTTTAATATAAATTTAAAATAATATTTAAGATATAATATCTTAATTACCTTAAATATTAATATTATTAAAATTATTATTATAAGAATTAAGATAATTTAAATAATATAAAAACTTAATTAACCTTTTAAAAAATATAAATTAAATAATAAATTATATTTATAATTAAAATACCTTAAATATTTAAATATATCTTAAGCTTTATATATTTAAAATTTATATTAATTTTACTTTTAAGAAAAAGTTAAATTTAATTTATTTCTTAAATATTTTAAAAAAAAACTTATTATTTAAATTTATAAAAAGGATAAATTTAATTATTAAGAAATTAATAAATATTAATAAGATAAGGCTTATAAAATATTTAAGCTTAATTTTTAATTTTTATTAAAATATTTATAAAGATAATAATAAGTTAAAAATTATAAATTATTTAATTACTTTATTTATAAAGAATATAAAATTATAAATTAATATAATAATAAATAATATAAAAAGTATATTATATATATTTAAATTAAGAAAATATAAAAATTAAAAAAAAAAAATTATTTATAAAGGGATAATAAATAATTATAAATTATAAATCTTTATATATAATATAAATAAATAATGATATATATATTATATTTAAAATAAAGATTAATAAAAAAATATATAATATATTATTAAATAATAATATTTAAAATAATTTTATATTATTAAATATTATTAATAAAAATAAGATTTTATAATATTAAAAGGAAAATCTTTATAAATTTAATATTATAAAAAATATAAAAATAAAATATAAAAATAATATAATTAATATAAAGATTAATTATCTTTTAATTTTAATTTAAAGATATAAAACTTTTATAACTTTAAATATTATAAATATAATATATTATAAATTAATCTTAAGATTTTTATAATTATAAGCTATAAATTCTTAAATTAATTAAATTATTAATTAAATCTTTTAAGATAATATTATTCCTTAAAAAAAGGTTATAATTAATAATATAAAAAAAAGTTTAATTATTAAGAATAATGAAAAGTTATATTTAAATAAATTTATAAATACTTTTAAAAATAAATTAAAGATTTAGCTTTAAAAAAATAAAAAAGGATTAAGCTAATCTTAAATTTTAAAAAAGGGTAAAAGTTAATTAAATTAATAAAAAAATAATAAATTATTATATAATAATAAAAGAATAATTTATTATAATAATATATATAAATAAGAAATATAATGATATTTATTCTACTTATATTAAAGGGAAGAGCTTATAAATAAAGAAGTAATAAATAAATTTATATAAATACCTTATATATATTATAAATTTAAAAAAGTCTTTTAAGAAAGATTAGATATAATCTTATTATAATATAGCCGCTATAATTATAAGGTTTTATTATAAAAAGGGAAAAGCTTAAAATATCATTAGATTTATAGATTTAATAAAGGGTAACTTAAGGCCCTTAAGGAATATCTTAATAAGAACCTTAAGAAATAATATATATAATTATTAAAATTATTAATAAGATATTCAATCCTATTTATATTTAAAAATAATAATAAGCTATAACTTTATATAAATTATTAATAGCTTAATAATATTATTATTAAGAATAAATACCTATTATTATTTATTAAAAAATTATAAGATTAACTTAAAGGAGTATAATAATTTATAACCTTAAATCTTAAATATAATTATAATTTAATAAAAATAAAAAAGGGAAAAGAATAGAAAATAGCTTTCCATATCCATTATAAATATTATAAATATTAAGTTATACCCTTTAAATTAACCAACGCCCTAATTATTTTTTAGGAAATAATTAATAATATTTTATAAGAATATCTAAATATCTTTATTATTATTTATTTTAATAATATTTTTATCTTTTTTAAAAACCCTAAAAATTATAAAAAATATATTAAGAAAATATTTTAAAAGCTTTAAAATATAAACCTCTTAATAAAATTAAAAAAAAGCTTTTTTTATATATAAAAAGTTAATTATCTTAAATATATTATTAAATTAAAATTTATTAAAATATAAAAAGATAAAATCTAAATAATTAAAAAATAACTAATATTAATTAATATTAAAAATATTAAAGCCTTTTAAAGATATATTAATTTTTATAAATAATTCATTAATAATTATAGCGATATTATAAAACCCCTTATAAACCTAATATAAAAAGATACCTCCTTTTAATAAACTTAAAAGGAAAATAAATATTTTAAGTATTTAAAGAAAAAGTTATATAAAACTTAATATTTAAAGAAATAAACCTAAAAAAGGAATTTAAAATTTATATAAACGCCTTAAATAATATAATAAGTAGAGAACTTACTTAATAAAATAATAAAGGATAAATATAAATTATCATAAACTTTAATAAAAAATTTAATAAATTAAAAATATATTATATTATTTTAAATAAAGAATTTATAATAATAATATATATATTTTAAGAATAATAATATTACCTTATTAAAGCTTAAAAATAAATTAAACTTTATATAAATTATAAAAATTTAATAACCTTTATAATAATTAAGTAATTTAATAAAAGATAAGTTAAATATATAAAATTTTTCTTTTAATTTAATATTAAGGTTATTTATATTAAAGGAATAAAGAATATTTAAATTAATGCTCTTAATAAATAACTAGATTATTATATTAAAGAATTTCCTTTAAAATAAATAATATTTAAAATAAAGGAAGATAAAAATCTTATATTTAATAAAAAACTTAATATTATAATTAAAATTAATAAAATATTAAAAGAAATATTTAAAGATTTAAGAGAATAAAATAAATTAATTAAAGAAATATATAAAGCCTTAATATATAAATATTAAGGCATTATAATAATAATTAAATAAATCTAAAGGATATATTAAATCTTAAACCTTAAATAAAGAATAAAAGAAATTATTAAATAATATAACTCTTATAATAAGAATAAGACCTTTTAATATAAATTTTATAAATTATTAAAGCCTTTATTAATACTTATAGCTATTTAATTATTTATTAATTTAAATTTTATTATTAAGCTATCTCTTTTATAAAAACCTTTAATTAAAGTGCTTTATAATAATATTTTAATAATAATTTATAAATTAAATAAATATATATATTTTATATTATATAAAGAAGTTAATATAATAGAAAAACTTATATATATATTCTTATAAATTATTATAAATAATTATAAAATATTATAAGAAATTATCTTAAATAAAGATAAGCTTTTTATATTAAATTTTTAAAAGTTATTAATAAAGTAACTTAAAGTAAAATATAAGCTATTAATAATAACTTATTTATAAATAAATAAATAAATAGAAAGAATTAATTAAATTATAAAATAATACCTTTAATATTATATTAATTAATTATAAGATAATTAAGTTAAATTGCTATTATTAATATAATTTATTTATAATAATATAATAATTAATATAATTAAATAATTACCTTTCTTTATAATTTATAAATATAAACTCTAAGTATATTATAAATTATTATTAAATATAATAATTATAAAATTAATAAAATAAAAAATAATTAAAATTAAATAAATTTAAAAAGATATTTAAGATAAACTTTCTTTTATATAAAAATAAATAATAAAATATATAAATTAAAAAAGAATTAAAGGATTAATTCTTAAAAAGGGAGATAAAGTTTACCTTTTTTAATAAAATATTAAAATTAAATAACTTAATAATAAATTTAATTATAAGAAAATTAAATTATTTAAAATTTTATAAAAACTTTTAAATATTAATTATAAACTTTTATTATTTTATAAAATAAAATAATATAATAACTTTTATATTTTATTTTTAAAATTAATATTATAAAATATAAAAGTTAAAATATAAATTAAAATTATTAATAAATATAATAAAGAATATAAAATAAAATAAATTTTAAATTTATAATAATATTAAGATATAATAAAATACCTTATTAAATAAAAAAGATATAACTTAAGTAAAAATATATAAGAATTAATAAAGAATTTAATTTATTATATTAAACTCCTTAAATAATATTAAGCTTAAAATATAGCTAAAAATAAAATAAAGATAAGATTAATTAATTAATAAAATTAATTAAGATAAAACCTTATAATAACTTAATAAATAATTAAATCCTTAATTAAATAATAAAATTTATTAATTAAGGAATAAATTAATTAAGGAAAGGCCTTAATTAACTTAAGAAACCCTTTATTAATTAATTAATTAATTAATATAATAATACAATTAATTAACCTAATCTTATTAAATAATCTAGCTTATTAATTAATTATTTTATTAATTAATTAACTTTATTAATTAATATAATTTAATTAATTAAATTAATTTATTAATATATTTAATTTATTAATTAAATTATTTATTAAATAACTTATTATTAATATTTTTATTTTTAATATTAATATTTAAATTTATAATTTTAAACTTAAATTAATTAATACCCTTATTTATTATAAAATTTTAATTAAAAATATTAACTTTACCCTTAATATAAAGCTAAAATTCTTATAATTCTATTTTATTAAAACTAAATAAGCTATTATAAATAACCTTAATAAATTACTTAATAATATATTTATATTTAGCCTTAGCCTCTTTATTTTCTATCCTTTTTAGCTCCTTTAAATTATTAATACCTTAATAAATAATATATATTATCTTCTTATATTATATTTATTTCTATTTTTATAAATAAAGGATTTTTATATTTAATAATTATACCTCCTCTTTTATAGCCTTTAACTCCTCCTTTAATTAATAATATTTTAAGATAATCTTATTTAATTAATTAAGAAAGAAACCTTATATATTATAATTTAATAAGTTAAAATAAATATAAGTTAAGTAATATAATAACTTTAAATTAATAATAAAGCAATCCTAACTTAAATTACATTCTTTATAATAAGAATAAAGTATTAAAATAATAAAATTTAAAGATATAATAATAGATAAAAAAGTAGCTTTTTATTTTAATTTAAGGAATAATTTTATAATATAAGATTAAATAATTTTATTAAATATAATAAATTAAAAAGGTATAAATAAATATAAAAAAATATATAAAAAGGATATAAATTAACTTTTAAAGATAAAGGATATAAAAAGGGAGATAATATTATAAATTAATATAATTAATACTTAATACTTAATTTTAATAGCTTAAGGGTTTAAAAAAGGATACCTTAATAAAGAAATAATAATATTAAATAATAAAGTTATAAGATAATATAAAATCTAAGGTTAAGATTTAAGACTTACCTTTAAAGATAAATTAATAAATTTAATATTAATTTAATTAAATAATATTAATTTAATATTAATAAGCTTATTATTAATCCTATTAAATTATTAAAGAATTAAAATATATAAAGATATAGTTATTATTATAATAAATAGCTTTTATAAAATAAACTCTTTAATTATTAATTTAAATATTTAATTTAATAATTAAATAGCCTTATAGCTAATAATTATATTATTAAATAATTAAAATAATATCTTTATATACTAAAATAATTAAATATCACCTTTATATTAAATTATTAATATAAACCTTATAAGTTATTTATTAAACTTTATAAGGTTTAATATAATTATTATAATAATTTTTATATATTTTTATAATTTTATATTATATTTAATTTTATTATAATTATTATATTATTATTTATTTATTTTATTATAAATTATTTTTTATTATTATTTATTTTATTAATTAATTATTTTTTTTTTTATTTTTTTTAAATAAAAGTTTAAAATATTTTAATAATAAATATTTTCTTTAATTTATATTTAAAATCTTTTTATTTTTTAAGGTTTAATAAATATTATATTAATATTTTTAAAATTATAAGTTTAATAATTTAAAATAATAAATTTATATATTATTATTTATATTTTTTTCATTATTTAATTAATAGCTTTTATAATTAATATAAAAAGACTTTTTTAATAAATTAAAATTTTATTTTTAATAAAGTTTAATTATTAAATAATTTATTAAATATTTAATAATATTTAAACCTTTTATTTTTAAAGAAAAATAAAAAGAAATTATATTAAAGTTTATAAATAAATATTAAGTTTAAAAATATTAAAATTAAAGTTTTAAAAGAAATTCCTTTTTTAAATATAAACTTAATATTTTTATTATAAATTATTTTAAATATAAAAAAAATTTAAATTTAATAATATAATTAATTAAAATTTAAATAAAAAAATATTTTTATTATTATATATATATTTTAAAAATAATATAATATTTAACAATTAAAATAAATATAATAATATATTAATAATAATAATTTTATTTTTTTATAATATTAATTAAATTTAATTAATATATAACTTTTATAATTATTTATAATTAATATTTAATAATTAATATTTTTTAATTTAATATATTTATTTAAATATAAACTTATATAATTTAATTATTTAAAAAAACTTAATTTTATTATTTAATTAATAAAATAATATATATATAAAAAAAAATTTATAATTTATTTATATTAATATATATAATAATAATTATTTATTTTTAATTATTAAATTAAATTAATTAAATTTCTTTATATTTATTAATATATATAATAATTATTAATATAATTATTATATTTATTATTAATATAATTTTAATATAATTATTAATATTTATTATTAATAATTATATTTAATTATTATATTTATTATAAATTATTAATTTTTAATAATTTTAAATTTTTATAAAAGGCTTTTTAATAATTATATAAATAATTAAATTTAATTTTTAAATTTAATTATATATTTATAAAATATTAAATTTAATTTTTATTAATTAATTTATTATTTTATAATATTAATAAAAGATTAATGAAATCTTTTATATTAAAAGAATATATTAAAAATCTTTATATATTTTATTTAAATATATATTAAATAAATTTATATTTATTAATATATAATCTTTTATAATATAATTAATTATTTATATTATAAAATATTATATTATATAAAATATTAAAAAGCTATATAATTTAATATATATTTAAAGAATTCTTTAATCTTTATTAAAGTTTTTAATTATTTAAAATATTAAAATATATTTTTAACTAAATTAATATAATAATTATTAGTTTTTAATATATTAAAAATTAAAATAAATTATAATAATTATATTAAACCTTTATAAAGTTTAATAAATAACTTATAAAGTTTATATTAATAATTTAATATAAAAGTAATATTTAATTATTTAATATATAAAAATATTATTTTAATATTTAATAATATAATTATTAATTATAAGATTATTTAATTATTAAATTAAATATTTAAATTAATAATTAAAAAGATTATTTTATAAGAGTTATTTATTATAATAATAATTATATCTTTATATATTTTTACTTTTTATTTATTTTAATATTAAATTATTTAAATTATTAATAATATTTATAATTTAATTAAGTTATTATTAAAACTATAAATGATTTTATTAATTTATTTTAATTAATGGGTTTTTTAACCTTAACTTTAAAATCTATATATTTTATAACTTTATTTTTCAATGCTATTATTTCTTTATTAAAATATTTTTTTAAACCTTTAAGCTATTAAAATTAAATACTTTAATATTAATTATATTAATTTATAATATAAATAAAATAATATAAAATTAATGCGAAAAATAAAAATATAATTATATTAAAAATAAAATTTATTTATTTAAATTTTAAATATTTAAATTAATATTGTTTTTTATTATTTTTTTAAATTAATTAAATTAATTAAAAATAAATAATTAAATTAATTAATATTAATTTTAATTAATCTTTTTATTTTAAATAAATATTAAAGTTAATAAAAGTTAATAAAATTAATAAAATTATTTAAATATATAATATATTTAATTAATTAATTAATTATATTACTTATATATATAATAATTAATATTAATTAATATAAATAAATTAATAAATAAATATTAAATAAATTAAAAATATTTAATTATTATAAATTATTATTAATTATAATAATTATTATAAAATATAATAATAAAATAATATAGTTTATTAATTAGCCGTATTTATCTTATACCTATATTTTTTTATTATTTTTATTAACTTTTATTAACCTTAGTACCTATTTAAGGCAAAGGATTTAATTAAAATTAATATTAATTAGTATTAATTAATCTTAATTCCTTATTTTTAATTAATTTAATTAATTTAAAATAATAATAATATTATAATATTAATCTGAAAGTTTAAGGTTTTAATAGGTAGGTTTATTTTTAATATAAATTATATCTTTATTTTTTATATTAATCTTATATTATTCTATCTACTTAAATATTTAATATATTAAAAATTAATTATTATTATATTAATCTATTTAAAAGAAGATAAAATCTAATTAATACTTTAAGTAATTAAAAACTTTAAAAAAAATTAAAAGAAACCCTTAAATATAGCTTAAGCTATATAAATCTTTAATATCTTTTACTTTATTTTATATAATAAAATAAATAATTAATTATATTATAAAGAATTATGTATTAATAAATATAAATTTAACTTAATTAAAGAATAAATGCTTATTTAATATATATTTAAGTAAAATATATAAGGATTTTTAATATACCTTTTTAATATAAAAGATATAGTTAACCTTTTATTAATATTATAAGATAATAAGCTAGTTAGTAAGAATTAAGCTTAATGCTTTATAAATATATAACCTAGCTTAAAGATTAAATTTAATTATTTATATAATTATTAAAGGGCCCTTTATAAAAATCTTAAGATTATTAGGAATTGATTTAAGCTGCTTTATAATATAATGGCTAAGTATTAAATTATTAATAATAACCTTTATAACTTTAATAAGATTAGCTTTATAATAAATATAATAATTATATTAATAATCGTTATATATATTAATAAATATAGAAAGGTTAAATTAATTTAGCTTAATAATTAAGAATAAGTAATTATTATTAAATATATTAATGTAAATAGGTTATAAATCCTATTATTTATAATTATTTAAGGCGCTTATTATTTTATTAATTAAGTAATAAAGTTAGGTTTTTTAAATAATTAAGTTATTAAGCTTATTTTTAATAAATAAATAGATAATAAGATTAATTTAGAATAGATTTAATACTTTAATAAATATATTAAGTTAAAGAGAGATATTAATTATTAGATATTAATTATAAATAGCTATAAAAGTTATATATTAGCTGAATTTAATTAATATTATAAGGAAAATAAGATTATTATTATTAATATATTATTATATTTATCTTATTTATTCCAGTTATTAAATATTATATTATATTTACCTTTAAAATATATATATGGTGATAAGATTAATCTTTTTATTTAAGCCTTAATTAATTATATTATTAAATCTAAATTCTTTCTTATATTTAAGGTAGCTTATAATAAAACTTTTATAATAGAAAATATTAAGTTTATATTTAAAAAAGCTAGAATTTCTCCTTAAGACCCTAATTTTATAATTTTTAAGCTTAATATTTACTTATAAATTTTAATATAATCCCTCCTTATTTCTCCCTAGAAATAAAAGTTTTAAATATCATTAAATACTTAATAAACTATTTAGCAATTAAATTTTATTAAAAGTAAGATCTTAGTTTATTAAGGAAGCTTTTTTATATTAATTATAAAGGTAATTAATTAAATAGTAAAGGGAATATAAATAATAATATATTTAATTATATTTATAAATAAATAGATTTAGATACTTTAAAAGGCTAATATAATATTTATTAAATGCTAAAAGGTTAAAAGAATTTAAGTATAACTTAAAGGAATATTTATTATTAAAAAATCTTAAGCTTTTATTTAAGAGAAATAAAAGGGGAAGCGGTTAATTAGTAAAATAGTTAGTAATATTAAGGAGGTAAATTATAATAAATTAAATAAATAATAATATAATAATTATAATAATATTAAATATTATATAATAACTTATAAAAAAGATATAAAAGAGTTTAATTATTTAAATTTTAAATAAATAATAATATATTTTTAAGTAATTTATAGCAGATTATATAAATAGTTAATCTAGTTAATATAGATTAAGGTTGATTTTATATAGCTGAAATGCTTTATTTTAATAAGGAAGTTGATTTTCCTATTAAAAGTTATTTATTTTAAATTAATATTATACCCACCTTTATTCTTTTAAATTAATTAAATTAATTAAAAATAAATAATTAGGATTAATTAATATTAATTAATGCTAATTTCAATTGAATCCTTTGCCCTAGGTAGGTGCTAGGGTTGATAGAAGTTGGCAGAAATAGTAAAAAAATATAGGTATATGATAAATACGGCTGACTGGTAAACTATATTATAAATAAATAGTTTATAATATTAAAATCTTAATAATTTAAATATAAAAATAATTATAAAAATAAAAGTATTTATAATTTCCAAAGTTTTAAGATATTATAAGCGACTCCGGGCTTTCAACCTGATGAAGCAATGAAGTAAATAATTGTTGATTGTTGTATGTTGAGGAGAAGAAGTCTCCCGCTATTGGATGCTCTGAAGGAGCCTATTTATAGGCTAGCGTTAGCGTGGGCATACGACCCTCGCACCTTCCAACACATCGAAGCCGCACATTGAGTTCATTTGGTTTATTTGTGTCGCCCTACCGGATATAAATAAGTACACAATTTGCAATGCGGTAAGCTGACATGCATAGTCGCGGCCACTATACATTACCATGAAGCGACTAACGCAGGAGCTCGGCCTCTCGTTGGTCGTAGGGCACTGGCGCCAAGCCATTTTGTCGTCAATCTTCGGCGTTGCGTCACCAGAAGGTCAGCTTTTGGAAACAAATGCACCCGTCTACGGAGGTCAATCTGGGGTCAGAGGCACGCACGAGCGATGCTATTCGAGGGACACATGTACGGATCAAACCGACTGGCTTTTGCGCCCCATCTGTATTTATGGACTACATCCATGGACACGTCGTAACCTTGGAAGCTGTCCCGTATGGCATCGAGCAATGATTTAAGTCTTCCGCTTCCTACATCACGAATCTCGGTCTACTCGTCTCCGGAATTCTCTTCTTCAAGCTCACAACACATTTGAACTGCATCATCATTAAAACACCCATCATGCATCTGTTCACTCCTTTATTTGTCATCATGGCTCTGGCAAGTCCATACCTGACCACCGCAAAAATAGTAGTCATCAAATCCACAGGCGATGCACCGTTCTTTGACCCAACAAACACCACCGCCGACGTTGGAGATATTCTCGAGTTCCACTTTAGCGCCCACAACCGAAGCGTAGTCAGGGGTGACTATGCTAGGCCATGCGAGCCGGCCGCCACTGATGGCTTCTACTCGGGCTTCTTCGTACAAGAAGACGCCACCACGGAAAACGTAAGCCCGGATGACCCGCCCATCGCCGTTAAAATCATGGTGGAGAATGATGACTGACATCCACCCCCCTTTCGCCCAATTACAGTCAACAGTCTTCCGCGTCACCGTGAACGACACGGATCCGATCATCTACTACTGCTCGCAGAACGGCCCCGAGTTCGGGAACCACTGCAAGGACCACGGCATGGCCGGCGTGGTCAACGAGCCTGACATGTCCCGGCTCCAGCAGTACAGGGACGCGGCTGCCTCGGTGAACACCAGCGTCACGCCTGATTCTGAGCCCTTCGGGGGCGTCTTTGCCGTGAACCCAGACACAGACGCTGTGAGCGGGACTGCTTCGGGGAGCTCGCCGGCTGCTTCGACGTCGACAACAAGTGGGTCGGGTGCAGGGTGGAAACACATGAACAGCCAGTCTTGTTGGCTATTACTAGCGGCGATGGCTATGTTGTTTATTATGTAAGAGGATTGGGGTCATCTGTATCACTTGCAAGTTCCTCGAGGGTAGGGGGTTCAAAGCATCCGCTCGCTCAGCATCGGGGAAAGTGCGCTTTAGGAATACAGGGCTGTATGAGTTTAAAGACTGTATTGTAGCTACATAAAATAGGAAATGCAAAGGTCTCGTGATAGACAAGCAGAAGACTATGTCGACTTGGCGTCCTGCCTTGTGGAGCTCAAGAGGACAGCGTATCGAGATTGGATCTTCCCGGCCGAAACTCTTGATCATTATTTACGCCAAAATTGGTTTTCGGCTTATTTGCATCGTTTTTCTGTGTCTTGTGACGACCAAGGTTACCTTCGGTCCACTTTACTCACAACCGCAACACTTTGGGGGGTTCGTAGTCTTTAAGGCGGCTCGTCTGGGGCACGAAAAGGCTAAGACCAAGGATTCTTTTACCTCGTTTCGCAAAACCTTTATTGTCTGTGAGATTATGCAGAGGAAAGCAGTCCTAAAGTAAAAGTATGCCCTGTAAGACATCGTCGTCAGATGGTTTTTTAAAATAGTCTTACTCGAGATACTACAGCGTACCACTAGGCTGGAAAGAGCAATTGAGAGTAAGTAGATCATGACATTACAAAATCAAGCTTGATTTGGAGTATCTCAAAACAATTCAGAATCAGGCGGTTACAGCATTTCAAACATGGAATTGCTAAAGGTGGCAATGACATCTCGGTCACGGAATACTTGCACCATGAAAGGGAACATGAGAAATTCTGATTATTTCCTGACAAGGATCTGTGATATACTAGCCATCAGAGTAACTGAGCCATTTGAACCCCCAGTCCCGATACGAGATACCGGTCCCCTCCTTCCTAACCTTTCCGCACGCAAACATAGTTGCCGAACTCGTAAAGACAGATGGATGTGACAGATTGCAAACAACACGCCATTGACCCCGAGTACAGCGGAGAAGAACAAACGGCAGCTCCCGAGGTCGCCAATTCTCTGAACCAGCCTAATTGAGCTTTCAATATCTTAGGCCTAGAACAGAATAGGGCCAACTCCTTCGTAGTAGAAACCAAGAGGAACGAACTCCAAATTGGTTCAACTTATGAAGTTTAATTATACTGGTGTGACCATCAAGAGGCCCTTGACGCCCTTTGCCTGGGCGGGGCCCAGGCCGGACGAGTCCTGCCGGGTGTTTGCGGCGTTGAGGTACCTGACTTTTTGATTCCCCCAGAAGCGACGGTATTCCCTTGCGTAATCGGTGGATAGTGAGGCTCTGTAGACGGTGGGGTTGGCTGCGGCGGCTGACTTGGCTGCGGTGGTTGACTTGGCGTTGTGTTACTCGCACCTGGTTCTACTTCAGTTCAGGGGTCGGCCGGCCCAGTTGGAACAGGAAAACTAACCGCACGAAGTACTACCACCCCCACAGCCTCCGCCGCCGCCACCACCACCCTCGGCCGGGTCAGGGCCGTTCGGCTGGGACCCGGGGATCGGGTTCTGAGATGGGGGGACACGAGGCGACACGTCATCGAGCTTTCCAGTTGCTGGGTCATAGACGAAGCCGTGAATGATGATCTTCCTGTCTGGGTTGGTCGGGTCTTCGGCACAGATGGCCGGATGGTTCTGGACAAAGAACCAGTCTTGGCGGACGGCGGAGTAGGGGCACTCGAAATCGTACCAGGGCATGTCGACGATCGAAGCCGCACCAGGGCATACGATCTTATCCGGGTACAGCAGTTGGGAGATGGGCTTAGGCATCGAGTTGAGCAGTGTCATGCCGCAATTCTTGTGCTTGATGATGAACACCTCTTTCACGTCCAAGAAGTGCGTGGAAATGATGATGTCCCGGAGGGCAGCTACGGCACTGCCCCCGGCATTGCGGATCACATGGGCTTCGCCTGGGTTGATTCCAAAAGCTGCCGCAGGGTCGATACGGGCGTCGATGCACGTAACTGAACAGTGCAGGAGCCAAAGTCAGCTTATACAGTAGAGTACTAGGGCCGATCAAACAGAGGTAGGACATACCGATGAGATAGTGTTTCGTGGGAGTAAGCTGAAGTTGACCTATCTGTGCTGGACGCGAGGCAACATATTGGCTATTAGCTGCCAGCATGGCTTGGCGATTAGCGGTGTTAACCGTCAACGAAGAGGTAGCCATTGTGACTATTGTTGGAGCGGGGGGCAATCTCTGGGCTTTTTGCAGGGTTATGATTTATATTTTGAGCGATCACGAATGCGTTACCAGGCTGGAAACGACATCTCAGAGACAGGAATCCGCTCAGTGTAAATAGATGGAATAAGTAGCAGTGGTCGAGTTACTCGTATAGTCTTTGTTTAATTAGGACACGGCTCGCCTCAGGAATGTACGCAAACGGTCAGCGCCCAACAAAGTAATCACGGTATGAGCCTTATTCCGATACCAAAGTCGACCAAGGACTCGGGTCACAAATGTACCAAAGATTGCATGTTAGACATCCGATCTTCTACTTCACGTTTTCATCCAGCCGCACTTGTGTGCATTGGCCCGAGCTCATCTTTCAAAACACAAGGAACTCTTCTCAACTCTACGGTTCTTCCATCACGTACTCCCTAGATAAAAAGAATGTACCATATAACAGCAATAGTATTAATTTATTCTTACGTTATAGAAAGAAGTCGTGGCAATTTAAATGTCCAGGCGACGGCGTTGTACAGGCTGCTCTGCAGCCAGGCCGCTCCCGACCTCTCTTCTAATACTAGTAGAGTGGCGCAATTCCACATGCCTCTGCTAAACTCGGCCCGCAGGCCATATCAAAAAAAAACTAAAGGAAAGTCATTTCAGACATATAGTCAAGAGCTGGCAACTTACTACCCATCCGAAGACTTTCATAAACGACGCCAACTTTGCAGGGATGGACTGCAAGCTCAGCAGTTGACATTCTTACACTTCCATTCACCGAACAACCAGGAAGGAATCCTTGTCGGCTAGATATTCTACACTAAACACGCCGTCCCCTTTCCTAGTCGGATTGAAGTGTCAGTGATACAGTGGACTTTTCACTGGATCATTAATTGGATCGCCATCTAGAAAGTAGGCACCTAGGTTGAGTCCTTCTTGTCATATACAAGCGACTTGGAGCAAATGGCATTTGCAGAAGGTGCAAATGCGCATAACCTCTGACGGGACACTGCCAGCACCGACCACACTCAGGGGATCGGTTTCGCCATTGCTTTAGGCACCTAGCTTGAGTGGCACCACCACTCCTTGAGCTCCGGAACTGGTGTCGAGTCAATACTCGACTTTCCCAAGCACACTTCACAAGGGTTATATTGCTAATGGTTCACGCTGTCGGATTCTTCAGTACTGCCCGTCAGTTTGCTAAACTTTGTACCATTGCATATGTACCTCGCCAGAAAGTGTATTTGCAGCGATTCATGCTTACTACATATATAGGTAAGTCACCGAAGCTAGGGTAGCCCTTCAAAGCCAAGATGTATTCATAGCGGATTAAAGTTTTCGAAAATGTTGGCCAGTCGAAAAGGGGCAATTCATAATATGAATCAACTTTTGTGCATATCCTTCTTGTTCAATTTGACATTTCTGAGCTCCAGAGCCGGGATGTTCTTCCATGCCTCAGGGGTGAAGACCGACCGAGGCCTGCTGATGTTGCGCTCCATGAGGCTGCGATTGTAGAAATGTACAGTCTGGTATTTTAGAATACATATAGGTTGGGGGTCGACCTGTCTGCCTATGATTCACCAGTCTGGCCACTCCAGTCGATCTTTTGATACACCCATGGGCTCTTGATTTCTATCGCAGCTGTTACCTATCAAAATTCTGCTTCTTACTATAATCGAGTTCTTCTGGACCGTTCTAAAACACTATTCCTAGTCAGAGATTCGCTTAAGCTCAGCATCTCCGAGTGAAGTGTCAACCGAAGCTCGGGATATCGCGATGTCGCAGCAGCCTCGCTTCACGGTGTCCCTCCTCACCTGCATTCTCGGTGGCTCCGTAGTCTCTTCCTACCCTTCACTTACCATGAGACAAGAAGCCGCATCAGATGATATCAATCCCTTCATCGCCCCCAGCGAGATTGAGGACTCCATACGCGGTCCCTGCCCCGGCCTCAACATCCTTGCCAATCACGGCTACATCCTTCGCAATGGGCGCAACATCTCCTCCGCCGCCGCCATCAAGGCGCAGATGACGGCCTTCCACTTCGACCAAGCGAGTGCCGCGAGTCCCATCGCAGGAGCGCTCTCAGTGTCTACGACCGGCTACAGCGACACCTTCAACCTGGATGACCTCACGCGGCCGGGAGCCGACCGCGACGGCGACCTGAGTCGCGCCGACAGGTACTTTGAATTGGTTTTAGGAAGGAGTATTCATTCTGCAGATCGCCTACCCTCTCTCTCTCTTCCCAGAGATCAGAGGGCAGAATATCCTCCCTAATGTAGCTACATACATACAAAAGAGCCTAGGCAACTCTAGGCAGCCCTAGGCAGCTACAAGAGAATGTGAAAGGGCTCTTAGAAACAACTCTTTGGCGACAACATCTCCTTCAATCAGACGATATGGTCCAGCGTCATACAGCACTGGCCCGACGCGACGGTGACCTTCGCGCAGGCGGCCGAGGCCCGCGGCGCGAGGCTCCGGGATGCTGCCGCCGAGAACCCGGAGTTCACGCAGCCAGAGGCGGCCGTCAACGGGCTTCACGCAGCTGGCGGGCGTGCTGTGTGCGTTTGGCGGGAGTGCGGTCGACGGTCAGGCGAGGAGGGACTGGATCAATGCCAGCTTTGTGGAGGAGCGGCTGCCTTATGAGCTGGGGTGGGCCAGGTCCTCGGAGGTATTTACTGCGGCGGACTTTGGGGGTGTCATTGCTGGGTTTGAGAGCGGCGACGCCTGCTTGAGAGGGCTGCTCTATGGAGACTGATTTAGTCTTGATAGGCCTAGTGTCGGTCTTAAACACTGGACTAGTCACCAACAGCACTGTTGTTTTCACCAATTGGATTACAGCGCCTGGCAGGCGATCCATCCCGATGCTCCTTGGCAAGGCCCCCAGAAATACTAAATAGAAAATTGATCCTTCAGCGCTGCGACTCAATCCGTATTTTCGATTCTCTCGTTATCCCCTGTATTTTCCGTGTATATCGCAAATTGACAATTGTACGTCAAACAAATGTCCTCAAAAGGCTCGATTCTCGTGACAGGCGCCAACGGCGGCCTCGGCAGTGCGATTGCATCACAAATAGTCTCTTCGCCAGAGCTCGCGGCCCACCATGGTATTTATACAGCCCGCAATGCTGCGTCCGCTTCCGCGCTCGATGCCTCCCTCCGAGAACCACGCTCGGGCCCTACCGCCTCACCTCATTCCTTCGAGAAGGTCTCTCTCGACTTATCGCGGCCCAGCAGCGTACGAGAAGTAGCCGCCGATATCAGCTCACGCGTTGCTGCGGGCCAGATCCCTCCGATCCGTGCTATAATCCTCAACGCCGGCGTCGAGGAATTCGCAACGCAGACCTGGACTGAGGATGGGTTGGATCCGACCTTTGCAACCAATTACCTCGGACATTGGCTGCTTACCTTGATGCTCCTCGGGAGTATGGACCGAGATAGAGGGAGGATTCTCTGGGTAACGAGTTGGTCCCATAAGTGAGTCACAAAGTCCATTCCCTGCACTTGTATTCATCAGGTACGTATAAGAGAAGTTGTATCTAATCATTGAATCCTGGCAGTCCACGAGATAAGCATAATTCACTCAACGGGGCCTATGAAGAGGACAGGTTTAAAACCTTCATCTCTGATGACCTCGAGCCTATAGCTAAAGGCTCTTGGAGTGCAACCAAGGACGACCCTACAGGTTGGGCTGCGGGCTACAGACGTTATGGCGCGTCCAAGCTATGCGGAGTAATGATGATGTAGGATTTTTCTCAAGCGCCGCACTCATCACCTTGTTTTGTGCACCCAGCTAACAACTTGGTCGCTATATAGTCACGAGCTTCAGCGCCGCCTCGACCAGGACCCTCTCCTCAACAACATATCGGTCCTCTCACTCGACCCGGGAGCGATGCCCACCGGAATCATGCGTCACAACGAGTCCTGGTTCGTGCGATTTGTTATGTTCCAAGTGATCCTCCCTTTGATCACAGTGTTCTGGGGTTGGCTCTGGCCGAACGGGGCATTTCGGACCCTCGAGAAGTCCGCCCGTGACATTCTCGCCGCCGTGATCGCCTGTGGCCCACCACCGCTCAGTGAACACCCAAAAGGCGTTTTTCTGAACGGGTCGGAGCAGGGCGAGTATAACACAGAAGCGCTGGATCCCGTCAAGAGGGATGTAGTATGGAGAGGCAGCGTTCGACACGCGAAATTGGAGAAAGGTGAAACTCTCCTTGAGAAATGGGAATGATCATGGCCAAGAAGACCAAAGGGTGGTTTGTGCAGGAAAACGTTTATGTGATATGTGCATACCAAATAGTGACCTTACTTCGTTCGCAGAGCAAACGGGGACAATGGTGCATGGCATGTTGCAGAGACACTCGCACAGTTACACTTATCGTATGTAGGAACATGCGTCCTGTTGGCTTCTTTTAACGTAAAGCTGAGCTGGGGAAAGAATCGGCCAAGTACTTATTTTACCGATACTGGGCCAAATGAACAATAACATCGTTGCAGTCCACATACCTCGGTAGTTCTGTTCAGCACTGCTGGTTACCCGAGTGTAGGTTATACATCAAAGAAACGATGCTCATGCCTTGCATCGAAACGCATTTGAACATTCAGATAGAATCGAAAGAAATCATGTCCCTAAGTCTTGACGAGCGATGATTGCGCCCGTCAACCTGGAGTCCAAGCCATGCCAGTTATGCTGGTTACATATACATGCGTACTGAGTTACTTAAAGCAACATTCTCTCATATGCTGTTCTGGTGTCACTTCCCTTTGCACCAATGGGACAAATAGATGTCAATTACTGAATGCAGTGCTCCGACTACCATCCATCGGCGTGACAATGTGTCGCCGACACGCTGTGTACCATCGTGCTAATGATCCGACCCTGCAAGGAGCCGTTCTGATGTGACACTTGTGTTTGGTGGATGAACAATGTCGGAATTCAGACAGACCTCTCATTTGCGCAGCTCACTGGGAGGGTTGACGAATGGCTGGGGGACAGACGTTGAACAAATGGTAGTTCTGTATATCTTGTCTGCAGGTGCGGCAACAGTGTCAGATGTGGTCGGGAACTGCATATAAAATACCTTGGTTGACCACCTTTACTGAAGCCCAATATTAACAAATGGAGGGTTTCCTCACTTGATGGGTCCGATTGCCAGTCTTGCTTCATGATGGTCACTTCGGACTTGGGCCGAGGTTTCTCTGAGTAGGATGGAGGATCGACTCGGATCGGTGGTGGTTTCAGAGCGCCCTTGATCAGTGGCCGTTTCTGAAGCGGTTGTAGAGTATCAGGCATTGTGAACCGGGTTCTTATTCTGCTTGTTTGCCAGATACTTGGACTAGACTACGCAGTCTCCATTAGTATCAAATTGGGGCAGGAATACATAGTCAAGAGCTGGGAAGGCGTGCATGTGCCAAGCCGCAGTGATTTGTAAACTTTACGTCTTAGGCCGACGGGTTCTGAGATTGGATGATGAGCAAGCGGGCGTCTATCTACATCCAGTAATACGAGGAGTGGAACCTGACAGGCCTTGGACGAGCCCAATCATGCGCCAGAACAAGGGTATTGTCACATACTGTTTTCAGGATGGACAACTTTTCCAACTCTCGCTCTCTCTGTCTCAATGGTGTCGTATAATTCCGTACACAGCAGGTTTGCAATAGATGGTCTGGCGGGCTGGCTGAAGTTCATGGAACTGAATGAAGCATTTGCGCATGCGATTACCTGAATGAGAAGAAGAGCGAGACTAGGAGGGCAGACAGTTCCCACTTTCCATGAACCAGGGCGAGAGTTCTACCGGACGAACAGGGGTCTGGATCTTATCGCGACTTTATCAGCCCCGTATTTGTCACATCCAGCCAATCACGGCAGGGGACTTCCCCACTTTCCCGCCTCATTCCCCGCCATTCAGAAGTCGAAAAGCGGGCAGGTGCTCTTCACATTTTTTTTCCTTCTGCGACGCTTGCCTTGGATGAGAAAGAAGCGACGGGACAGAAGGGAGATTGGGCCCAGGGAAAGGTGGGAAGGTGCAAGCGCGAGGATGAGGTTGGACACAGGACATGGTGCAAGGTGCAAGGTGCCAGGTGCCAGGTGCGACAGCAACAGCAGCAGGGTGCAGTAAATTATGACTCTTTTTTTTTTGCTGTGGCCCTCATGATCTACTGTACTAGGCGCAGGTAGTCTGATTGATAACTATGACTCTGCAAAAAGTTCCCCCTGTAGAGCAGAATGCTTCCTTCTTAAACCAGCCCAACCCCGCACCCTCCGCTACCGGCCCTCGAACCTCGACCTCGACTGTCTCGCTCATGACCCAAGCCGGCTCACCTACGGACCCGAGTGACAACACCATCGCGACACCGGCGCCCCCCAGATCCGTTCGCCAGCGTGCCTGGACTGTTGGAAGGTCCCGCCTGTGCTGCGCTGTGCTGCCTTGTGCTGCGGTAGCGGAAACCAACGGCACACTGCCCTCTGCCCTCTGACCTGCTCGTCCGCCTCCCCTCTTCCCCATCTCCCCTGCCGCAAGCCTCCGCCACCGTGCAGTGAGTGCATGGACGGCTCTGCAGCCCCCGGAGCCGGCGCCGCAAGCTCGGCAGCCCAGGCCCAAGCTCAACACGGCCATGGCCATGGCAATGGAGGTCCTGCCTCCTCCATGAGCCCGACAAGCCCTGTCTCCGTCCGCAGCCACGGCCTGTCCCACGCCTCCGGCCTCGGTGGTGCCAATGGCGCTGCAAAGCGCAAGAGGAGCTCTGTCGGCATGGTTGGCAGCAGCCCTGGCAGTGACAACGGTGATGACGACCTTGCTGGGGACCACCACGAAAAGAAAAGGCAACCGGGTGTCAAGAGAGCTTGCAACGAGTGTCGCCAACAGAAGGTGAGTCCGAGTCCGAGTCACAGCATTCTTCTTGCCCGCCTGCACAAATCAATCACTGCCAGCCATCCCCAATTCTTCCATGCTCCTCCTCCTTCTCTCACCCTTCCTCTCCAATGCATTCAATGCCAATCGCAACCATTGCGGCCCCTGGGAACCATCGTGCACCACCAGTTGCTGACCAATGGCCCTGACTTTCCTCGGGAATAGTTGCGCTGCGATGTTGTTCAAGACCCCTTCACGAGTTGCTCCAGATGCGTCCGTCTCAAGCTCGACTGCAAGATCGAGTCCAACTTCAAGCGCGTCGGCAAGCGCAGCAAACATGCAGAGATGGAAAGGGAGATAGAGAAATTGCGTCGTAATGTCGCCAAGGCAAGGTCACAGGGCTTCATTCCGGACGAGGACGACCCCATGGAGTCCCAGCTGCAGTCTCCCGTTGTCGCCAGTGTCTATTCCCACACCAGGCACCCTTCGCTCATGGGTTCCGACGAGGCTGTCTCGTCTCTGTTGCACCTCAAGCGTGGAGGCTCCTACAATGTGCCTCGCATATGCCGGGAGCTCGAGGAAGTCCGCCTGACTGAGGACGCCGAGGCCCAGTTATTCACCGAGTACTTCGCCCGTTACGACCAATTTCTCCCATTCCTCAATCCTGCTCAGTCCCCCGACCAATACTATGCGCAGCATCCTCTCCTATACTGGGTCATGATCTCAGTCGCCGCGCGTCGATACCATCCTGATCCTTCTCTCCTGGGGAATCTATCCGGGCCTCTGACAAATCTGCTGTGGCAGACCATTGGAGATGTCCCCAGCAGCCACCATGTCGTCAAGGCTCTTTGCCTCTTGTGTACATGGCCGCTCCCCACAAGCACGTCCTCTTCAGACCCTACACAAATCCTGTGTGGTGTGATGATGAAGGTTGCCACGCTCATCGGTCTTCACAGGCCTCATCACATCAACGACTTCTCGCGTGTCATCATCGACCTGGACAATGAGCAGCTACATGACCGTGTCATGACATGGGCTGTCACCAATGTCGTTGCTCAGTCCATCGGAACGGGCTACGGCCAACCCGCGTCGAGTCTGTATGACTGGACACTGGCCATCCGGCCAGGTGAATCCGGCCCGTTCCAGCTCTCACCAGATCTTGAGGCTCGATTACAAATTGAGAGATTCTGTGACAAAGTGTCCAAGGAGATGTACAGCAACGTTAGCGATCCGCGAGGCGTTGCTGGCGACGAGCACCGGGCCATGCTGATGCGCGTGTATCGTCGCGAATACGGAGAGCTGCAGGCTTCGATACTCTCTCGCAACCTGTCGAGAGTTGTGAACCTACACCTCAAAGCCGCCGGTCTCCACCTTCGACTGGCCGGTTTCTTCGATTCACACAACACCCCTGGATACATGGATGATCTGATGGGTCTTTGGAGGGCCAGTTGCAGTTTTCTGGATTACGTCCTGGACAGCAAACCAACCTCTCCGCATGACCCGCATGGCGAGAGTGATTTGCTCCGATACGCCACCAACTACATCCAGCAGATGCTGGTCGCCGCGGGCTTCGCTTTGCTGAAGCTCCTCCGGTCCTTCTTCGCCAAGTCAGTAGACTACGAACGTGGCCGCATACTGTTCCACCGCACCATCACAGCCATTCGATCAACCAGCGTTGTCCAGAACGACCTCAACTGGCGGCTCGCTGAGCTCATGGTCCAGATCTGGAACGGAGCCCGTAATGAGAAGCGAAGCAAATCCTACCATGACGAGGACTCGGTGCATGAGATTGATGACAGCTTGCAGCTGCAAGTGCGCTGCAGGCACAGCATGAGTCTTGTCTACGACTCGATCTGGCACTGGAGAGAAGAATACCAATCTCGTGGCCGAGGAAATCTCGACTGTAAGTGGAGTCCCCCCGCCTGCCCTCCGGCATCCGTTGCTGACGGAGGGCACGCAGCGCTGAAACATCCCACGAATCCAGATTCCGCAGAGCACTCATCGGCATCATCCACGCATCTCGACCCTCCACTTAGCACAGCACATGGCCTTCCGACAAGCCTCCTCACAGCTTCCAACGGGACACTGACCCCTAGTGGTGGCTCTGGCTTTGGCGGTGGCCAAGGCGGACTGGGTGGTTCCAATTATGAGCCCACTAACTACGACTTCTTCGACCCGCAGCACTGGATGCTGGATGGACTTATGGACTTCAACTATTCCTTCGTTCCGGAAATGGGTGCCTAGACAGCGCGCCGGGACCAAGGACAAGGACACTTTGGAATCCGAGGAGCCCCCGTTCCAAACTCGAGAAAAATCGAGAACGTAGATGAATTTGGCGGGACTCCAGCCCCTTGTGCGACCTCTCTTGACCAGAGGCGGTTGCAATGTTTTGGCACGATTGATACATCGCTTCAGGCTACAGTTTCTGAGGACCTGTCTCAGAAAGTTTGATCATTTTAGAGCGAGCTCTAGTCATATCCCCATTTCAAATACCCAATACTCGACATGGAAATCTCAGCGTTCAAAGAGAAGTAACAGCGAGGTTCATGTTCGCAAGATCAAGTCAATGAAGAGAGGGTTCGAGAGAAAGGCAAGCCGAGTTGCGGATATACCAGAGCTACACGCCTACATGGAAGATTGGTTGAAAAGCATTTGTCAGCCGCCATTGCGGCCAAGAACGATTCCGTTTTGGCGACGAATATGCTTCTTACAGGAGACGGGAAGGACGGAAGGACAATAAAAGGGCAACGGACCTCCTACGGTATGCAACTTCCCCTGTGACACATTTACCTGTACATAGAGGCACCCGAGAGCGAGGATGAGATTGGGACTCATCGGTGAAAGTGCATATCATTACGAGGGCGGCATTGTTTCGGCTTTCTGTTCACTTTACTGCGTTGCTTGTTCATCGTGTTCTTATTGTCTACCATCCGATCCTCCATGCCCACCCACCAGCTGATTGACATCCTTGGCTCGGTGGATTTCATGGGACATGATAGGGGGCCGGAGGGGTCTGGAAAGATTGCTCAGAGGATTTCTCGCGTTCCGCTGGTGGTGGTGGTTGTGATGGTGTCTGTATGTACATGTGGAGACAATACCCCCTTTTGGTACCTTTCTTTTGGCGAGAGCAGTAGGGCTGGCTGCCCATGCAGAGGGGGTTTGAGCTAGCCACCTTGGCCTGTCGATGTTTACATGCAAAAATCAAAGATCGTCATTACCACTGGCCGGGCCTCATACGGATTGATGTCATCGACTGCCTGGTGTGGCATTAAATGTCCGCCCAAGAGGTCTCGCTGGTTCCTGATTTCTATGCCGCGCCTTTCCGGAACAGTCGGGAACGTGCTATCGAAGGTTCGATCTTTGTTGCGCAAAGTAGTACGGTCGGTACCACACTGCAGCCCGGAGGCACATCGTCACCGCCGACACCACCCTGCCATGTGGTAATAAAGTGGTGGAGCCAGGCCATCGTCTCCCTCACTCACTCCTTGTTCGCGTGGCCGGGCTGCGGCGTAGGCGCAGTCTTCGGCGCAGTCGCCGCGGCGGTTATAGGCCGCGCCTTGCCCTCCCAGGAAGTCGTAGGATTTTCGGTTAATGGACGACACAGAGGTGGTGCGTGCTGCATGGTAAGACAGGGATCCGGACGGGGACATTTTGAACAAAAAAAACGTGGGCTTTTGGGCTGGGTTGGGTGGTTACCGCCTGCGGCGCGGACGCACCTCGTCATCCTTCGGCCCAAAACTGCGTACATGGATCGCCGCGGCGCTGCTAGCTGAGTACAGCGGCGGCCTGGCCCAGCCACGCGGCGGCACACCGCGCACCGTTGCATCTCTGTCACTCTCACTCTCTCTCTCTTTCTCTTGATTTGTAACCGTTGTGTGTAAGGTGAAGCGGCCCGGGGAAGGGGGTGCCAGTCGCCGAGGCCTCCTCGTGGGTTTGGCTGGGCTTGAGGTGGCCGGGCATACAAGACTGTCCTGCACTATTCTGCTCCATTCTGCCCTGCCCTGCCCGGCCTGACCTTGGGCCGCTCGCCGAGCCCCGTGTCTTGGCTAGCCAGGGTCCCGTAGGGGTTGCTTCCGTCGTCTTCTTCGATTGCATTCCTCTGCTGGTCAAGTCTCATTGAGTCGTCGTCGAGCCAGGTGTAATAACATACCATGTGCCGATCCGCCTTCCTAGTGACAGCCGGGGTGGGTGTTCAGCGTCGGCCCACGCGGGGACCTTGGCCGGACAGCCACCACGCGACGCGTACCCGGACACACAAGCATGAGATGCAAGCCACTGCAGTCACCCACGTTAGAATGGTGTCCACGCCAAAGTATGCCATGTTTTGGCCGTAATCCAGGAACAAGAAGGGTCTCACTCAATAAACTCCCCGCGCCGCGCCCCCTCGAAACCCGTCAGAGGGAAACCCCAGAAGGGAGCCGTCATTGTCCTCTCTTTGGTCCTCTGCTTGGCCCCCTTGACTGGTTGGTCGTCCACACAGCCCGGGGTTTGAATCCTGCCGTCGAGAGCCTTCGCAAAATAGCAAAAGCCGTTGCGTATGTCCGGGGCTAGCTAGTCCAGGATCTGCTTCCCGGCCGTTTCTTGGGCGGCAGGGTCTTTTCAGCGGAATGAGTGGGGACGCAGCCGACCAATCCGGCCCCGCAGCCCGCAACGAACGCCGACGACACTCGTGGGTGGGTGTCGACACTACACCTGCGCGTCCTTGTTAGCGATATTGATCTATTGAGATGACACCCTACGCAAACCGCCTGGCGGAAACAGTGGGTTCAGTTGAAAGGACCATGCATGCTCTCTCTCTCCCCCTCCCTATCTCTTTCTCGCATCCCTTGACCCGGCATCTGCGGTAGTCGCTTCGCAGGGCGCGATCTTCAGCCTTCCCCTCTTTCCAGAACGAAACGTGTCCATCATGACTGCATCCCGTAAGATCCGGCCCCGGGAGAACAGGCTTGCTGACGGCAGAAGCAACCAGGGATGCCGGAGCGGTCTGGCCATGTGCCCAAAGCGGCTCCGCAGTCGTAGACCGGTGCCGTCGAAGGGAGAGAAAAGGGCTGAAGAGATCGGACAAGGAGGAAATCCATCGCCGAGTGGGGTTTCGAGCTGCATGGGCTGTGCCGTTCAGTCCGGACACGTGCTGGAAAGTGATCTGTCGGGCACATTCTCCTGGCCAGCAAGACAAGTCGCGATGTCTTGCCTCGAGTTGAGTCCTCTGAACCAGAGTCCCACAGGGGCACGCTGCTGGGCTAGATATCGCTTCTCTCTTGAAATTGCGGGCAGGAAGCTTATGCTAGAACAGGGCGTTAAGTTCAGCCACGGGGGTCGTGGCATTCTTCCGGGTGTTCTTGCCAACGTCCACACCAGAAGACGACGAGCTCCATTGCCACGCTTGGCTGGTGTATCGCGCTGGACTCCCCCGGACAGCCTGGGGTGTCAGCGGAGCTTGTGGAAGATGGCTTATGAATACATACTGGGCTAAATTACTGCTGCAAGCCACTGGCTACCCTGAATATGGGGGATCCACAGCGGTGTGAAGCTCAGGGCGAGGAGTGAACCCCCTCCCCTTGTGTTCAGAGCCGCAGAAGTGGTGGGGCTCCCGCTCCCCGTCCCATCAACTGGAGTGATGGGGTTGATTCTGGAAGGAATATGTGAGCACGGCCAAACTTCGTGGCTCGGTCTAATAATCCATCGAAGAAGGGGCTGTCTTGAGGCTCTGCGCCTGTCTCCTCGTGCCAGAGCCAAGTCTCGTGCCGGCCGTCAACTCGCTGGGGCGGACGAGAAACCCCCAGCCTTTGCAGCTGAGCCAGTCTTTATGACCCAGATCATTTTGCCCACAACTCGTTGCGACGCCCACTGGCTGAATACCGGGGTGCTCGTGGCCTTGGAGGATCCAGACGGTTCAGACAATCGCTTCACCGCGATCGGCCGTATCGATGATGCAGGACTCCACAGGTGGAGCCACGTTACTGTATATGCAGGTTGGGCCTTTTTGTCTTTTCCACCGCACATCCACCAATCCTCCCGCTTGCCAATCCTGCCCCGTAAGGCGTCCGAATACGCCAACATGACCGGCATACGGGTTTGGTCAACCAAGTTGTCTGGTTCTACGCTAGGCACGGAAAGCCACCGTAAGGCCACCCCACTCGACATTGCAGACATCCAGGGTCTTGTGGAGGCAGCGCGTGACGAGCGATATGTCGCATGGACTTCAGGTACGTCTTCAGCTTTCAAGGCTGGTGACTCGCAGAGCCTTTGCCACCTCACTAATCGTTCCCCGGTTGGATGGCTGGCAAGTAGACCTGATTGCGGCGGAGCCCACGACGTACAGTACTTCGCGCCTCACACCGCAAAGGGGCTGCTGACCCAAAAAGGGTAGTGGGGGTGTCCTACCGGACGAGTGAAGCTCATTCTGGGTTCTGACAGTTTACTATCGCTGAGTAAAGCACGGCAGTCCCCTTGTCAGCACTCAATCCCTAGGGCTGAACAAGGCAGTGCGCATGTAAGCCTGACAGGTGCATGCCTGCATAATAAGATGGCAGCGATAAGACAACAGACAGCTTGAACGCCAGTTGGTCCTCGGGCTCGCCTGCACAACGGCCTGTCCCATCCATAGCACGTAACGTTGCTGCCACTTTGTCTCGCCGTTGATCCATTTGCAATACTAGTCAGTATGTGGGTGGATGTTCCCGGAGATGACACGAAAGTAAGACTCTCGTGGCTCTTGCCCAAAGCGCAATTCGACGCTCAGAACTTCACCTTAGGGCCGAGTGAGGCTCCACGGGCCGCGACCCGACTGCTCAGACTCAAACGATCCACGTGCGGCCAGGCCACGCCTGGTCGGCGCAGCGGTCGCCGTAGGGATTGCCAACATACAAAACGCGGCTCTTCCTGCAGGGTGGCGGAGCGTGGTAAGCGCTGGCAGCGTTTTTAGTATTGGCAATTGCCTCCTTGGTCTGGATTCCTTGATTATTAATTTGTCAGTTGGCTGTTTCCTCAACACAAGCCATGCTAGTTCGGCAGATGCCATTCCCAGGGGGTTTCCTGGGCATTTTCAGGGTCTTTGACTTGGTCAGCGCACGTTTTGGCGCAGTCACCAACATATTTTACGGCGCAAAGAAGGTTACTATTGTTGGTAAGATGGGATTTGTCGGTTGGCGGGAGCCCTTGTGCTCGTAAGGCACAGTGTGCCTCAGGCGATCCTCACAGCAAGAAAGCGGAGACTGGCGTGGGACCGCTCGATCCAGGAGGCACAGCAGGCAGAGGCTTGCAAGCCCGGGAAAGACGACTTCAACCAGGATCAGGACAGTATCGCCCGCGCTTGATGTCTGAATGTATTGGCTCCAGCCCAAGCGGTCCCCGCAAGGACAGATTGGGTTCGCCTAGCTGATCTGCGCATCAACATGGAGGCAGGCCGCGCTGAAGATCCTCAACAGATCAAGGACGGGGCCATCTCGCTGGTGTTTTCGGCAAGACTTGTCTCCGATTACTAGGAGAAATTTCCACCGGGAATTGCGCATGGCTGGTGTTTCAGTGTACCAGCAGTACCCGATACATGTCGAGTGACTATGGGCAGAAGACATCAATTACTGGATGGCAAGGAGATTAGACTTCGCCCAACCCAACGCATCTTTGGCCTCAAGGGTGTGATGATCACGCCGCATGACTGCAGAACACCTGGTGTGTGCTGGCTGGCGACAATGCCCGTTGGGCGCGCATAGAGCGTTTGTTTCACCATGTTGGCTGTCTGGCTGGCCCTCGATGATCACTGCAGACTGTGATCAGAAGACTTCTCTGTTCAACGGCAGCGGCGGCGTAGGAACCGCCAACTAAGATCATGGGCTAGATCTGAGCAGACAATGGTTTCCTGTCCTGAAGAGGTAGGGCAGACACTCGCTCATTTCAGCTTGGGGGTGACTCGTTGAGGAACAGCAAATCTCAGGGCTGGATCACAGCGATCAAACAGCCTCAGTGTCTTTGCATGTACGCAAGACCTCGCATTACCCCAGGATTTCGTGGGACCCATAAAGGTGCACCAGAAGACAGATGGAACATCGGTGATCAGTCCTGTCGCTCGGGCGGTTGAGGAGGGTAGGGTTCTGATCACTGAGTCGGTGGCTCAGCAGCCACCTTCTCTGATGACTGTGGGGGAACCTGGTTACCTGGCAACCTCGAGGCGCAACCCCACGATCGGCAGCTGACGGTGCTGTTGGCCATTGAGTAGACGTCTATTTTGGTTCGCTTTGCGGTCTGGACTCGTTGCCAGTGAGCTGAGCACCGACAGGTGAGAGACTGACCACCCTCTTCCATGGCTGGCTGTCACTCGCGCAGAACCGAACAGAACTCCGCACAGGGAGCTTTCCGGAGCCGCAGCTACTTTCCTCGGGCCTGGCGGGGAAGTAGTCAAGACTGGCTCACCGCTGCCGGTCAAGTCAGTTGACGCAGGCCACCTGCGGCCAAGTAGTCACCCCTGAATAAAAGCAGTGGCCGCAGGTTATCTCAGATCACGGGGATCATTTGTCATCGTGAAAGGGAGCCGCTGTCCCGTGGCTCCGTGAAGATCTGGTCTAGCACCCAGTCCACCACAGGTAGGGCAGACATGGATCAGGGGTAGTTGAAGGGACAAGTTTTGAGTGATGATCTGATGGTTGATGTTCCCGAGATTGGACGGCAAGGAAGTGGGGTTTGGCCCGTTGCAAGACACCGAGGGAGCTCGCCCAGAAGCTAGCAAGCATGATGATTGTCTGATTGTCCCTGTCGAGCGGTCTTCAACGCGATGGTTGGTGGCCATGGCGGGAGTTTGGCTTCGCACTCGCTTGAGTGTCATGGTTCAACTGCACCGGAGCCAACGGGGTCGCCAGGAAAACGAGACGTGACATTTCATGCTCCGTTTCGTGCGTGATGTGGTTGAATGTATTCGCGATAAGCCTTCCTCCTTCCGGGATGGCATATTTTTACCGCCATCGTCAGTGTGGCAATGAGGCGGTGATCGCTGTCGCGGGTGTAGCGCACGCGTCTACTAGTACCTATTGCGATGTGTGGTTGAGACGGAGCTGGCCAACCGGAAGAAGCTACTGTTGCCCTAGAAGAAGAAAAGGGGCCGGTGGGCAGTGCTAATTCACTGGCGATGTTGTTTAGCTCCCGATTAGCCGACGATGTCATATGTGACTACGGTTGAGAAGACGAGTCCTGGCAGAAACTGAGGCACTAGTGTTGCTTTAGACGATCGATCTGTTACTCTAGCCAGCAACCGCGAGTGGCGTGGGCGGCAGCGAGGAGTTGGCGGTTGGTTCCCGTCAGGACGGAAGCGCTGAGTGGCACAGTTGCGTTACGATCACTTGCAGCCATCGCGGTTGCAGGTGGGCTGCAGTGCAGCGCAGTGCAGACCAGGACAGGGCTTATCAAGCTCTGATGATGTGTTACGATCAGGAACCGTGTCTGTTGGGGCGGCAGAGGTGGAGGGAAGTGTTGGTAGTCCTGAGAGATGTCGGCTGCATAGACACGGTCCTAATGCGAGAACAGACGCGGTGCGTTGGATGAGCGCTGGCACACGATAGCCACACGATTGTCCCGGCAGAGCGGAATAGGCGCTTCGCAGAAGCAAGACCGAGTCATGGCAGCCATGAGGATATGTTTCCGCGGTCCAAAAGGTGTCCCTTAGGAGCTATTCCGTCCCCGTGTTGACTCCTGCGCCATCGCGGGTCGCTTTGCGGCGGCCGCGGCGAAGTCACGATGGGGCATACTCTGTGTCGGGTGAGCTATTCTGCGCTGGTCCCATTCATTCTCGGGATATCCAGCCAGCTCCAGCTCCAGCTCCCGCCCCAGCCACCGTCCAGGCAGGTCGCGGGATAATCAGGGCGACCATAGGACGGCCATGTTCACGATCAAGAATCGACAAGTCCTGGGCTGACCAGACTTGGTGCGCTGCTGGCGGCTTCAGGGTAGGGGCCACTTTTCGAGGGTGGATATCCATCGTCGGATCTGGCAAGTGGCTCGCCCGTCACGTAGCCGATTGCTAATGCTCTGCAATCGAGTGACTGTTTTTGGCGGGCGAGTGGGTATAGACGAGTCGAAGCCGGGATGGATTCAGATGGGCGTGCGGGTGCGGACTGGTGCGGATGCGGAAGCGGGTGAAGTGAGGGTGGGTAGGGGCACTCGTCACCGTCACCGTCACTGTGAAACCCGCGGCCGTCACCTCGAGGAGCGGCGAAACTCGCACCCAGCTGGACGGACACAAAGAGCAACTGCGGGTACGTACCCACCGAAATGTACGTAGGTAGATGGGCTCCAGGTGCGATGTCAACGCAGCAGGGTACATTCGATGCCCACTCCGGCTGCTGTTTCTTGCTTGCCGTGATTGCAGCGACAGTACGCAAGCCCAGCAGTTGACCCGTGACCTGAGGAGGAGTGGGTCCCTCCGGCCGCAACTGGCAGAGTGGCATGGCGACCCACCGTTCGTCAATTGGCCGGGTCCGACCTGCAGGGTATTTTTGCACAGGGGCCTCCCTGCCACCGAAGATCGTCAATCCATCAAAAGTCCGCCCGCCCATTTTCTCGAAGGGCAGGAACCACTCGCTCTATTCGACCCGACCAGACCAGCCGCGAACGCCCAAGTTGGGACTCGACCAGACTCGACCCGACTCAGGGAAGGCAGCACGATGAGTGGGGAAACACGGTGGTAGAGTCATGGTGCGATGAGGCTCTGCGCTGATCGCCTGTCCACGTCATGGAGAGGAGAGAGAGAGGCAGATGGACAGTGTGGCGATGCCCCTCTGCCCTCCACTCCCCTTCTCACCCAGTCGTCTGCCTTGTGCCTGGGTGACTTCTGCCTTGTGCCTTGGGGCCTGCCCACCCCCGGTGCCTACCCACCGGCCAGCATGAACGAGAGTCTGGCGGGGTGGGTAAGTACCTGGGTACTTTCGTCTTGTCAGTGTCGCATTTGAGTTTTGCGGTGCCGGCATCGCAAAGCATGATTCTCCCCCTCATGACACAGCAGAGCTGTGCAGAGCAGAGCAGGAAAGGGCAGCACAGAGCAGAGCAGAGCCTCATTTGATCGCATTAGGCCCAGCCCGCAGCGAGGTGGAGATGTCGCTGTCGTGTTTTTTTTGGGGTTTAGTGCCCACCGGGATTTGGCACCTGCAGAGCCGGAAGTGCTGTGGATTCAACGCAGACTCTGAGGGACAGATGCACAGCCTAAAAGGACAGGCAGAGGCTGGCAGACCGCTTCATAGTCTTTTCCGTTGCACTTGTCACGTCCTGCCGCGTCCTGTCGTGTCCCCCCGCCTCCAAGTCTCTGGGTTGTCGACCTTGGGTCGTGTCACAGTTGCATTCTTGTCCCTGCCCGGCGTTTCTGGCGGCTACCGCGTAGCAGTGCTCTGCTGCCAACATTCAGAAACATTGACGCCCCCATGTGCGAGACTGCCAGCCCACACGCTTACATCGTGTGTTGGAATGAGACTGACTGTTGGTAAAAATGTGTCGCCTGTCGCCTTGGGCTGCCAATCGACTCAGTCGTCCGTAAGGAATAAGCGCTCGACCTTGTGTGCTTGGGTGCATGAAGGGGGGGTTGCGTGTCTGGGATCTTGGAGCTGCGAGCTGCCACCGCACCGCACCTGCAGGCGCCTCTGGCACAATGTACAGGGAAAATCCCAGTAGACGTTGCATTGAGCTAGCCTAAAGCAGCTCTAGCGTTACCGACGGAACGGCACGCAAGTTGACTGGTCGAAGGGTTGCATTCAGCCCCCAGGACACTCCGCTTGGCGGCATGGATGCCGCATCCTTAGTACCTTCCATTCGCGCGCGGGGGGCTGGTCTCATCTTCCAGACGACAGTCCGGTTCCATACGTACCTCCCCCCTTGGCGTTACAACGCTTCATCTTTGAACATCCTGCTGCGCCGTGTTATGGTACCCCTTTGGTACTCACGGACTTTGCTGTGAGCTGTGTGCTCTGTTCTGTGTCGGGTACCCTCCCCTCCCCGCTTTCTAGCCGGATTGCGTCAGTCACTCTCCTCCGTCCGGAGGCAGTCGACCATGGTACATGCTCGGGTAGGGCCCCTCAGCCATCGTAAAGCACGGAGGTACCTCAGCGTGGGTGTGGGCATGTGTGAGTGGGCGTGTGTATGTGTGCGCGCGTTTGAATGGCTGCATGTCCGTGACCAAGGCTGGCCTGTTGGGGCGCTTGTTTCGGCTATTGGCCACCTCTACTGGCTTGTTGTGCCTCCTCCTACAGGCCGCGACAGCCACCGATAAACCACGTCGTTGTTTTTGGCTTATTGATCCTGCTGGACCTCGCGTGCCTGGCCGGGCCGTTGAGGATTTTGATTCCATGCAGAGATCAGCCACGCAAGTGATGAATTTAGCGCAGGATCCAGAGCCTTGTCTCCTGTCCACAATTTGCCGGTCGACTTCCACTTCACTCCGTTTTGGCGCGACCAGTTCCTCCCGTCTCCAGGGTTCTGCTGTCATGGGCATGAGTGTCTGGCCCTGAGCACTGACTGGGTGTTATGCCTGGCTCTGAATCTCGAGGCACAACCCGTTTTGTGAACCTCTGATGATCGGCAGTGTCCACCACGGAACCAAGATCGCGCCAGTCAGACCCGGGTGCCGCGACCCAGGGTCACCCATATTTCATCAGCCATCTGGGCATGGACCAAGGGTCAAACAGGGGCCTCAATGTGCCATGGTCCTTCTCGGCCTCAATCTTGGGCATGTGCGCCATGAGCTTTCCGGCTGTCAACGATTTGGCCTCAGCGGTGCGGGGAGGCGAGCATAGGAGGATGACAGGCGATGATGCTCGTACGTTGCCAAATAGCAGACCACCTAGAAATGCGTAATGTGTGCACCGCGTCGTCATGCTGGCTGAAGGACCGGTTCCAGCTCGTGCTGGTGGCCGGGCACATGACATGTCTGGGACGCGAGGGAAGCATATTCCGTTCGAATTATGGATACTCAGATCTGAGCCCACCGGGAAAGGCTCCCGAGATGATGCTCTGATGGTAGTCCAGAGCCAAATCAATGATGCCGTGCGTTCCACTGGGGTGATTCGGCGGCTCGCAAGCTGTTTGGATACTGATGGGAGTTGGACGTGTGCGCGCCTAGTTTTCACCTGCTAGTGCGCCTGTGCCGTGCTGTGCTATGCGTTGCGTTGCGCTGCTTTGCTCTGCTTTGCTGTGCTGTGCCTGGGCTGTTCCCATTCGGCGCCCACCGAGCGAGGGAGGCAGGGACTGGTGGCTTGTGCTTGTGCTTGCTAGTGCCGATTGCGCAGATTAGTCTGGTCTGCTCGCTATCTCTTCCCGAGGCCTAGTCTGTTTCGAGGTTCAGCAACCTCCTTCCCCAGATCCCGTCAGGTCCTGCCATCCCAGGTCATACCTGAACCGGCCTGCATCCCCCTTTATGCGTTCATCAAAACTTGCTGCTCGTCACATCGGTTCGTCAGGCATCTTTCAAGTGTGAGTGTGTGTGCGCGTTTGGACGTTTGGGCGTGATAGGCTGAAAAGGGGGGGTGGTGGGCTGGGATGGGGGTATGTAGGGAAAGAGTGACCGAGAGACAAGAGTACGGGAATGGTCAAACACCGAAATCGTCAAGCGTCAAATCACAGCCCCTGCCCAACCTGCAACGGCGCTCCACCTCTGCTGCAACGGCAGCGCCTGCCTGCGCCAAAGAGCAATCCGTGCTTCTCCGCTGGCGACGATCCGTTCCTCACAGGGTCTGCCACCTCTCGGACCCCTGTTTCGCTCTGAGTTGCCGATGGAAAGAGCCAATCTCCTCGTCCCGCAATGTCTTTTCCTCACCCACTTCCTAGCGCCCCTAGCCGTCTTCCCCGACTTTCACCCTTCCCGTGCTTGCCTCTGCCTCTTCCACGTACCGTACGGTGTGCTGCGCGGTACCTACACCTCTCGCCCAGGAAGGTCATCTACCTGGGTACAGCCCGTATCTGTCTCCCACCTGTCACTCACTCTTGCTGCATCTTTCATCCCGTGGCCGTCCTGTCTCCTCTGACCGTAGTCGTTCTTGTCTCGTCTGGTCTCGTCTCATCTAGCCACACCCACCCAATGGCAGTCAGCCCTCTTTGTCGCTGGCTCACCGTCGAATGGTCATCGGGGCGGGCGGGGCGTCTTGGGTAATTGTGTGTGGGTGAGGGCGTGGGTGAGGGCGTGGGCGTGGGCGTGGGCGTGGGCATGCGTTGTGCGTTGTGCGTTGTGTGTGCTGCTCGCCTCCCCCCGCCTGTCACGAGCAAAGAAAGATCAGCCATTTCCTGGCCGGGCACTGTCATGTCACCTCATCGAAATTGTCCAGGGTCCTCAGACAATCTGCGCCGCCAGCCCGCTGCTCAATTCCTCGTCATTTCAGCGGTACCCTGTCTGCTCGCATCTACATGTCCAGAGGAGAAGCTGCGTCCGACCGTCGTCGCTTCAGGCTGAAGTCATCGTCGCCGACCACGTTGATCCTCGACCACTCAACATGCCAGCCGGACTTGGCTACTTCCCCGCCCCGTCATATCACAGGCCTTTGCAATGACAGCTCTCACGTTTCAGTGTTGCGATACGTATATCATGTTGCGTACCTGGCATCGCACTGACGCCACGGCTTGTGCTCCTAGCCGAGGGCTAGATGCAGCATGCTGCTCTTGCGGCCCGGGCAGTCTTTGCCCCGAAGACCCTGAGAAGAACATGGAAGTCGGTCTGGCTGCATGAGGGCTGGAGAAAGGATACCTACCCAACAAGAGTTGCCAAATCCACCCTGCGATCTGCCCTACCCTGCCTGTTTTCGCGACCCTGCTCCCTGGGGCTGAGAGCCGAGTTTGGACGACCGCGGTCCACGACAAGAGCCGTATCCACTTGACTCCCGCCGCATTCGCTCGCGTCTCCCATTCGTGCACTCGACACTCCAGGCAAGGTGGCCACAACGTGGGCACCTGGCGGACTTTCAGGCCCAAAGTCCGAATGCCGGGACGGGTATCAAGCCTGTTGTTGGACGATGAAGGCTCTCACACACACCCTCAGCCCAAGGGGCGCATCCCACCGACCAGACCTATGACAGCCGACACACCTTGGGTGCTTATGTCAAGCCTCAAGAGGAGCTGGTGGTGAAGTCACCCCACTGTCGGCTTTGTTCCGTTGGCTCCGTTGACCCAACTCGTCGTTGTGTATCTCTATGCAACCCTGGGTGGAGCAACACGAGACCCTGTCTTCTCGTCAAATTCAAGCAAGTCCTCCTGTCCAAGGGACGGAACCCACTGCGAGCAACAAAAAAAAAAGGTGTGGCCTGTGGTTCATGGCTTATCGACAGCGCAAAAATTCCCACCTATTTCCGGCTGCTATCCGCACCGCTGCCCCAGAGACCCCAGCCCACTTGACGGCGGCCCCAGTATATCACACACAAGGTACAAATGGCAACGGTAACAACAACCCGGTATGACCTGATGTCAGAAGCCATTGCCAGGGGTGCACCAGCAGGGGCTATGCCAGATCCGCACACCAGACGGCACCGAGGGTCTCCCTCTAGACAAATGTACATCGCATCAAATGCGGCCCGGCCAAGGCCAGAGGCATTGCTGTCTCCGCCCCTTGCTGTAAGGACAACTCTATTCCGGGATTTTCCTGCTCTACGCGGCACTCCACGCCGGACCCTACTCCCTGGACTCTCCCCGGCTTCCCTTCCCTGCCCTTCCCTGCCCTGCCCTCCACCCACCTGCCCCACTCATTAGGCGCTGTCGAGCTGCAGACATCGAGCCCTATGCCCCTCCCTCACACTTCTTCCTGTGTCCAGTCTGCCTTCCCGGTCCACACCCCTTAAGTACACTTCGGTCGACCAGGTCAACGGCCGCAATAGCCCTGTATCATACCCGAAGGGGATAGTACTATCCCACTCTGGCAAGCCCCCTTGGCAATGACACTGACCATCCAGCGGCTATCATGCGAATCATGAGCTCTACCGATAGTTAGCTGTCAAAATTACCACGACGGCCGCGTCGCCGGTAGGCAAGGGCTCTCTCGCCCGTTGCGGCCGCATCGATGAAGTATGGGGTACGTACCGTCGTCCGCCTCACAGACTTCCGGGCCCTGGCCTGGGGCATTTTTGGTTGAACTGCCACTGCGCACAGTCTGTACGTACCCAAGTATACTAACCCTTGTCGTGACTTCTACCGTGTCTCCCACCCCTGCAGCTGGCTGGGCACGTCTTCACTTCGCAAAGCTTCTCTGATCTCGACCTAGAAGTACCTTCTCTATCCATGTCACTCGTGCCTGTGCCACCGAGCTTCTCTACAACAGCCGTGGGTGAGATCCACTCGCCATGTACCATGTACTCTCTCTACCCACCACCAGCTCTAGCTCAAGGACAGACCCCTCGATGGCGAGGCTCTCTTTAAAATGAAGACTGTTCCCCTGACCTTCCTAAAGACCTCCAAAGGCAAGACCATTATCATTCTTTGTCGAGAATCCGGTTATACAACAACCAACCGCCCCTCACTGCTGTTGTTCTGCTCGAGACATCGAATCAAAGGTAGAGCTTAGAGCAGCCCTCGTACAAGCCGCCACTCCATCACTCAGCTGGCAGACATCCTACTCAAGCCAGGTTTCTTTGAACAAGACAAAAGGGTTGACTGCACCTCTGCCCGGATGCGAGCTCTGATCGACATGGCCTCGAGTCCTCAGTATCTCGCCCATAGTGCGCACGACCAGGTGGGCACAAATACATCTACGCTGCCCGACGGCTCTTGCCCCAGTGGACAGCCATCCACTGTTTCGGCGTATCCAGATCCTGATCAGATATACTCTTCGGTGAGTCTTCCAACCACTATGACTGTTTCTCCCGCCTCCTTGCGCACATGCATGTATAGCTATATATACACGCCGCACGCGAAGGAACGGCCCCGATCTCCTCCACCCATCTCCATGCGTGACCACACTTGAACCTTTTTGGCTCACAACTACCAACAGGTCTCGGCCTTTGACCAGCATACCGTTGTCGACGACGATAATCTCTTGACTCCGGTGTCCAGTGCTGCTTCACCACCTTTGCACCAGCGGTCCAAGGTCCAGTCACCATATCACCAGCCGCAGGACTCTCCTCAGTGCCCACAACAACCAACTCCACCCAACACATCCACCATGTATCCCTACTCAGACTACGTGAACAGTACGAGCCAGGCATCTTCCCCCATGCCTGTGCAAGCCACCGTTACTCAGGCATCCCATGATATCCTTGGGCCCTACATCCATAACTCCCCAGGCCACGAAGACCCCATCCCACCACCACAGCCCGCCCCATACTTTGGCCACTACAGCGCATCTAGCGTGTCGGTAGGGCCAGAGCCAGACGGGCTGCCCTCATACTACATGCAGGATGTTATGAATGATAACTCCTACGAACTGATTCGTGGCACTAGCCTGCCAGACATCAACGGCGGATCCTACACACACAGGCCGCTGGCTCCAAACATGCTACAGCAGCCCCAACAAGGCCAGTACCGCCGCGAAGTGCTCCCAATATCGAGGCTCTCGCCATCAAACTATGGGCGCCCTTCACCGATCCAGGTCAAGAGACACCGCAGCCGGAAGCCCAGCGCCAGAAAGTCCCGCGTGAAGAAGGAGCAATCGTCCAGCCCACCAACGATGCCCCAGGCCTTTAGATTTGATGATGCTGGCAGGGGCGTTGAGGCAGTTGCGCCTGAAGAGGATGTCGACCTGGACCAGAAGGCGCCGGCTGACCTGAGACGACTGTGGAGCATCAGGCAGAAATGGTTTAGCAGGAAGGGCCACGGCATGTGGGAGAACATCATCAGGGACTTTCTGGGCCCCGAGGAGGCCGACGCCCTCAGCGAAGACAAGAAGACGCAGGTCAAGGCGAACCTGCAGATGAAAATCCACAGGGGTGTCTTGAGACACGGCGAATGGCCAGCGCGCGACGTAAGTACACATCCACCATGCACCACTCGAGATTCATGCAGCTGACCCGCCCTGCCTTTAAACAGAAAGACGCACTGCTCAAGGCCTATGTGAAATGGGAGGAGAATCGCTACAACGAGATCTTCAGGCTGTTCATGGAGGAGCTACAGAACGAGGGCCACGCTCCGGCGTACGAGTGGAAGAGCGTCCACGTCGAGGCCGAGCTCGTCAAATTAGGCCTGGAGCAGAAGCAGCGCGAGCCATCCAAGGCGCGCAGGAGGCGTGTCCAGATCCCGGCGCGTCACCGCGCCGCTGGGGGCCACGGCTCCTCACACATCAAGTCTTCTTCTATTCATCATCCCATGCCACACCACCATCAGCAGCGTCTCCCAGCCGTGTTCGACCTGACGTCTGGGTTCGCCCACTACCCCAGCCAGCACTACGGGCAGCAGCAGCATCACCCGTACGGCGTCGGCAGCGGGCACAAGCGGGAGATGTCGGCCGGGTCATCTTCATACGACATGTTGGTCGAGCAGCTGAACGGTCAGCCCCAGCCGCCGCTGACCGACGAGCAGCACGAGCAGCTCATCGACGAGTGCCTGGAGCGGACGCCGTTCGAGACCGGACCTGAGGACCAGGCGATGGCGGCGCTGGAGCGCCACAACAACCAGCACCAGCACCCACACGACGACATCAAGATGTCCGACGACCCGTACCCTGAGGAACAGCTCCCCCGCAGCCGCCCCTCCTCGTCCTCACTGCCCGCCATAAACGGCATGATCGCCTCGGCGTCCGCGTCGCCGGACATCAACGCGCAACGCAGCGCGGCCGTGGCCAGGCAGGCGTGCGGCGAGCTGCTGAAGCACTCGGGCGGCCCAGCGCAGCACAACAATCAGCACCAGTACGCCGGTGTGTAATTGATTGAATGATTCACTGCTGCCAACCTTGTTCGCGCTCGTCATTATCAATCGGTTGCAGCCGATAATATTGACAGGGAGACCCTTTTGTTCTTCCCATGTTCTCTTTTTTCTTTTGTCTCGCGCCTGCTCCGGCTTTGGATCTATCGCGTCCTTCCTGTTGCGGGCCGGATACGAGAATAAGAAAGTTCGAGGCTAATGCAGCCCTATCTACGAGTCCTTCATCCTCCAGTTGTTTTGTCCCCTCCTCGCAGAGGGATGTGCCGATCTAGCCTCGGCGGCTTCTTCTAGGCAGAGAGGGAGCTAGATGCCCCCCCCCTTCCAGCCTCTTCGGGGATGGTTGTCCCTTTTTACCCTGCCTTCACGTTCCTTCTTTTGTCTGTTTGGTGGCAGCCACGGTGTTTTGTCCAACACTTGATACCTCCACACTATTCGTTTTCTCGTTACATTTATTACATGTTCGTGGGGTAATCTTTGGGTCATTCTAGGCAGCGGGGGCCATAGATTTCTCTCTCCCCCACTCCTTCACCATCCTCTTTTTCTGTTCGTGGAAAAAGAGAATTTCTCTCCCTTGCGAACTAAAAATTGCGCTACTGGTCTGGACGGCGGAATGCTGTTTTCTTTTTGCTCCCGGTTTTGTGTCCCGTTTTTGAACGGCGGCTATGCTTCATGTTTAGAGATTCCCAATTGTTGTTGTCTTTAGTTTTTATCACGTCTGCTCACTCTTTGCGCAGAGATTACTGGCATCAGGACTTTGTTTCTCCTTGATACCGTTACCTTTCTAACGTACATAGATAGATCTAGTCTGTCATATCCTAGGGCCACTCCCCCAAATTGAATTATTATTCGTTAATCAACACACATTGCCTACGTTGCCTGCATGCTCTCGCACGTTTCCCATTCACTGTTCTCCCTACAAGGCACATGTATATCCCGCAGGCAGCCAGGCAGGCAGTCACAAGAACTGCAAAGCCCGTAGTGTCACCGCTGGCAAAGACTTGGAATTGTTGCCTTGCGAGCGTGCCGTCACCCGCCACCGCCCAGCTCACTCGGAGCAAGGCCGATGACACTGTAGACGGAGGCTATTCTACAAGGCTCGAAAGTCAAAAAAAGACGACGGCCAGGCACTGGGCCCAAATGCCCCGGGATCGCCTCGATTTACGTTGCTAGGTAGGCTAGGTAGTGCCGAGGATCATCTCAACTTGAATGTTTGGGGGCCGGGCTCCTCGTGGTACTGACGCTGGTCAGGACTCAGCGGCCCAGGATTGTACTGGGACACCGATAGCCACTGGATTAGGGGAAAAGAAAAGAAAGAACAGGGACCAATAAACTTTGGAACGAGGACAGTGGTACTCTGCCTTAGTGTGTAAGTTGAGGCTAGCGTGGCGTGTAAGTCCCGAGATTTGCGCAAGCAGCGCGAAGTACCACGGAATGACGGCACGCGGCCCCTTGACGTCTGATCGTGTGGGGGTCCGTCTTTTTAGGAAGATTTAGGGCTGAAACAAGGAACGTGCTTGGGCTGGGCTGGAGGGGAAGGGGGTTAGAACGGTGGAGCAGGAGGATTGGAGGAAGCGGGAACGAATTGTGGGAGGACAGGAGGTGAGTGAGCGAGTGAACGAGTGACTCCAGCACACTAGCCAGCTGACCGCAGGACAGGGTACCTTTGCTCGATCGGCTCGACTAAGCACTCTATTTGGACGTGGGTGCAGCCCATTTACTGCGCAATGGCGTCAAGTAAGATGAGGCTTCATGCCCACCAAGGTGCCGCAATGCTCTCGTTGACGAACCAAGGAGCAAGGAAGCCGGCAGTGGATCTGCCCCTTGGACGAATATCCCCGGCTGTTGCTGCCAATGTCGGGGAAACTCCACTGACTGGTGTTGTACTGTTGCATAGTGTGCTAAAGAACCCAGATTATGTACCTCACCGAGTGGGCCGTGGAGGATCGGTAACCTTGCAGACCACAAATACTTGCCTTGACCTGATTTAGCAATCAGCAGCCAGGGCAGGACCCTCCCCCCCTCCCCCTCCCCTACATCGCGGGCAGAGAGCTGCCCCCCGGCTGCCCGCTTGAGAATAAATCGACAGAGCGCGCCAAGGATCAATAACGGCTGCTAACAAGCGCCATTGTACGTCTGTGCTTCCACGGTTGGAGGTGCCGACCGGCGCGATGGCACTTGGTGTAGTGTCCGCCCGATCGCCTATCCCGGCCCAAGGAACCAAATCGTAATGCACTAATATAGAGTATAACGTTGTCGCGTCTAGTAGACAAGGGGGTGGGGGGGCATTGAAAGCGGATCCGGAGCTGGCTTTGACAGAGGATTCTGCGACGGTATGGGCCAGATGAGCAAGAGTGTCGGTCAAGCAGCGTTTGTCAGAGGTCCCCGGGTGATGCCGGTCACTTTTCCTGAGCTGGCAGTCGGTGCAGCAAGTTAAGTTTTTCTCGGTGGTTCCAGCACCTGCAGCTGCATCTGTGTATGGCCAGCTCAGGTTCCGGCTGTCTGGAAGCGAGGCGCTGTGCTGCAAGTCCATGCATCTAACCAGGGCGGATGCGAGTGCTCACTGGCCAAAGGCACCTCTGCAGCCTCGGACGCTGGCCAGATGCAGCAAGACGCAGTGGGTAGTGATTTGTACTTGGGCCGCTTGCAGTAGTCTAAATGGCCTGCAGTATTGCGCCCGCACAAGTGCGCACACAAGTACTTGCGGACAATCTGACAGCCTTGTCTCCGGGATACGAAGTCATGTCAAGAACGGTCAAGGTGTTTGTCCTTTCGCCGCTTCGAAATGTACTGCTGCGCGTGTGGTGTGTTTGCGGCTGACATTTGGCACTGCAAACCTATGGTATCATTGAGACGAGCGAGCGGCGGCTTCTCTCCCTCAGATACATAGAAAGATTCAAGGTTTGATTGTTGCCGGGATGTCGGTCGACTTGTGTGTACCTAGGTATGTGACGTTTAAGGAACGATGACTTTCGGCCGTATGATTTGGGCCAAATGTAGATCCTGTGTGTTGAGTCCTAAAGTATTGGGGGCCGAAACACCCACCCCCTTCGCCATCTAAGACTGACAGACCACATGGGTGCAGTCGTATGACTTGAGGTGATAAGTCAGTCGACAGGTCGAAAAAAAGGGCCAGAGGGCCGAAATTGGAAGAGATGCATCCTGCACCAGATCACAAGCCCATGGTCTTGACATATACACCCTGTTCTGGTGTGGCGATGGAGGGGTCTGAACTTAGAAAGACTACATTGTGCATGGGGCAGTAGTTCAACCGCCACCCAGCGGCACAGATCGGCAACATTTTCAGCCATGGAGTATCTGGACGGGATAAGCACGCGGGGCCTGGCATGACTGCATGGCTGATTTTCCTTCCCGAATGCATGCTCGACGCGTTTCTTGGAGTAAAACTTGTCAATACCTCCAACGCTGAAAACAGTACTGCTGGTCTGGGGAGCAATGGCAGCTTCAGTTTCCGTGGGACTCTCACAGCCGGAACCAACCATACGTGCCTGCGACGGCGAAGGAGGTGATTAAGCCTTCATAGCTGTTGACGCGGGAAAAAAAGGGGGGGGGGTGGAAAAAGGAGAAAAAGGCAAACAATATTCAAAAAGAATAAGGAACCAAGACGACGGCCGTGTGGCCGAGTAACGAGGGACGGCCAGTGGCTCCAAACTTTGTGCAACGGGTGCTGCAGGTGCCACAGAATGACAGTCGATCTAAGGCAAGCCACGCCCGCAGCAAGGTGAGGCGATGGTTGCGAGCCAGCCGTTCAGCCACGGCATGCAGCAGGCTCCTTTGAGTGTTCATGCGTGGCTCCGTTGGATTGTGGCCCGGGATCTCGGTAGCGAGGAAGAAACAGGTATAAAGACGAAGTCTCCAGTTGTTACATAGTAGATGCTGAAGCCAATGCTTGGCTGGCAGCACAGAGAATGACGAACATCGCAGGACGCACGTCTGGGGAGCCCGACGCCTGAATAGCGACTCGTTGTCAGTACGTCCGATGCATGTGGGCGATGGGTTTTGCTTCTTCCTGCGGACTGTTATCGTGTCTGTCTGTGTGTGTGCATTGCAGCGGGAAGCTGAGCCAATGCGATGCCATACTGCAGGAGATTGAGCCCGGGGAGGTCGAAGGTCAGAGGTCGCCTTGAGACGGGGGGCCAGGATGGTATCCGACCGACAAGACAGATGCGGTGAGAATACGAGATCACTATGCCTCACTCTCTTGACTCGGGCTGCTGCATTGCGTGCATGTCTGCTTCATCCAGGATCAAGAGACGAAGGGTGTAGTCGGATGTGGCCCCTGGTGTCAGATACCCTTTTCCGGTGGCGCACGGCAGGTCAAGACGCGTCTGCAGCTATGTGCAGTATACATCGCTGCTGCATGCGTGGTGGTTGAATTTGAAGAAGTGCAGTTTCCTTTCTGTCAGGAGCTGTCAACAATGGGTAACGGTCCTTGACGCTCTTGAGGCAATGGCTCGAGTGAGAGCAATCTAGCACGTGCTGCTGGTGCTGGTGCTAGCTACTGTAGTGCTCAGGCTCATGCCCTGCTGTGTGGGTTCTCACTGGGCACTTGGCAATCAGGCCAATGCTGGCTCACTGTTTTAGTCAGCAGAGGAAGGGACGACCACCCTAATCCTGGCAAGATGACAGCATTGCTCAATCTGGAAATCGATCTCATGTTTGTAATTCATCGGCCCGGCTCACGGAAATATTTACAACAACACATAGTCTATTGACTCACTTGCAGTATACGCGGATATCGCATTCATTCGTTAACTGACGACGACACTGGCAGCCCGCGAGACGCAACGAACCCCAACACAAAGAGATGATAGCGTGACGAGGGAGCCGAGCGCATTCGATCGATCCCGTCGCAGCCCTCCTCGGGGACGTTCCCAGGGAACCAAGGCCCTATGAAGACTTTTAGCTGTTCGTGTGTCTGCTGCAGGTGACGTCTGCTGGGCATGGCTTCTATACCGTCGTCGCTCTCGATGTCATTGCCAACGTCGTTCCTCTGCATCGCCCTGTTGCTGCTCGCATGGCTTGAACAGTCGTGGGCGATGCGGCCTGGCCGCATCGCGAGCCTCCGGGACGAGACCGTCGAGATGTTCTACCACGGATATGACAACTACATGAGGGTGGCATTTCCCGATGACGAGGTATGCTGCACGGCGCCGCCCTGTCTGGTCCCGGAACTCCGCGCTGACAACTTGTCCCACAGCTTCGGCCTCTCACGTGCGCCCCTTTGACCAGGGACAACCTGAACCTCAACAACTTCGGCTTGAACGATGTCCTTGGGAACTACTCTGTCACTCTCATCGATACCCTCTCGACCCTGGCCATACTAGCTTCTGCGCCACCCGATGACAACGGCACCGGAGCCAAAGCCCTGCGCGACTTCCAGAGTGGCGTCGCGGACCTGGTAGAATTATATGGAGATGGGAGGCCAGGACCGTCAGGCCATGGCACGCGGTCGAGGGGTTTTGATCTTGACAGCAAGATTCAGGTCTTCGAGACCGTCATTCGCGGGGTGGGAGGCCTGCTCAGCGCGCATCTTTTCGCCATTGGGGAGCTGCCTATCAACGGCTACAACCCAAGACCCGCAGGGGAGATGGACCCCGAGAACCCACTGGAACTGCCGCAGATATCATGGCCCAATGGATTCAAATATGACGGGCAATTACTGCGCCTGGCCCTTGACCTTGCGCAGCGTCTACTGCCCGCGTTCTACACCACCACAGGGATGCCGTACCCACGTGTCAACCTCCGCCATGGCATTCCATTCTTCCCAAACTCGCCTCTATTTTACGATGGCTTGGGCACCCAGGGCACCAACACCCCTGGCCCTACTGAAATCACGGAGACATGCAGCGCGGGAGCTGGGAGCCTGGTGTTAGAGTTCACTGTGTTGAGCAGGCTCACTGGCGATCCTCGTTTTGAGCAGATTGCGAAACGCGCCTTCTGGGCGGTTTGGAATCGGAGGAGTGATATCGGTCTCATAGGCGCAGGCGTGGATGCGGAGCATGGCAACTGGATCGGAGGCCATGCGGTCATCGGCGCCGGTGCTGACAGCTTTTTTGAATACGCGCTGAAGTCGCACATCTTGCTCTCGGGCCATGAAATACCCAACGTTACCACTCCACGCCCGCGCGCTCCGGGAAGCACTTGGCTCGACCCCAATGAGCTGTGGACCCCGCTGACTGAGGAACAAAACTCACCTGCGGCTTTTCTGGACGCCTGGCATCACGCACATGCCGCGATCAAGCACCACCAGTACGACGAGACGGGCCACCCTCACTACGTCAATGTCAATCTTCTCACGGGCTCGCAAGCGTCCCAATGGATAGACAGCCTAGGCGCATACTACCCCGGCCTTTTGACCTTGGCCGGAGAGTTGGATGAAGCTATTGAAACAAACCTACTCCACGCTGCGTTGTGGACAAAGTATGCCGCACTGCCTGAAAGATGGTCCTTCAAGGAAAAACACGTTGAAGGGGGCCTGGGCTGGTGGCCGCTACGACCAGAGTTCATCGAGTCGACTTATCATCTGTACCGCGCTACCAAGGACTCTTGGTACCTGTACGTTGGTGAAATGGTCATGCGTGATATCAACCGCCGCTGTCGAACCGAATGTGGCTTTGCGGGCATTCAGAATGTCATCACAGGAGAGCTGACCGACCGCATGGAGAGCTTCTTCCTTGGCGAGACGACAAAGTATCTGTACCTGCTTTACGACGATAGCCACCCCCTCAACTCATTGGATGCCGCTTATGTCTTCACCACTGAAGGCCATCCCCTGATCATACCGAAAAAGTCAAAATATTTTACAAAGACAAGACCTGTGCCTCCTGCCACAACCAAGGAGATCGCGCTGTTCTACTACGATGAGGAGTTCAGAAACGTGTGCCCAAAGCCTCCAGAGATCTTCCCTCTGACCGGGTCTAGCATCACCACACGTACGGATATGTTCCACGCAGCCCGTATGCTTGATTTACATATGATGCCCAATATCCACGCCGGCATAGAAGCCGGTGACAAACCTGGGACCTATAGGGCCAAGCACAACCACACATACTTTCCCTGGACACTGCCGCCAACCATGCTATCCGGGAATGGCACCTGTGCCATGGTCTCCGAGCCGGCTGAATATCATCTGGAATTTGGGATGGTCGGCCAGAACGGTGTCTTTGACTCAATAATAGGAGCCCAAAACCTGGACCGGATCGATACATATCACATCAGGGTCAACAGGCTCGCTGGTCTGAAGCTCACAATGCGGCTGGAAATGGGTCCTGACGGCGCACAAGAACTAAGGGTCACCAAGGTAAACGGGTTTGGTCTTGGACGAGATGAGCACGTCGTCTTCAACCGAGGCCTGCTTGCGGATATATCCGACACCAAGTTCAAGCTTGTTAGAGATCTGACGACGGTCAAGATACATCAACTCTACCACGTGGACATGGCCGCGAACGTAGACACCGTGGACCAAGTGCCTGCAAGTGGAGAACCATCTGAAGAAGTCATCGGAAACGCCACCTCTGTGTTTGCAGAGAATTACGACACGCCAGAAGAGCAATGTGCCCCTCCCGACGATGAAATGTTAGAGGAATATAATCCCTTCGACGCCGATCACCACGACACAGACGATGTCCCTCGGGCTCCAGAGACTTTGGCGACCAATATCAACAGCCTTCTTCGCAACCTCTGGCATCAAATGCGCGATTCGTCATCATCTTCGACCACCAACAAGGCCCCGTCCTCCAATGCGATCCAAGTGCTCAACACAAATGGACACCCTCTCAACATCCTCCTCAACGCCACAGCCATCACGCCAATCGGCATCGGGGCCGCCCCCTTGCCACCAACCGACATACCGGCAGGCGTGCACATCCCCGCCTTCGGGCCCGTCCCGTCGGCCGCCTTGCCGTGGACCACAATCTATGCGGCCGGGCTCTCGTGTGATTCCGTGCTGCCGGAGGAGGCGCCGCGCGACCACCAACTCATCGTCATCCGGCGCGGTGGGTGCACCTTCAGCGAGAAGCTGGCCAACATCCCGGCGTACAAGCCGTCGGCGGCGTCGCTGCAGCTCGTGGTCGTCGTGTCGGACGACGAGGAGGGCGGGGTGGGCATGACGCGGCCGCTGCTGGCCGAGGAGCAGCGCACGCCCAGCGGCGTCCTGCGCAGGCACCCCATCCCCATGGTCATGGCCGGCGGCGGTGAGGAGGCCTACCGCCGGCTCGCGGCGGGCGGCGTCGTCCGCGCCGGCATGAGTAGGAAGTATGGCGTCGAGAGCGACGGGCGCAGGATAGGCAACGTCCTCATCGACGACGGGGAGATCAAGCGTCCCGGCTAGAAGTGGCTGTCGTCGTTGGCAAAGTTGTTTAAACCGCTTTTTTGGATGTTCCTGCGCTGGAGGGAATGAGCGGGCGGGAAATTGACAGGCATGGGTAACAGCGTGTTGTTTGGCATGTAACATTGGGACAATGTTCAGGCCGGAGCGGGGAGGATCTTCCTCCTTTTTTCCCGTTGTTTTGCTTATTTATCGGGTTTTGCTTTTCCGTATTTTGGTTTTCTGGCATACCGCATAGACATGTACCTAAACCACCCCAACAGCGTACACTAGACTAGCATTACAGCATTATGATACCTCTGTCGAGCCTGCCTGGACCATCTCCGTCCCGTCTGCATAGTGCCATGGTGCCTACTGACCCCAAATAACATGCGCCTCCATCACGCTGCCCGATGACTACATGGCAGAGCGGTTCGGCTGGGGAAAAGAGGCCGTTGCCACGAAGCAGCTCGTGCTGTATGGGGTGTGTATGGGGCGCTGTGCGTGTTTGGACAAGTCCTGTGGCCCGCTATTAGCCGAGCGACCACCGACCGCAAGTCTCGCAGTGGAGGTACCTGAGCATGTCGGACACCCGGGGTCTTGTATGAAAATGGATTCAAACGACTCAGGGTCTCGCAGTTCATGCTGGCATTACTGTGGGTATGCGCCGCGGCGCGCCCTGGGACAGCTAGCTGTTCAGTGGGTTAATCTCCTGAACTTTAGCTTAAGCACACACAACGCCCGCAAGCAATCGATTACCAGCGCAGTGTATGACAGCGCTCCGGAACGTTCTATTGTGAACAGCAGAACGGTCTATGTTCGACCGAGGTGCAATTTCATTCATGCCATGCTTCCCCGTTCGGCCATAGAATGGAAAATGCCAATATAAAACCAAAAAAACACATTGGCGGAACTCATCAAAAGACGGGCACTTTTGAGACCTTCAACGCCGAAATCTATCCTGCCAAATAACCGCCCAAATGTTCAAACGACGATCTAAATACCCCCAGTTGACTCGTACCATATCGTACCACATATGCATACTGAGAGCCGGTCGATCTTGGCGGGACGCCAAGCACCCTCTAGAGTGTCGCACTCAAGACTCATGGCTGTGAGTAAAGACCAACCCAGGTGGAGAAAGCCACAATAAATAAATAGAACGCAACAAGACCCAATCAGCCTTGAGCATGAAGAGAAAAGCCTCTCGATTCACAATAAGGTCATGTCGAAAGTAATGTCGGGCGGTCGACGAGGTGTGTGGAAGTCTAGCCAGGTGGTGAGATTTTGATATCGGGGGTTCGGACCGTTTGGGCCGCTGAGACCGGAGATGAGGTGTGACCAAGCCCGGGCTAGACAGCTGTCCGTCTGATTTGGTCGATTCGGGCTTCGGAAGCACCTGGGTCGCCCGGCTCATTCGTTCACATCGAGCAGAGTCACGACGGGGACATTGTCCAGCTTCTCGCGTCCCTTGAGGAAGGGAATCTCAATAATAAAGAGGAATCCGACCAAGCTGCCTCCCAGCTGCTTGATCAGGTCGCCTGCAGCCGCGGCTGAGCCACCTGGTTTTGAGGTAGGACTGTTAGATATAACGCTACCCAGAGGCTGCTTTACGGCAATAATGGGACCTCGCGTCGAGGTGCAGGGCGGGGAGTTGAGTAGTTCATACCAGTAGCGATAATGTCATCTACGACGAGGACCTTCTGTCCTGGCTTGATGGCGCCCTCCTGCATCTGGAAATAGTCGACGCCGTACTCCTTGGTGTATTGGGCGGTGACGCAGGGGCCAGGCAGCTTGCCCTGCTTGCGGACAGGCACAAAGCTGGCATTCAGCCGGAGAGCCAGGCTGGGGCCGAACAGGAAGCCGCGGGCATCCAGGCCGACGATGACATCGGGCTTGATGGCGTTATCGGCGCCGCCAAAGTGGAGGAGCTGCAGCTCGAGAGAGCGGAGGAGGGTTGCGTGGACGGCAGGGTCGAGGAACCATGGCATGATATCCAGGAAGTTGATGCCGGGGATGGGGAAGTCGGGGAAGCGGCGCAGGGACTTCTCGAGGCTTATCTTTGCACTGGCGAGTTCGGCGGAGGTGGAGGAGGAGGCGGTGGACTGTCGTCCCGAGGCATCTTGGGCGGCGGCGGCGGTGGAGGAGGAGGAGGATGCAGAGGCGTCTGGGTTGGTGGCCAGGTTGCCTTGGGGCTCAGAGGCTGGTGGCATGGTGGAGAAGGGGAAAGAGAAAAGAAGAGGGACAGGGGCGAGGAGAGGTGGTGAGAGAGGACGGTCGTTATCTAGGAAGAAAATTGTTGGCGCAGCGTGCAAGGCTAGAGCTGATGAGGAGGGGTGTGTGTCGCAAAGAGCTGGGTGTACGTGAGTAATTGCGCACAAGCTTGCCGTACCAGGTAACTTGTAACGGCGGGTGGTAACAGTAAGACAGACAGGCGAGGGAGACAGGGTGCGAATCAGGTAGCCTCGTGTAAAAGCAGGGCAATGCAGGAGCAGGAGCAGGAGCAGGCGGCAGTCCAGTGCGCGTGTGTATTGTGGCACAAGCTACAGACAGTCTGTACGATGACCTAGGCATGGGCAATCCTAGGCATAGAGAACGTTCCTACATACCTAGCTGCTATTCCCAAGAGGTTGGAGGGGTCACGGCCAAGGAGCCTCTTGCAGTCGGTTGCTGTGCTGTGGTTGGTACCGGGAGGTTGTGTTCTGTGCTCTGCTGTACTGTACTTCCGAGGTCGTTCGTCCCGAGTTAAAACACGGTAGGGAGGGAGCGGGAAGGAATCACACAGGCTTGCTGTCGAAGGAAGGATGAGGCGTCCAGAAATCTCGGCCTATAGCGGTTTGCTAAGAGCAATAAGGAAGCTGTACGGTACAGGCAGGACGAGAAAAAACGGAAAGAGAAAATTCAGATGGGCCTAACCGGGATGAGCAGGCACGAGAAAGCAAGGCTACCCAAATCAGTGTGGGTGGAGCGGTCTTAGACAGTCAGTTTCGCGCAGTCAAGTCGTCAGGGCAGAGCAATGCACTATGTGTAATGCAATGTCGTGAGACCGGGGCGTGGAAACTGAGGGCTGGGTTGGGGGTCCTGTTTCTGTTCCTGTTCCTGGTCCATGATGTTTGTGCGTGTGTCTGTGTGCTCGTGCTTGTGTCTCTGTTCCTGGTCAGGACAGGACAAGACAAGACAGATCAAGTCAAGGCCTGGAACCGTCCACACCCCATAATGCTCGAACTCAACTGGCCGAGAACAGCAACCATACCTAAGTATACGGAGGCACCGTGCTACCCATTATATCGGTCGGGAAGCTCCTTCCAGGATTGTTCCTGTAGACAGCAAATGGGGGGCCTGTGTTGGAGCAGGTGGGATGGGATGGAGCAAGAGCTTCCTTCCTAGATACCTAGGTACCTAGGTACCGTAGTTACCCCGCCAAAATTCTCCTCGACCCCACCTTGCACCTGCCGTTGCCAGCTCGCTCCCACCTGCGCAGCTCCCCGATAAGCTGCTGATGATGATGACGGATGGTGCTAGGGGCTGAAGAGGCAACTTTAACCACAACATCCGACCGGCCCTCTTCGCCCATGAGACACGGTTGCAGGTACGCACCGGCGCAGACGTGGACGCGGACGTGGACGCGGACGTGGACGCGTCGCGGAGAATTTGAATCTCACCGTCGTCGGCCCACCGGGCGAGGAGCTTCGTGCCTCTTCCTGTTCCCCATCAGGCCCCAAGAACTTGTTTGTCGTTCCGGGCACAACAGGAACGATGTGACTCGATGTAGGTCGGCATGGTCTCGGCAAGCTGCACTTCCGACGAGACCGCCCTCGCTCCCCGTGTGGCCCGTCTGCGCATCCAAGCAAAAGCTTCAACGGGCACACCATGTACGTTGCACAATAGCCCTGCCCTGGCGTCCCCTTCCCTGGCTGCCCCGTCACGATCCATCCTCTGCCTGCGAGGCTTCCCTGGTTTCCCGGCATTGAAGCTCCAAAAGGTGGACCGATGCCCCTGAACCGCCCGCCCGTTGAAACGCCCATCTATGCCTCATCAGGCTGTTGTTCTTGTCGATGAGGGTCCGACCCGCCGCCGTGAGAACGTCCACGACATCCGGGACGTCGTCTAGAAGCCGCCCGAGGAATCAGTCAGCTTGCATGTCACATTGTGGCTGTCGGCATCACCACCACCACCACCACCACCACCACCACCACCACCGTCACCATCACACGCTCGCAGGCGCAGCGCAGGTGGACAGCAGCAGTTCCAACGTCCGAAACTACACACCCACACCCACGCCCACACCCACACTCAAAACAAACCCGGGCCCAGACCCGGGCCCAGATTCCACAGCCTGTCGACACCATCCCCACGCTTCCCCGACTCGCCTGCGCGCTGCCTGCGTGGATACGAGGGCCTGCTCTACACCCACACGAGGCCCATCCCACTTGTCACGGCCCAGCCTCTGCTGCAGGCGGCCTGGAAAGCCTTGGGGCCTGCCTGAGGATGCCCTCCATCACAGCCCTTTTAATTAGCATATCCACCAGTCGCTTGCTCCAGCTGGCGATCCGGTCAACGCCGGCGCCCTGCGCATGTTCAATCCGCAATCCGCGAATCTGACGTGTCTCCCGCTGATGCCTGCCCTCCCGTCACCATCCGGAGCTACCAGTTAGTCACCTTCGGCACAGCACCAAACCCTTCAATCTTCTTCACCCATTGCCTTATCTGCATCGTCTGTGGCGTGCTTCCCTGTTCTGCCCTGCCCTGCATCTCTGCGTACACCCTTCGGGTTCCGCCAGCCGAGGCCCACGGGTGCCAGCCCTTCGAGGGACTGACAGGTGTCCCACCGCGTAAGGCACTGGGCCATGTCATTGGTCGCGTCTGACAGCGTTCAACGCTCCAGAGTCTCCTGCTACTTGGGATCCAACGTCTCAGGTCCGAGTTCTGGGCCCTCGAGAGCCGTCGGTGACAGTTCATCGGCTTACTATGCACATTATCACTCTGGGCGACGCCACGATGGGTTTGAGCAGAATGTTCGTATCCACCTTCGACATCAAGGGTTCCCCTTCTCAGTATCCCATGTTCCCCCTCCTTGATGATGGGCACTGGCCAGTGGCCGCTGGCCACCTGGGCCACCCAAACTACTGCTTTTCACTCCCGCTCAACAAGTCTGCCCTGCAGGCCTTGTTCGTCCATTCCCAGTCCGACATGGGCTCATCCTGCGGCTCAATGAGCCGGCTCACCTCTACTTCGTCTGGAAATTCCACATCGAAGTAGCACGGGGGAACATGACGGGAAAGTGATCGACACCATATGCTCCTACCAAATCATTCCTGCCTCCCTGGTTGCAGTCAGTCTGTCAAGCATTCTAGCGTCACCGGTGATTTCATGATCTTTCTGCATTAGTGTTCGTTTTAAGCATGGCTAGCCGTCAACAGGCGCAGTCAGCAAGACAGCCCAAGCGCCGCGACTGGTTGTCCTTCGAGCCATATCCGGTCCCCCCTCTTCACTATGACTCGGCCTATTTCTCCATTTGTCTGGAGACTCCAAGGTCTTGATATTGTCTCACCGCCAGTCTGACGGGAACAGTGAGTCCTTGGCCAGCTACGCCCGCATGAGTTAGCAAAAGCAGCTACGACAGTCGCGATCGACAACGACCACCGTGAGGACGCAACATTGACACCTAGTGGAAATTCAATCTCCCATACTTAGACACAATTAAATTAAGAGGGCCAACCAAATACAAATTCCAACTACTGTTCTCCCCCGGTGAAGAACTCTTACCAAATCACCGGCAGAGGCAATTAAGAATCTTGGCCCGATTACCTTCTAGCCGCCTTCCCGCTTGACAAACGGCGCCGGTCCCGTCTGTGCGTTGCACTTGTGGATCTCCCGATGTTGCGCCCAGCATGGTTGAGTCAAGTGGGGTTTGCGCCGTGCTCAAGCCGAAACTCACCGCAGTCCACGGCATCCTACGCTTGCTTTGCCGAGAGGCTCTCCCGATCCCGCTGCGACGGAGGTAGATTCCGTGGTTGGGTGCACAAATACCCTCTGTGCGTTGGATGGCAGGCCAAGCTAAGCTTTCACCAGTCGGGACATGTGAATCTGATACATATGACGTGCACTGCTACCACGGCAGCAAAATGGAAGACATGCAATGTAAGTTTGTTAGCACCAGTTTACAAGAAAAGGAAATCATTACACAGATCCCGACTCTAAAACAGGAGACACACCCACAGGAAAGCAGCCTAGTCGTACAACCTCGCTGGCCAACAGTATATACCCACAAGCCACAGGTTACAGGTGCTGAGCTCACCACACCAAATGCTGTGTTCTTATCGCCATGTCATGTGTGGACATATATTTATTCATGGGTACGCTTGCCGGCAGGGTCGACTGCCCGCAGGATGAGTATAACCCGCCAAGATCCAGCCTGACGTTCCCGGGCGGGAGATTGCTTCACGTCGGACAACAGCTGCAGGCCAGCCGGATCTGCTAAGGTTCAGCAAATCTCTGTCATTTGTGATGTGCGATGACACATCGGCGTGCAACCAATTCCCTCCCTCACCCTCCTTAATAACACCTCGGCGGGGCCAGGGACTCCCGGTTCCGGTGGCCGAACAGCCACAGCCACAGCTATGGCCCGGTATGCCCATCTCAGGAGTCCGGCCTAGTGGTCGGTCGGTCAGCAGAAACGTCGCCCTAGAGGGGTCGATATCCATGCAAGGCAACCTCGGAACCCTGCTGCCAAATTGACATCAAAGCAATGTTCTCTGCTGCACGCCACCCAGTCGGGATCGATGCGCAACCTCCTTCGGCTGGGTCCCATGCATGCTTGCCCGTGGAGGTTGGGGCTCACGGCTGCCTGCAGTAGTGACAGGACATGCTTCCCCGGATGTGGAGAAACAATAATAGGGTGATACATGCATGCATCTAGACTTCTATCATTGGGAAAGGCACAATCGGAAGTAAGTACAAACCAACTAACGTGCAAAAGCAGAGCCATTCCGGGGTACATGGTAATGGGGGTATCATTATGCGAACCTGGATGCCTACCATCCTGCCATCCTGCCTGCCTACGAGCTCGTCCTGTTATGTCATGTATCACAGCACAGACCAGAGCCAAAAGGAAATAAAGAAAGACGGCTGAGAAAAGAACGCCGAGCTCCCGCTTCCGCAACATCGGTGACCAGTTCCACTGCTGTGTACCCAGAAGAGCTGCTGTGCCCGCGAGGCACGACAGTGGGTGATGTCGTGCCACGGTCATCCGGCCTTGGCGGGCGATAACCGTGCCTGCCAACGCTTTCATGTCCCTGCTCGATGTTGCCTGCCTGGGCGCTGTCATTCGAAAGAGGGCTAGGACGGTTCTGTTGCAGCAGGTCTGGCTGGATTCGACCAGCCCGCCCGTCCGCGTAATCAGACCCGCCTCAGCGAAACTGCAGCCTCACAATAGAGAAGAGCATGTTCTGCAGCACATGCAGAACGACTACCACGCTCGTCGGCAGCAGCTCCGGCCAAACGGCCAGATCCATGCTCCCCTCGGTGACCACGTTCACGCCGTAGATCCACTTGATCAGGCCCGCGACGATGCAGCTCGCGACAAGCTCGCATGCCCACGTGACGGCCGAGGCGTAGAAGGTCAGCTCGAAGGTGTAGTCGTAGGGGTCCCCGCTGACGGAGGAGTCGTCCTCGTCGAAGCTGAAATAGGGGTAGACGGCCTTGTTGGCGCCAAAGTGCAGGGTCGCGACGCTCCCCAGGAAGCAGAGCATGGACGCGTTCTCCGCAACAAACCGGATGAACACGTTACGGACTCCGACTTTCTGGTAGGCTGCGTACGACTGGCCGTTCATGCCGATGGCCGTCAGGAGCCAGTGGACCGGGGCGGAGAGGAGGATGGGCGTGAGGATGATGAGGCCGGAGGAGGAGAGGACCTGCAGCAGGATGAACTGGCTCGGGGAGCGGAGTCGGGCATACAGCGCACGGACGTAGGTTTGGTATGTTAGCATGAAGTAGCTGTGGTCGGATGTCAGCTTCTGGGCTCAATGGAGGCATGGGGGACACCGGTATCACTGACAGTTTGAAAACCCAACTCAACGGATAGCTCCCCACCCTCTCGCCCTGGTTCCCACCCAATATCCACCCCGTCAAACCGTCTAGGAGATACACGGTCGAGATCCAGCCGTACACGTACACTATCGTGTCCAAGCTGTTGTGCGGCAAAGTCCTGAGGTAGACCTCTGCGTACGCCTCCCCTATCACGAGCGCGAGCAGTCCGATAAACAAGGCCGTACAGAACCAGACGAAGCGCACGAACGAGGCGGGGAAGAAGCGAGGCTTGAGGCGGACGGGGATCCGGTTACTGCGCGTGGGCTGCAGGCCGGGGCCGGCGCCGATGCGGAGCGCATTCTCGTTCTCGTCCCATCGGTGCTGGTCGGGCCGCCGCCGGCCGTTGGCCCTCATCTCGGGCGAGTCGAAGCCGTCGTCGCCCGCCCACCACGAGGACGTGAATATGCGCTGCGTCTCGGACAGGGAGTTCCGCAGGCCCATGTGGCGCTCCTTCGTGAGCAGGATGAAGCTCGCGATCACCACGGGCATGGCCATAATGCAGAAGGTCCACGTGATCCAGACCGTGTTGTGCACCGTCAGGAACTGGGCCTCTGGTATGTAGTACAGCACGACCGGCCCGACGGTGCCCAGCACCGCGATCATGCAGATCGTGAGCGGGAACCCCAGCGTCGACGGCCACCAGTTCAGGCTGTACAGGTTGAACACCTTTGTGATCCACACCAGGGCCGTTAGGTTATAGAAGGCGTAGTAAACGAACAGGAAGAACCAGAAATTGACCTCGGCGTGGGCCCTGCCGTGGCCGCGCGGCTTGCGATGGCCCGGGGACGAGCCGTCATTGCCTCCGCCATTGTCATCGTCCGGACCGTCCTTGAGTGGGTACTGAGGGAACGGGATCGCGACCCACCCGACGGCCAGGGCAGCGGGGAGCACCACGAGCACAAACCACCGTGAGTACCACACGCTCGCGACCCTCCTCACGGCGCCCTGCTTGGGATTGATCCACAGGTCGTCCAACCTCTTCCACTTCCTCCTGCACCACGCGGCGAGCCGCTTCTTCCTCCTCCCAGCTCCGGCGCCATCGTATCCCTCGCCGCCGGCGTCGTCGTCGTCGTCGGACTCGTCAGATCCGTCAGATTCGTCATCGGTCAGGCCCGCTGCCAGCAACGCGGTGGCGCCGTACCCGACGTGCACGCTATTACGCCACGACGCCCGCGTCAGCAGGCCGAGGCTGCCGCGCCTGTTGCTCGCGGTGGTGCCGCCGAGGCCGCCGGCGCCGCGGGCGTCCGTCCGAGGGACGGCGCGGAAGCGGCCCAGCAGGGGCGAGGAGTCGGTCGGGTAGCGCGATCGCTCGTTGCCCTGCTCGAAGGAGAAGATGGTGGGCATGTCTCTGGGCGTGGTGGGGTGGTTCGGGCTCGACCTTCGCAGGCTTGACTACAGCTTGGAGAGTCGCATTATATCGAGGGTCTTCCTCTTGCGTGAAGGGAAAGAGGGCAGAATTTTTTTCTTTCTCTTTCTTTTTCCGAGAGTCCGAACGCGTCTGGAACGGGGCTGCTCCAAGGGAGAGAAAGAGGAGCGGAGTCACAGTGTCGGTGAGGATCTGCAGAGCCGGGAGTGGGCATGGGGTGGGTGGAAGGACAGGAGTGGATCTTTGATGTTGTGTCTGCACCATGTGCCGCGCTCGGGGATTATTTGGTTCTCGTCTGTGCTGGCAGGTGGGCCCCTTCCCATCCATTCCAAAATCCAGAGGGGGCCGCGATAAGATAAGCGGCCTCGACCGCTCTTAGCGCGATCTGGTGTTTCGTTTTCGAGTGCGACCGTTTCCAGAGGCCCGACGTCATTTTTAGAAGGCCCCCGTTTGCGTTTGCATGTGATGGAGCAGGCAAAACAGACCCTGACATTGCTTAGGTCTTCCCACAGAACGTACACGCAATAACGTAGCAAGTCCTGGAAGCAAATTCCTACAGTTTTACTGCGCTTTCCGTGCAGAAGGCTCACGGGTTACCGCTGCACCTGTCGAGTCCACGTGTCAGCTCCATCGCATCTTCTTGTGAGACCGTAGGGCCGCAAATGTGACCCGCCATGGGGGGCCGAAACATGAGAGGGTCGCGGTATTGATCTTGACCTGACTGGCAGGCCGATGACACAGATGTTGGGCTCTCGCTTATTATTGGGTGTTTAGCGCTTAGCTTCACCATCTGAGATCATCGTACACTGTCGATATTCAGGCAATGGAGTTGATCCACCATGATTGCCGCAATGTCGGTGTTGAAGTCGAGCACCGCGGAAAGGAGAATGCATGTGGAGATTGACGTGGCAACAGCTTCCGTTCCACCCCTTTGCTGTGGTATTGCTGTCGCTTTTATTTCCAAGTCTAAAACCTTCCGGCCCGTCATATATAGAGCTGCACCGTCGTTGAGGCTCAAAAGCCTTCCATGTCATCTCCGAGTTCACCTTCCTCCTCATCGTATTCTTCAGAGTCCCCGTCCTCAGAGCTGCCGTCGTCGCTGCTCTGTGCCTTGACTGTCGATGCCGACTCGGTCAGGTCATCGACTGCGTCGACATATTCAGCCTGAGAACTCTCTGTCTCTGTCTCTGTCTGGGTGTCCTTGACGTCGTCCGCAAACATGACCGCCTTGTTCGTCGGCGACTTGCTCGGAGGCTCGAGGACGTCTCCACTCCACGGTTTGCACTCTTTGACCTGTTCCCCACACCGGATACATGTCCAACCCTCGCCCTCTTCCCTTTCTATCCTCGTAGCAAGGCAGACAAAGCAGTATATACAGCCGCAAGGTATTGTCTCGTAGGGGTTCGTGATATCTGTCTGCGCGGAGCCGACCACACCACTGGATGCCGCGGCAGCCAGAACCTCTTGTTCTGACGACGCTGTGTTTTGGTCCTGGTAACATATGGCGCATGTCCGCTCGGGCAGGAACGAGTACTCGCCCTTCTTCTCGTCGCTGTCGCCATCGCCGCCGCTTGATATGGCGTTCTTCGTCTTCCTCCACGTCCGGCTGAGCCACCGCCTCCATTTATTTATACCAATTAGCGGCAGGACGAAGAGTAGGAATTCTGTGAAGGCGTGCCAGACGAGCTGCCGGTTGAGGTATTCGAAAGAAACTTCACGGCTGACCTGGCTGGTGGGTGGAGCCAGCCTCATCCGTAATATCCTGTCCAGTAATGTCCTGTACCTGCCATGGAGGAGGAACACGAGAAACGAGCCAAATGCCGCCACAGAATGGACATTCTCCGCCGTGGACGTCAGCCGGGACAACCTCTGAGCCCGTGGGCTCGGTGCATCGAAGCCGTTGTCCTGGTTCAGCAGCCAGTTCTCAAGCCTGGTCCAGCCGTACTTCCCTCCCACGGTGATCAGGCCGTAGAGCGACTTCTGCAGTTTCGAAGGCGGCACCAGTACGGGCCCGTCGTGTCTCGCGTCGGTGTACTTCAGGTTTTGCAGCGCGGCGCCGTAGGTGGCGTCGTGGTCCCATACGGTCAGCTTGAACAGCACGGCGCGCAGGACCAGCAGTATCTCGGCGGACCACTCCTCCTTGAGGTTGCTCCCCAGCCCGCCGACATACTTGAGGGCGTCCCCGACCTGGTCCCGCAGGAGCTGCACGAGCTCCTCGTCCAGCAGCTCGGCGTCGACCTGGCCGACGCGGAAGGCGGGCCGCGTGCCCTCGGGCGACGACACGGTGTCCCAGAGCGACAGGGCGGTCCCGCCGAGGCCCCGGAGGAGCGGCGAGGGGTGCGACGAGATGCGGGAGCGCAGCTGGGAGGCGGACTGCTCGGCGGCGAGGCGTGCCTGGGCCTGGGCCTCGCGGGCGGCGCGGCGCTCGGCGAGGCGCTGCTGCGCCTGGGCGAAGGTCGGGTTGCTGCTCATTTGGGCGTCATGAATGATCGAGGGTCAGTATGGTGAGGGCCTCGGGCTGGGACATCTGGGACGGGGGAGCGGTCAGTCAGAGGCTGGCCCTCAATGTCCTCTTTTGAAGGGTAGATGGCTGGTTTGACTGGGCGGTTGCGTGGTTCTTGCAGGTCAGAGGACTTGGCCGAGTTGATGCCGAGGTTCACAAATCAGGAGATTCCGGGGTTGCAGGGCCGGGGCTGATCCCTGCATCCCCATGCAGCTCGCCTTTTGACAGGTGCCATACCAGGACGGAAGTGCTTTTTGGGCTTACCTCAAAGTAAATCTTCGTCACGAGTGAGTCAAGACTCTGTTCAACCTGTGAGCTGATCAGGTGAATGGTGGAGTGATTCCGATTCAAGTCCGTTGTACAACCAATGTATCATCCGTAGAGTTGGAATTAGTGCTACAGTAATAACCCTCTCTTTCTCAGTCAACCTACTGTACCCGAGTGCCTGTGGACAGACTTCACTTGAAAGCCCTGTCATCTGGGAACGAGGCTTCTCTGGAGTGAAATCAGATCGATCAATGAGGTCACTTAAAATCCGGGATTCTCAAGGACGAGCTAGATACTCATGGTGCAGCTCACAACGTTGCCAGATCATTGAGACAACTTGGAGTTATCACATGTAATTCATTCCCTGTTTGCAACTCCAGACAACTACACAAGTGGACTGACATTCTCACCAAGTTTCTGACCTGAGAATCACCCCGAGTCATATACATGTGTACTCTCACACTCGTACTCAAATTTCAATACTTGGTCTTGGACGGCAACAACCTCATCTGAGCTGCAACATCGCCATCCAGGCCCAACAAGTCGTGGATCCATCGCAGAATCACGAAAAAGCTCTCAGGCTCCCCCATATGCTTTCGGCCCTCGACCACCCGTGCCGACTTTGGCGATCCATGCCGTAGCGCCACGTGGAGATCCTCGACCGGGAAGATCTCGTCGTTCTCCCCGTTGACGACCAGCACATTCTTGCAGCAAGGCCTGTCCAGCGTCCCATCATTGACCAGCGAGAACTTGTGCGCCTCCTGGACGAACGACTTCAAGTCCGCATAGCCAAACTTGTAAGCCAAAGTGTCGGCCAGATCAAACGGATACTCCAGCTTGTTGACATGCGCAAGCCAGTCGCAGTCAAACATGTAGTGCGCCCCGCCCCCCAGGCTGATGCTGCCGAGAAGCCTGTCCGCGTGGGTGTGCGCCACCCGGAGCGCGTAGAACCCGCCCGTGGAGAACCCCCAGACGACGACCCTTTCCTTGTCCAGCTCCGCCTGCCCGGCGATCCAGTCCAGGACGCTGGACCACTGGCGGTCCGGGCTCGTCGGGTCGTCCTTGGCCGCGGGGGAGTCACCGGTCCCGGGGATCTCGACCACCACCGTCGCCACGCCCTTCTCAAGCCAGCCGCGCTGCCAGACGGCGAGCTCGGTGCGGTACCCGTCCAGGCCCGTGAATATCATCACCACGGGGGCCGGGCGCTGGGGTGAGGCCCCCGGTGGGAGGAGGAAGTTCACGGGGATGGTGTGGCCCTCGGATCCGTTTCGGTGCGTGTGAGGAATCTCTACCTCACGGATGGGATGTTCCATCAGGCTTTCTGGACGGTTAGTCGACTTCGTAATTTCCAGATAGGGCACTGCACGTTGACTCACGCTCCGCCTTTGTAGAATGCCTCTTTGCCCAGAGTCCAGGCGAGGCGCTGCTTTTCTGAACGAGGGGCAGGGAACCGGGCGACGCGATACAAAGCTGAGCTTCGCAGGTAGTACTCCGACGCCTTTTCCTTCTCGCCTGCCTCCTCTGCCCTGGCTGCAATCTCTGAAAGTTCCTCCGCCTTGGGGAAGAACATCTCTGCATACTCATCCCAGTCGTACGGCTCTTTGAGCCCTTTCTGTTTGACAATAGTTAACAGTGTGTTTTTGTGCTGGAGTTTGATCGGTCTTACCTCGATGATCGCCTGCGCCACTGGCTCAAAGTCCTTCACAGTACCGAACATGAACGGGTAAACTCCCATCGTACACTAGAAAGCGTTTGTCAGTTGTTCAATATCAACAGCGCCGCTAGCAGGCAATGTCTCACAGGCCCTTTCCATTTCGTCTCCCACAACTTCTCGAACGACTCATGGTGGACGGCAGGCTCGAGTATCGCACGGCCGATGGTGTACTTCTGGTGCGCGGCCTTCTTAGCGCTCGGTGTCCCCCCGTTCGTCGTCCCGCCGTTGGTCGTCGCCCCAATTACCGTCATTTTTGCGACCTTGAAAAATATGTGAATGATAAATTTGGATGCTTCCTACACACGCCTCCAGAAACTCTGGAGTTGGAGTTGGCAACGAATTCTCGGATGAACGCGCGTCATCGGACATCCCCAACGGGGAAGTCGTGATCGTCCGTCTCACCATTCGTATGTGAGAATCTATGACGACGTAAATACTAGTAGTCGGGTGTCGCAGGTCACTTGGCATATTTGCTCTTATTTCCGGATTTGAAATTTGTTTTATTGAGTTGGGGGATGTTGCGCGGAGTCTAGAATGTTCGTGATGTTTGAGCGAGCACATAGTGCACAGTGACTACTAATGACTGTGGCGTCTACTTCGCTTCGGGCCGAGGAAGCCAGACACAAATAAGCACAGATGGTACCATTCTTGAGAGATAGAAAACTTTGGCGCTTTTTTATTCTATCTGCACAGACACATTCTAATAAGGTGGCTTTGTTTTCTTCGCGATTCGCGGGTGCGATTGCGCCCAGAATTGCGACTTGCCCACTCGCCATTTTACTACCTCCATTCGTCTTCAAATAGACAGTACTCAAAGTGAAACGACAACGCATTATCGAGTCACAGCGTCAGGTCCCACTACTTCTTATCTGCCTACAATGTGAATCATGCTGAAGCATACGCTCTCTCGCTCTTCACACGTTTGCCAATGAACGGATGTATCCGTGGTGGCACTGCAGTGCTTCCAGTAGCGCACCGCTTAACTAACTGGTGTATTGTGTAGTATTGTTTGGGACCTTCAATGTCAGGCATAATTTGATGATTTAAAGTTTGTACTTTGCTGATATCATGACTTTGCATGCAAGTGCGGAGGTCTACCATCTTGTAATTGAAAAGGTGGAAATCCGTTGAAGCAAATTTTGGCTTAAACTGCTCACCAGTCTAAAAAGTCCCATTAAATTGCAATGATACCGTCCTGGTATATATATGTTGCAAGTCGCACCCGTATAATAAGCAGAACGCGCTCAGTTCATTCAAATAGAAATTCTCCTCATTCAATATTTCGCGTTGCACCTATTCATGACATCTTACCTTGGGGAATGCCTCTCCAATCTTGGTCCACCATAAACACAGAGTATCAAGAAAGCTTGACGACTCAAATCGGACTTCTCTACACTATAGGTCTCCTTCATTACTTAAGGTTATAGAAGTAGTGGTAGTAGAATCTTGGGGGTGAGAATTTGCCCAGGTGGGCAACCGGGCACTTGTGATTCCCACTCGGCGAGAGCCACAGCCAACCCAGCCAAGATCTACGGGCGAAACTCGGGCAAAGTGCAGCCAACTATTTCTGCATGCTTCATTTCACAGGAATTCGACGGCTATTCTGAGACATACTCGTAATAGCTTAATGGCACTATAGATCAGACAATTTATCCTATGCTATTTGCCACACTCGATATACGACAGTCAGAAATCACACAATCCTCAACCGGGCCAACCTTCAAAACCCACCCTCGCTGGCTGCAGCAGCACTGAATTTCTTATGTCTGAGGAGACGATAATTTGTAGAGTCTTATTGCTTAGTAGTATTTAGATGTGCCCAAGCCTTTGGAAAATAAATAAGCAACCCCATAGGTAAGCTTACCTAGACACCCTGCAGCCCGCATTTGCTTCGTCTGCTGGACCATCACGGAAGCAACGCCACCCACCAGCTTGGGTCAAGTTTGCATCCTGTCACTTTTCCAGACCCTGGCACTCATCGTAAACTGTCCCAGTTCGGTTGAGATCACCGCTCTCCATGAAGGATGAATGGAGCTGGTTCTGACTGACCACAGCCCGGCAGGAAGGTGTCAACTGATGATTTCTATCACACCGCCTCGTGGGCTGACGAATCAAGAAAGGTCATCCGAGTCGTTGCAAGTGCAGTGTAATGGCTCCTAATTGAAAGACCAAATCTAGTAATTCTGTCCTTTTTGGTCAATGGCGAGCAATACTGAACCGGGAGACGATATTGCCCCTCGCCCATCTCGCACATACTTCGGGAGTCCTGCTTTGAGCAATGAGTATGTGCCCTTTTTTTGTGCTATTGGACATCCACTGGTTTGATCAGCCGGATGGGCAAACTCTGAAAGCCACAGTGTATTTAAAACTTATTGGCACCTTGATCATTACTGCGCCACTTCAACATTATTGACTTTGATCTATTAGCTAGGATCTCGTGCGGATGTGTTCAGGATGTCGCTCATGAGCTTTGGATTCTGTCGCCTGGTGAACATCGTCTGATCTTCATTCTGACCACCATTTATTGGACGCAATAATATTGACGTAATTGATGTAAAGACATTCGACGATATGATACCACTGAACTTACTGGTCGAAGAGGCTTGGGTGCTGGAATCACAAGTTTCGTGCCGAAGGCGCAGATACCGCCAAGGCTCCAGCAGTGAAAGATGGTCAGCTGAGACTCAGAGGGATGGTCCTTTTTGGCTTACATTCGAACTGCCAACCTGCTGCTTCTTGGTCGTGTAAGCCTATGATAATCAGATGCCTATTCTAGTATCGAACATGACCGAAAACGGAATGCTGCCAGACATTCGCAGCCCTCATCAATTCGGAAACACCTGTATCCTGGCATGGGATATAAAGGCGTCGGCCGCCAACGTTGGGCATGGGAATAAATGCACAAGAGACTCACTTTGGTACATAGTAGCTGGACACAATAAGAATGCTTATATAAGTACAGGCTTGACCTCGGAAGATTCATGGAGAGTCTTGAAGTGATAGTGTTCTTACTAATCTCAATTATCACTCACCCATAATCCTAAACACACCCAGAAACATTCGAGGTCTCCCAAAGTCTCTTCACAGCATTACAATGAGTCCCGACCTTCAATCAAGCCCCGCGTCCTCCCACGAGGAGTATGAATACATCGTGGTCGGTTCAGGCCCAGGCGGTGGGCCGGTCGCTGCAAATCTCGCCCGTCGAGGACATAAAGTCCTTCTCCTGGAAGCAGGTGAGGACCAAGGCCAGAATATCTTTGCGAAAATTCCCCTGTTCTTCAATGCCTTTGCAGAAGATGCCGCGGAGCGCTGGGACTTCTTCGTGAAGCACTATGACGACCCTGAACAGGCTGCCAAGGACCCCAAGATGACATGGGAGACGCCTGACGGGAGCATCTTCATCGGCACCAGCCCGCCGGAGGGCTCCAAGCAGCTGGGGATTTATTATCCACGTGCTGGGACTCTGGGAGGCTGTGCAGCCCACAACGCCCTCGTTGGCGTGCTGCCTCCCGCTTCGGATTGGGACTACATCGCCAAACTCACTGGCGACAAGTCTTGGGAGTACAGCAAAATCCGCCCTCTGTTCGAGCGACTTGAGTGCTGCCGCTACTTGCCTCCGGGAACCTTGGCCCACGGCTTTCACGGATATCTCGAGACAAACCTGTGCCACACTTCCACTATCGAGGCCGCTAAGCCAATGATCGATAGTGCGCTTGCTGTTCAGGGACAGTCTGGGGGTATCATTCCCGATATCAACCCTCTCCTTCCAACAGAGAAGGATGGTGTTTACCGGCCGGCTATGACCATATCCAAAGCATGGTCGGCGGTCCAGTGCGAGGGATTACCTCGTGGCAACCGTGAATGCCAAAGATGCCCACAGTAACAGAAAGTACCCCTTGACCATCAGCACTCACAGCCTGGCCACCCGTGTCATCTTCAACGAGGCCAAGCACGGCCGAAAGCCAAAGGCGGTCGGCGTGGAGATCCTCCAAGGAAAGAGCCTCTACAAGGCTGATCCGAGATCCAACCCAAGGGTCTCAGGAGTCAAGAAGACTGTGTACGCATCGAAGGAGGTGATCGTGGCAGGTGGTGTCTTCAACACCCCCCAGCTGCTCCAGCTCAGCGGCATTGGCCCCAAGGATGACCTCCAGAGGCTCGGAATCGAAGTACTAGTCGACTTGCCAGGTGTTGGCACCAATCTGCAGGACAACTACGAGTTTGGCGTCGTCGGGAAGACTCCTACTCCACTCTCCCCGTTGGCGAGATCAACAGGCCTAAAAGCTGGAGACCCTCTGCTCAAGGAATGGATCGAGACGGAATCGGGCGGTCCATATGCCAGCAACGGGTAAGTGCAAGCCCCGCCTCCTCGGCCCCCGCAGATTCGGCAGAGGAGGGCCTACCCAATGGCTTTGCATCTAATGACAGTAGTAACGATTCTCAGAATCGGGATGGGCGTGTTCCACACGAGCAGCGTTGCCGAGTCTCACCGCCTGGACACAATGCTGTTTAGCGGACCGTTCGCCTTCACGGGCTACCTCCCCGGGTTTTCCGCGGCCGCGATAGGCGCCGAGAGCTCCTGGACGTGGGACGTGCTGAAGATCGGCTCCCGGAACAAGGCGGCCGGGATCGTCAAGCTCAGGTCCAAGGACCCCCGCGACGTGCCCGACATCGACTTCCGCTACTTCGAGGAGGGCGGTGACAAGGACCTCAAGGCCATGTACGAAGGCGTCGAGCTGGCGCGCAAGATCAATGACGGCATCGAGGACTTCACCGAGACCGTCCCGGCCCCGGACTTCACGACCGAGGAGCAGGTCAAGGAGCGTATCAGGGGCGAGGCACTCGGCCACCACGCCACCAGCACCGTCGCCATCGGCGCCGACGATGACGCCATGGCGTGTCTTGACTCCGAGTTCCGTGTCCGCGGTGTGGACGGCCTGAGGGTCGTCGATGGCTCTGTCTTCCCCCGAGTACCAGGCTCCTTCCCGACTCTAGCCATATATATCTTGGCGGAGAAGGCCACGGATTTGATTCTGGCCGAGGCAAGCAAGAAGCACGCCGATGACAAGATTCTCGAGGGCATTCGTGAGCTGGAGGTGCTTGAGGAGGACGGGCACATCAACTCCATCATCCATGAGCAGGCGAAGCAAGACCACAGTGCTTAGGCCTGAATTGGGGCATGGTAGAACTGGCAGGCAAGTGCTTCCCGGGTGGATTTTTGACATCTGTATATTGAGAAGGCAAATAGAACTACTGCTAGCAAATTCCATACCTCCCGGCCAAAATACCATAATAACCAATCTAGCATTGGTTATTCCAAGCAGTATGTAAGAGCCGTACCGTCACATATATGAGTCTTCATGTTAGTGATCATCAGTGTGCCATGCACATTGAAGGTGACTGTCCTACCAAATAGAGACGCGGAAACTTTCCAAATAATGATTAATTGACCAAGCTCTTGTGTGAGGTGTTGTGTCTGTGTCGACTCACTCCACCATTCTTGTTCCTGATCGGACCTTTGAACAGTCTCTTGCTTGCATTCCTCGTTCGTTTCTTTCCCTCCTTATGCATCGCGCACCTCATTGCAAGAGACTCACTCCATTCATCAAGGCCATCGTCCGCGAAAATTCGTTCACTGAAATTGTCTTGGGAGTCACCGATGGGTTCGGAAGTCAACATTAGTGGCTGGGCTGGATGTTGAATCGGTAGGTCACAATTTGTATGAACTGGCTTCGTGCGGGGACGGTAATGACTTCCACCAGCAGCAGTAGCTTGTGTCGAGTTGTTGTCCATGTTATCGCAACTGCCGCCGCTAATGTCCAGCCTTTTGAATTGCCTGGTGATTTCCATTTGGTCTTGGATAGTATCTCCGGCAGCAGAAGTACTGCGGTCGCGAATCTCCAGATTCTTGAATTTGTGGATGACTGCCGTCACCTTGGCAGCAACACTCACAGGAGAGTTCTGAGGTGGCACAAAACCGTCTGAGATTGGATAACTGATCTCCATGTTAATATCACCCTCCATGTCGATATCATTCTCCATGTCGATATCACTCTCCATGTTTGTATTTGTTGAATTCTTGTATGGTGTTGAAAATGGGCTTGATAAGTTGGGTGAAGTATGTTCGTTGTGATATAGCTGTTGGAAAGCACATAAAGGAAGCCTCATGACAAACATTATCAGACAGGAAGGGAGTTGTGTTATCTTATAGGTCTCAAAAGTCTCAAAAGGGTGCCCACCATATTTCTATCAACAAATTCTGTAGCGGAGTCTTAGTGCTTAAGAAACAGCCTTAGATGTACACCAAGTTCTACGTTAAGATTTCCGAGAGCGATGAAACTATTATTGTAGCGCAGGCAACTAAGTGAGCACCACAGACCAGCCGTCCTCCAAGCACTACAGCAGCACACAATGCACGAAGCCCTAAGCACCTCTAATATTGTACTAATCTTTTCCTCCATCAAGCTCAATTGTCCTTTGGGAAGAGGGTTGACTATTACACAAGAGACTTACCGCTAATTCATCCCATTCTCATAATTCTCACTAGGCTCCTTTCAACCAAACTAATCATCCGATAGGAAACATTCATTGAGCTAGCCAAATTTTGGAGCAAACGAATAATCCATCGATGTTTAAAAAAACTTAAAGCAATTAATGGAACTGGCTGAGGATAATGCACTTGTCACACATGAACCTCGGCATAAAGCAGAAACAAAAACTCCACACAACGCTCCATGAGAGACTTCCAAGCAGCCCACGGTCATTGTTTTATGGTGTGAATTGCTGTTTCTCAAATATACCTATCTCGGCAGGAAGCCCATGTATTCCATTCCACCAGTAAAAATAAGAGTTACCGTTTCTGTAGTTTCATAATATCATTAGTATCAAACACTGCCTTCTTCCCCTCAAACCGAAATCGGCTCTCAATCTACATCCAACCCCCTTTGATACCACCCTCCAACCAGTCCACACATCTAGTGCATCCAGAAGCCCAAGACACCAGCGCCCACGACAGTAAGAAACACCTTCATGCCCCCGCCGAGCGGCTCCAGGCCAGGTGCGCCGGCAACGGTAACACCGGTGCCCGTGGCGGCGGCGCCTCCCGCGGCCGTGGTCGTGCCGGTAGTGATGATGGTGCTCGAACCGCTGGTGACCGTGCCGGTCGTGGTGAAGGTGCCTGCGCTGGTGACGCCCGTGCCCGTGGGAGCCGGGCCGACAGCACCGGTGCCGCCCGTGATGGTCGTGGTCAGCTGGTTGGCGTTGGTGGGTCGCGTGGCGGCCACGACGACGCCATTGGCCGCGTTGGAGTCCGAGGCCGAGTAGGTCGCGTTCTGGAAGCCGCAGCGGCTCAGGATCTCGTTGATGCTGTGGCCGATGTTAGCATCCTCCACCAAGGCTCCTCTATAGTGGATCCCTCCTCGGGGAAAAGGGGGCAGGGGCAGGGGCACACTTACTCCCTGTTGTTGTCATCAGGCCTGTCAGGGCCGTCATCATCATCGGTGTCGTTGTCGACCACGGGGTTCTGCTGCATGCAGGAGGCACACAGGCCGGTGAACCGCTGGACGTCGAAGCTGTTGTTGGTGCAGAGGCACTGCAGGTTCAGGCGGTCCTCGGTCAGGTCGTCGGGGACCCCGTCATCGTCGACGTCGCAGGTCCGGCTCAGCTCCAGCACGGGCTGGCAGATGGACGTGCAGTTTCGCGAGATGTCGTCCGAGTCGAGCTGCAGGTCGGCCTTGACGGCGGCGAGGAGGATGGCTGAGAGCAGGGCGGCGGAGTGCATTTTGTCTGAGTGAGTACTTGCGGTAGTCTAGGTGAGTCTGATTATGTTGATATCTTGCAAGGGCTTTTTTAAGTCGTCGGGTTGTTTCTGAGTTGTCCTTGATGGAGTGGGTATTTGTTGATGATGATGGCTATGAGTGGAATCTCAGATGCATGAAGCCTTCGAGATTGTCCTCTATTTATGTCACTCCCCCATCACCACCCACCATTACCCATCGAGATTGAGCTTGGTATGCCAAGTCGATGTGTATTCATAGCAACGACAATCTGCCAGCGCAGATCCCAACCAAGTCCCTCGACAGCGACGGCCTGTACACGAGTCGACTTGGCCCCATCCCTTCGACCAATGCCACACCGAAGCAGCTGTGAGGCCAAGTTGGGCAGGGAGAACTCAATCCTCGCTCGGCACAGCAAGGCTCAGCCAGAGGAAGTCGCAGCCGATCGCCTTCCCCAGGCCCAGCCGTCCATCGTGGGGTCCGCCAGCTTGCCTTGCTTGCTGGCTTGGTCGCTGGCTGGATGGGATGGAGATCATCACATTCACGTGGCCCGCCATGACCCGCTTCCCTGCAGCCTTAAGAAACCTTGTCAAGCTGGAACGCCGGCGCGGTGTGGCATTCGTCATTCGCGAGGCGAGCGAGAAATCCCCGGGGCGTCGAGAAACACCAGCTGCCGAGCCGTCACCCGGTGGTGTGTGTGGGCAGCTGGGGGCGATCGGTGCAAGCTGCCGCCAAGGCGCGGAGCCACGATGGCCACACAATGCCATGGTGGAAACGGTTCTTGGCCTTAGGTAAGTGCACCTGGTGCGCCTGACTAGCACGGCGAACACCTTGCTGCGGTGCCAGTGTTGCTTGACAAGCGCGGCGCCGTCACTGGCTCGTCTGCGCGACGTCAGCCCCCCCTCTGCGTACTGCACCCCGTCGACTTGGCGAATTCGAAAAGCCCCTTGGTTATGTTATACATTTACCCCGGGAAGGCCCATCTCATAACAAACCGGTCAAGGTTTTTGGCTTTAAGGTTAAAGCCATGCTTGGCGTCTTTGCCCATCACAACTTCCAACTGCCGTCGATGGGGTGCTGTTCGGGACCACCGCCTCGCCTTCGCCCGCGATCAGCAGTTTTGTTGCGCGGCCCTGCTGCATGTATGCGCAAATACGTCGTATTGATGTGTTGTTAGCTAGATGGCTGTGTTTCATTTGCAAGTGTTTTGTATGGTTCCAGAACAAACCTGACATCCTGACAAAGCCCAGAGCTAGCTGTCCGCCCCCACCCCCCCCCAAAACCTCCCCTGCCCCCGACACATCGCTCGGCAGCAGCCGTCGATCCTGTCGGGCTGCACCATCTCAACGTCTGCATCGCTCGCCGCCCCCGAGTTCCGGCTAACATCTCGGAACCCGGTGTAGCTAAATATAGCCACCGACCTCCAGCCGTCTGCGCCAGCCGTCCTGCCTCAGGTCGCGTGACGTCGGCACTGACCTTGGGAAAGAGCTTGAGAAGGTCGAGACTGCTTACGCGGAGCGTAGCCTCGAGGCATTTTGTGGTACTAACGTCACCGCAAGACTATGCGAGACTGCTAGTCGAGGCATGAACTGTGAACGACAAGTCGCCGAGTCCTTGTACGTGCTCCAAACCCAAGGACGGCCGAGAAGCCCAACATGGCTGAGCTGCCTATTTCTCGTCTGCCCAGGCGAGTCGCGGCTTGTGCCCTCCTTGTGATGTCGTGACGAGGCAGGGCGCGGCGCGCGGCAGAAGTGCTCAGACCTGCGCTGGAATCTCGGCCACTTCTGGCCAATTCTCGTCAAACCATCCAGTGCGACAATCAAGGGAGAGGGGCGAAGGGGGGGGGCGGCTAACCTGCCATTGCAAGTGGCCGTCAACGTCTTGATCGCCACAAGTTTCTTTGAGAACACAGTTCTAAACTTAGCTGAGAATTTGCACCGTGGCTGGTGTAGGACACGCTGGTTGGAGCTCTCACGTCTTCGCCCTCCTATTTTTGATCATTACCTAGGTAACCAGATATCGTACATTGGGTGTCCGTTGCCACACCCTTCCATCATACCGCTCAGACCTCTCCTCAAAGTAACGTGTCTTAGAGCCCAGAGACTGACGGAACCACTCGAACTGTGTCAGATCCTCCCAGAAGTTGCACCATGCGCCCTTCGCTTGTGTATGATGAGTATAACTGGAAACAACAATGATAATAGAACCTATAAAGCCCCGAGATTGTAGGCTTGATCAGACATAGCCTCGCTTGATGCTGTCCACCGATCGCAGAGTAGCAAAAGTAGAGATAAAAAATGCAGATGCGTGAGTAAATCAGGTCCTCCCGCGGGTGGTCGGCACCGGTGATAGTACAATGTAGTACAGATGTCCTGGTTTGAGATGGCGTATAGATGGCTGTGCAAGTTTTGTGGGGTATCTTGAAAAGACTAGACGGTCGTATATCTGTCGACGAGTGGTCGAGATGTCGAGATGTCGGGAGAAAATCATGGTGTGCTATGCGGCCGGAAAAGATCCTCACGTCGTCGTTCCGCGAGGTCAAGGTCGCACACCAGTATGTTGCCATTAATCAAATTAGAATTACGTATAAGTTCGTCCTGTCGTGGGCCGTCCCGTCGGCGGTCGCCCCGTGGTCGGTCGGCTGGATGCCGGCCTAGATGGTGGGCGATCCATTCGCTTGCCGTCGAGGAATTGCGGGCTTCGACCGTCATAGTAGTGATTAACAGGCTGCTGACGCCTTCTCTCCTCGAATGCCGCCCGCTCCTCTTCGTCGAGCGAGAAGGCCTTCTTCAGCCAGCCAAAAGCGCTGCGCTTCTTCTTCACCGTTCGGTTGGTGCCGGAGGTGTCCTGGGTCATCGTCGTCACATTGCTGAGCATGCTCATACCCATCTGCGATGGTGCGTTGCGTTGATGGTTCCCGGGCCTGTTGCCAACCGTTCCGGCGGTGTGGGGACGTTGCTGCAAGGGCGAGTGAGGGCTAGCTTGAACTGGCCGGAAGTACTGGTGTTCAGAAGCGGGTGACGGAATAAGGTTTGGAAATGCCGGAGGTGTGTAATCGACGCTGGCGTATTGTTTCGCAGCGTCGTTGTGATGGTGTGAGTCCATTTCAGAACCGCGAGCGGAATTCTGAGGTCGATTACTGCGTGGCGAACCTTTCGCTGAGTCCTTCGGTGTGGGGAAGCGCGGTAGCTGGAGTTCTAAGGCGTTGGCCGCCGGCACGTGTATGTCTTTTGGAAGTTCGATCTTGAGTGACACTCGATCTCTCAAAGATGTCCGATGTGAAACCTGCGCTTCCAACTCATGTGGTTCTGCTGTTTGCCTCTGTTTTATCTGCAACGGCCTCGGGTGAGGGTCTGGATGCGGTGCTGCCCTCTGACGGGGAGGGGGTAGCGGTACGATGATGGCAGACTCGCGCAACCAATCCTCCGACTGCGTGTCATCATCGTCCTCCTCGGCCTCGATATGAATGCTGATCTCTTCTGGCGTCGGCCGTGGCGCGGCGGAGACTCGTGGTGCGGCGGAGACTCGTGGAGACGGTATGGGCGCCGGGGGCACTGGAGTGTAAGTTCTTGGCTGCAGGATAAACAACCCGTTGTCATTGTCATTGCCATCATCGGCCGAGCTCTCTGATTCGTCGTCACTAGACTCGTCCACCTCTGCGTCCTCGTCGGGCCGAACTGCTTGCTCAACCACTAGTTCTGGTATTGTCTTTGAACTTTCGGGAGGAGTGTATTGAAACGCAGGCAGACTATCCCTCATAGTATCAGAATCTTGTGTAATTCTCTTTGCCGATCTCGCAGGGAGCTCGAAGCAGACAGGGCTCTCGGGAGCCTCGAGCAAGGAGGTCATCGGTGCACCGAAATACAGGGTCCTGATGCGTGGGGGACCATCCGCCTTGGATACTGGGGGTGAGGGCGGCGGCGTGGCGTGCGCAGGGCTTTCTGGGGAGCGAGGGATAGGTCGCCCATCCGGGTCCGAGTATGGTTCCAGGTTGAACTGGTCATTTGTCAGTATGGACAAAGACATGTTCCTCAGCCCCGGGAGATGGTTGCAACTCACCCTTGTCCGTCGACTAACCTCCCCAGCCCTCTTGTCGATCTCCACAATCATTGTGCTGAGACGGACACAGAGACCGCTAAGGAGGGTGCTTTGTGACTCCAGGCCCGTAAAGGCGTTGTACCAGCCTTCGGTGTTGCCCTTCATCGCATCGAAGACATCTACCACGTCAGATCGCTCCTGCCGCCATTGACCCTTCTCGTTATCTGCCAGGTATTGCGAAAACTGCTTCGCCGCCCGGAGGCCCTCGGATATGTCGCGGATGGTCTGTGTGTGGGCGGTCGAGGTCCGGGAGAGAATGTGCTCGATTTTGACGTTGCCCTCGACGATTTGTAGGCGGAATTTTCTGTTCTCCAGCATCTGCTCAAAGATCTCCATGTTCTCCATTGGCAATTTCAAAAAGTCAAGCCGCTCGTTCAGGTCCTGCGTTGCCAATCTCACGTCCTCCATGGCAGTCTCCAAAAACTCGTCAACCTCGTCGATGTGGCCCTGGAGAATGGAAAGGACCTGGGCGTTGCTGTTGGCCATGCCATTGATGAGCAGGTAGACACCAAACGATATTTGGGCCATCAGCTTCCTCAGCTCGTGGCACCTCTGGCCGGGTCGAAAGCGCCAAACTCGGTTTGGCGGACCTTCGGATTTGTCCTCGTCAAGCAACTTCTCCCGCCGCGCTTTGGCGTCGAGGATTCTCAACTTCGGCTTCTGCTCTAGGCTGCCCTTGGTAGCCTCATCCAGGGACTCGGCGAAAGCGTCCTGCATAGAGGCAATGGGGTGCAGTGGAATGTTTGGCCGGCTTGAGGCCACCGGGCTCGGTGCCTCCTCTTCAGCGTCCAGGTAGCCGTCATCGTCATCCGAGGAGTCATCGAAGTGGCTGATTGTGGTTCGGCACGGGCTCCTTGTGTCACTCCGGTCAGGAAGTGGCTCGGGAGCCAGGTGTACCGGGAAGGGGTCGTTGTGGCCCATGGGGCGCGAGACGGTGGTGGTGGTCATGGTGCACAGCAGGGAGTGATAGCTCGCTTCGATGCCAGCCTAGACCGGCGTGTCTGTGACCATCGGCAAACGGACGTGGGGGATTCGACGGGATCGACGGGCGCGATTGTCGTCGGAGAGTAAGTCGGGCAATGTTACAAGAGGCAACAGCAGCCAACCGCCAGGCCACGCAGCCAGCCGCACTGCAGACTCCCGGGAAACGAGCCTGTCGCTCACACAAGACAGGTGACAGGGCGGCAGGTGTTGCACAAACCGAGGGGCAGGCTCGATGTATGTCCTGACTCAAGTGCTGCTGATCATCCGGGCGTAACCTCCCTTGTGGTGCATGTGAAGGCAGTGGGCTTCCAGAAAAAGAAACAAGCAAGTCAGCAGACAGCGTTGGTCGTAGCAGGCATGATTCGGTTCGGAGGAGGCGTGGGAGAGAGAGGCGATGGAGGCGATGTGTCTGAACCTCTGAACCGGCCCGCTGGGGGAAAGGGTGCGAATGGAGGAGAGGAGAATATGACAAGACGCCCGGCCGCGGGTTGCTGATGATCGATCACGTATGGGAAAGATGGATTAACGGCCGCGACGTTGGCGACTGCAGTTTGATGACAGCCGGTGGGTTCCAGGTGATAGTCCGACCGAGCTGGGACTAACGAGAGGCTGAGGAGATTAAGGTTTCTATTAGCTGGGACCAACTGGAGCACTGGAGCACAGCGGCGCCGGGAAACTAGGGGGGCTCTAGGCGGAGGTGAGAGCCGAGGGTATGCACTATTGTAAAATGAAGGGCGACGGTTGTGTTAGGGCCTGTTCTCGGTACTGTGAGGCTGCCGGTGGTGGTAGTGGTGGTGGTTGTGGATGTCGAAAGAGTGGGAATGAATGTGAACGAGTGTGGATTTCGATGTGGTTGTTGTGGATTTGGATGTGGTTGGGGTTTGTGGTGGTCAGAAACGGCGAAGGAGGAGGACTTCTTGTTTCCCTGGGTGGCTTAGAACATAAGCTCCGAGCCCTGCAGACAAGACAATAGCAAAAATGCTAGATGCTAGATGCGGATAAGGATGCAGAGGCAACAAGAAGGAGGAGAAGAGTGAGTCAGCCAGTGAGTGAGCGCTCTTGCAGCTGAGGTGCACACTCTGGTTGCTAATTAATTGTAGCCACGGCCCAGCTGGCCTTGTGTGTGCTGCTGTTGCCTTGGGTCGACCTGAATCATCTCGCATCAACCGTCACCGAGAGCCCTCTCTACAGTGCACACCGAGACCTGACCAACGAGTGTGCTGTGCTAATGCTGTGCTGTGCCGTGCCGTGGGAGGGGGCCCGTAGGGTCAGGTGAGGGCGAGGGTGGTTGTGAACGCAAAGGTTGCGGCTGCAGGTGGATGGACCAAAAAAAAGGGGCCCCCATCCCTTGAACCCGGTAAGCGAGCAAAACAAGCGGAGTCTGTTCGCCAGGTCATCCGAAGTTTTGGCTCGAGGTCGAGGTCCAAGAGCAGCGATCAGCGGCGTAGCGAGACGACGGGCGAAGGATCCTGAGAAGGGCCCAAGCTCCTCGTGGCATCGTGGCATTTGGCCGTCCCATGACCCCAGGACCAATTTCTGAGAAGGGCCATGCCGCCGACAAAACTGGACAAGCCCCGTCCCCTTTGAGCAAGTCGTGCTGGGCAGCGTGCCATCGAAGACACCTGCTGCGTACTGCACTGGCGGTCGTGAACAAGTAAGATACGCCGTTGGGGCCAAACCTTGTCGGAGGGTGGGCTGCTGGCATGTACTATTACGAGGAATGATAGCTAATACCAGTCCAGGTACGGATTAGTCTGCCTGGGTACCTGGGATGACCAGTCTACTGTGGTTAAGGGCGTAATTTTTACCCCCCTGCTTTATACCTCCAGGGGGCCCTTATTCTCGCCATTATACTAATTCTGGTATAATATGAACTTTTTTCTCCATACCTATACAATTAAAAAACTCCTCGCTAATACTTGAAAAAAAAGCCAACTTACCTTTATTATTACCCTTATCACCTTTAAAATAATATGCTTAAAGGGCTCCTTTATATATCAGCTAACCTCTAATAATAAGAAGCTTATCTATATCCTTTCTTTTAATAGGAAGCTATCTTAAGTTAAGATTTATATATATTATAAGAAATAATTCACACCCTTTTAAATTTACTATACCTTTCAATTAAAAGATAATAATACCTATATAGATACTTATAGAAGGCACTTTATTCTCTTAGAAGAGTAAATTAATCGCTTATTAATATATATCATTAGCTTTAAAATAGGCCATTAGGCCTTATAGATATGCCTATCCCTCCTTTTACTTATTATTATAAGTATCCAAATTAATATTTATTATATATAATTAATACTTTATCACCTAAGTTATAATCGCTATATTACTCATTAAAAGCTATTGATTATTAAAAAGAACTATAAAAGACATCTTTAATAAGCTTATAATTATAAGAATTAGATTATTAAACAGTAAGCTTAAATACTTTAGATAAATAAGATTTAAGTTATTAAAGGTCTTTATTAAAAGTAATATATTATATATAAATAAAAGGAGATTTAGAACCTTGATTATATTATTAAAAAATATTAAAGAAGAGGAGGATAGATATTTTAAGGCTGCTTTTTAAGTATCCTTAGTTATTAAAAGGGTTTCTTTCTCTTTTAAGAGAAGGAATAGGGTATAATTATAGAAGAGATATATCATTAATATATTATACCCTTTATTAATAGTTAGATTATAATATATTAGTGAAAAGGCTTAAAGCTAATCCTTATATAGGATGGCGTTAATATTTATTTAGCCTTAAGTATATTTAAGGATTTATATGATTAAGGAATAATAATAATAGAATAGCTACCCTTTAGCCCTAATCTTAACCCAATTAAGATAATCTAGTATAAAATAAAGGATTATATTAAATAGAAATATAATTATATTAAAAAGCCTTTATATAATTAACTATAGTAATAGGTATGAGAAGCCTAGGATTAAATTAATAATAGCCTTATTAAAAACCTATTAGCTAATATACCTAAATAATATAAAGATATTATTATAATAGAGGGCTGGTATATAAAGTAGTAAGGAGAAATATTAAAGAAAGTATATTAGATAGCAAAAATACTCTTAGAAATAGCTGTAAATTACCCTAAATAGGCAAATGATACCCTAAATGACTTAGCGGATTTGGCATTATCTATTTATATATGAAATGGGTAGGGATCGGCAGGGTGTAGGTCCGGCGTGACATAGCAGGCGTGTTTTATTTCCTGGGGGCACCACAGTAGCCGTTGGTCCACCTGGATTTGGGGTCCACCAGCACTCGTCATTCTGGATCCCGCACTAGATTCTGACCATTACCCAGGTACCTGGGTAGTTATGTCCGTAGTCTACCTAGGTAGCCAGGGGTTTCGCAATGTTGATCCGGTCAATTGATTGTATCTGCTGTAGATAGATGCCGTACGGTAAGTATTATTTGTATCTATTGCCTCGCCGAATCTCCGCTGCCATGGGGCCGATGATGCATTATGGGACGATGGAATGAATTGGAGGGAACCAGTGGGGAAGCCACGACCCCTTCCAAGGGCCCTGGGGCCCTGGCACAGTGGCTCCTGCCCTGCCGTCCGCTCTCCGTCTCCTCTGCCCTGCTGCCTTTCCCCCTGTCGAGAAGATTGATGCTCAAGCCTCATACAGGCAGTAAGTACAGGATGTACAGTATTTCGCCTGTCGGCATGTGGATATGTGTTACTGATCGCCAAATCTTGGTACTGACCCCCATATATTTCCGTCTCGCACCTGGGTACCATAGGACTGTGCGGCAATACTGTTACCGCTCATTAAAGGGATGGGCATTGATTCATACTATGAGTCCTTGGGCTCGGTCGTGGATACTACCTATCTATCGCAGCCCATTCCAGCCCCTGAGCTGTTCGGCCCTCAGGCTGGGGTAGCCCCCTGCCACATCGGACTGTTAGCCGCGCCCCTGGACCGCGCTGCACATCTCGGCGCTAGCCTCAAAGCTCGGGGCCCTGAGCTCTAGACCACCGAAATACTGTGTTAGGCCCTGCCAGTTATTATTAAGGGTACCTGGGTACCTGGGTAGAGATCTCCTTGGTCCAGCCACAGCCTCCCGAGGCGTTTGACCCGTGGCACTGACCCCTGAGGTCGACTGAATCAATGGGTTGGATATTTGCTCTTCGAGACGTCTCCCTAGGACTTGTCTACTTTCTCCTTTTTTCACTTTTATTTTAGGCAACAATAGAGGAGACATATAGATAAAAGGGAAAGAGCAAAGAAAAAAACCTCTCGCTTGCCCGCCCAGACTCGGTGTTGCCGCAGACTTTTGCCCCCTCGGAGGAGTATCGACAATTTCTTCTCCAGGAAGGCTTGTCATCCGGGGGCACAATTCTAGGGCATTTCAATCTATCGGGTGTGGGATCCCTGGGATTCCAAGGTTCTTCCACCGGAGAAAATCTCACGCTAGGAGCCGCAATCCTCCACGAGCCCCTAGCTGGAGATGCCCGAGGCCCGCCGAGATTCGTCTTGTTTCCGGCTCGCCCCAGGAGCTCTTCAATTTATTCGTCCGCCAGCCAGGCGCTGGCTGCATCCCAGTTCTGGCCCAGTACATACGGACGAGCCGTCCCTCCGCTCCGGAATACAATGTGCTTGCTCATGGCACCGGTCTGAGTACAAATGTCGTCCGAAGCTTGCAGAGCCACCAGCTCATGCAGTCATCAAATATCTGTCTGCAGAACTGCACGAGACGCCCAACCGGTCGCCTGTCATGGCAAGCCACAACCATGAGCCCGACACCGCACTGCATCTGTCGAGACACATAGCACAAGGCGCTGATTGCAGCGGACAAGGGCGGGGTGAGCCTCGTGGCAACGCTCGGCTGGCGACACCAAAGCGAACACTGCCTGCATTGCCGCCGAATTTACGAGGCTTCGTGTCCAGATTGCCCTGCGGACTTCTCTCTCGTGGGTGTGCTAATGGCGCCGAGACAGCAGGTTTACGCAATATTCCCGAGGAACGATTGAGACAGTCAAAGCCGTGTCTTGCACGCAAAACGCAGTGGGAACCCCGACGTGTCAAATCCCTCTGTTCCAGTAGGCGAGCATATGCGTACTGGCTGGGCCAACATCGCTGATCGTTCAGAAGACCGCGGTAGAGAGAGGGGGGACACAAAGAATCTCGGCCTGGCCTGCTTTTACTGCTAGGAACACCCTGGGACTGGACGGGCACACGTATCAATGGCTGCAACACCAGATCATATCACCATTGGGTGAGTGGGTTCCATCCGGCAGCTCTCAGAGTCCGGGCGTAGCAAAGCAACTCTGACATGACTGTGAATCTTGACTCGGGATGCGATGATGCCAGTTGACGGGTGAATGGTTTGACAGCTTGGCGACCCAAGAGTCCGGAGGGGACAAATTGTCATCGGATTGAGGCTCACACCAGATCTGGACTCGGCTCCGAACGGACATTCTCTGCTCCAGGAGAAGACCTCATTTCGGCTCACGTAAAGGTCACGATTCAAGCATTCCAGCCACAAAGCCAACCGAGATATCTCAGGCTACCAGAAAAGAAGGGGCCTGCTTGGATACTGCCCGCCACCGACCCCCTCCAGACCATTGAATTTTGTGTACAGCGTGGTCAAGTTTCTTAACGTGGGTTGCTGGTGCAAAGGCATCTCTGGTGGTGTCGTATCTTATGTGTCGTGATCAAGTTGATCTGCCCAGTCAGTGGGCGCTGGCGATAAGGCTAGTCGAGAAGAAGAAGCAATTCGTGTTCAGGTCGCATTACTGCGGTCCATTTAGTTCAATCTGGAAAAGGCTCCGCGCTCTAAGCCTCGGCTTTGCGTGTGTCGGCTTCGAAACGGCGCCCGAGCTTCTCTCTACGAGGTACCTAGGTAGTCTTGTCTGCCGTTCCGACCTAGTCTCATTTTGTGTTTCTGCACCACCCTCGAATAGTCTTTGGCTACATTTATTTTTCGCTTCTGATCGACAATCGTTAACGACTTCCTCTTGGCGGACCGAACGGGTGGATCGATCGGACAAAACCACTCGCCATCGTCCACTGTCGCCCACGTCTGCGTCGCCCAATTCCCTCGTTCCCGTCGCCGAGGATGGTGCGACTCCAGAACCCTTTCAAGTTGGGCAACGACCTGTGGGATCCCTCTCACAGGTACGAGACGTCCTGGTTGCTTCCGCCGTATGCCTTGGGCGCGTGTCGTGCCATCTTTGTACGTTCCAGAGCGAAACCTTAACTTCCATTTTGCCTGCTTTGCCTTTCCGGGCCCCCGACGATGCACGGCGGCCCATTCCAATGCACCTGTTGGCCGATCCCTCGACCGCTCTGACCAGTGACCCACCACCCCAGCACCAACAGGAGGAGTGAGCATGTGAAGAGCAAGAGAGCAACCAGCTAACCCAACTCCTCGTCCACAGGGCCTGTACGGCATCTTCGTCGAGCTTTTCGCGTCGGGCTGGTACTGCACGCACCCGGCCTACGGCGGCTGCGAACAAGCCGGCGACAGCTTCTCCTACTTCACCGTGCTGACATACTGGGGGCTGGCCTTCTACAACCTCACGGCGGCCGTGCACACCTTCACGTACGCGCGGACGGGCACGCCGCTGCTGGACCGCTTCCCGCGCTCCCTGCAGGCGCTGCACGCCTTCTACTACACGACGGTGACGACGTACCCCTTCATCGTGACCGCCGTCTACTGGGGCGTCATCTTCCCGGGCGTGTGGTTCACCGACGAGTTCTCCGGCTGGAGCAACATGTCGCAGCACGCGCTCAACAGCGCCTTCGCCCTCTTCGAGATCGTGGTCCCGCGCACGCCGCTGCCGCCCTGGATCCACGCCCTGTGGCTCATCGTCGTGCTGGCGCTGTACCTCGCCCTCGCGTACGTCACCCACGCCACCAAGGGCTTCTACACCTACACCTTCCTCGACATCGAGAAGCAGGGCTCGGCCATCACGGCCGCCTGGATCATCGCCATCGCCGTCGCGGCTGTCGTCATCTACCTGCTCGTCCGTGGCCTGCTGTGGCTCCGCCTGTGGCTGACCGAGAAGAAGGCCGGCATGGACGGCCGCTTCGCCGGCCAGCCCGCCGCACTGCGGAGCACCGCCGACGTCGAGCTCGGGAGCTACAGGAATGATGTTCCGGAGACTAAGGCGATCAGTCCTCATCATTATTAGCTGGTCGTTTGGACGAATCAGTGTCCCAAGTTATTCGGCATCATTGCTTTGGCGCATGGGAACGGGCATGATTCCTTTTTCTGGCAGAATAATAGTTGGATATACCCCTCTAATAGCTATATAAGCTCTAGCATAGTTTCAGCGTGCGAGATACGATACCAATAATACAGTATTGGCCTAACTTGAGTTACCCGAAGTGTTGGTGTTCTCCTGCTTGAGTCTGGCCGTCGTTCTGAGTCATGACTGAAGCAGTGCTTGTAGCCGCGGAATTGATCTGAAATCTTATGAATTTGACCCTCAAGCAAATGTGTAGGCACAGTCAGTCAGTCAGTCGATGGAGGCGCGGAATATGCTTCGCCCTTGGACAGTATGGCAGCACAATAGTGTGGCCTCACTACGAGCGTAGAAAGCTGGTACCAAGATCATGACCCAGTCGAATGATCAGTTAAGTCGGATTGTCTGTTCTTTTAAGCCTTAGCGATGCTGCCACGATACACATCACTTCACATGATAGTCAAAGGGAAACAAAAAAGCGCATAGATAAACCAGTATGAGTTTACTATTGTCCTATACATAAATCTAACACTTCAAGGCAATGCCCTTCCTTGCCTCGCTCTCCCTGACTTCGAACATGACCTGGCAACCCATGAAGATCGCCGCAAATGCCGTCATGAGAAATATTATACCTATCAGATCAAGAGTCAGTCACCGCTGCTGGACATGGAAGTCAGCAATTGAAAGGAGGCAAAAGCTTACCCGAGAAATCTTGGAATATGCCGCGTAGGATACTCCACAATCCATCCAGCCCAAACGCGAACCCGACGAGGTTCGCTGCCATCATCATAAGCGTGTTCGCCACCGCCCCCAGGCAGCACACCATCCTATACCGCGTTTCGTTGCCGCCGAACAGCTTCTTGGTGACGACCATCCTGGCCACGGCCTCGGGGATGATAAAGAGCACAATGAGCCAGGCCCAGACCAGCAGGCGCAGCTTGATGTCGTGCCAGAGCGCGACGAAGGTGAAGATGATCAGGTAGCCGCCGATGGACCGTAGGGACGAGTACAGTGTGGCGAATGACGCACCGCCCAGGGGGATCCAGATGTAGCGGATGAGCCACTTGTTGTATGAGCGGTGCCATCCGCGCCAGAAGGACAAAGTGGAGAAGTTGTTGGTAACGCAGCGCACCATGTTTTCAGGCGGATCGATGCCGTCCGTCAGGCTCCAGAGCCGGAAGAATCGCCATGGCAGCAGCAGCTTGAGCCAGATGATATATAGGTTCTGGAGACTGAGCAGCGAGAGCTGTGCGGGCGTGTAAGAGTCCCACACCGGCAGGGAGCTGGAGATGGCGCCGACGTAGACGAAGTGCAGGGTGAGCTCCATCCACAGCAGGCAGAGCAGGAACCGCACGGCATACCGCACGGTGCGATTGGTCTCGATGCTGTGTGGGCGGTAACGGAGCTGTGATATGTAGTCATTGAAGGTGAGAATGGGCCCCGTGAGATACAGCGGTGCGTAGAGCGCGTAGGCGAGGTAGTTGCGGAAGCTGTAGTCTCGAGCAGAAGCGGGTATGGTCACGCGGTCTCGCTCCGAGAGAGCGGATGGGTCGAGTTGTTTCTTCTTAGATCTGTCAGTGTCGTATCTCAAGCGATGCGATGGGACGAGGATAGAATGCGCCTACCTCGATAGGGCTTGCGCCCCGGTAATCCAAGCTCCAATAGTAGTCAAAATTGAAGCTGATCAGCCTCAGGACGGTGATGTTGAACAAAACCTCCCAGCGCCCCATGATCCCGCTCCAGCTGTCCAGCCACATACCCCAATCCACGAGGCCATTGTGCACGGGTACCGTCCGGAGCAGCATGGGAGAAGTGCCCGAGATGACCGCCGCTATGTCCCTGTAATGATAACCCTGGCATAACTCATTCGCAAACAGCGTGGCAATGTTGAAAACCCATGTTGCCACTGGGACGAATTTCCTCGGCAGGCCTGTTGCCATGTTGTAGTTTATCCAAAGGATCGCGATTACCTTGAACATCGAGAAGCCGTGCAGCGCAGCGAGGAATATCATGGCAAATGTGTAGTCGAAGGAGGCGCGTTGCTCGAGCCGGGCTTCGGCCTGGTCGGCGAGGGGGGTCTTGCCCTGAGGCGGGAGGGGCTTGAACTTGTTCCATACCCTTCTGCACAACGGGTGGAATACAAGGAGGAGGGCCAAGTACGGGACATTTTGACGGAAGCTGCGGTACTGGGAGTCCGTGTTGTCCTAGGGAACTCTCTTAGCACGATGTCTGGAGCAGCACATGAATACATGTTTGCTCACGATCTTGCGCCCCGGCACCCAGCCATCTGTCAGCTTGTGTTGATATCTCTCCCACCGCGGGTCGGAGGCTTTCATCTATCAGCATCGCTCCACGTCGAAGGGTCCTAGAGGTGCATACGTCTTGACACAGTATATGGGATCCAGACTATCAACGGCACGCAAATAAACACGACGGCCAGGTACAGATAGAATTCCGGCGTGTTCCATTTTGAAGGTGGTGCCCTGCTGGCGATCTTTTCCTTTTGCGCATCTCTTACATCCTCTTCACCGCGCGAATCGATGACTGTCTTGTACGGGGTTGAAGACGCCGTCGTGAAACGAGTGTCGAGTGTGTCGAGAGTGTAGACACTCCGGAGGAAGGAGAGCGGGCTCATCGCGGACGGGGGGCTCGGAGTGTACGCAGCACGGCTTGCTCAGGTCATTGTCGGGGAGATGTCTGATCTGGGCGTTAAGGGAGTGGAATGCCTCGGAGTCGTCGAACAGGTGGCGCGGCTCTGTGTCATGAAGTATGCATGTGGCACGAGATGATGGATACGACAGCACAGCGAGATACGAAATCCATAAGGCTGACGGCAGCCCCCTTTCCAGGGCCTGCCAATCGGGACGTCCCAGTTGACGTTGAGCCTAATTTTGGAGGATCGGCAGGGACTGCAGCTGCGCCAGCTGTGCAGCTCCAGATGCCACGTCCTGTTGCCTCGGCTCGGCTCCACGCCTTGGCAAGGGGAGCTTCGAGAACATTTCCGGAATCGGTTTACTATTTCGACGTGGTCATAAGCTTTCGAATATTTACTTCAAACGGCATTCCTTGTGCCTACCTGAGGATTGGGAGCCGGAAGGGCTGGAGAGACGAAGCTTCAATGTAAAACCACGAATACAGACTTGTCCTGCGTCCCAAAATCTGTCGCTCTTGGATAGAGCTACCTGCTTCTCAGCTGTTGATCACGGATACAAGAGGTCATCAGGATCCCGATTTCACTTGAATCCGCCTGGGTTGGAGAATTGCGAGGTCAAGAATCCATGTAGCTCTTTATCATCATGCTTCAAATTGAATGTAGGCCGTAGCTGAACGCTCAAGCTGAAGTGAGGTGAACAGAAAAGGGAAGAAAGATATCCAATCGGGTGTGTACAAACATGTAAACCTCAAGCGCACCCACGGATTAGGTACCGAGTCCTTCCCTCTCTACACAACCACCTAAGGCCCCATATAGCAAACTGTTTGCAGGATGGATGACATGACAAAGAAGTTCACGGTCTGTATATGAAACTGCCTAGGTTACCTATCATCTGATAGATCGATACGTTGAGCTCGATATGCTCTGATTTTCCTTCCTTTTTCTGAATACAGCCATGGCATTTAACGAGTACCGTTGACATGCGTGTTGGGTGCTGCCATCCTGCTGCCATTATAAGATAAACCTCGTCCAGGGTACAAAGGTGACTTCAGCCAAGGCAAGCTGCCGCTCGTAGCCGTTGCTCTGTGTCCAAAAGGAACAAAACAGTGACCAGCCGATGTTAAGGGTGCTGAAGCAAACAATAACATTGGCCTTTCATTGTGAATGCACACAAGCTCTTTGGGTCAATTGGAACTGTTCTAGCCCCACTGCAACAGCTGGGGTTTCCGTGGCGGGCAGGTCAGCATCTTTTGAGCTCCCCACCTGCATACCTAGGTAAGGGGGCACGGGCCAATTGCAATCGTCGGTTGGTTGCATGCAAGCAAGCCGCGGAGCCGCGTTCAACCTCCACCACTTTTCGCACCACCGCTTTCAGTCATTGACGTCCCTGCATCTCCCAATCTGACCGTCACCCAGCACTTCTCTGTCCGCATCGCCAGAGAAGGGCCCGCGGTTTCCGTCGATACCCCGTATCAAAGCACCCTCTTTGCTTCAGTCTTGGCCCTTCAGGCGCGACCTGACCGGCGCTGTCGCAATCTCAGCCTTGCTCCGACTGACTTCGTCCCGAGCCCGAGGCCACCCAGACCCCGCTTCTTGTCCCATCCACTCTCGAAAGCGACGCCGAACCCGAATTGAAAATGAGCGACAGCCAGGTTGACGAGAGGGAGCTCGACGAGAAGGAGATTGGCGAGAGGGAACTGGCTGAGAGAGAGCTGGCCGACAAGCTCACCTCCTTTGCGAAGGCCGTGACAGGCGGGGAGCCAGACTCTACCATCCTCGCCATGCTCAAGGGTTTCGAGACGTCAGATCCGCCAAGTGAGGACAGTCTTCGCGTACGTCTGGTCCATTCTGGTGTTATTTCCCTCGTCGGCGCAAAATATGGCTCAAGAATCTGCTAAAAAGAAGCTCCGACACAATCATTGTCGTCGGTTTCTTTCCCGCCCATATACATGACCAAGTTGGAAACAATTACTAATCAGACCTCCATACAACAGAAGACCGGCGCTGGCAGACATGCAGGAAAGCTCCGCAGCAGCAATAATAAGGAGATTGCTGGGGTTGCCATGAGGGTTGTCGAGAAATGGAGGAAGAGCGTGGGTAACAAGGGCGGTGCCAGAAACGATGCGCGCCACAAGATGAAGATGGCTTCCTCGCGCACCAGCACCCCGTCCAATACCGCCTCGCCCGGACCTCCCCCAACGCCGTCCGCCAACCAGCCCTACCAGGGCGATACCGAGAAGCGCCACTTCAAGACGGACAAGGTCGATCTCAAGCGCACCTCGTCCGACATTCGCAACAATTCCGTCGGCGTATTATACAATGGGCTCGCCTACCGATCCACCGACTCCATGGAGGTAGTGGTCGCAAAGGCTGTCGAGGTAGAGGCTGCCGCCTTCAAGCACTTCAAGGGCGAGGGTACCGAGTACAAATCAAAGATAAAGTCCTTGTTTTCGAACCTCAAGGTCAAGAGCAACCGCGAACTGGGTCGCAGGGTCATGTCTGGCGAGATCGCCCCCGCCGAATTCGTCAAGATGAGCCAGGACGAGCTCAAGTCCCAGGAGCACAAGGAGCGCGACAGCAAGCTTGAGAAAGAGAACATGAACAAGGCCCAGGTTGCCCAGCCCGAGAAATCCATCAGCGACGCCCTCACCTGTGGCAAGTGTGGCCAGAAGAAGGTCAGCTACAGCCAGGCTCAGACCCGCAGTGCCGATGAGCCTATGACCACTTTCTGCGAGTGCCTTGTGTGTGGAAATCGCTGGAAGGTATGTGATCCCCACACAACCCGCTCAGCTTGGCATGCCAGCAGACACCCTAACTCGTGTATAGTTCTCCTAAGCACGAAACGGTAAATGGTGTCATGATGACCCGCAAAGTCCCGAGACATTCTACTCCGGGTCTGGTCTTCATCATGACCACCTTCACCTGCCTGCTTTTTGAGCTACTTTCTCAGCATTTTCTCTCGACGTCATTCATGGAAGGTGTTTGTGGCGTATCAGGAGGGAGCCTCGGTTAGGATAAGCTGATATCCAAGAGGGATTTATGATTTGCGGCCTCGAAGCTCTTCCCGTGTGTTCTGCCTTTCTCAAGAAGGGACCTAATTCTGTCGACTTCTACTGCACAAACTTGTGTCGCGGTCTCACCCCAGGGGCTAAAGCACCGCGCAACCCTCGAAGATGGAGGTCCAATTTTTCATTTTCTTTTCTTTCAGAGACGTTCTGATGTTTCGACGTTTTGACGATATAGAGGCTAGCTGAAGCAGGGCTCGCGACATGGCTATGTCATTACCTGTCACGCCGCTCAAGTCCTAAAAGTGCAAGCAAATCCAGAGAATTGTGCTCTTCGTCTAGTCCTAACTCAGCGACCTTCTTGTAGAACTTGCTCAGGTGCCTCTGTCCCGAATCGCACAACATGGTGACGACCGTGCTCCCCTCGGGCAGGCCGAGGGCCGTCACCACCGCGCCGACGAGGTTGACGGCGCTGCTGCTGCCCGCGAATATGCCCTCGTTCTCGACCATCCAGCGGGCCATCCTGCAGGCCTGCTCGTCGGTGACCTTGACGGCGTCGTCGATGAGCTCCCTCCCGGCCTCGAAGTTCTCGGTGATGCGGTTGACGCCGACGCCCTCGACGATGGTGTCGACCTGCTGCCGGCGGCGGGTGCCCTCGCGCTCGGTGGGCGAGTACATGACACCGTACTTGACCTTGTTGTAAAGCCCGCTGCCCTGCGGGTCGGCGAGCACGACCTTCACGGCGTCGCCGAGCCCGGCCTCCTCCTTGAGGTACCGGGCGACGCCGCTGATGGTCCCCCCGGTGCCGGCGCCCGCGACGAAGGCGCTCAGGGAGCCGCCCGTCTGCGCAAAAATCTCCGGGCCCGTGCTGCGCAGGTGCGCCGTCCAGTTGGCCTCGGACTCGAACTGGTCGGCGAAGAAGCCGACGCTGCCGTCTCGCCAGGCGCCCTCGTGCTCGGCGGCGCGGCGGCGGGCCAGGTTGACGAAGTGGCCGGGGCTCGTGATGGGCGCGACGGTGACGCGCTCGACGGTTGCGCTGAGCTGGCGCAGCAGGTCGCTCTTCTCGTGCGACTGGTCATCGGGCATGCAGATGTGGCAGCGGTACCCCCTTGCGCGCGCGAGCGTGGCGAGCGATATGCCCGTGGAACCCACGGTGCCCTCGTAGATGGTGTCGCCACGGTGCGGGACCAGGAGGCCGGCCTGCTCGGCCGTCAGGATCATGGAGAGGGCGACGCGGTCCTTGGGCGAGCCGCCGCAGCCGTTCAGGAACTCGGCCTTGGCGAGGACATCCCGGCCCAGCAGCGCCGACAGGGCCTTGAGGCGGATCAGCGGCGTGTGGCCGATGGTGGACTCGATGCCGTCCGAGATGACGGGCAGGCCAGCGCCCATGGAGTCGGTGAAGTTGACGCCATCGTCGTGGTCCTCGAGCTGGACGGGGTCGCCGTAGAAGATGCTGCTGCGTCGGGGGTCGTACGTGAGGATGGATGCGTTTGAGTTGCGCCGCGCGCGCGGGTACGACTTCTTCTTTTTGGAGGCCTTGTACCTCCTTTCCAGATCTGGGTAGACGTCCTTGAAGCCGAGGGTGACCAGGATGCCCGCGAGGAAGGCAACCGCAAGGGCTGCGGAGCCGTACAGGCGGGCGTGGTCTCTTATGTTAAGAGGCATTGTGACGGGTGTAAATGGCGTCAGTTGGTGAGCAGCCTGTGCCCTCTTTGTTTCTCAGCAAACCTCGTGTGTCACACGTCAACCTTGGGCATCTTTATTGGTACACAACCCAGGCTGCAAGGCAAAATAAAAGCAGCCAACATATATCAGCTTTGTTTTGTTATTCTCAAAATTTCAGCCCACCACTGGCCGATTGCGGCATTGATGTCATGCATTGTGAGGATTCATTGGACTTTCATGCCCCATGGCCTGTCGACCCTTGCCAATTGCCTTGAGCTGGGTGTACCTCAGGGGTCCCATCGTCGAGAGCTTCGACCAATCACACCTTGCTGCCCTCCACCGTTGAATCTTCTCCCGCGGACTGGTGGCTGCACACACAAGAGCTTCCCGCCTTCTAAGGTTCTCTCAGGCATACGGGGCACACGAGCACACGACCTCCTCCTCTTTTCCCTGGAGCCAAAGCACCCCCAGCCATGGACTCCCCCATAGTGACACAGCTGTTCAGACAGCTGTTCCGGCACGGCCATCCAGCCTGCCAGTCCCGGCGGAATCTTACCAACCTCGCCAGCGCCATCCACCAGGGCCGCCAGCTCCGCCAGCTCAGGGCCCTCTCGTCTGAGCACAAGAGGAGGGGCACCCTCTCTACGTCCGAGAAGGAGCGCCAATGGCAGCAGCGCAGCAATGTCTCGCCCGGCGACCGAACCGAGGATCTCAAGCGGTTCCCGACTGTCACGGCCAAGGAGCTGAGGAGCTATAGGGAGCGGCCGAGGAGGGTCAAGATGCTCATGCGGGACTTCATCGAGGGTTGGTTGCGCCCTGTCCACCCCACGAGAGTGGCTTGATGTGTACTTGACTGGCTGGCCGGCTGACCATGGAATACATGTGTGAACAGATAGCCTCTACAACCCTCACTACGGCTACTTCTCCAAGCAGGTCGTCATCTTCACGCCGGGCGAGCCCTTTGACTTCGGGTCCATCCGCGACGAGCTCGAGTTCCACGCCCTGCTGAGCCGGCGCTACAGCGAGTTCGAGGACGCCCTGGACAGCAAGGAGCAGTCCGACACGCGCCAGCTGTGGTACACGCCCACGGAACTGTTCCGGCCCTACTACGGCGAGGCCGTCGCGCGCTACCTGTGCGAGAACTACCGCCAGACCTCGTTCCCCTACCACGACCTGATCATCTACGAGATGGGCGCCGGGCGCGGCACCCTCATGCTCAACATCCTCGACTACATCCGCGACGTCGAGCCCGAGGTGTACGAGCGCACGCGCTACAAGGTCATCGAGATCAGCTCCAACCTCGCCAGCGTGCAGAAGGGCAGCCTGATGGCCACGGCCGAGTCCGAGGGCCACCGCGACAAGGTCGAGATCATCAACAAGTCCGTATTCGACTGGAAGGACCCCGTGCCCAGCCCCTGCTTCTTCCTGGCCTTCGAGGTCTTCGACAACTTCGCCCACGACGTCCTGCGCTACGACCTGCGCACCGAGGAGCCGTTGCAGGGCACCGTGCTGGTCGACGAGGACGGCGACTTCCACGAGTTCTTCAGCCCCGTCACCGACCCGGACATACAGCGCTTCCTGAGGCTGCGCCACATCGCCACAGAGGGCGTCTACCCCCTGCCATACTACTCCAAGTCAGGGCTGGGCGTGCCCAAGGGCGAGCCGTGGTGGGCGGCCGCGAGCAGGCGGTTCAGGGATGAGTGGCTGGCCAAGGGCGGCCGTGGGGGCGCCAACGGCCTGAGTGAGCCAGAGTACATCCCGACGAGGCTCATGAGCTTCTTCGAGGTGCTGGAGCGCTACTTTCCCAACCACCAGCTCGTCACGAGCGACTTCCACTCCCTGCCGGACGCCATCCGCGGGCTCAACGCCCCGATCGTCCAGACGAGGTACCAGAGGCGGCCGGTGCCGGTCTCGACACCCTTGGTGAGTCCATAATCCAGAACATTACCTATATGGTCCGGCCCGGCCCTGGCCCGTGTAAATGAGTAACTAACCACTCTTAAAATGACCTAGGTCCACCAGGGCTACTTCGATATCATGTTCCCCACCGACTTCCACACTACCGAGGCCATCTACCGTAGCATCACCGGCAAGCTGAGCCGCGTGCGCTCCCACGAGGAGTTCATGAAGAGCTGGGCCTTCGTCGAGGACTGCGAGACCCGCAACGGCGAGAACCCCCTGCTGAGCTGGTACCGCAACGCCAGCGTCATGATGACCTGGAACTATCGGAGGATATAGTGAAGCCTCCCCCTCCCCCTCCCTCTCGAGGTCGTCCGGTCGCATCGCTGCTCCCAGCCCATTAGACAGGATTGGTCATTCACAATCATGTGTTCAGCCTCAACCACCATTGTGAGCGCTATCTGCTGTGAGCTTGCCAACTGTCCCGTGTCAATTGGGAAAGTCTGTACGGGTCCTATTGTGCCGATGCTGTGCAAGTACAACATCGATGGCCCACTGACAGAAGCAAACCTCGAGGCCGCTATGGTGCAAGCATCAACTACGGAAGTGGATATTTTGTATATATTTGGACAGGAAGGGGAATGTGGTGTATCGTGGCCGGACTACTCTCCACGCAGGAGTGGAAATCCGTTGGAAATGACTGACTGATATGTACAAGACGTACCAGTCAAGCGAGCCTTGTAGCATTTGCACAGGGGTCTTGGCCCTTCATGGCAACGACTGAAGCACAGGATATAATGATACATTGCGTAAATCCCACCATCAGAGACGCATCGCGATTAGCGGGACCAGAGCAACAGCGTCGATGGTTTCAGTATTTACGAACACCCCTCTAAGCTCTCTATGATTCCTCTCTCAGACCTTCAGCTTTCCCATCTCCGCAACCAGCCACTCCTCGGCCTTCTTGACCGCGTCCTCGATCTTTTCGGGCTGCGTTCCGGCGCCCTGGCGGGTGGGCTCTTTGCCTCCTGCCTTCCCGCCGATGATCTCGGTGACCGTGGTCGACCACTTCTCGGCGGTGATGCCCTTCGAAGCCAGATCCTAGATTGCGAATGCTGTCAGACTGGGCACTGTCCCCTCGAGGAAGAGAAACAATTATTGGACTTACCGTTCCGACGTAAACACCATGAACCACTCCTGATTCCTTGGAACCTCCAAAGACGTACACGCTTTTGGTCTTGTCCTTGCTCTTGAAGTGCGTCATCACGTCGCTGACAGCCTTCATGTTGGCGCTGATCGGTAGCTGTCCGACGAACCACGTCGACTCCTTGTTCTCGGGCTTCGTAAAGTGTCCCGTCACTGTGTCCAGGGCGGTCTTGCTCTCGGCCTTCTGACGCTTCTTCTGCTCATCCGCGACACCCTTCTGGATCTTGGCGTACGTGGCCTTGAGATCCTCCTTGTCGAGCACCGAGACAGTGAGTTGGTTGAGGTCCACGCCTGTCTTCTTTACCTGGTCCTCCTTCTCCGGTCCGAAAGGCAGCTTGTCCAGCTGCTCGAGTCTGCCTGCAAATTCGCGTGCGATCCGCTGCACATCGTGTGCCGCGTCGCCGGTATAGGCGACAATTCTTCGGATGCCTTTGGCAATACCGCTCTCTTCGACGACGACCAGGTCTTTGATGATTCCCGTCTGGTCCACATGGGTACCACCGCAGAATTCGACGCTGACTTTCCTCCACTCGAGGTTCTTAGGGTTCTCCAGAAGAGTGTCCACTTCGATACCCACGCTCACCACCCGGACAGGGTTGGGATATGTCTCTCCAAACACGGCACGAACACCCTCAATCTGCTTCGCAGCCTCGAGATCCACATCTTTGTAGTATATCTTGCAGTTCTGACGGATGTACGCGTTGGAGCCATCCTCAATCTTCTTGAGCTCCGCGTTTGTGACACCCTGCTTGTGGCTGAAGTCAAACCTCAGTTTGTCATCGTCCACAAGCGAGCCCTTCTGGTTGACATCGTCGCCCAGGACTTCCCTGAGAGAGTGGTTGAGAATGTGCGTGCCCGTGTGGTTGTTGCGGATAGGCTGACGACGGAGCTCGTCATACTCGCAAATCACCTTATCGCCCGCTGACAGCGAACCGTGGTCAAAGTAGCCGATGTGCACAATGTACCCGCCGTACTCCTGTACATCTTGGACCTTGAACTCGGCGACATCATCGTCCACGAGAATCCGGCCCGTGTCAGCGACCTGACCGCCGGACTCAGCGTAGAAATTTGTCTTATCGAGGATGAGACCGAGTGGTGTCTCCGCTGGTATGTCCTTGGAGGATTTGACGAATTTCTCGCCCGTGAATATTAACTGCACGTTTGCAGTGATGTCTCCCTTGCCGTACTTGGGTTCGGAATCCGGCCTGGATAGGTTGTGTTGGTTCTCGAGCTCCGCGATCTGGTGCACGTTGAGCTTTGGGAATGCCTGCGCCTTGTCCTTGACCTTCTTGCTAGCCTCGCGTGCCTCCTCCCTCGCCTTGGCAAGGTCAGCCTCATCAGTTGGCTCCAGTCCTCGCTCCTCGCTCATCAATTTCGTCAGATCCTCGGGGAAACCGTACGTATCGTACAGCCTCCAGACCTGGAGACCAGAGAGCTTCTTCTCGCCCTTCTTGTTCACCTCCGTAACGAACTTTTCGAATTGTTTCTCACCGCGATCCAGCGTCTTGGCGAAAGCCACCTCTTCTTCGTCAAGGATCTCAGCAATATCCTTCTGTTTCTTGACGATTTCGGGGAACTGTTCACCCATCTGCGCGACGAGAGCAGGTAGAATCTTGGAGAAGAACGACCCGATTTCGACATCGAAGTATTTGCGGGCGTATCTTGAGCCTCTACGGAGCACTCTTCGGACAACATAGCCTCTTCCTTCGTTATTTGGAACCGCGCCATCAGCAATGGAGAAGGTGAGCAGCCTAATGTGGTCGGCAACCACACGGTACGCAGTGTCAATGCCGTCAGCGTCATCCTTGCCGTACTTGTCCTCGTATGGCCGTGCTCCCGTGACCTCTTGTATCCGGGCGAAGAGGGGCGTAAACACATCTGTGGCATAGTTGGAAACCTTGTCTTGCAGTGCAGAGACGAGACGCTCGTATCCCATGCCAGTATCAATGTGCTTCGCAGGAAGCGGCTTCAGAGACCTATCCTTTTGCCGGTCGTACTGCATAAACACATTGTTCCAGATCTCGACCACCAATGGGTCGTCCTGGTTGACGAGGTGGGCAGCATTTCGGCCTCCCACCTTATCGTAGTGAACCTCAGAGCAAGGGCCACAAGGACCTTGGTCGCCCATCTCCCAGAAGTTGTCCTTCATGTCTCCTGGCAGGATCTGGTCATCCGGCACGCCGACGGATTTCCAAAGTTCCTTGGCCTCCAGATCGGGTTCGAGGTTCATGCCTGGGTTGCCCTCGAAGTAGGTAACGTACAGCCTCTTGGGGTCCAGACCGTACACTTTGGTCAGCAGCTCCCAGGACATCTGGATGGCCTCCTTCTTGAAGTAGTCGCCGAAGGACCAGTTGCCCAGCATCTCGAAGAATGTGTGATGATAGCTGTCCTTGCCGACATCGTCGAGGTCGTTGTGCTTGCCGCCGGCACGGATGCACTTCTGGGAGTCGGCAGCGCGCTTCCAGGAGGCCATTGGGTCGGTCTTGTTGACGGTGCCGAGGAAGATGGGCTTGAATTGGTTCATGCCAGCATTGGTGAACAGCAGCGTGGGGTCATTGTGAGGGACGACGGAGGACGAGGGCACTGCAGTATGAGGTCAACATTGGTTAGCTGGGTTCAATTGGTTCCATATGTCCGACCGAGACTGAAGCTTGCGCCGGGGATGGCATGACTGCATCGCACCTATCGTGTGCCCTCTTTGTTCGAAATATTCGAAGAAGGTCTTGCGGACCGTGAGGCCGGTCCACTTGCCCTCGTACATGATGGGCAGAGGTGTGGTATTGTTTGTATTTTCTGTTGTGGGGTTTTGTTGAGAAAAGGGCCGGATCTGTGTGGTCGAGGACAAAGATGTGACCGTTCTCGTTGACGACCTCGGGAATGTAGCAGTAGTGGGGCAGTCTGCTGCGAGAGCTTTCTTGGTGAGGAAGGTGGAGGGCAACCCTGCGGCTGGCAGTGGCGGTCGCGGGGTTCGGGTGTGGGTATGGGTGCTGACGCTGGTGCTTGCGCCGGGCGAGGAGGGGACGGTCCCTCTAGAAGGGTCGTAGAGCTTTCTGGAATGAGTCAAACCTGGTACAAGAAGGGGCGAGCGCCTCCCTGGGTCTCCCGACCGGCTCTGCACCCTTCGCACCCCAGTGACTATCCTCAAGCTGCCCCAGCTCCAGCCAAGCCTGCCGCTGCCACTGACGCTGACGCTGCCACTGCGCAACCGCGACAACTGCATCGACGGCCCAGCAACCTAAAACCAATCTCCAGCTGATTGATTGTGCTTGTTGCGAATATCGGAAGCCTGTGACTCAGTCTCGGGCTGCATCGGCTTTTTGGCACCGTCGTATCTCGCACCGCATCAACCGCCGACAACCGAGTGATCTGATTGGGGAAAGTGGTTGGCCGGGAAAGAGAGGGAGGAGAAAATGATGGTCTCGAGCTTCCACGACGGCCCATCACAGGCCAGCAACATGCCGGGCGTGCCCATGCACATGCCGGCACCCATGGAGGGGTTCCATAACGCCGACCCCAGCCCCAGCTCCGGCCCCAACTACCAGTACAGCCAGCATCACCAGCAGCAGCAGAGCATCCGCCGAAAGAGGAAAGCAGACTCTCAAGATGCCAACAATGAGAGGTTATCCAAAAGACTAAGCCTGTTGAATTTAGGTCAGAATTGCAGCTTTTCTTTCTCCCTGTTAATATAATCCCGACCTGTATTTCTTTTCCCGTGCATCCAATGCATCGACCACAACATACTGACCTCATCATCGCAGAACAAAACGGTTCCAAACTCTACGTCCCAGTGGAACAACCTCCCGCATCACACTTCGCCAGCAATGCCTCTGCATCATCGCCATCATCCTCGGCCGCCGCCGTCCCTGGCGCTGCAGTGGCCGCCGGCGGCGACGAGATGATGCTCCTCGACGACACCAAGCACAAGGTGTACATCTACAACCTCGACGACGAGCTCTCCTCGGACGCCGACAGCGACCCGGACGAGGCCAGGCTCGTCTTCCTGCCCGACGTCGAGCGCCACCTGCGCGCGAACCGCATCGTCCCGGGCGTGCCCGGCGCCCCCGGCGGCAGCGTGCCGCGGCCCATCCTCCCCAACAAGGACGGCGAGCTGGCGGGCATGCAGCTGGTGCTGTACGACGACGGCGTCCGCAGCGTCAGCGTGCCCGAGGAGCAGGACAGCGTGCGCAAGGCCATCATCGAGGCCCGCGAGAGGCACCGCCGCAGGCAGCAGGACGAGCGCGACGCCAGGGCTGCCGCCAACAACCCCCTTCTGCGCCCCGAGTCCCGGGCCACCTTTGCCACGCCTGTCCGGGTCGCTCCGGCGGCTGCGGCCCAGCAGCAGCAGTTTCTGAACGAAGGTGCGGCCGGCATGGCCTCGACGGGTGTGTGTGTGGATATTGACGCGGATGCTGATGCTGACGCGATGGAGATCGACTGATGGGAGAACGTGTGTGCTGATTTGTTATACTTGGTATGTCTTGTGATACCCGCATACGATTATGTTTTAGCATGGAGTTCCTGGGCGAGAAAGCAATACTGTTTCTTTTGACAATTAATATATGTCATCATTCATTGGAATCTCGATTATTACAAGACACGCTATGATGGTTCCTCCAGGGAATTGTCTAAGTGAGCAATTGACAATGGCAGCCGTCATCATGCTTCCTGTTTAAGAAACAATTCCGCGACGCTCTGCCCAGGCGGGATTAACTTGTCAACCAACGCTGTGCTAGTCCATTCGACTCTTCTCAAGGACCTCGAGACCTGCAGTTTCCCATCTCCTTCCTCCCCGCGACCCGTCCCCCTCTAACCTCTGAAGGGGTTCGACGACCCGGTGTCGTTCCTCTGCGCTGGCGGGGGACCAGGTGGTGGTGCATCGTAGTCCTGAGTCGGGGCCAGCTTGGAACCACCCTGGGGACCATCGTACATTGGGGGTCTTGGGGCGCTGGGGTCGTACATCGGAGGCGGTGGCGGCATGTTCTGCATGTTGTAACCAGGCGGGTACTGCTGGTAGTAGCCAGGGCGGTAGTTGGTGTAGGTGCTCTGCGGGTAGGCGTAGCGCGGGTCGACGCGGGCCAGTTCGGCGCGGGAGACGAGCCACTGTGGGAAGGGAGAGGGCATGTCAGTACAAGATGCTCACGTGCCCCCTTGTCGTGATAGGAGAGAGATTGCAAGTGGGTACATGGGGTTGAGGCAGCTTACCCTGTGGTATGCGAGCGGCACGAGGCCCTTGCGTATCCTCTTCTTTGCGTGGATGTAGCCGATTGTGATGTACAGTGTGATCAAGACCATGAGACCCAAGAAGACGGCCCACTTGACGATGAGGCCCTCCTGTTGTGGACGGTTAGCTTCTCTGTGTTGCGGTTCTCCAGGGTGGAATGGGAAGAGGTTTCGCATACTCTTGTGTACCAGTATGGTACTATGCGGCCGTTCTCGACGACGAAGCCGTCCGGCGTTCTCGTCGGCTGGCCTCCATTTTCTGACGTCGGCGTCGCTTGCCGTTGTACAAGATAGGCGTCCATCTTGTGTATGTGTTTATGTGTATGTGTCTGTTGTGCGTGTGTACGCGTGTGTATCTTGTTCTGTGTATGTTCTATGCGATCAAACTTCTGGTGTGAAGTCGACGTAATGGGTGGGTGTTGTGGCTCAACCACAAGTGCGTATGTAAGTGAGAGAGAAATGAAATTAAGCTGAAGATGATCGACTGGAGAAACCAAACGAACGCCGGGTCACTTTCGCTCAACAAGGCATTGGGAAAGGTCAAGGGAGAGACGAAGGGAGATTGCATGCCAAGAGTTGACGGTTTTATTGAGGATAACTCCACGAGCCCAACCAACCTTTTCGCCATGCCAGCACATCGCCCTTTCCCTTACATCCCACTCGGCTGGCCCGTCTGGGAAATGCAAGGGAAGGGATGGCATGGGACGGAAGCACAGAGTTTGGTGGTGACGCCGGGCTGTGCAACGACGCAATGCGCTGACGCTGGACCGTCTTGTTGGCTGCGAGGCCCCAGCTCCTTGCCCACTTTGGTAATGTGCAGACGTACGGGGGTTGTCGCGAGATCGACATGAAACTATGCTGCGACGTCGCCTGACAAGACTCCGGTAGCATGGGGGGTGGCCATGAGCTGCAGCTGCGGCACACATCGATTCGGATAGTGCAGTCCTTTCAGCCGCGCTAGGATCTTTCTAAGCTTCACTTGTGGCTTACGGGTAATGCGAGAGGGCAGACATTGGACGAATCGTCCCTGCGTCTGCCCACGACCACAGTCCTGTTGGCGTGATGTCTAAAGTCGTCTGGACTTCCCGAGGCCGTGGGTGCGAGATGAGACACCGGGCCAAGACCCCAACCCTGCAACGCCGCTCCGCCACCCTCGGTCCGCCGACGGGCACACAAAAAACGATGATCGCGAACAAACTCACACATGCCGTTATCGTGACACAAAACAAGAGAACAAGAAAGGAAAAAAACCTTCGAGTCAGGAGAGAACAATAAAAATTACAATGCTTATAAGACTGGGACTTGAACCTAGGAGGATTGCTCCACCAGGAAACTTCTGCTAAGGAGACCTTAACCTGGCCTTTGAGGATGTCAGAACTGGATACAGACAAGCACTGTGCCACGGAGAGAATAAATACGTACGCCATAACCATCTCGTCCATCTCACCGCCGATGAAGCCATCGTGGGGCGCAGAATTCATGTAGTTGTGGGGTGGCGTTGTTGCGCTACTCGCGGAACGACCGCCGGCTGGAGCCCACCGCGAGGTCGCGCGCGTAAATGACCCGGCTTTCCTCTGTCAGTGTCTTCTGTGATAACGTTTTCTTGGGAGTCATAACTATGCCATGCCTAGTCGATACTTGAGAAACAGATCCTAGCTGAGCTGAGTCCCAGTCGGGCGCCCGATACTTCATATAATTGACCCCCTCTTCTTAAGACCATACCCGGGTCGGGTCTCCACCAAGACATCAAACAAACTTTTGCATGGCAATTCAGCAGTGGACGAACCAAGCACGCCCAGTGAACGATTCACTAGGCATTAGGGTATTCGGGGAAATATTTTCCTTGGCTTCGGCCAGACTTTCCAACTTGTCGAGCAGGTCATTTGAACTGTGCTTGGCTCGGATTGTGGATACTGGACCTCACGGAAGGAGTATACGAGACTGTGACTCAGCTACAAACGTAGCGTTAGATGTCCAGCAAGTCATGGTTCGAGTCAGAATTGAAATCTACAGGATTGGCTCAAGCTTTACATGTACTTGATAGAAAGAAATTAGTTGGAGCGCCATGAGGCAAGTTACAAGGCATTCAGCGTGTGGACCATTGGTCTTTCACGAGAAAGGCACCAAGTCAGCCCGGGTACAAGATGCGATATTTATGCAGTCTGATTTACGTGTCTTTGCGAAGGAGCAGTGTATTATGAGGTGGCAACGGTAAGTCCGCCAGCCAGTGCACGCCCATACTATGATTCGTGACAACATCTGAGCCATAATTTCCCTTGACCCAAAGCGCGATTAAATTCTCTCGGGGCAGAATCGTGATTTAATCTCGAGGCCCTCCACTGCTGTAAAATAGTGTAGGAAGTCGCCCTGCAATGTTCGTTTCTCTATGTGATATATGTTTGTGGATACGGAGGCATATTTCCCACCTTTGAAGTTCAAAAAAGCTTGCTCAGTGAAGGACCTGGTCCCCCATCTCCTCTGTGCTGCAGCCAACCACCCAAGGCGCCTTACCATTAGACTAATTGGACCGCTTAGCTGTCTCTAGTCTCTATCTATAAGATTTGGACATAGTGTGAGGCACTACGCTTGTCTGACTTTACTAGCAGGAGGTCGACCTGTTGCAATGTTCTATCACTTGTAGTTGCATCGAGGTTCCACCCCCAAGTATTCTGCCGGCTGCGGCGCAGTATGTGTGTGATCATCTCACCGTCATATTGCAGCTTGTTTACCTATTCCATGACAATTGCGGAACCTATGGTGTCTGGCGGTTGGCCCAAGTTGATGATGAGGGAGGCAGTAGGGACACACCGTCTCACAAAAATATGACTACTCGAAGCCCAATGACTGCGGCGTACTTGCTATCTGCTGGAAACGTGAAAGCCCTCGTGGGATTCGGGGGTGTTTGTTTTCGCGCTCCTATCGATGCAGTGGTTGTGTTATTTTCAATCACCGCTCAGGAATAATTGCGTGTACGACTTATCTCAACGGCTCATACCGAAGCAAACAGAGAGAACCTTTTGCCTAGGACTGTGAGACCGAGGTAGCAGACATCTGTAAAATTCACCTCGATATTTCCACCCGAACGGAAGAGCAGCGTGCCTTGGGTTCATGCGCCATTCAAATTATCATCGGTTACTATGAGTATCACCGACGTGAGAGGGGAGACGGGGACGTTGAGGAGAGGTACTGTTTTGAACACTTCGCGGTTGGTTGATTACAAGATCGGTTGAGATCTGAGATGGTATAACCTAGTATCGTTTCTCTTTAGTTTTCCGCAGCAAAGCACTTGTGAGCATCCTCTCGTAATCTAATATGGCAGAAAAGTGTCGTGGACTTGAACCTATGATCCCGCTCGTAGCTGGACAAGAGTGTGGTTCACTTCGCGCCCCTGTATACATGCGTGCCGCCTCAACCACAACATCTTTCTACTTCACTGGTTGAATCGAACTGATAGGACATCATTTTAAATATCTCGCAGCGAGATCGGCACAACTTCGACTTATATGTGTACTTCTAAACACAGAAAATGATGTAGTTTCCAGCCATAGAGCTCTCCTCGAGCTCGTATCGGAGGCTGCTCAGGTGCATAAGTTGACGAAACCCAGGACCTGAGGTTCAGTTCTCGACACCAAGGTTTTCCTGTCCGGATTCAGTCGGTGTTATGTCAGGTCCATCAATCTTCACTTCTGAATTTATGAGGATCTATTGTGGTCCCTCAATTTGTACCCGCTCGGCCATGTCTCGGCATGAGACTGAGTGAGTGGAAGCTGCTCGCGAGGGACAAGAAGACTCAGACGGAAAGTACAGGCTCCCAAGAGCCGCGCTGAGCTAGAAGAGACAGTAAGTAGGTCAATTGGCTCTATCAGGAAAATAATTAGTAATTGTGACTCAACTGTCGCGGGCCAATACTGCATTCCAGGTAGGTAAGCAGAAGACGGAATTACGGAATTCCCTCGGCGTGACCCGCCTTGGGACGGCCCCAACTTGCCGACTCCGAGGAGAAAAGTTGGGGTTGGTCTCCACGGCACCGGGGAGAGTCCGGGGAACCCATTAGATAGCTACTTGAAGTAACACGCATATATAGATCAACAAGAGCAGAGCATATTGTGCAGAGAGAAGTGCACAACCAGGCCGAAGGTGGTGAAGCCTACCGGGTTTTTGGTCATGCATTCTCAAGGGATTGCTGGCAAGCTGGCGAGCTGCCGGGGTAATAGGAAGGGGAGATCCGCGTTACACCCGCCCGGCCTGTGCACCGAGTCTGCCTCGATGTCAGGTAGCACAGTTTGAGAAGGAACGAGTAGTGCAGTCCCTCGCCGCGGCTCCTATTCCCGCTGCAAGGGACCGAGAAATCTTGAGCCGGGGCAACTGGTCTGGCCGGGTGGGCTTCCGCTCCATGGAGGTATTTTTTTGAACCTTGCCCACTTACCGAAACGCGGGGCAACGATGGCCCTCCTTCTGGGCATCGGTCTGAGGATCCTGGATAGCCTCGATTTTATCCGTCCGACATTGGCGCAATCCAATTGACCAAAGCCGCGATGGGGCCGCGACCAGGATGATAGCTCCAGGCTTTAGGTAACGAGCGATGAGACGTTGGTCGCGCAGGATTATTTATGCTCTGGGGGACCCCTAATGCGAGTGATAGGGGGGCTGCGACGACCCTCGGCCAGATATTTCGACCTTCCTTATGAGTGAAAGACTCCGTGACTGACATCAGGATCCACATCATCGAAGTGAACGACCTCTTAGCCCCAGAGCAAGCGCAGATCCCTGAAATATAAAACCGCAAACAGCAGGCCGAAGACAGCAAAGAGCAGACAGAAAGTTCTACACTCTTCAACCACCACACCGTCACGTCAAAATGGCATCAAGTGGCATACCAGTTCACACCAAGGGGGCTACGGTCCCCTTCTTCATCAACGGCAGGGACGTCGTGGCGGACAAGACCTTCGACGTCGTCAACCCAGCAACAGGCAAGGCCGTCCACAAGAGCAGCAGCGCGACCGAGGCCGACGCCCAGGCCGCCGTGGACGCCGCGGCCAAGGCGCTGCCCGGATGGAAGGCACTAGTGCCGACCAAGCGGCGCGAGGTCTTCCTCAAGGCTGCCGACATCCTGGAGAAGCAGCGGGACGACCTGGCGACCACCATGGCCGAGGAGACGGGCGTGCCGAGGCAGTGGGCCGACTTCAACCTTAGCGTCACAAAGGACCTCATCCTGGACGTCGCGGGGAGGCTCGTCACCATCGAGGGCTCCATCCCCACGCCCCAGGACCCCAACACGGGCGCCCTCGTGCTGAAGGAGCCGTTCGGCGTTGTGCTGGCCATCGCGCCCTGGTGAGCAATCCACCAAATTTCTAGTGCAACGTCGCTGGGAGCGTGCACGAGCCCGGGGAGTTGGGGACTGACTAGGCTCACAGGAACGCCCCATACATTCTCGGGGCCCGCTCTGTTATCTTCCCCATCGCCGCTGGTAACACGGCAGTCTTCAAGGCCAGCGAGCTGAGCCCCAAGACGCACTGGGGCATCTGCTCCGTCTTCGCCGAGGCTGGCCTGCCGGCTGGCGTGCTCAACATGATCGTCCACGAGCCCGCCAACGCGGCCGCCATCACCAGCAAGCTCATCGCCAACGAGCACATCAAGAAGATCAACTTCACCGGCTCCACGCAGGTGGGCCGCATCATCGGCAAGCTGGCCGGCGAGCAGCTCAAGCCCGTGCTGCTCGAGCTGGGCGGCAAGGCCCCGGCCATCGTTTGGGAGGACGCGGACCTGGACCTGGCCGCCGACCAGTGCGCGCTGGGCGCGTTCCTGAATTCGGGACAGATCTGCATGTCCACCGAGCGGGTGATCGTGCACAAGGCCATCAAGGACGAGTTCGAGAAGAAGTTCCTCGCCAGCATCAACAAATTCTTCCCGTCCAGCGGCGACGCGCCCGTGCTCATCACCCAGCCGGCGGCCGAGAAGACCAAGAGGCTGCTCAAGGACGCCAAGGACAAGGGCGCCACGCTGCTGAACGGCGACTACGAGGCGCACGAGTCGACGCCGACCCGCCTGCGGCCCATCGTGGTCAAAGGCATCAGGGAGGACATGGACCTGTACAAGACCGAGTCCTTCGGCCCAACTGTGGCGCTGTACGAGGTCGACAGCGAGGAGGAGGCGCTGCGGCTCGCCAATGACACCGAGTATGGCTTGTCGTCGGCCGTCTTCACCGAGGACCTCAGGAGGGGCCTAAGGTTTGCCAAGGGGATCGAGACTGGGGCCTGCCATATCAACTCGATGAGCGTCCACGACGAGTCCGCCCTGCCGCATGGTGGCGCGAAGAGCTCCGGCTACGGGAGGTTCAACTCTATTGGCCTGGACGAGTGGGTGCGGACAAAGACGATCACCTACAGGCATTAGAATCTGGCAGCAAGCAATAGGAGGTCGCTGGCCACTCGGACTGGTCTAACAGCAACAAACGACCTCCCGACGAGACTCGGGCAAGGGAACCTGAAGATTGAGGCTGCATCTATGCGCGTATCCTGTGTCACCTCAAACGGCACGGCGAAAAAGTCTCGGGTAGGCAACATGTAGGGTGCCCTCGAGGCTTGCTGTGGAAACACATGTTCCACTGGTCAAAACGCATCCCATCTTATCTGCGTGATCTTGCATCTGCATTGGATCGGTCTGGGAATCTCGCAGATCGAGGTCGCATCTGGGCCGCAGGTCTTGATCGAGGTTGCTTTTTTCTTCTTCCCACCCATTCCGATCTCGCTCAAGCGTTGGCATGCTGCCATATCGGGAACAATTCCCCGGGAGCAATAGGATCAGTAGCATCTGATATCTGACGAATTCTTCATCGACAACGTGCATGCATGTCTCACAAACCCACTTCTCATTGTGTGAAATCCAAGTCGTCATAAGGATCCGGAGTGCGGCGGAAGGCAGCCGCTCAGCCTCTAATTTGGGCTTCTATTGGAAGAGACCTAACTTGCCGCTTTCCTTTTCCGCCTATAGACAAGGCTAGGGGCCATGTTTCTTACGATCCGGGAAACCGGGTCACATGGATCTCGACTCCATCCCCTGCCTGTCTCGGGCGGCGCCGCCACAACTTCCATACATCCATCCCGCCGAGCACTTACCTGCCTCTAGACCTTTTCCCTCAGACCCGCACAAGAGCTTGCCAAACAAGCAAGACGTGACTAGGCACTCGTTTCGGGGGTATTACCACAAAAGTTCCCACTAAAGTCAGACCTGTCCAACCGTCTTACCTTTCACCCTTTCCCTCCCCAGAGCCACGCCATACGTGTCGTGGAACGGACACAAGGCGGTGGAACACGATCCTTCCAGCCCTCCTCATCACGTGTGATACGAGCATGCGAGACACTCCGGGCTACTGACGAGTGGCTTGTCCTCCCCGACCCGAGTTTCCGGATCTGGGCAGCAAGTCGCCAGCCCAACAATCGTCATTTTCGACAGCGGGGAAGAGGTCGCCCCGAGTCCGGCCGGCTACTACGATCCTTCTTCCAGGGATTTTCTTTCTGCTCACCGCAAAATTGAGGGCCAGGAGTCTTCCGAACATCTGTCGCATGTCTGTGAATGCTGCAAGGGCTCTTGTTCTGCTTCGCCCGGGCGTGTACTTTCGTGGCAGTCTCGAAGGGACGCTGACGTGAGAGCCTCTCACCGTGTTGTCTCCCGTCGAGGAGTCGTTGACTGACATACCAGAAGCCTCGAATTCAACCTGAAGACGAGAGTGAAAGTATACGCGAGGTGGCTGTTGATTTCTAGGTTGAAATAAGCTGTGGCTTTACTCGGTGTCAAAAGCTTGAAGGAGCACTGGACGGCGTTGACAGCCAGTGCCAGCCACAGTCCTGAAGTGCCTGACGACGCAATCAGTACCCAAAAAGTGCATCCTCATATAAATTCAGGGCCGGGTCATGGTTCCATAACAAGAACCAATGTGACTTCTAGACGTGTTTCCGGATATTGCGGAGTGTACCTAGGGATGCATGTGGCTTTGACCACAGCGCGGATCGCATGCCTGTAAGCCCAACAAATACCGACCCTTCACCAAGGCACATTGCAGATGAACTTCACCAACCGGACCCCTTGAAATTCATTGTGGATGGGTGGACTGCGAGTTCCCACCGCTTCTTGCCTCGGCAACCATGTAGTGGTGGCCGATGAAGCATCGTTGGCCTCGACTGACCACTGAGGTCGAGCACGCGGATACCGGTCTGCAATGGCAATGGACGTCCGTCACTATCACTAGGATGCTTGCTTCTGGTTGTCCTTAATTTGGCAGAAGGGGTAACCTCCATGAATAAATCACGCTACATTCACCTTGTCCGCTTGAGAGTTTACTTTTGCCAATGACGAGGGAGGAAGTGAGAAGTGAATCTCCTGGCTCGCCCCACAGTGAATCCGATGCATTCACTTCGATAACCACTAGACAGTCACTACAAATGGGCGGCGTTTTCACCAAACTGCTTCACACTCGTCCACATTGCTCTTGCACTTGTATCATCTCTACAACAAGGCACACTCTCTTGACACCTTCTAACACCTTCAACATCATACACCAAGCTCGCTATATACCATGGCGCCAATCTTGGAGGCCTATTACGGATACCTCACAGTATCACACATCTTACTTGCAGGAGCATCTCTTGTAAGCCCCTTTCTGCTCTACTCAAGTAGTCTTTTCCATAATGGACCAATTGACTCTAACGGCAACACTGATAGGCAATCATCCTACCCCTGGGCCAGTTCATCTACAACATCTTCTTCCACCCGCTCGCAAACTTCCCGGGCCCCCTGCTATGGCGCGGCTCCAACATACCCAAGATGATATCCCAGGTCCGGGGCACCATACACTTCCGGATGCTCGAGTTCCACCAGCAGTACGGCCCCGTGGTGCGCCTCGCCCCGGGGGAGCTGACCTACACCACGGCCACGGCGGTCAAGGAGATCTACGGCAGCCGCAGCGGCAGGAAGCTCATGGGCCCGCAGTCGTCCCTCGGTGCCAACGAGAAGGCCATGTTCGGGGCGACCAGCTTCCTCTGGCTCGAGGACTACAAGGAGCACGCGCGCCACCGCAAGGTCGTCGGCCAGATGTTCTCCGAGTCGAACCTCAGGGCGCAGGAGCCCCTGGTGCTCGGCTTCGCCACCCTGCTCATGCAGCGCTTCCGTGAGAGGGCTTCGAGGGGAGAGGTTGTTGACATGTGGGCTTGGTTCAACTTTTATACCTTTGTATGTGATTAAGCCCGTCCTGATCTTCTCACGTAACTTCTCGAGGGAGTATAGACTGGCTCTTGCTCAGAGACCATAACCGAGATCCTATCTTGAGTGACAGTCCTGGGGATCCGGGCCCTCGAGGCCAATATCCAATGTCTGCATATACTCACAATGACACAACAGGACATTATTGGTGACTTGGTATTCGGCGAATCTTTCGGCTGCGTGGAGCACGGCCGCTTCCACCCCTGGATCAGCTTCATCTTCTCGAACCTGACCAACATGATGTACGCGCAGATGATCACGACCATGGGCTACCTCGGCAGCTTCATCCAGGCGCTGGTGCCCAGGAGGACCATGGCCCACGCTTTCGCGCACGCCCAGTCCACCCGCGATAAGGTCGACCGGCGGCTGGCGCGCAAGGACGTCCGGCCCGACCTGATCAGCGGCATCTGGCACAAGATCGGGGCGCCGGGCGGGATCTCCCACGATGAGCTGTACGCCGACTCCCAGATCATGATCATGGCGGGCAGCGAGACCAGCGCCACCCTCCTCGCCGTCACGGTGTACTACCTCCTGCGCTGCCCGGACAGGCTCGCCGCGCTGGCGGCGGAGGTGCGCGGCGCCTTCGCGTCCGAGGGGGAGCTCGTCTTCTCCGCCGTCTCGCGGCTGCCGTACCTCCGCGCCGTCATGGAAGAGAGCCTGCGCATGCACCCGCCGCTGCCCGCCGGCATCAACCGCGTCGTCCCCGAGGGCGGGGCGATCATGGACGATCAGTTCGTCGCTGAGGGCACGGTGCTGCAGGTCCCTAGCTGGGCTGCTTTCCACCTCGAGGAGAACTTCGCGGACCCCTGGGATTTCGTGCCGGAGAGGTGGCTTGGTGAGGCGTGTCCCGCTCGGTACGCGGGTGACAACCACGATGTGTTCAGTAAGTCTTGGCCTTCTGCCTGGTTCTTACCTCGCGTTGAAGACTTACTAATCTGACTTGCTTCCAGATCCGTTCAGCCTGGGCCAGAGATCATGCCTTGGGCGATCTCTGGCGTACATGGAGACAAAAGTCTGTATCGCGAGGCTGGTCTTCAACTTCGACATGGAGCTGATGGAGGACAGCAAGGATTGGAACAAGCAGAAGGTGTTTCTGCTGTACGAGAAGATTCCTCTGAATGTGAAGCTGACAGAGGTCAACAAGACTGAGAAGGGTGGACTCGTGGCATGATTCTATCGATCGGGGGTTGGGAAAATTGTGATATACTACTGCTTGAGGAGGGAGGTAATCTGTATCTGGGTGCATAAAATAGTGAGACACCGAGCCACTATGTTCCACAGCCGTGCAACCAAAAGTCTCGTCCTGTAATGCTCCCAAGTCATATGGATCAAGATAAAAGGAAGAGGATTTCATGGTGTGAGCCAGCCAACAGCCCGACAGATAAACATCGTTCGACAAAAAAGCCACCCTGATCCCACATGAGAAGGAAGCCGTAAAAGAACAACGCCGCCCAAACTAAATTCCCAAAACTCCCACGAGTGAAATGTCACTTCGTCATGATTCCCAACCCTGCAGCCACACCATTGATACCCTGAGCCGTTCAGACCGTGGCAGCCAGCCCCAGCATCCCAGCAACGGCAGTCACGATCCCCCGGGGCAGGTTCAGCATCCCCCAGTGGTCAACAAGCCACTTCGAACTCTCCTCGCCGAGGGGCCCGACGCCCTTCTCCTCGACCTCGACGCCCTCGACGGCCTTGAGCCCCTTCATCTCCTCCACCTTGCGCATGATCTTCTTGTTGGTGGGGACGACGAAAACCCCCGTGTACGGCATGACGCTCAGGCAAAGCAGGCCGGCGGCGAAGTAGGCGTTGGCCCTGGTCGCGGCGCCAGAGTGGCGGTGGTGGTAGGACAGGAACATGTATGAGAAGCCAGAGAGGCTGCCCAGCGCGGGGAAGATCACCTTTGTGATGTTGTAGCTGTTCATCCACTGGCGCAGCATCAGGGGCGTGGGGGACTCCAGGAGGCGCGGCACCACGAGGATGGAAAGTGCCAGGTTGCCGCCTGCGGTGAGGGTTGAGAGGAAGATGGATGCCGCCTCGACGGTGCGGATTGCGGGTGATGATTGCTGAGACATGTCGTTGGGACGCTTGTTCTTTTGCTCGGTAGATGTTAAAAACGATGACGAGGGTGACTGTTTGGTTTGGACAAGCTTATGCGGATGAGGAATGATATTCGGGCTGTGGAGAGTAGCAATGGCGGCCGACGGACGTTTTTGAGGGGAAGTTGCGATGAGGCACCGGATGGGGTGTCGTCAGCAGTGCACCAAGCATGTGTCAGTCTGAGCCACTTGGCGGGTCTTTCTGTCCCCACGGCCTGCTGTACCATCAACCAAATCGGACACAAAGATTTGTGAGACTTTGCTGCTTTGAAACGGTGGATCCTAGTATATGTTGGCGGAGAAAGACACGATGAAATGAGCACACGTGCTCAGAGTAGCCCAGCCGGTTCATAAGCCACCCCATCAATGAGATGCTCACTCAAGGCTGCGCAGCATCGATGAGGTGCCGATACTTGCGCTTAGCCAACCTTATTCTTACCCTTTTCATCTATACATGGTATATTATACATAGTACACATATTGCGTAGCGCATGCGGCAACCACAACGAGCGGAGATATCCTCACAATCCTGTATGTCACGCTATCGATGCCCTTTGCACTCAGTCCTCCTTTTCAAATTTCAGATGATAAGTCTTCCACTCCTCCTCGGTGACCTTTCCAGGCGCTCTCGCAACAGGCTCATCCCCCTTCTTGCTCTTAGGGAAGGCGATCACATCCCTCACACTCCCCGTAAAGCTCAGCGTGGCGATGAGCCTGTCCCAGCCGAACGCAAAGCCGGCGTGCGGCGGGCACCCCGCCCTCAGCGCCTCCAGAAGGTGGTTGAAGTGGCTGATGCCCTCGTCGCTCATCTTGAGGACGTCCCGGAAGATGTACTCCTGCAGCGCGGCGATGTGGATACGGCGCGAGCCGCCGCCGAGCTCCACCCCGTTGACGACGAGGTCGTAGTGATCCGCCTTTACCTTCAGCGGGTCAGTGGCCAGGAGGTCAAAGTCCTCAGGGTTCAGGGGCGCCGTGAACGGGTGGTGCGTGGCTGAGAAGCCGCTGGCGCCGTGCTGGCCTTCCGCCGGGTCGGAAGAGTCGGTGTTGGGCGTGAAGAGCGGGAAGCCCGTCACCCAGAGGAACTTGAAGGAATTGTCTGGCGGGAGGAGCTCGTGCGCGACTGCCTCGGCGTAGATGTGCCTTCGTAGGTCGCCAAGGGCGGTGGAGCCGCCTTCGAAGGGCTTGTTGGGTCGGGCTTGGATGACAAGCACGTCTCCTTGCTCGAGGTTGGAAATGTGGGGGAGATTTGAGCTGCTGGCTTCCAGAACGGCCGAAGCTGCCTCGTGGCCTAATGGGGAGAGGCCAGAGAGAGGCTTGCTGGAATCGATGACGAGGGGAACAGGCTGGCCGTCAGGATTCTGGCGCAGAGGCTTGGGTAGGTTGTCCCAAACGGATTTGATGAAATCCTTGGAGGGGCCGTCGAGGCGGAACACGCAGGCTTCGACGATAGGGTTCTCAAGGTCTGAGATCATGGATGTGAAGCTCTGTGGCAGTACGTGATCGATCCGTTGGATCTTGGTCATTGTCAGTGTGGCTACTCACACACCTCATGATGGAGGTACGGACCTTGTTCGGTATCCTCAGGTCTGGTTTATCTGACCCGTGGAGAGACATGGCCTCGTCATAAGTGATACGTGGGAACTTTGCTTCTATAGCAGGGTACTCGTTGGCACCCGTGATACCATCTGACCTTGGAGCCGGGTACAAAGCTCCATTGACCTGGCGCGTTTGCCAACTTTCGCTCATGAAACAGTACACTTTCTTAACAAAGCGTTCTACGAGTTTCATCACATCCTCGCCTTTTGAGAATGACATCTCCAGATCGAGCTATTGTATCCCATCCACGTTAATATACAACTTGAGCAGAGCAGTAGATCGTGACAGGGGACATGGGACGGGTAGAAGGAGGAAGATCCTTCTCACCTGTGTGAACTCGGGCTGTCTATCAGCGCGAAGGTCTTCATCGCGGAAGCACCTGGCAAGCTGAAAGTAACCTCTGACACCTGCCGCCATGAGAATCTGCTTGTACTGTTGTGGACTTTGGGGTAGTGCATAGGCATAACCAGGCCGTCTAGTAGGGACCAGAAATTCTCTTGCACCTTCCGGTGTAGATTTGAAAAGGATCGGAGTCTCCACCTGGAGGAAACCTCGTTTCGTGAGGTATCTTCGGGCGATATTCGTGACGGAATCGCGGAACGCGAGCCTTGCTTTGAGGGCCTCGTCGAATCTTAACTGTAGGTGCCGAGCGTGTGGTGGGAATTGAGCGCCTTCGGATATGATGATATCCCGAGGAAAAGGGCTAAGGAGGTGAACATGTTCCAGAGTCAGGTCGTAATGGCCAATATTATTGGGGAATTCGCGGCCGAAATCCTTTTCGACTCTCTTCATATCGCCGATAATACCAGTGAGACTGACCGAGCTCCATGCTGGGACCTGTTTCAGAGCCTTGTGCAATTGATGCTTTGGCGAGTCCTTCTCTTCCCACGCGGACTTGAATTGGAATGATGGCCCTCGGTCCACGATGAGGTTGACAAAGCTCAGCTTGGATGAGATGTCTCTGCGCTTAGATATGAAACCATGGACAGTGACAGTCTGGTTTTTCTGGAATTTTATTGCTGGGGTCTGGGCCGGGGCGTTGACTATTCAACAATCATGAGCAAAGGTCTCTGTCCTGGCCGGGCTATGGGTACTTTACACACAATAATCCTTGAAGTCACGAAACTGCTCTGGAAGGCCACCTACATCAGCCGGTACACCCTGAGTAGGCGGGTCTGAATCTTTTGCATCATCGTGCAGGGTGCGGCGGTGACACCAGGGCAGGTTTTGCCCTTGTCGAGCCCGAGTTCGGGGGATGAGGCCAGCGGCAGCACCATTCGACTTGAGCCTGGCTGGAAGAAAAGTCGGGCTGAATTGTGTTCCGTAGGGCAGCCTCAGGTTCGAGAGACCTCTCGCCGAAGGCAACCGCATGGCAAATTTCTTCCTTAGACGGTGCGCATTGGTGGGCAGTGGGAAAGCACCTCACACTGAAGGTTATGAGAGAGGCCTCTGCACATTGATACCGCACTGACCTTGAAAGAGCCAGAGGTACATCGCACATGTACCCGCGCGGTGGGGTGACGGCCGGCTCCACTAGGCTGCCGATATTATTGGCTAAGAACGGGACTAGGTGGGTCCTAACCTGCTGGACCGCCCATATGTTGCAGCTCGCGTCGAGCACAGGTTTCTGAATTTTCTCTCTTCTTCTGCAAGAAGTTGATCCTTCCAATTCATAACAATGTGAGTTGCCACGCCGCAGCCCCCGAAATTGCACATCCTTTGACACGATTACTGACGGGCGACGCAGATGATGAAAGCCAGCGTGTTCCAGATGATCGAACCCGCCTCTCCGTTGCAGCCAAGGCTCTCCCCTCGTGGGCTCCAGGGCCTGGTTGTGACGAGAGGATTGGGTTCATGAAATAAGCGTTCGACACATGTTGACCTTGTTTATTCGGACGCCACACGGCATCTCTGACCCAAGTTTGAATTGGAAGGGTTCCCATCGCACGATTGCGACTCCCCGCTACTGTCTGTTGGTGGCACTGGTGTTTAGACCAAGTGGTCGTCGCTTCGATAGGCGCGCACGAGTCCATGGTTCTGGTCGCGACCAATGTTAATGCATGTCCTTTTCCGTGGCCAGTGTCGCGTGTACCAAGGCGCGCGTCCAGATTCAGCATTGACTCAAGCCGTCGGGTTTTATACTCTCCGACCTGGTGCCCGTTATCGTTGGTGCTCGGTAGTTCTGAGACTTCAAACCCAACTTTCCCCCCCACTGGACATAGAAGATACTTTCGCGAGGTTCCATCCTGAGTTTGTGCCAGACAACCAGGCGAACTCCACCTGATATCCGTTTCGACTTTGTGGTCACCTGGGCTGTGTGTCTAAATTACGGAGAGGCAAGCCGAGTCCAAAATTCACAATACAATACGAATTGCTCAAAGAAAAGAGAAAAGAATTCTGATTACCGTGCCTTGACAATGCCTTAATTCCCCAGTGACAAGTCACTGACTGCCGAGGGGCTGTCCCTGCTTGTCATGGCGATGTTTCACGAAACAGACGGGCATGGCCTTCTGGGCTGATGTTTGGACGTGACACTAGACCGCACTGGGTAGTAGCACACATCTGGAAACGGTGAGGTAGCGAGGTTTGACATCCGGCGTCGACGGCGACATCGACATGCAATGGACGTCGCCATCCCGTAATGAGTTGGACACCGAACCCTTAAATCTGCTCGTGGTGACATGACGATAGCATCAATTGGATTTCCAATATAAGCTGACTTCCGCATCGTCATTCTGCTGATTCAACCATTGATCGTCGCGTCTGAAGTAACCGACCCACCTGTTCCTGACCCTGCGTCAACGATTGTCCTGCTGCCCTGGGCGTCTGGGGCCGCTCAGCTCTCCGAGCCCAACCAGAAACGGCACGGCACCGCCCAGGGGGTCACCTAGCAAAACGTCGGTGCTGCCGTTAGCACGGGTACTCTGGTACCCAAGTGGTAGACCAGGTAGCGATGCTGCCCACTGTGGACTATGTCCGTACTCCGACCCCCGTCCACCACAGGCAAGCGCAGGTGGGAAGTCGTAATCTTGGGCTCTGAGAGGGAGAGCCAAGAACCACCAGGTCGACCGACGCTACCTTGGAATTCGTCAACCTCATCCTGTTCCCGTCCAGCTGCTCCCACAGTACCACCGACTGTCGCACCTCCGGGGTAGTCGACCAAACATCTCGGACCGTGCTCCCGACCGTCTCACAGGCTGCTTGCCCTTTTGTTGTCCACCAGGCGACTCGTACATAATTATCCCTTAAGATTATACTCAGATTCGCTTACACCCGCAGCTTGGGGTACCTTGCTTTGATCGCGCACCGCAGCCCCCGTCAATGCCATGGCCGCTCTCTGAACTGCATCGAAGATCACCTCTCACTCCGCCCCTTTTGTGGTGCTTGGCCTTCCGTGAATACCGACCGGCCGACCCGTCGTCATTGTCATTGTCATTTTCGCAGGCCCCCCAGCCGCCGTCGCATCACTGAGAACGCCGCAGCTCTCTTCCCTCGGTTGCAGCCCATCTCAGCCCAGCCAGCTCCACCGCCCGACAATCTCGCAGCCGACTAATCTCCGTGCATTATTGACGACCTGCCGCTGCACCACGTCCTCCCGAATAGCGCACTGCGTGCCCTGACTGCGTCCTACGTCTTCCACCAGCCCCGAGAGCGTCAAGATGGCAAGCTCTTTCGAAAAGTCTGTCAAGGGCGCCACCAAGATCAAGGTCCGTCACCGCCTACTAGCTCAGCGACACGATACGATACGACACGACCCGCCCTTGGTTTGATGAGCGCTGGACGTGGGCGACATCATCGCTAACAGACCATTCCACTCTAGGCCGCGCCCCCAAAGACGAAATACATCGAGCACATCCTGATAGCAACTCACTCTGGAGAGGCTGGAGTTGGCGAGGTCTTCCGCGCGCTGCAGCATCGGCTGAGAGATTCAACATGGACCGTTGTCTTCAAGAGCTTGATCACTGTGCACCTGATGATTAGGGAGGGCTCGCCGGATGTAACGCTGGCTTATCTGTCAAAACACCGGAATATGCTGGCAGTGAGCATGTTCTCTGATGGTCAGTACATACCCGCCTCGCAGATGTTGGAACGGGGAGTCGTGTCCCGAACAACTTGCGACGAGTTGCTGATCCATGGCCAACAGCCCAGACTCAGGGACGGAACATACGGCATTATTCCAACTACCTATCGGAACGAGCGCGTGCATATCGTGACACAAAGATCGACTGGGTGAGGGGCAGGGAGAGCCGCATGGATACGCTGTCCGTGGACAAGGGCCTGTTGAGGGAGACGGAGGCTATTCAGAATCAGCTTACGGCCCTCCTCAAATGCGACGTTTGTGAACCCATCTCACGTTCTTTAGTTTGTGGCTGACAGGAGGCAAGGTCATGGACAACGAGCCGGAGAACGAAATAACAATTACGGTCTTCAGGCTATTGGTGCTGGATCTGCTGGCTCTGTTCCAGGTGCTCAATCAGGCACTCATCAATATCCTAGGTAAGGTGTGCGAAGGCCGAGGCTGTACCACCAACTAATTCTGGTGTCTAGGCCACTTCTTTGAGATGTCCAAGGTCGACGCGGAAAGAGCTATGGATATTTACCGCAATTTCACCAAACAGACAGACGTGGTCGTTCAGTACCTCGGCGTGGCCCGCCAATACGAGCACCACACAAGGGTAGAGGTCCCTAAGTTGAAGCACGCCCCCGTGAATCTCGGACGACAACTGGAGGATTACCTCCACGACACCGATTTCGAGATCCACCGAAGGCAATACTTGGCCGAATTGGAGGCCAAGAAGGGCAAAGGAGGCTCAGGGGCGTCCAAACCGTTCTTCACCACGAAGAGCGAGACCGCCTCCAAACCGGCCTCCAACTCGCCGTTCCCCACGGCCAACGGATCGTCGTCTACGGAAAGCAAGCCAGCGCCGGCTAAGAACCCGAATACCGACTTGATCGACTTCTTTGACTCGATAGAGCAGAACCAGACGCCGTTGGGCGCACAGCCCACCGCTCAGCCCGGTCAGATGGGCAACTCGCCTTGGGGACCGGAAAACGGCTTTCAGCAGCAACAACCCACAGGCTTCCAGAATGGCTTTGTACCACAGCAAACAGGTTTCCAAGCGACGAACCCTTTCCAACAGCATATGGGAAATTTCCAACCACAGCAACAAGCCCCTCCGCCACAGCTCCAGCCTTCTTTCACCGGCGCTGGCTTCGGTGGTTTCACCCCCCAGCCTGCACAGCCTGGGTACCAAAACTCGCTGGCTCCTATACCGCAGGAGTCTGCGATCTCTTCATTCCAGACGGGCGCATCAATGCCCAACCTTCTTGCACCCCAGCAAACCACCAACCCCTTCCGCCAATCCATGCTGACAGGCCAGCCGACTGGTATGAGCGCCCAATCCGCTCCCACGAGTCCGCCTACGCTTCAACCGCAACACACATCTACCAACCCGTTCGCTCGTTCGGCTTCCGCAGCTGGCAACCCGTCCCCGTTCCAATCTCCCCCACCAGCGGCACCGTTGCAGCCCATGGCCACCGGGACCAATCCATTCGCCAAGAACTTTGGCGCTGCTCAGCAACCGCAAAGACCAGCAACAAGCGCCGGTCTGGCACCTCAGCCGACGGGGACAACGAATCCGTTCCGGCAGTCGCAGTTTGTCAACCATAACACAGGTATGGGTTGGCAGCATAATCAACAACCCATCGGCGGTGGCTTGGACAACCTCCAAACAATGCCGGTATTCCCCAGGCCAGCGCAACAAAGCCCCTGGCAGCAGTGATCAATAGTTACGAGTCCAATTTTTGACCAAGAAGCAATGCAATGAGAATCGAACGGAAAGCACTTTCGCCCATTGTGTTTTCAGTCTGTCTTGCAGTTCTGTGTTTGCAGAGCGTGGCGTTCAGGGCGGCTTAATAACGGACGGAGGGATAGGTCCTTAAAGGCTTTGGGAAGGGAAGTCGATGGATGAGGCTGCGTATGTCAGGGGCTGTTTAGGTTGAGGGTCTGGCTGATGTAGATATTGAAGTCCCGGGCATATTGCGTTCCCACGCAGCCGGCGTGGGTACGTTCGATTACATGCACTAAAGCTTAATGGACATGTTGTCCGCAGAATTTCGTATCGGATTCCGGTGCTCTTGCCCCGTAGCCCGTTCCTCGAGCAGTTCCACACGCTGCTCTGCACTATTCCTATCCTCGCCAAAAGCCGTGTGATGTACTTAGGTACCCTGAGAAACGGCCCAGACCACCCTGGTCTCAAGCCTGAACAAACGCCGTCGCTATGCAAATCTTTAAATCCCCCGTCAGTCATGATCAGATCGACTGTTCAAGCGTTCCAGGCATATCCCGCAAGCCCCGCAGGACAGACGAGGCGCGCCACCAGTCATGTGGGCTGGCGCCTGGTTCAAGTATTTAGTCGTCCACCTCCATCTTGATCGGTTGCTCGACCTTGACCACTTCCTCCCCCCTGGCCTCCTGCTTGACCTCGCGGTCCATCTCCAGCTTCACTTCAGTCCTCTCCCTCTTCACCGCCGTCCTCGCAGCCTCGTCGCCGACTCCGTCCGCCTGCGCAGCTAGGCCAGCACCCCCGGTAGCGACGTCCCCAAAGTCCAGTCCCAGCTTGCCCGTCTCCTTCTCGTCGTTGACGAAGACAGACATGCCAGCAAAGGCCTCGAACATGGCCCGCGCGTAGTACTCCTGCAGGTTGTAGCCGCCCGCCGTGATCTTCTGGTCGTGCTTCGCGCTGTCGAGGAAGGGGTTCTTGTAGTCCTTCTCGAGCGTGTACCGGGTGCTGCTGAGGTCCAGCTTGCCGAAGGGGTCGTAGGGGCCCGTGTCCGCGTCCCTCGCCGCGTCGCCCTTCTTCTTCAGACCCCGGATTGACAGGCCGCCAGCAGCAGCCGCGGCGGCGCGGCGCAGTGCCGCGGCCTCGGAGGCGGCGATCTCCTCCTTGCGGTGCTGGCCGCGGCGCTTGAGCATGACCTTTGTGGCCTGGCCCTGCGGGGCGCGCGCGAGGGTGTCAAGGTCCTCCTCGCGCTGCTTGATCTTGGCCACGCGCTCCTCCTCCTCGGCCTGGGCGGCCTCGGCGCGGCGCTGGCGCGCGGCTTCCTTCTCGGCGGCGATCTGCCTGCGGGTGGACTCCTTCTGGCGCTCGCCCATGCGCTTGTTGCGCTCGATCTCGGCCTTGTGCTCGTCCTCCCACTGCAGCAGCTTCTCGTTGGCGGCGGCCTGGTCGGCGGGCCCGCCGTACACGAGGTCCATGGTCAGGGCCTCGACCATCTCCAGGTACTCGTTGAAGGAGGCCAGGTCCTCGAACTCATCCTCGGTACGGTTGAAGACGGCGGCCACGCGGCGGCGGATGTCGACCTCGCGCTCGACGGACAGGTCGGAGAAGACGGGCTCGCGGAAGGCCTTCTTGCGCAGCGTCCTGTGGCAGCCGACGTAGGGGCACTGGTTGGGCCCGTTCTCGAACAGGCGGTCGACGCAGTTGTTGCAGAGCGGGTGGTAGCACTCCGGGTTGATGAGGAAGCGCATCGACTTGTTCATGTACCGGAGGGTCTTGCAGATGGGGCACTGCTCCTCGCCGTCGGTGTTGGTCAAGGCGATGGCTTGGATGGGGGCTGCCACGGGCCCGGCGCGGGCGGCGGGCGCCCCTGGTTTGCGCGACATGGCGGGCGAGGGAGGATGCTCAGGGACTTGGTGGCGAGCAGTTCATCGGGTTCGAGGTGCGACGGTCCTGAGCAGGATCAAGGTCGAGGTAGAGAGCTGTAGAAAAGAGGTGTATGTTCGGCGGAGGAAGGTGGGGGACGTCGCGGTTGAGAAAGGGCACGTCAAACAGATCCAAATGGATGATCCCGAGGACGTTCACATCAACCCACACTTCCTAGCTACGTACGTACTTAGACCAGGAGTACCTAGGTACCGGGTCACCTAAGCAGGGGTAAGCTTCCAGATGCTCGGATGTGCCAGGTGGGTGGGTGCCTGCAGGCGTTGGTTGCATAGCGCCGCTGGAGCTCCCCCAAAAGTTGCCCCGCCATCCAGATCCAGGGCGGGCTGCTTCCGCCACCAGTCTTCTCCAGCTTCGACCAGCTTCCACGGTTCTGAAAACTCTCGACACCAGACATCTGACTGTATATCCCACAAGATGGCAGACACCGGTAAGGGCTCCATATGATACAGCGGCTCACCGTCTTCATAAACACTATACAGGAGCCTTTTTCACCTACAAAGAAGCTGACATCCTCGCAGAACCCACCGCCGCCGAACAAGCAGCCGCCCGCGCCAAGGAGCAGGCCGAGCAAGATGCCCTCCCCTACAAGTGGCAGCAGACCATTGGCGACGTAGATGTCACCATCACCGGCATTCCGGGAAACTTCAAGAGCAGGGATCTGGTCGTCGAGATCAAGAAGCAGAGCGTAAAAGCCGGCGTCAAGGGCCAAGAGCCCGTTATAAGTGTATGCTCCACTCCACTGCCCCTCGGCACCATTGACGGCAGTGGCACCCAAGTTGCAGACCAGAAACGCTGACGCAAGGGCGCTTGCGGGAACAGGGCGACCTCCACCAGGCAATCCACGTCGACGAGAGCACCTGGACGCTCACCTCCGCGCCGGACGGGACCAAGACGGTCGAGATCCACCTGGACAAGGTCAACAAGATGGAGTGGTGGCCGCACGTGGTGACCGGGGCGCCCAAGATCGACGTCACAAAGATCACGCCCGAGTCTTCCAAGCTGTCGGACCTGGACGGCGAGACGCGGGGGATGGTCGAGAAGATGATGTACGACCAGCGCCAGAAGGAGGCCGGCAAGCCCACGAGCGACGAGCAGAAGAAGGCCGACATCCTCAAGAAGTTCCAGGCCGAGCACCCAGAGATGGACTTCAGCAACGCCAAGATCAACTAGGGCGGTTGTCGTGTTGTGGATGTGTGGAGGACAGAGAGAGAGAGAAAAGCGCATGGGAAGTTGGAGTTGCATGATACCATTTTTTTTACGAGGCACGACTGAACATACTCGGACGACCACAAAATAAAAACAGGAACCATCGCACGCATCACGTGTACGCGGGGACATATATATCATACCTTCTCTCCTCCCAGCATGTAAGGTGGTGAAACGAAACGCCTAGACCACAAGGCAAAGCCGATGAAGGCTTCACAGGTCAGGGGTCAGATAAGCCCCTCAGGATTCAATATTGGAATGTTACCCATACCGAGTGAGCAGATTAGGAGCTGCAAACTCAACTGGTCATCGTGAGACGACCTGGGTTCCGTGCGCGTTGACTCAAGCAAGCGAAGGGCCCAGTAGGAAATTCTGTAATGGACATGGGGTTGGTGTTCCGTTTTGTTTGATGTGCTGATGTCTGCTTCGTAAGCATGTCGCAACACAGGGCAAAGAGAAGGAATTGAGCCCGAATCATGATAGAGTCGCAAGAACCAGCAACGTGCATGTCAGGTTGTGATTACAGCCCCTACCTACCCGTGTCCGGTCTCACTGCCTCCCCAACCTAGCAGCCTTGAACCGGCTCACGCGCTTCCCTCCCGTGTCCTCATCCTCGGGGTACTCGATGGCTTCCTCCTTCTCAACCACGAAGCCGCCCTGCTTCTGTATCATCCGGTTGCGCATCCGGTGGTACTCGACGGCGGCCTCCTGGTGCAGCAGTGTCGCGTCGAACTCGTCCGGCTCCAGGGCACCCGAGGGCATGTCCCGCTCCACGATGGTCCCAGCGAGCGTCCTGCCGTCCGGTCCGGTCGGGGCAGTCCGTACCTCCTGGTCGAGGAAGCGCGCAGGAGCCTCGGCCGGGCCCTTGGTCCTGACCGGGAGCTGGGTTCCGGCTGGGCTGGAAGCTGGCTCCGTGGTTCGTGCCTTCTTGAACCGTGAGGCCTTCTTGGGGGCACTGGCCGTTGGCGCCGCTGGCTGTGCGGCTGGGCTCCGCTCCACGATGGTGCTTCTCATGGGGTCGACGTATGGCTCTTTGGGCTCAGCGGCGGCCGGAGCTGGCTCAGTATCCGTTTCGGGGGCTATATCCAGTGCACTGGCGAACTTGACGCCTTTCTTCGCGGGCTTCGGCTCTTGCGCAGGCTCATTGCTGCCTTTTATAGATGACTTGGCGGGCTGGCTTGTGGTTTCTGGCTGGCTTGAAGTCGCTGGTTGGATCGCGATACGTGCGATGCCCTCTACCGGTATGCTGCCAGCGGCCTCGGCTTCTGCTTCCTCGTCGATTTGGCGGCTCGACTTTATACCCAGCTTCGCCTCAAGTTCCTGCATGCGCTTCCTATACTTGTCGTCGACGACACGAGATTTGGTCCGGCCATGCTCGTCCTCATCCTCATCCTCCTCGTCTTCAAAACCGGCATCCTCGCCAAAGCTGTACTCGTCCTCGTCAAACTCTGACCCTGTGCCCTCGTCGATTTCAAGCTCGGCAACAATGGGGGCAATGTCCGTCATGCCGTACCTGAGCATCTCCCGTCGGAGCTCAGCGTCGTCGTCTGACTCGCCTTCCGGTATAACTGGGTTCGAGATCGGTGCCTCTTGCTCCTTGGCTTCCTTCATGATTTGCTCCAGCTGATCCCGCGTCCGGGATTGTTGGTCCCGGCCGTTGAGCTCGTGGCCTGATTTTGTGTCTTCCGCAAAGGACACGCCCTTTTTCACAGGAGGATCCGCAGAGTCGATGTCCATGGTAGTCGATGCCGTCTCCGATTCTCGTCTGCCTTGGCTTTGTGCTTCCTCGGCATTTTCATTGAGCTTGTCCTTCATCGGTGTGTCCTCATCGTCTGAGAGCTCCTCGACATCAGGCTGCACCCGCTCGTTCGTTTCAGGCAGATCCTTGACACCAGCCTTCTCCAGCGCCTCACGGATGGCCGAGGTTGAGTCGCCTGGCCTTTGCAGTCGGGACGAGGTGATGTTGTCATCATCGTCAAGCTCCTCGATGATGTCCGTGATGGGCAGCCCCGATTCCTCGTCCAAGACGTCCGGGTTGGCGACGATGTTGGCCTTTTCGTACTTCTCCTCCGCGGCCTGAAGCTGCTTCTCCAGTGTCTCCACATTTTTTGCGACATAGTCAATCCGCCGTGAAAGGATGTTGACGATTTGCGCCTTGGACTTCACCGTTTGCTCGCCGAAGATCTCCTTGACTTCCTTGGCGTTGATGACTTGGCCCTCAAACTCGTCGCATATCCTGTCCAGGTCCGCGCGGTCTGCAGGTCCGGATATGGCTTCGACCTCTTCCTTGAGTTCCTCGTAGTCGGCATCACACATGCGCCAGTGTGTGATAGCCTTGCGAAGCTTCTCGACATTCTCTTCAAGCTGGCGGCGGTGCCGTTCCAGGTCAAGGAAGTGGTCTTTTACCGAAGCCATCTCGATGAGTCGAGGAATATCATGTGTGAAAAGAGGTGGTTGAGATGTGGTCAAGACTCGGCGAGAAAAAAGATGCTTCAGCAAGGTTGACTGAGAAAAATGGCTTATGTAATGATCGGCGCCTGCAGTTCGATACCACCACCCCTGTAAACCGTACCACAACCCTGGGACGTCGATGCCCACCACTTCACTCCACCCTCCGTCCTGGTTGCTCATCGCAACAATCTCACTCTGTACCATTACATTCTCAAGCCAGTCCTTCCTTCTCTGATTCAAATCTTCTCCCATGAACTCATTCATAGGCTTTAAGCGGTGCTTATACTGGGCTTTCCCCGTTTGAACCCTGCTCGAACATCACATTTGCCATCATGGCTGTCGCCGTCCCTGTCCTCAGCTCGCCTGATGTGCCGCCCTTGGCGTTGACAGCCACTGGAGACGCCTTCAATTCTATGAACACTCCCATCTGCAGGTATACCGTTTGGTACTGATGACATTACATTGCCAAAACTCCATGGCTCCTCGAATAGGTCTTGCGACGCTCTGGCGGTCCCTACGTATAGCCATCGCCACCTCCCTCTGTCTCAAAGATGCCCCTCTCAATCCTTGCGGCGGACCTGACCCATGGAGAGAATATGAGCAAGTCAAAGTCGTGGGTGCGTCGGGCTTGCTGGAGCCGACGATGTGCAGCTCACAGGCTGCTCGCCATGCCTTACATGGGAGCTTTCACGTCGACAACTGCGAGGTGAGTAGGATCGTTCAGGTGGTGGTGAGTTTAGTTCGCAGTCGATTGAGATAATCGACGTCCCCCCTTACATTTACGCCATGTTCTTTTTTTCTCTCAGCATCAACAGAAAATAAGACACGATGCTCATAATGCTCATGACATCAAGGCGACGCTCCCAGTTGATTTTGGCAGCATGTGTCTCGTAAATTAAGGGACCTATAGGCAGTCTCAGACAATGCCCACAGAGCAGGGGCATCCAGGGGTTCTCATGACATCGAGAAAGCTGCACCTATTGACTCTCGATGTTTAATCTGGATCTTGAACCCAACTCCTACCCGCAACGGTACCGCCCCAATGGAAAGCCAAGGGGTCAATCAAGCTTCGCCGAGACTTCTGGCATTTGTTCTCAATCCCACGGTGGTGGGTAGGCGGATCATGGCGGGCCATTGGTATTCCTTGCGCTTATATGCTGCAGCTATAGACTGGTCGGAGCCGGGCAACGATCAGCACACCCATATCGGCCTCTAAATTATCCACACCAGATTGCCTATCACCAGTCCTCCCCCCTCAACCCAAACTCATTCTAGTAAACACCCCAATCTTTCGGGGCTCGTTGCAATCTCGAGAGGAACCTTCCAAAAACAGTCGAGGTCCCGTCTCGATACCACCATGGACCACCCTTTACCGACATGGATCATGTCAACCTTGCTCCTCATTGCCGGCTCCGAGATTCCCGTCGTCTGTCGTGGATAGATGATGGGCCAGGGGTCATTGCCGCTCAGGGAACAGCGAACACGGTCAGGACTCGCAGCTGATATAAAGTTATATCAAGCCTCCTGTCATCCCATGTTTCTTGGATTGGCATTTTTGACATTAGTGTTCAGACTACTATCACCGAGTCTGGCTATTGTACATATCCCTTATCTACAATTCGATTGTTCAAATCAACAAGATGTTGTCCTCACTCACGACCCTCACCTCGCTCTCCCTGCTCTCCCTCCTCGCCAGCCCGGCCTCCGCCGTGACATGGTACTTCCTGACATACTACCCGGCCAGCGGCGCCCAGTTCACCGAGTTCTCCGGATCCATGGTGGTGCCCACCCTCCCGGCGGCGGCCACCTACTACCTGTGGCCCGGCCTGCAGCCCACCGACAACACGGGCGTGTACCAGAACGTGCTGGACGGCAGATCCGGGACGTGGTACTTCGGCTCCGGCTGGTGCTGCAGCAACCCGTCGCTGGCCTGGGGCTCCGGCTTCAACACCTACGCCGGCGAGACCAACACTTTCAAAAACGTTAGGGTCGATAGCACCAACTGGCAGTCGACCACCGTGCACGGCAGCACGGGCACGACCAAGACTGACACGTTCGCGCTGAGCTCCAAGAGCTTCAACCAGGCCATCTTTGCCATTGAGCTGTGAGTCCGCCCCTGCTCCTTTCTTAACCCGATTACGTGCGTGCGGCGCGAGAATGAATCTCCTTGGGGGATGGGCGACCCTGCAGTGGTGCGAAGTGGATGAGACTAACGGGCGTGTGACCGCGCAGGTACGACGTCCCGTGGAACTTTGGCGCGCTCACCTTCAAGAACGTGAAGATCGTCGCGACGGGCAGTTCCAGCTCCTCGTGGTGCACGTCCAGCCCGAGTAACTACAACTCGGCGACGAAGTACACGATCAGCGGCGCGAAGGCTTCCGTCTCGGGCACGACGGTGACCTGCACGATCGACTCGGTCGTCTTGTCCGGCCCGGCCTAGTGCCGGGGGCGAAGTACTGATTCACATTCTGTCTCATGCACGCAGGCAGTTTCTTTGAATACTTGCCAAATATATGTATTTGGATATAGCATGGACCCATTCATGTAACCCCCTGCTTTCGCTGTATATATTTCAATGCCAGTTGCTGTTGCTGATTACCAATGCCCCACAAATGCTGTTGGAAATCAACCCATCGACTCCGAGAATGCAAAAAAAATGGACACCTCGCTCAAGGATCCCAATGATGAAGGAGCTATGCACGTCCAGGGCTGGAGACCCTGGCGATCTCCTCCACGCCCTCGGTCTGCGGCCCCAGCAGCGCTGTCTCCTCGTCCACAGCCGTCTTCGCTTCCGGCCTGTTCTTGGGGGCCTGTGGCTTGTGCAGGGCCGACCACAGGGTGCTCGCGATGACGATGGCACCGCCGAAAAGGCTCCAGCCGCCTGGCAGCACGCCCCATATGGCCCAGTCGAACATCAGGGCGAATATCACCTGGGTGTACAGCATGGATGTGGCCTTGGGGCTCTTGTCCAGCTGCAGGCCGGACGTGAGCAGGAACTGCAGAACGAAACCCAAGAAGCCGAGCAGGGCCAGCAGGGCCCACTCCCGCGGGGACCCGGGCATTGCAAATCCTATGCCGGGCGCGGCCAGCAGCGCGACCGCCGAGCCAACGGTGGCGATCAGGGCGAAGTAGTTGACTGGTATGAGGGCGTGGGCCCTATTGCCCATGATACGAATGGTTGTGTACGCGCCGGAGGCTCCTACAACACCGAAAATGGCGAGCATGATGGCAAGCATGCGCTGCGCTGGAGTGACATCGTCCAGATCGCCTTTGGCGGTATCAGCGTGGATGTGGTCGTCGACCTTGCCGAAGATGGACTCTGGGTGCGCGATGAAGACCACGCCTACCAGGGCGACTAGCCCTGCGATGAGCTCTTTGCGGGTGAAGGGCTGGCCTAGGACAATGTAGCATGCCCAGGCGGTGGTGATGGGAACAAGGAAGCGGAAGACGGTCGCCTCAGCGAGGGGAAGGTAGTGGACCGAGTCTGCCGGGTGTCAGTATTCCGTGTGGCGTATGTAGCCACCTCATCCTAGTTGATGCCCTGGGGAACAGTCTCACAGTATAATGTGAAGAGGCCCACGAATCCGAATAGCGCCCTCAACACCAGCCAGCCCCTGATCTCGGGGTGACCCAGCGGGAAATGTGGCACCGAAGTCCACCACATGTACAGTGTGCTCAGAATTAACGTTACACCCATGCGAGCCGTGATGATCTAGTAGGCTTGTCAGTATTTCCTGGGATTCCTGAGACTCTTAAACAAAATGAACGGACAGACCTGGAGCGTGTGAAAACCAGCACCACCTTGCTGCAGGAAGCGGGCAATAGCGTCCATTGACGCACCACAGATAACAGACGAGAGGATTAGAAGTGCACCCTTGTTGTTTTGCCATATTGAGCGCCAGACGCTTTGGCCGGGCTCTGCGGCTGGTACATTCTCGTCCTCATTTCGAGGAGCGTCCTCATTGCCATTGTTTGGAGCCATTCTGGTGATCTGGTGATGTAGTTTTGACCGGAAACGACTATGAGGAAAGCAGGCAGTGAATTGACAAGCAGAGGACCGAGAAGAATCCAACGTCAAGATAGATAATCTTGACAAGACAGGGCAAAATAATAGTGCTGACACAGAAAAGAAACAGGCAGCTTATACTTTCATGTAATTCACGGAAACAACCCAGTACATGCAGAGCAGTCATCAGACCGCGCGGGCGCCGGGGGGCGTTTGCGCCCTCGTGACAAAAATCTGCACTCGGCATGGATGGCGTATCCCCACTCATCTTTATGCCGAACGGCAGGCCGATTGCGCTGGGTAGCTTGGCCGATCCTCCAGGTTACTAGCGGCGGAGGAGTGCACTGTCTACCTGCCTGTGTGGTTTGCGTGGCATCAAAGGTAAAGTGTCTTTGGCTACGCGAGACTTTCTGTCTCGAGGATAGTCGAGCTGAAGATGGCCGTCGACCGGCGAAACATGAGGCGATACATGCATGTTGGTGGCTGTTGGTGCCCGGTTGGATCACGCTGGTGCTTGCTTTTGAGCAGGCATTGGTGTTATTCCCGTACGCGACAGACGGGCCGTCAGGTCTGGTCACCAACGAGGTTTTGGATTCTATTTTCGGTTGTTCAGACACAGTCTTTGTTGGTGGCTCTGAGGCCAAGAGATATGCCAGATGTCGTCGATCCTGGGGCCTGTGGAGACAGCCAGTCAAAGAATACCTGTGATGAGCGAGCTGGTTCATTGGCATGTACCGCAGTGGCAGTTACAGTATGATGCTGCCCCGCCGTGTCCAGCGGACTGGAAAGGACCTGCCGTATCCGACCCCACCATCCAGCCATCTTGCTTTGTATTGGCCGACCCCTGCTCGTCCCAAGCTGACGTCAACCCAATGTGTTTGTTATTTGATATCCTCACTACATTCCAATACTGCCCTCGAGACGGCACAAAGCTTCAGATCCCCTCGCTTGGCCCGCCAGAATATTCGTTAGACTCTTTGATCCACCAAACCTCGTCCAGCGATGAATTAGTCTACATCCGCCGTTTTTGGGGTTCCGGGTTTCTCCTGGAGTCCTTGGGGTTCTTTCGGTCGGGCCATCAAGATTGATGTCGAGAAGCTCAAGCTCGTCTGCATCATCACGGGATTGGGTCTTTCTGGCTTGGCAGTCACAGTTCTGATTCTTTACAAGTGCTGTCGAGTCTTCAGCGGTCTTCGGAGAAACAAACGGGACCCAAACTCAGCCGAGGACGACATCGAGCTCGGGCAGATGTGACCGCGGTCACCGATCGACATCCTGGAGTGCTTGACCGAACACGACACGCCGGCTTCCGACGAAGACGGCATCGGCATTAGCAGCACACATCATGCTTCCTGATCCAGCACTTTCCATTACCATTCCTAGCGTGCACGACGACACCACCCTTGAATGCCGTATCTATCACCCTCAGTCTTTGACCGCAAACCCTCGAGCCCCTGCATGGCGCAAGCACGCCGCCATCCTCGCTCACCCCTATGCGCCGCTGGGAGGCTGTTATGACGACCCGGTCGTTGAGACCCTGGCTGCCACTCTGCTGAGGCAGGGTTTTCTCGTCGGTTCTTTTAACTTCCGCGGCGCGGGCAACTCGGGCGGGAGGACCAGTTGGACGTCAAAGGCCGAGAGAAGTGACTATATGTCTTTCGTGGGATTTGTTTACTATTACATGCACTACCTTGACCCCTTCCGACAAGGGCAGCCTCCTAAGAGCATACCTACCCTGCCGTTGTCTCCAACCACCAATCAATCCGGCACCCCTGATACCTCAGAACCAGAGAGTGTGACCAGCCCTTCAGTCTTCCTCCAATGTGGCTACTCCTATGGCGCAATGATAACGAAGCTCCTGCCACCACTGGAATCTGTATTGGAGATATTTGCGGCTCCCAAAAATGCCTCGGCAGCAGCAGACATACGTCTCAGAGCCCAGCATCTTGCCGAACAGCAGAATGTCATACTGGCCAGTGCACGTGCGGCCCTAATGGAGCCAGCCAGTCCAATGTCGCCCAGAAGAGCAACCGCAGGCCTACGGATAGGGGGCGATGAGGACAAGAGACGAAGCCAGGACCATGGAGCAAGGAGGAGTTTCGCCTTGGACGCGGAGGAGAAGGTGCGGGCCGGCGTGGCAGAGCTCATGAAAAGGACGAAGATGCACCAGAACCACAGCCACCGCAAGAAGGGCAGTCAGCCGAAGGAGAAGGAAGAATCGGCCGAAAGAACCGGGGAAGAAGCAGACAAGGACAAGGGTAAGGAATTGGACCACCTACCGCCTGTGGCCGGACTGCCATCCCCCGTGGTCGCCTACCTGCTGGTCTCCCCGCCGGTAGGGTGGGCCACAAGCCTGATGACAATGAACCTGGGCAACCCCGTGTCGGGCCTCTTCGGAAAGCGACCCCGGTCTAAGAGCAAGGACAGAGAGGGGCAGGCTGCCGCGTCGGGCCCGGTGGAGTCCAAGCAGGAGAGGCAGAAGCTGATCGAGAATCCGACGCTCGCTATCTACGGCGACTCGGACGTGTTTGTGGCCGTCAAGAGATTCAGGGACTGGGCGGCTAGGCTACAGTCCGCCCCTGGCTCCCGCTTCAGGGCTCACGAGGTCTCCACGGCAGGTCACTTTTACATCGAGGAGGGCACCATGCAGCGGCTCGCTGACGCCATGAGGGCATTTTCGGGGGAGTTGCTGGCACAGGCCGAGGAGCAATCGTGATGGTTTCCTATTTTCTCTGCTGGATTTCAGTACGGTGTTTGTCGTCCAGGCTACAAGATGGTATTGTTAATGGGTTTGATGATGCATTGGAGTTACGATACCCTAGAATAAGCTGGAATGTTACCCGAGCATGTTGGTTGTCTGAAATTCTGGGCTGGAGCCTGTGGACGCCATACTATTGTATCAAGTGCGTGTGGAACTCCCTCGATCATGGGATACTCCTACCCCCTTTTCCAGCAGCAGGCCCGAACATCTCGAGCCTCACGTAGCATGTCATGGCCAGGTCTAGGCCAGCAAAAGAGGGTCACATCAACAAGACTATGTGTAATCCACTTAGTGCGCACAAACTCATGTTCAGTCCAAAGCATATGATCCACGAGCTTACGCGAAGAACGAAATACGGGCACAAAATTTTGGTGTATGAGACGGTACCTAGTGGACCTTGTGTAGCCTACTCGACAGGGTCTCGTCAATCTTCACATGCTTGCCCAGCTTTCCTGACTGTTCCCCACCAACACCACCCACCCAAGCCAGAGGATACCCCTCCATTACCCCGTGGGGTGCGCCGTGGCGCTGTATGGGGCGGGGGCCCTGTGACTCGCGTGATTTCTGGAGCCTACGTCCTCTTCGAGGTCTCGAGGTCACTCGGGTCCAACGATTGGGTTCACGCGTAGAGGCCGCTGGTGTGGTGGGATGCAGATGCAGGTGTCTCAGTCAAAGACACTTTACTACCTGCAGTCAGAGACGCAGCCTTGCCGATGTTGGCTGCACGTCCTCGAGGAAAAAGTGCGCGATGAGGCCGGCTCACAGACTTGGGCTTTTCTTTCCCTTGTCCCGGCGGTCACTTTTCCCTCTTATCACAAGCACCCGAGGCCGTGCGTTTTCTCTTCTGGGCTAATCTTCTATTTCCTTCTAGCTCACGGACTAGAAACGTCCATCGGCCAGCGCGGCTAAATTTGTATTTATTTTCCCCCGGGGCACGGGGATCAGTAAGTAAGGGAGGGGGAATTTCGGTGGAAATGCCCTCCCCCTACCCAAGCGTGAAACCAAAGGCGGCCCTTGCCCACTCTGAGCCAACCGGCGGGAGAGCGGCGTCGTCTTGTCTGTGTGTATATGTGTGTGTGTGAATAAGTAAGTGACTGGCCTGACTCGACAGGCTAGACTGGTGGGCGTGTGATGACGACGGAGATCCGGGTAGGGCAAGTGAGATGGATGCCCGTGGTTGAACCTTGTGGGTTGGCCTGTTGTTCAACCTCAGCGTAAGTCAGTCTCTGGCTGACCTGCTTGCCTGTGGGTGTGGGACCGTTGACGGCGTCTGTGTGGTTCAGGCGCATGTGAAGCCTGGCGAGACTGAATCAGGAGCTGAGAGGGAGGTCATACAAAGTCTGGTCTAGTCAAGTCAGGTCAGCTTCCTTCAGTGCGGTTCGTCTCACATCAGACCGAGCAAGCTGCGGCTGGTGTTAGGTAGCACGGCGCACATAACCTCGACGTTGGCTGCCGTTCTCGGTTGCCGTTGCAGCTGCCGCTGGCTGGCTGGCGGTGTGCCGAGGGGCGGAAAGGGTCACAAGGCACAGCTGATGCAAGCTGAAGCACCGACATCCTCGAACATCCCGACTTGTGCATCCCTCTCTTGTTTGTCCCCCTCGTCCTCTCGGGAGGGACATCCGAGCCCCGGAGTTTATTAAACGACGCCGTGCGGGTGCAAGCGGCGGCTTGGGCCATGATCTGCACTCCAGCCCCAGCTGACCGTCCGTCAGGCTTGTTGTTGCCGTGTGGGCAGCAGCAAGAGGAGAGGTAGTCAGGTAGTCTTGCAGTCTGACTGGCCTAATAGTGCCGCTTAATTGTTCCCAGGTAGGCAAATCTGGAGAAGGTGGTGTGGATCGCGGCAGAGTACGGGGTAGACTAGGCGGAACAGAGCGCTGCTGCGACAGTAGGGTGCGCAGCCGTAGATCAGAATCCCAGATCCGGGGTCGCAGGTGACCTCTCTGCTTCGCACATCAATGGCATAATGCGCCCAATCATCGTGCTGGCCTTGTCATTTCCAACCTGCAACGGTGGGCCCGGTGGCCCAGTGGGGCCCTCGCCCCAAAGATGTCATTCCCGCGCCGGCGACGCAGGCCATGTGCAGACTAGCATCGTTCTTGCATTGCCTGCCTCGTCCAGCCGTCTTTCTTGTCCTCGTGCATGGCCTCCGTTCTCCCTGTCGCACTTATTAGACTGCCTAGGTACCGAGTTATTACATTACTCTTGCTCTTGTTCGTCGAATCGGCCCTGCACTTGACTTGACTTGACTCTCCACCGCCTTTCCACCGCATCGATCCTGAGCCGATCTGGTCTCGATCTGCATTGTGTTGTTCCTGTAGTGGCGTAACTGGACCGCCTCCGGTTCCGAGCACCGTCCAACTTTAAACCTCCAAAACTAGCATCCTCTCCCACGCTCCGTCTCTCCCTTGTCTCTTTCTTGCGACTTATCCTTGAACCGAGCACCTTGACGGCGATTTCCACACCACAACCTATACCGCCCGTCCAGAACCGCCGCCCCTCTGTTCCTGAATACAGACAACCAGAATTGGATCTCCCCAATTCCTCAGATTGCACCGGCTCGAACTCGCGAAGACACAAAGACGGTACACCTCCAAGTACACATGTCCTGATGACGACCTGAAAGGACCTCACCGAACACCCTAAAAGCATTTCCAAATGTGCCGACAAAGACGACCGTCCTATTCCTCCCACTCTTTGCGATGAACCAATATCTCCACGTTCTACAACCTCCTGCCCACACCCATCGCGATGGACAGCAACCCGCCGTGAAACAGACGTGCTCCTCCGGCGCATTGCCCGCGCACCGTCTGTCCAAGCTCATAAGGGGAGCCAACGAGTATCTTTGTCCAGCCCAAGATGGAAAGACCAGCCCCGAGGCCGACGAGACCCGCAAAATCGAGGAGCGCAAACACATCCTGGCCTTGCGCATGAAGAACGTGAGTCTTCCTCCCCGGCGTGCTGTCTGCGAAGCTTGGCGACCCTAACCCATATGCATCCGACACAGGCGATTTCAGCGTCGCAATGGACCTCGGCAGCTCAGGAACTCGACCTCCTTGAGGGGAACCACAAATGGAAAGCAGAGGAGAATGGCGTCGACGGCATTTACCGACCCGACGTTGTGCGCGAGCGCATCCGCGAGCTCGACGACGCCCGCACCGCCTGCGATATCCGCCGGATGCTCCATCTCGTGAGGACTGCGCTGTCGCGTGAGCTCGGTGGGCTCGGCAACATCGACTTATACAAGCATTCATACCTGGGGACGAAAGACCTTATCGAGCAGTATGTGCAGTCTGCAGTAAAGACTATCGAGGATCTTGTAGAGAAGAGCGGTTACCCCGGCGCGTTACCCGACGACCTGGACCACAATGACATCCTCGAAGCCCTGGTGCAGACCCGACAAAGCTACGGCAGGTCAGCCCTGCTGCTGAGTGGGGGAGGCACCTTTGGAATGATGCACGCCGGTGTTCTGAAGGCCATATTTGAGGCCGATCTCCTTCCCCGCATAATCTCTGGCGCCTCTGCCGGCTCCATTGTTTGCGCCGTCTTCTGCACCAGGACGAAGGACGAGGTGCCTGAGGTCATCAGCCAGTTTCCCTATGGCGACCTCGCAGTTTTTGAAGAACAGGGCAAGGAGGAGACCGTACTAGACCATGTCAAGAGGCTGCTCACCGAGGGCTCGTGGTCGGACATCAAGCACTTGAAGCGGGTCATGCGAGGCCTACTCGGCGATATCACTTTCCAGGAAGCATACAACCGGACCAGGAAGATCTGCAACATCTCGGTTTCCACCGAGTCAATCTACGAACTTCCGCGACTCTTGAATTACATCACTGCGCCCAACGTTATGATCTGGTCAGCAGTGGCCGCTTCATGCTCGGTGCCCTTCATCTTCAGCGGTGCCACGCTTCTTGTCAAGGATCCGCAGACTGGCGAGCATATGCCCTGGAACCCGAGCCCTCAGCGATGGGTCGATGGCTCTGTGGATAACGACTTGCCAATGACGAGGCTAGCAGAGATGTTCAACGTCAACCACTTTATCGTGTCGCAGGTCAATCCCCATGTCGTCCCTTTCCTCGCCAAAGACGACAGATTATATTCAGAGCACGACGATACTCGGCCGGAGCTATTTGGGACATCACACACCTCGACCCTGACGACCACGCTCACGACATTAGCCAAAGACGAAGTCCTGCACAGGCTTCAGTTCCTGGCCGAGCTAGGGATCTTCCCCACGGCTGTCACAAAGCTCAGGAGTGTCCTGAGCCAGAAATATTCTGGCGATATCACAATCCTGCCTGAATTCAGTGTACAGGATCTTCCACGCATCCTCAAGAACCCGTCAGTCGACTTCATGGAACGAGCTACCCTGGCGGGTGAGCGGGCCACATGGCCGAAACTCAGCCGGATTAGGGATCGCTGCACAGTAGAACTGGCCATCGATCGATCGATCCAGGTCGTCAGGGCACGGTGTATCTTCAGCCAGAGCCAGGTCAATTTGCGCAGACTTGTCACTGGGGTGGAGAGACTGGGACTTAAGACGTCTTTTGCTCATGGCCTGCATACTGCTGTCTCTACCGGGCCGGTCACTGCTGGTGCTAACTCGCAGCCTTCTCCTATGTCAGAAAAGGCCAAGCTCCGACACCAGCGCCGAGGCTCAGGAAGCAGCATCCCCATGCTCGCGAGACACCGCAGGCACCTGGCAGATATCGAGGACGCAATCACGGACGACGACACCGCGGACGAGGAGCGCTTGGAGCTCGGTATGAGGCGGGGTGGGACTCCAATGTCCTTGTCAGGACGAAGGGACGTGCCCAACAAACCCAAGCTCAAGAAGTCACTGAAAGGACTTGCAGTCTCGCTTTCCAACCTAGGGCCTATGACCAGCCCAATTCCTGCCTATGTCAGCGGAACAGACAATGAGAAAAGCGAGTTCGATTTCTCAAAGCCGTTACAACCGCCGAAGACGTCTGCCCCAAGAGTGGATTTGTTGACTACACCTCCTCAGGATGCTACACGTCTTCTCAGGTCTCCGATCGCATTCTCCCGATCTTCACCACATTTAATGTCTTGGCCCTCGCCTCGACTAGACATCGGGTCACCCACAACTGGCGACCTCGACACCTCAGACCTGCACACCAGCGATGGAGATGTCGAGTCCACTGCAGCAGATAGTACCTCGGACCCTGATCCATACGCGCAGGCTTGGCTTCCGGACGAGGAGGATACGCCGCGAAAGGAGGACCGCTCGGCCGACATCGAGATAACGGTGGAGCGTGCCGATACCTCTGACGACGGAGTAGGAGGGTCGCCGTCGGCTGCGGCTCTTGCTGATGACGAGCAAGACACGACCGACGGAGGGGATGGACTGTGGGATTGACTCGTCGAAGGAAGGGTGAGCTTCGAGGGCAGCGATGCCGAGACGACGGGTCGTGGAACCGCGCATGCCGACGACAAGGAATTATACCTAGCGAATGGATGGCTGGACCCCGACTTTGAGGAGACCCAGCAGGACCAAGCAGACGACACCGTGCACATACTGGACGAAGATACGGGCTGGATGGCTTAGGTGATTCTGCGCTGTGGGGTTTGATGCTTGCAGAACAGCATCAGGACGCGAGTCCCGGTATACACACAAGAGAGAGACGCATCATTATAATTTTTTTGGGAAGCATTGGTTAGAGGTTTACATGTTCATCACCTTGCTCACAGGCATCACGACGGGTTATGGGTACACAAATGGGCATTCTATGGCGTTTGTTGCGCAGTCCAAGCCGAGGTTGGCGGAGCTTACTTGTATAGATATACAGTACTAGAAGCGTCACTGTGTTTGTAGGATGATGCATCTGTAGTTGAGCACCAGCCACACCAAGCAGTCGTCTTATGTCATGCTGATATTGGGCATTCGTTCCAAAGTTACACACGCTCCCGGGACACGCCACAGTTCTATGATCTCGAGCAGCCAAGGCCGTTCCGTGAATGAAAGACGACGGTAATCACCACCGTTCACGCTTTGTCACGCCCCTAACAGTCCAAAGCCGCCTATCGTCTCCCGTTTCTGCCTAGACGCGAGCTATCGCGTGCCGTCTGAAGCCTGGAGATCCAACCGCGCCGCCAGACACGGTCTAGTGCGAGCCGACTCCAAAAGGAGGGTGAGGGCCAAGTAATTAAAGGCAGTCGCGGGGCAAAGGAACAACGACACCCCCCTCAACGCGTGCCGCCATCGCGAACCGTCCAAGGATGCAACCTGGTCGTGTCTCACCCGCGCATTAATTTCCAATCCGCATCTCGGGAAAGTAAGTAAGTAGTAGTAGCCACAATCCGCGATAATTCACACATTCCGCTGACTTTTCCCCTCGACTTCCAATTTTCTCGCTTTGCAGAGAGGAAGGAGGCAAACTATTCCGCATCACAAGGTTGGACCCGCTGGCAGATGCGAGTTCAACCCCGTGCGCGTTGCCAGCAGCCCTCTTATATATGCCATTCGACTTCGACCGCATAATAGACCACCAGCTCTACCTCGCGACCCAGCAGTGCATCCAGCCGTACGCGCAGCAGAGGAGGGTCAGCAGCGCACCTGCCACTACCGCCTCTGCCGCCGCCGGCGGTCCGTCCAGAATAGCTGGCGCGCGCAAGTCATCCCTCGGCTCGCTCGTCTCGCCCTGGAGTGCCTCTAGCGGCGGCAGCAGCGGCAGTAGCAGGAAGTATCCAACTGGGTACCATCCCAGGCCGAGGCCTTCGGCGCAGGGCTACTCACCGGTCGATCTCTTCTTCGCAGCGCCAGTGGGCATACCGGCGCGCCGCGGCGGCAGCAGCGGCGGACCCCCTGCGCAGCTATCGGGGGATGACAGCAGCTCCAGTCTCGACCACTTCGTCACCGCTCCTGTTGGGGACTTAACAAGCACTGCTGCTGCAGTGCTTCTGCCGCCGCAGCAGCACGGTAATGGCTCCAGGCCGGGGAGCAGCGACACAGACGACTGGACGTTCGCGACGGCGAGCGGGGGCAGCGGCGCGGGGAGTTTCTCAGGCTTGGACACGACCGTCGACCTGACGCCATCACCACCGCCGTCACTGCGGGCAGGCAAAATCGCATCACGCACATCTATAATAGCAGCAGCACCAGAGCCTCGGCAACAGCCTAAGTCCGCAGACACAGACACAGGCCCAGGCCCAGGCCCAGGTACGGCAAGGCGGCAGGCCCCCAACAGGGTCTCAGCCATAACCCTCCAGGTGCAAGACCTCCAGCGCACGAAGCGCTTCTACGAGCGCGTCTTCGGGGCGCCGTGCCTCTCCTCCTCCGAGGACGGTACGTCCGCGACGCTGCGCCTCAACGGCGGCGCGCTTGTCGTCACCCTCCGCGAGTCCTTGCCAGACGCAACGCGCGGAGGCGATGTCCCCAGCAGAGGGATCCTGCTCACCGTGCCTGTGGATGACGTCGGCGAGGTGTGCCGCCGGCTGCGGAGCTTCGCGGAGCAGGAGGGGGGCATGGACGGCCATGGTTTTGCGGAGCCGGTGACCAGGCCCGGGGGCGCGCAGGTTGTCACGTTCTCTGACCCCGCTGGGCACTGCTGGCAGGTTGGGCATGGTCTCGAGGGGCCATGATGCACCGGCCTGGCGCAGCTGTTGTTGGGGCTACATGGGGACTTTTGGTGCGTGAAATATAAATTGTCAGAGATAGACGGTCCTAGGTCTGGGGGCATTTATGTCGGTGACAGGATGCATGTTCTGCCTTCACCAGGCATGGGCTTATATCAGCAGGGCAACATGGTAATGGTGAGACAGGGAGGACTTGCCCATAGTAACGTCTCCATAAGTGGAGCGTTGTCTAATTCTTGGGGTTGCCATTGTGGCTAAGTGGTAGAGGTCGTGTGACCACCAACATAAACAGATCATGATTCTCAACTGATCATGTGATGACCGCAAGTTCGACTCCTGCCGAAAGAATATATATTTTACTCACCTTTTTGATGCGGCGTCTAGACGATATCAACATTTTTGGAAGGGCCGGCCATGACTCGACGGCTGTTCGAACGTACTACAGCAGGGCAGCACATTGGCATCACCCGGAGAATAGGACCAAGTAAGCTTTTAAGCGAAAGATCAGAGTTGATTCTCGAGTCAAGGGCGGCTCAGGGTCGCGGATGATGGATAATATTCGGCAACTCAAACGTATTCGATGCTACATTGCTGGTACGGCGATGTGGACCATGATATTTCAGGTCAATCATTATGCAAATGAGTTTGGAATGTCGTCAAGCAAGTACACAGCCGAATCACATCCTACCCAGAAGTAGGTAGGTTGCGAGTTCCAGGATCGTCTTTGGTATGTGATACAATCAGCCGATCTGGCTGTTACAAAGTGACTGATCAATTACAGTCACAGAGTCAGCCTGTACCCATATTACTTTGCAACCCATTCGGAAGCAGAGACGACCGTTTCGGGAAAAATGAATGATACCAACAAATAATATTAAATACATATTCTGGTCAAACCCCGATCGCAACTCGAGCCCTGAATACTCCTCAAAATTCCCAGACAGTTATCCATCCATCCACACACCTACGTGATGTAAGGCATGTCCACAGTGCCAATAATGGCAATAACAGTACTTGAGGAACTGCGGTCGGCCAAGTACTCGCACAGTTCATTTCTACTTTAGCTGGCACGTTTCTACAGGCGTGTGGGTGATTTGTAAAGAGTGCGGTGGCAGGACCCAACATTCGTTCGATACGGACTGAGCCGGTCTTCTTGGCTCTCCTTGTATATAACCATGCAAGAGACTACCAATCACTGCCAGGGTTTGTTTGCGCTGACATCGCTTGCCCTAGGAATTGATCACCCGTATCAAGGACTTGCAACTTGCTACCGAGGTATCTATCAATGGCTGTGATGGCCATGTCTACTATTGGTCCTTTGTCGGACGTTAATGAGGGCTACAACAACAGGCTCATGGCGACTTAAGAAAGCATACATCCGAGAACTCTCACAAGCACCAATGTGTACGCTTGCTCGCAATTGAATGTGCCACAGCAGTTGGGAGAGGCATCAGCCAACGACATGTGGTTCCTCTGCGTCGCTGGCCATCCAAGGCCGTAGTTAAATATTGATCGACCGTCTCACCTCCGAACACCCAAACCATATGACTCCACAAACCTTGATTTGACTCCATATAGCGATGATGAGAACCTGACTCGTTTCTTCGCTTGAGGCTCTCGGTGGTACCATCTCATGTTACCATCTATATCGTGCAATATACGGCTTGCAAGGAATGACAGAAACTGGGTCACGCTTATGCTATGTACCTAGGTACTGTACAGGCCCCGCAATAGGAGAATTATACTTTGAATCGCGCACATGATCTCGGAGATTTGTCTTAAGTGCTGAAGCACTGGCCACCGTTGGCGGACACAACACTGCCCGTCATCCAGCCAGACTCGGGGTTGCAGACGATGGCGACGATTCCGGCAATCTCCTCAACATACGCCGGCCTGCCTCCCCACCTCTTGGCGATGGCCTTGACCTCGTCCGTGTCCCACTCGCGGGCGCCGGACAGAGGGATGACGGGGCTCCAGAGGGCCTGGGCGGCGAGGACGTCCTCGCTGCAGTTGCGGAACATGTCGGTCAGCACCGAGCCCGGGTTGATGGTGTTGACGGTGCACTGCTCCGCGAGCTCGCGGGCCCAGGTCCTGGTCATGGCCTCGAGGGCGCCCTTGGTGCCGCTGTACAGGGTCAGGTAGGGCAGGCCGCACTTCTGCCCGATGCTGGAGATGTTGACGATACGACCTGTCGCAAACGTCAGCCACGTGTCAGGAGGCCCACATGGACGGTGTGCCCAAGCGACCAAGAAGGATCTCCTGGTAGGGATGGGGCAGCCGACAAGGTTGACGGATTGTGGGATGCTTTTTGTTGTACTATGTATACGTACCGGAGCGGTCAGTTGGGAGGTAGGGCTTGGCCTGGCCGACGAGCAGGATGGGACCCAGGACATTAGTCGCGTATGTCTGATGGAACTCGTCCGGAGTCACACCCTCGACGGGGCCCGTGGGCATGACGGCCGCCGAGTTGATGATGATATCAACCTGCAGCTTCCCCGTCTTGGGGTTGGCCGGGAATTTCTCCTTGCACGTGTCGATGACGGCCTTTGCGCCCTCCGGGGTGCTGATGTCGGCGCGGCAGGGCACGGCGGTGACGTTGTGCTTCGACGCCAGCTCCTGCGCGAGCTCGGCCGCCGGCTTGTCGGACGCCTCGGTCAGGTAGCCGATGAGGACATTGGCCCCCTTCTCTGCCAGGTTCGTGGCGATGGCGGCGCCGATACCTGCAAACCCCTTTCCGTCAGTGCCCCTGCACACAGCGCGCTTGTTTTCGGACAATTGGTATACCACGTACTTCGCGCGGCGCCGGTGACAATGGCAAGCTTGCCTTCGTGAATTCTCGGAGTTGCCATATTCGTCAGTGCTGTCCAATCTTACCCCGGTCTGTCAGAGTCAAAATTAGGAATAGAGGAGGCTGCCAGCTTGAGGAACGAGAAAAGCTGGAGGGATTGCATGGTGCCGGAAAATTCTCAGGGTGCCCCAGCTTGAGGCTTGCAACACGCGAGCTCCGCAACGCGGTGATTCCGCGGTGTCGACATTTGCGGGCCGCGTGGAGCAGCGCTGCGTCGTAGCACTGGGGAAAAGCATGGGTTTGTGGATTCGCCAGTGGAGGCGGATTTGATACGCGGCGGGAAGGAATTGGACAGGCGGTGGGGAACAAGATTTACGCTTGCAACGTGCACCACAGGGCGGGGGTTAAGAACGACGACTACGGGGAGAGATCTCGAGGAAGCATATGCACCATAGTTGGTCTGCTTGAATAGTAGATAGCAGCTGCATGTGGGGACGTATATCGAGAATGATGCTGGCGCATTAAATTTTTGTTCAGAGGTGCCCCAAGCTGCCTAGGTACGGTGTGTGCGGTATCAACCGGCCCCTGGCAGACGCCGTCGACTTTGAAATAGACGGCTTTTCATTGCTGAGGAGTTATGCTAGGAATCTCTAAGCGGTGCTGCAAGAGATTGTCATCCTCATTTTCACAACACGCTGTCAACGTCACGCCGGGAAATACCAAGCCCGGCTGGCCCACATTACCGGGTTGAACGGGACTGCGGCTGGTTGCGAGACAGGCCCCTTTTTATCACGCTGGAAAATGCTCTTATCGACTCTGGGTATACGAGCAGATTTAGTCTCTGTATGCCCTCGATATGTGCGGTGTGGGCAGGTGTATAAGTGTCCTGCAAGCCAATATTATGCATTTGGCTTGGTGCTCCTAGGCCATTTCGCGATTTGGTCATCTTCTCTTCTTGCACTCATACCGAATGTTCGCGTGGAGAAAAAGGAACATTTAAGGAACATTTCGCTTACGACGCGAGGTCAGGACTCGCATGATGTTGCTCCACAAAAGCTTCAGCAAAACTGGTTCATCTGTTACCTAATATCTGCACCATTTGTGGGCGATTGCGAACTAGCCTCGCGTGAAACGAGCCACTAGGAACCCGGACACGCGGGAAGCCATCTCCTTCCACTTTTCCTTGGTGCCAAACCCAGTTCCCAGATGACATGTCAAAAGCATAGTAATTTTCCCAGTTTCTAAGATTGAAGTCCGCAAACTTGGACCACCGTGGGGCATGGCTCGAGCATGGCAGCAGGGAAGACAGTCCTGTCGACCCATCTCTGCGGTACCATCTCGACCATCCAAGCCTCTTACCACCAACCATTACCCACACTGGGGGCTCGCTAGGTGCCAGACAGCCAACATTCTCGCGTTTCACTGCCTTCGTGGTCCCTGGATTTCCTGCATAGGCAAACGATCGCCCTCTTGGTCCGGAGTACTGCCCTCAACGAGATCCTTTGGGTCCAACGGGTGTCTCGCCTCGAACGGAAAAGCCCACCTCGACGATAGACTCGGAAGCTTTTCATTGATCCTCGTCTGACAGATTACCTGGTTCCCTGCCACGGGATTGGCCGGCTCAGCTCAGGGGTAGGTGGTCTCCATTACATAGCGACGACTCAAGGTCGTCAGAAAAGTGTATCGATATACTCTCGTAGGCCCTCGGATACGTTTCATTTTTTTTCGACGCGTCTAGAATTCTTCTCCCGGCCGCATCCGGAGGCTCAGATCGTCTCTTTGCATTTTCTTACTGTTGTCCCCCCTCCACACTCGCCTTTGCGTGCTCGCCCTATTGCAGCAACTATAATGCTCGACGACGATGCAAGAACAGTGTCGCTTAGCGGTCTAAGCCTTGCCATATTCGTCGTCTCCCTTGTTTGCCTTGGCCTGTCTCTACTTTCCGTGGGCCTCAGAACCTACATTAGAACTTTCGACAATGTCTTTGGCTGGGATGATGGGTTGATACTTGCGGGTGTAGTAAGACTTGCATCCCACTCGTGTGATTTTTGGACTTAACGTGACTGACCGGATTCCTTCGCTTGTCTAGGTCATATACACTGTCGATGTTGCACTCGCATGTCATGGCACCACCGTCGGACTCGGGACAAGGGACGCGGAGATCAACATGTGGCTGTCTGTGGAAGGAAAGAAATATCTCATGCTGTGGATGATGGTGTACGTCATTGGCCTGGCGACGATCAAAAGTTCCATCTGCGTGACGTTGTTTCGTGTGGCAGCCGCGAACAGAGCGTACAGGATCGCCATATACGGTCTTCTAGGCTTGACCATCTCCACCTTTATCGTCACTATCGTCGGTATACTTCTCCTCTGCAAGCCAGTCTCGGCAAACTGGGACGGGCAAGGAGAATGCGCAGAGATGAGCTCCATGGTTGCACTATCTTATACCTCGACAGCCTCAACCATCGTCACCGACCTATCACTGGCTATCTTGCCTGGAATAATGGTTATGGGCACGCCCATGAAGTTGCTCAAAAAATTGTCGGTGGTCGGGCTGTTATCATTCGGATCTGTGTAAGTTCTTGGACTTTTGAGCTTGGTTCTATGTTCCATATGATCGCAGCTCACTAACACCCCGTGAACCACAGGGCCTCATTGACCACAATGGCGAGGGCACCATTCATTGAACATTACTGGACACCGCTTGACAACCTGAACTGTAAGTCATAACGCGGGAATAAAAATTACAAATGACATGAGTTGTTCCTGACCCTGCATCTAGACTGGACGGGTTACATCGTCCTACTTTCCAACGTCGAAAGTGCCATCGGCTTGATTGCATCCTCTATTCCTTCGATCAACAAGTTCATTTACAGAAAAACAACACTTGCTCACAACCCTCCACCGTCACTCAAGCCCAACCGAAGATCACTGGTCACTTTCGGGAGCGCACCAGTCCGACCCAAAGGGTCCAGCAAGAGATTCCTGAATCCAACGGATCAAGGCACGAGTTTTGCCAGCGTCCATGCGGGAGACTGGGCGCGGCTGCATGACAGGGACTCGGATACGTCAAGAGACGAGGTCGCAGGAATCCGGGCCGAGTACACGTATCAAGTCGAACTGTCGAAAATCGATACTAAGTGAAGGAATGACTAGAGTCAATCCCTTGCCTGTTTACTTAGCAGCGATTTGGAGGCTTCGTCATGTGCCTCAGGCGGTATGTTCCGTTGGGCTTAGAGGCCAAACTATACATATAGATGTGCCAAATACGAATCTCATGACTGCATTTGTTGGGCGCCAGAGAGCTCACGTGAGCTGCTCACTGAGCCAACGCCACCGAAAAGGGGGCCAAGCGCACAGACTTTGCTCGCTCGGGTACCAGCAACCATCATGAAACGCCCCGATTATCTAAGTGGACTGCGCCGCCTCTGACTCGTCAATCCTTCACTTTGTCCAAATCCCGTGGGCCCGAGCCATCTGGACATGTCTTCCTTGTTCAATTTGCAGCCAGCAGGGCCATCATCGACAACATGGTTCTGCTACGAAGCGCCCGGACCGAGAAGTATGTGATTATCTTCGTGGTGGTCACCCTCTGCATAAGCTTCCTCTATGAGTTCGAGATCCTCACGGGAGTGACGTTGAACGAGGCCGGACACTCCGTCCTTCAGATACTGCCTTCTCTCCGTGGGGGTGGTGGACCGCCTGCTAAAGAGGTGAAACATGACGACCTCTTCATCATCCCGCCTGTGAACGATGAGTCCATCAAGGCAGTCTGCAGAGCAACGCAGTGGAATGAGAGCTTAGTTTTCACCTGCAACGAGTCGTTCGGAGGCATTGGGAATATCCGCAACTCTGTCCTGTCATGCATTCGCTTCGCTATGCAAGCCGGAGCTGCCTTGGTGCTCCCTCAGATCCTCCTGCGGGATGACGATATTGCGAACTATAAGACACATAATGCCACCGAATTCGGCTACATGTTCGACACGCAACACTTTCACAAATCTATGCAGCAGTCCTGCCCGGAGATGACTATTTATTCCACCTTTGATGATGTCATCAAGAGTGGCAACCACACAGGCGACATCAACCGACTGCGCTTCCAACCAGAGTCTCTCACAGGCGATGGGCTGATCAAGACGGAGATGTGGCGCCAAAGGTTCTACGCTTGGCTAGACGAAAAGCAGGCCGGGCCCGTGAGCGGGAAACCAGGCCCGACAGTCCTCGATCTCGAGCGCTGTTACATGTCTTATCCCATCTACTCGGACGGGAAAGCATTCGCATCGTCGTTTGGGTTGACCTTGCAGCTGCGCGAGGACATCAGGTTGTTGGCTAGTAAAGTCCTGAGGGGCCTAGCGAAGAGGCTGTCGTTCCCCCATGTCGACCTCAAGAACGAGGTCTTGCCTGACGCATTTTTCGGGGCACACCTCCGCGTGGAGCATGACGCGCAGGTCACCTGGAACGCCCAGTACGGATGGACACACGCCACCTACGAGAAGCAGGCCGAGGACTACCTGAAGCAGGCTTCACAGCCCAGCAGGTCCAGTCCAAAAGGAATCTACGTGGCCTCGGGAGACGTCGAAGGAACACGGCGGTTTGTCGGAGATGCTGCCCGCAACAATCTCACAGCTCTGGGCAAATTTGACGTACTGCAAGGCACTGAGGACTTGAAAACCCTGGAGGCCTTCAGGTGGGACCAACAGGCGCTTGTCGACTACCTGATCCTCTTAAGGGCGTCAGACTTCGCCGGTGTTGCGCACTCGAGTTTCTCCTGGAGCATTGCCCTCAAGCGCCACACTTGGGCGAAGCAGGAAGGCAAATATTTGGATGCCCCGGAGAAGTTACACGATGATTTAAGTGTGGTTTATGGGGTTGTGGGGTCGGAAAATTTCCCCGAAGCTTTGTGGCCTTAGCCACGAGTTCAAACAAAATGCCTAGGTAGTGAATTCGATTTGTGTGAGAATACCAGGAGTTTGCGTGTATAGATAGAACTACACCTAATTTCACGCTTATGAATATGGATGGCGCCGCGAGAAGTGGTTCTTGCTAGCCTCGTCTGTGCGGCTGTCACACGGCTGTCACTGTTTTCTTAGCCACAAGCTACAATTGTATTCGAAAGCTACTTTTATCGACATTGTACTTTTTTAACGCTGGGTGTTAAAGCGTTTATGACTGTATGAAGGGAGTGGATGTATACTGCTTAAGAAGCATATGTGTGCAGATTAAAACCAAGACCACTTATAAATTTGGACCAATCTGGAAAGCGAGACGGTCAAATATTGTGCCGTTCATAACAAGACAAGGTGGGCAGAAAATCCTTGCCACGTCAGATGCTGTAGAAATACCGCTTGGCATATAATTACTCGAGGAAGTCTTTCCCATTCCCTACTGCGTGAAGCCTCGTATGTCCCGCTTGAAACCAAGCCAATGTCCATAGAAGAGTAGTATGTGCAAGGAGCAAAGTACACTGTTGGCTCATGATTCACGACTACTCGACACTGTGATTTTTCACACACTGGGATCGCCGTATAGGTCCCATTGAGTTCATTACACGAGCATGACCAATTTTATAGGCTTGCTTGTATCTTGTCAACCGCAGGGGGTCAGTTTGAGATGGAGTGGCATGTACACCGCCAATGTGTTCCATGGTACGAGTGGGAAAATCAATTTCTGTGGGATCTTGTAGACTTCACATCTCGCCTACAATTGATGGCGCAGGTGGTTGACGACGAGAATGGAAACGTGAGTCACGATAAGATACTTCGTCTTTCGGAGATATGCCTCTCGTGAGCCGCCCAGGATATATCTATTGGGGTTATCTTCGATGTAAGGAACCTCTCCACCTGGCTCGGAAGTCGGTGATCTCTTTAATAGGCCAGGATGGGGAGATAGACATGAGTCTGGAGCAACCTTGCTGCAGACAGGTCGCATATATTCTGAGTGGGAAGTTCCACAACGTCGCTGCTAGGTTGAAATAGGCTTAAACTTTGCCTTTGGCTTGTAAGTCGTCATCCCAACCTTGTCAAGACGTTATCCATGTGTTGCAAAATGCCATGCAAATCTCTGGTACTGGGCCAAGACGGCGGCGGATTTCTGTGCTGCGCGGTTTCTCAGCGTTAATGAGTTCGGCAACTGCACGTGTGATTTTGCTCTCGGATGGCGCCATCCATCTTCGAACGCCCTCGCCGAGATCCCCACCTGTTCCTGTGATGGAATGTCCACCTACCTACGCATTGAGCTGAGATTGTGCGCGTAGGAGGATTTTGGTTAGTGAGGTATCGGTTTGGTGTAACTATGCATCTTGGGTCTGCCGAGACAACCGGGACCTGGAATCGGTTCGAGGCCGGCAATGAAATAAGGTTCAGGAATTGCAGCCCCCAGGCTGAATAAAATTCCTTGCCGCGATTTTGAGCTCTTTTCAATTTTAATGTGTTTCCTGAGCCTTCAAATCGACACAATTGAGCGTCCATTGCCGCCCCAGGAAGGTTTCTAGTATGTCAAAGCCAGATACCGAGAGTCGGACAAACTCCTCCGCCTCCAGTCCATCCACAGAGCGGTCTGCCTTGTTGAAACAACCGGGCCTCAAAGCTGTCTATGGAACCGATACATCCAGTCCATACAGTGCATATGGCAGCTCCGAAAGCAGTTCATTGCTATCCCGAAGTGGGGATGAGGAGTCTTCCATTGGCTCAAATGTCACACCCACCGAGGCGGAAGACGTCGAAACACACGAGGCCTTGAGTTCCAGGGCGATCTTGTGGATAGTTCTTCCTATGCTGCTAGGTCAGTCTCTCTTTTGCTTTTCGGTACTGAAAGATCGGCGCCAACATGCCCAACACAGCCGTCTTCATCGCCAACGCAGATGGGTCGATCGTAATGGCCACACATGCCGTTATCGCCTCCGAGTTCATGGCCCTCGAGTCCTCGAGCTGGCTGTATACCGGATTCATGCTGGCGTCGACGGCGACGCAGACCACCTTCGGCCAACTTAGCGAGATCTTTGGGAGGAAGTCGATCATCATCCTCTGCTACGCGATCTTTGGCCTAGGCTGCCTCATCGTCGGAGCTGCACAGTCCATGCCGACCGCCATCGCCGGAAGAGTCATCTCTGGAGCCGTCAGCGCAGGGTCAAAGGTGCTCGTGTCCTTGGTCATCACAGATCTTCTCCCCGTGCGAGAAGTCGCGACCTGGAGATCGTATGTCAACGTAGTCGCTGTGAGCGGACGCTGCATTGGTGGCCCCCTCGGAGGCTGGCTGGCTGATTTAATCGGCTGGAGGCTGTAAGTCAGATCCACGTCACCATCTCTGACCATTGTAGCTAATTTTTACCAGGTTCTTTGTCGGCCAAGCTCCCATATTTGCGGTCTCTATATTGCTTTGCTGGTTTTCTGTGCCAACCACGAGGACGCAATCTAAAAAGTCGAAGGACTCGATAACCACACAATCCAAGTTCGGCAAGCTCCGTCAAGCAGACTTCGCGGGTTCTGCACTTCTGGCGTCTTTCCTGATACTCATTTTACTGACCCTGGAGATTGGAGGGAACAAGATCTCTTGGACAGATGCTTTGATACCGACCTTCTTTGGCGCTGGAGTACTGTGTCTGATTTTGTTCGTCGTCGTTGAGAAGTGGTGGGCGACCAACCCACTTTTACCGCTCAATCTATTCTGTAGCCGGCATACTGTTGTATCCTTCCTCGTGTTGGCTCTGCAATGTGCTGCCCAACTAGGAGTAAGTTGCATGATCCTAAAAAGTCATTATGCTGTTCTGCTGATCACATTTTATTAGATGATGTTCTCCGTCCCTCATAATTTTCAGGTTACCCAGAAGATATCCAATACCGCAGCTGGAGCTCATCTGATGCCGGCGGTTATTGGCAATGCTGTTGGAGGTATAATATCTGGTTATTTCATTCGAAAGTAAATACGTAGCCAACCTCCAGCCTCCGTTTTTGCATGCTCACACATAATTTCTAGCACGGGCAGATACAAATGGCTCATCTATCTTGCTACCTTGATGTCTGCCAGCGCTTACACGCTACTGCTCTTGCGCTGGCACGGTAGGACCAACTGGTTGGAGAGCCTATACATTTTCCCAGGGTGAGTGCCGTCACTAAAAATGACCCAATGATCTATGACATATATCTGACTTCTGCGCTATACCAGCGGCTTTGGAACTGGCGTTGCGCTCTCTGCCGTCTTCATCGCCGTCCAAGCCTCTGTCGACAGATCACAGGTTGCTCCGGCTATCTCGGCCCTGTACCTCGCCTCAGGGGTCGGTACTGTTGTCGGGCTTGCTGCTGTCAGTGCGACTTTCCAGGCCGGATTGAGGGGTACTCTCCAGGCCCGTCTGGTGAACATGCATCTAAGTCAGGAGTTGCAAAGCGAGGTATGCTGTCTTCTCAGTCATTTAGGTGACTGTCACGAGAGGGAATACAGAGACAAGGCAACTGTCCTCAATACGTCAATTCAAAGTAAGACGGCGCTACCTTCTATGTAAGGAAGAGATCTTGCAGAAATCGCAAGGCAGGGGTTTTATGCCTGGAGGGGTGTGGGGCCCAGAGCCTCAGTGAATGCAGGCAGTCAATGGGGCTCAAGCACAACACACACACTCACAGTGACATGGAGTCTAATTATATTGCAGATCCTTGAAAAGGCGTTGGCCAGTGTTGGGTACATATACAAGGCAAGGGGAGATGTCGCCAATGCGATCACAGAGTCCTATGTTGATGGCCTTTGGTATAGCCATATCGTGTCTCTGGGTGCTTCGCTACTAGCATTCCTGCTGACGCCTCTGCTACGGGAGTATAAGCTGTGATGATAAAAGACGTCGGACTCCCAGTATAGATCAGATCCCATAGAACGGTATTTTTTGCCCGTTGCGATACTTATATCCAATTAATCCTGCCTATTGAGAGGAGACTCATCAAATTCACAAATTTGTTAGAGACTGTTCTTCATCAGTGTGCTCTACTTTGTTCAATTCGCGCGCTTGGGTAGAACATTATGCTTCATGCTGACAGCGAATTCAAAGCATCTTCAGCCGTCTCCAGATCCCTGAGCAGATGCGGGCGGCAACGAATCACTTGAAGATTTAGATGAGTATTCAATTTTGTATTTCTCGCTAATTTATGCTTACGGGCATTGTTTCCATGGATCAGTGTGGAGTCATGTCAAACACTGCTTACCCCTTCGCTAACATCAATCCTGGCGGTCCGCAGGCCACCTTGGTGGTCGTGGGAGCGATGACCGTCTACACACGAGCGCCCAGCCAATTGATCAAATTTATGACCATGGTCACTGCCCAGAACGGCTGGCCGCTCTGCTAATGGTGATGTGTTTGTCCTGTTGACGAAAACGACATTACACATGTGAAACAATCACTTGGATCCTACTTGCGTAAAGCACAACTATATCTGCTGTACCCCCAGGACCTTTGTCTGTGTAATTCCAGATATTCTTCATTAATACAAAGACTATATGTACGCTTTGAAATTCTTTTAAGCCACGTGGAACGGAATGTCTTTAACCTCGCCGTTGCAGCCTCATGGGTAACGAGAAGTTTCGCAAGCGAAGTGTTCGCTCACTACATGGCAAGTCTTGCCACATTCAAAGCAATTGCAGTCTATTTTCAGTCACTGACGACCATCAGCTTGGGAAAATCTCTCCTGAACACGCTCTACAAGACGTTCGAGATGCACAAAACATGGGGCGAGTAGTGACTGACCCACGGGATTCTCAAGGCGGCACGACGTTTACGAGTTTACAATAGCTTCACCGCCTTCGCGCTTGATGTAGGAGATACGACCCAGGATTATGTGGACCAAAGCCTATCCTCCCTATTCGACGCGGCCGAAAGCACTGGATTTGGTCGATATGTGACCATGGACATGTATGCTACTGGTAACGGTTGTTCCTCACGCAACGCCTCCTGCGACTCGGTGCGCCTCTACAGTATTACTGTTTATATCTCGGTGACATCCGAACTAACCACCATTTCTAGCCTTATGCATGCTTTGCGACCGATCAAGAGGATGCAATGGGGTGAGTGTTCTGCTGGACACCGAAAACCGTACTTCGGCTGACCGTTTCTTATCGCTTCTCAGCCTCTCGATTATCAGTGGATTTGGGACAAGTACATGGGAAGGTCTCCCTATCATTCTGTCAAAGGCGCAAAGATAATCAGTAGTAAGAGAGTTGAGAATACACCACCTTGTCCATTTCAATTAGGACACATTTTGACCTTGTGCCCAGCGTTCTCATCGAATGGATTCAAGAGCGACACTTGGGGATGTAAGTCACGGAGACCTATTCCATACTGTTCATTTACTCACAGCCAACTTCCACCATTAGCCTGGAAACAAGGGATGAAAGGGTCTGTGTATTTCATCCCAGACTTCGACGATACTGAAGGATATTATGAAGCTTCAGAAGCATGGTGGTGTGTGAATTGAACATCTGCAAACTTGTTTCAAACTGCATGCTGACTACGCTGAACACAGGGGAAATTGGGGTCCAGTACTCGATGGGTTATCCAGTTGGGAATCTGCCTGGCCCCAGATTGTTGGCTCCGACCCTTCCAAGCCTGGCGATGTTTCCAAGGACGAAAAGGTCCTGACTTCCGCCAACGGTCGGGATAAGGGATACATGATCGGTGGGTCCACTCAAGGAGATTGTCAGCCATCCGGGCGCCTGACTAAGTACATCGATAGGTCTCAGCCCTCTTCAGTACAAGAATGCAGTAAGTTGTCTTGGTCATTCTCATATCGCCGTTACGATCTGGTAGACAGACAACCAGAGGCTAACGGCTTCAAGTATGGGACCAATCTCTATCGTCTGGGAGACCTTAATCTTCCAGCTCGTATGGATAGCATTCTTGGAATGAATCCTCGCCCTGGATTTGTCCAGTTCATTACCTTCAACGATGGCCCTAAAGCACACTACATCGGGAACCTCTGGCCGGAAGCCGGCACAGATGACGCGTCTTCTTCTTACGCCAACATGGACCAATGGACACATGACGGATGGAGGCCTCTGGTGAAGTCCTTCAATGAAGCCTTCGCCAGCGGCGCACCCGCGAGAGAGATGAACGCGCGCGGCGATGCAGTTGCGATCGGCGCAGCCTGGTTCAAGACGATCCTCGTCGACTCTGTGGACTGCAATAACGATACCAAGCCAGACGGGTTTGACCAGGGCAAAAATGGTCTTCACTGGGCGGTCCGTGCTGGATCCCAAAGCCGGTGCTGGTTACAATTTGACTGTGGCCGGGGACAAGACACAGAGCGTGCCCCTGAGCCCAGGCCTTAACTATGGCTCGTCCGAAGGCGGGCTGCAGGCTGGTGCTCAGATTATCGAGCTTCATGACCCAAGTGGTCAGATCGTGATGACGGCCACGGGAGGCATGTGTGTTTCGACCGAATGTCCATCTGGCATATACAACAGTAACTATCAGGTCGTCGAGTTGACTGATGGAAGCCAGCCTGCAAAATGTCAAGAGATATGAATATCAAGTGCCCACTAGGTATGATTCAATCGGAGCAACGCCCCCCGCCCCCCAATGTACAAAAAAGTAAAACTCTATGGGAGTAACCAGAGCTGGGAGGAAGAATAGAATTATAAGAAGAAGAAAAAAATCATGTTTCCTTCATCATCACGCCGTTCCTGTCAAAAGGGGTAAGGATCGGATAGAGGGCAGCGGTAGTGTGGCGTGTGTGTAATAGGCCCACTGCCCCCTAAGCTTTTACTCCCACCGGGGCGGCCCCACCTGCTCTCGGAACGCCTTGTGTCTTCGCTGCAAGCGGAACATGCGCCTGTAGATACCTGCTGTCCGAATCTGTTTTCTCCAACAAATCGTTTCCACCTCACAAGGCAGATAGATGCATTTGCGCAAATGATGGGTCGACAATGCTTCAATTGAAAGGAGGCCCGCAATTCATTTGAAGCTTTGATTATTTGCGTCAATCCAGGACGGCGAGCTCAAGCGCCCTGGGTACCTCGGAGAAGGCCACCCAGGCAGAGTCTTTCTCAGGGTCACTTACCACCATTCGTGATTAAGCTTTCCTGGGATCATCGTCCGTCACGAACAGTCACTCCGGTACAACGAACATGTCCATCGCAGGCAGCAAGAGGGCGCTTGGGCCTCTCGGGTGCATTTTCACCGTCCTCGCTTTCTTCGCACTTGCAGCTCAGTGCCACCAAGGCGGGCCCACGCAGAAGCCGATCGTGCAGGTGCCGAACACGGGAGCCCAGAGCACCGGCATCCCCATCACACAGAAGCCGACCGCGCCGGAGCCGGTCGCGTCGAGCGGCCCCAAGCGCCACCCAGATCTCCCCGTGCTGGGCTACGTGACGCCATGGAACTCGCGCGGCAAGCAGCTGGTGGAGGACTACCAGGAGAAGTTTGACCTCGTCAGCCCTGTCTGGTACACCGTCCACGCGGATGAGGCCAACGCCGACAAAGTGTATTCCGTCCGAGGCGGACCGCCAGGCAAGGAAGATGAAGAGTGGTACCAGAGGCTGCAGAAGCCGACCGCGTCGTCGGGCGCGGCGAAGCCGCTGCAGATCGTGCCGCGGTTCATCCTGGACGGATGGGATCAGGAAAACTTCCAGAAACTGATCTTCAACGAGACAAGATGGCGGCTACTCTCCGAGGTCATAATGGACGTCGTAGCTGAGAGGTCATTCGACGGCGTCGTCTTCGAGTCTGGCGCGTCTTATGCCCTGGGACCTCCTCTCACGAAACTGTCGGAGGTGCTACACGCCAAAGACAAGCTTTTGATACTTGTCATGCCGCCTGTTCGGGCACCTGGCGATGGCATGACTGACGCACACAACTCGAGTAAGCAGATTTACTCAATTCCATCCTCTTGTCAATCTTTGATTGCTGTCTTGGTTCTTGGATGCATTCTCTCATTCTTCACACCTTCATGGCAGCTGTGAGATTGGATATGAGCAGGCACAAGCGGCAACAAGCGAGCCTAGAAGTCCTCCTTATGCAGATATGCTTGCCAGACAAAACTTTCCAACGAGTGCTTTGCAGTGCGACTGACTTTAGATGTTTCAGTAATGCTTCAACCGCTCGCAGGCCTTTCACATTATATCGATTACTTCAGCGTCATGACATACGACATGACGGGCCCGGGTGGTCGAGAGCTACATGACGGCACTGGCTTCCCGGACGACAGCTCGATCAGGCGGGCGATCACTCAAGGGCAGGCTCGTGAGCCCGGCCCGAACACAAGCGCCGACTGGGTCAGGGACAATCTCAAGGCATTTGTCGAGGCGTCCCAAGCCGGCGCCATGGATCCGTCCCAGTTACCTGCCGAGTCCAGGTGGGCGTCTCGGAAGTTCCTCATGGGCATGCCTCTATATGGGTACAAGTATCCAGTACTATTTGTCGACAAGACATCGGGCGACTTCGTCAAGCGGCCGGCCGAGGGTGCGGATGCTGAGGCAGTTACGCCAGTCTTGAGAGGCGCTGGGGAACCCGTCCTCATGACCGAGATATTGGACATGATCAAGAAGAAAAAGGCGCAGGTTCTCAAGTCGGAAGAGGACGGTGAATTTTATTTCGACTATGAGGAGAGGCCTGGGACCGGGTTTTTGAGAGTGTTCCTGCCCACGAGCGAGGGCATCTCTAAAGTCTTTGACACGATACAGGACGTTGTCGACGATGAGCACGAGTATGCCTTCGGCGGAGCCGGCGTCGCCCTGTGGGAGGTTGGACAGAGCTCGAGTGGTCTCTTGGCTTCTATATGAAGCTAAGTATCTAGGTACTACCAGATCGCGGAACATACCACACCATGAAAAGAGCACCTGCCAAAACAACCCACGATGAACGTGTCCCGTTAGAGACTGACCCCGTGAGGATTCCTGGAAAGCTCCTCTGTCGAAAGCTTGTGATGGAAAATATCCTGAATGTTTTGACAAGCCTTTCGAGGAGGATGTTCATAAGGAAGCGATGCTAATTGGGCGCCGGCTCACATTCAAGGGGCAGGCCCGAGGTCACCAAATGACTTCCCGTCACATCAGATTACCGACTAATGACTTATCACAAAACAGGCAGAAACCTGAAGCATTGTTTTTGTGCATAATGTCATAGTCTATTTGTCCCCTCCCTTTCCCTAGCTGTCCTGGTGGAGAGACTCCTGCAGCTCTCCTGATTCCGACGGCCAAATACGGCCCGAGATGCCAGCCACTACCGCCCGAAGAGGTAGACAGACGACCAACTACTATAGAAAATCGGCGCATCGTAAGGTGAAAAGCAGAATGTCATCCTCACAAGCACAGGCCTGAGAAATTTGTCCGTGTAAAATTGTAGCAAGATTCGCCGTCATGTCCGACCCAGTGTCCGGTGCAGCGTCCTCATCCGACCCTACAGATTCCTCGGACCCGCTCGCCTTCCACAACCCCATCCTCCGCGGCTTCAACCCGGACCCAACCATCTGTGTTGTTCCGGCTCGCGGTGACACCCCCACTACGTATTTCCTGAGCACCTCGACATTCGAATACTTTCCGGGATGTGCAATCTACACGTCGACAGACCTGCTCAACTGGAAGCTCATCGGCCACGCGCTGAACAGGAGGAGCCAGATCGAGCTGCGGACAGTCGAGCCCGGCGCGGGCAGCTGGGCCAGCACGTTGCGCTACCGTGCTGGGGAGAAACGGTGGTATCTTGCCAATTGCCTCTTCCAGAGGTACAGGCCTGCGACTGATGTAAGTGACGCGCTGTCTACCGTGGGAGATGGCAGCTCACTCTGGTATACTCTATAGGAACGCATCTTCCCTCGAGGGTTTTATGTGTTTACAGATAATATCTGGGACGACAACGCCTGGTCTGATCCGGTTTACTTTGACAACCCTGGCTTTGACCAAGACGTAGGTAGCCGGCCTCTGGACTGAGATCCCTGGGTTCTTGTCCAGGCTCTTCTCTTCCCTGCTGATATGACACTTACCCTCGCACATAGCTATTCTGGGACGACGATGGCAAGGTGTACCTCTCAACAACCACGAGGCTCTCGGACCGCGCACCAGACTCCAAGCAGAAAGACTTCGCAATCCACATCAGCGAGATCGATCTCCCCACAGGCCGGACCCTCACGCCCCCATCCGTGATCCGCAAGTCCCCGCACGGGATCGCGGAGGGCTCGCACATCATCAAGCGCAACGGCTTCTACTACCTCTTCACCGCCGAGGGCGGTACCGAGGCGGGCCACCAGGAATGGGTGCTCAGGAGCCGTGAGGGGGTATTTGGCCCGTGGGAGAGCCAAGAGGGGCCGCTATGGTATAACGGCCCCGACGAGGAGGTACAGAGGACCGGCCATGCGGACGTCTTCGAGGATGGGCAGGGAGGCTGGTGGGCTGTTCTGCTCGGGGTGAGGCCGATGATGGATGAGAGGACGAAGAAGTGGCTGGAGCCCCAGCTGGGTTAGTATTAAGACCCCCGCATCTTCATCAAAAACCTGTGAGAATCCGCGGGATCGATAATTCTGACTGATCTGGTGGGCACTGCAGGTCGAGAGACGTTCCTGGTGAAGGTATATTGGGTTGACGACTGGCCCATCTTCAACGAAGGAAAGAATATCACTCTCCTGACACGAGGGCGAGACTTCCAAGTCGAGCGATCCAAGCCAGGCGACGTGCCACTGGAGTGGCAGGCGGACCTCAAGAGATCTAGCCTTGAGCTCGGCTGGTACCAGAAGAGTGAGTGGTCTTCCACACTTTACCACACACTCACATTCAAGTGGTCCAATTTGACACTCGCTCTGTCTACAGATACACCGCTGAAGCAGTCATACTCGCTCACCGAGAGGCCTGGTTACCTCCGGCTTTGGGGGAACTGCTATGACCTTTCGAGCCCGGAGGCTCCCGCAATGCTCCTTAGGAAGCAGACATCTTACTTCCAGACATTTGAAGTCACTATGGAATTCAATACCCAGAGACTAGGCTGTGAAGCTGGCCTTGTGATATGGTGGAGTCAATTCTCATACGCCACCATCGGTGTCAGATGTGGTGGGATCATCAGCGACCCCGAGAGACCACACCTCGTATTCCGAACCCCCAAAGGACGACCGGGTGAATTTCAGGTGAGGCTCTCTTGGCTGGGATAGTGGAACATGCGTAGTGATGCTAAAATATTTCCGGCACAGACAACACATTCACGCATCTCGGACAGTGCGGCGACGACCCCTAACACAACAGTGCGTGTCAAGCTCACCCTCGTCTGTGAAGGCAGCACATACAATCTGAGTTTTGACCAAGGGCAAGGGGGCAACCAGACGCATGTCTCCTGCTCTGCCGAGGACTTGACAGTCATACCGCCAGTCGGTGGTGCCTTCACTGGTGTCATGTTTGGTGTCTACGCCTTTGGGCGAGGGGAACCGGTGCTTGACCAAGCAGATTTTACCGATATCTGCGTGTCGACCAGGGCGAATTGACGGAGGGGATCGTGGTGTCCACTTTGGTCAAGGTCGAAGTACTGAGGTTAGATAATGGTATCTGGTCGACGCACAATGAAGTGCTGTTCACTGATCGACCAAGCAAATGGGCCTCGTCTCGTAAATGACTCAAGTGCAAGTGATGTGAGCCGCGTATATAAGGGCCCACAGGTATTTGGGAGGGGGGCTGCAGGACGGACGGGCTGACCCAGTCCGTGATGAGGCTTAGATGATATTGACAGTTCACAGATATATACAAAATGCGGTTATGGGCCCTGGCTGGGACCTGCAGGGCACATGATTGTCTGTTGAAAAGATGGGCCTCCTTATCGTTTCTATGAGACTGAGAGTAAGAAACAGGGTAATGAGGACGAATGACTGGCCTCGATTGCCCCGTACTGCAGTAGCTTGCGTGACATTCGTCTAGCAAGTCACAGCATGCGAGCCATATAGACGCATGTGCAGTGGATTGCAGGTGCAACCCACATGCATACATATACACACACACACACACACACATAGTCCACACATGTACTATAGATGCTTGCATGCAGCCAAAGCTGGACGGATGCTAGGCCGGCAGACCACCCAGTCTAGGATTTGCAAACGGTTACTAGTGACGTACACAGACGAGTATGTGTGATCTAAAGCGTAGGGCTGACCTGGAATGAGGAAGACATGCAGCTTGAGCTGCTCCACGTGGGACAGAGGAAGTGCAGGCCAGCGTCGACAAAAGGTCAGGGCCAAGGTTGTATGGATGATCCGGCCAGGGAGAGAGTTGACGTCGAGCACGAGGTAGACGTGGAGACGGTAGTACACAGAGGGAGGCGGCCGACGGATCATGTCTCGGATTACCATAAACAGGAACCCGCTGGGCGATCTCGACCTACCCCAGACCTGCTCCCAGATCCCCTCTGGTACCCCACATTCGAGGTCGACGACAGTCCATTGTCCACCCCTCCACGAACTGACATGCCAGGCAGAGGCGGGCGAGTGCCGGCTAAACTTCGACACTTGGACGAGAGAAGCATCCTCATGCCGAAGTAGCCTGCTGTTATAGCCCCCCAGGAGGATTTGACAGGTCAGCTGTCCTCGTTCTCACAGGACAACTGGCCAATGTTGCATTGCAGTGAAACTCAATGCTGGGGAGCCCAATGGCCGGTGCAGCGGGAGACGAACTGCCAAGAGCAACAGGCTCTCTAGAGCCTGGGCTTTCGCCCTTGCGGTCGACCATCCTCTCGGGCCCCGCCAATGCCCACAACGGCAGGCCGAAGCAGGCCAAAACGGCAGCGGCGGCGGCGAGAGGGGTTGGGGCGGGTTAGGAACTAGGGGAACTAGCACACCCAAGCAGACATACGGCAGGAATCGAAGGGGAGGAAACAATGACAAGAGGAGCTACTCCTTCCTTGGCTCGGCTTCGAGGGCGGGCAACGTCCTCCGGTGTTGAAGCTGATCCATCTACAACCGCCCACCTGGACTACACACGGGGCCTTTCTCGCAAAGGGAATCCCGTTCGGGTACAAAGCTTCGCGACACCCCGAGACCTCAATACTTTCAAGTTGTGTCAATTGTTGGGCACTGTTGGGCAGCTGATCCACATCACGAGAAACTCACGCTCACCCTCCTTCCTTACTACCGGGGTAGTCTTGCTGTAGTCCTGCCAGCTCAGGTGTGAGTCGCTTCATATCCCTGCACCGAGCGCACATCACTCCTTTGTCCAAGACCCAGCCTTGTCAAGCCAACCGTAAAAGACCATAAGCGACCAACCCATTAGCACACCAATCAGAAATTCCATCGCTTACTCACACTCACGCAGACAAGACACAGCAAAATGTCAGGAGCGACCATTAGACTGGCCCCTAGGGTTGTCGCCCCAAGGCTCCTTCCCAGGTTGCCCTTGGCTGGCCGAGCAGTGGTCAATAGCCCCAGCATCTACATGACCCCCACGGTAACCCCGCCAGTCTCTTCACGGCCCAGACAGTTCCACGCGACAGCCAGCCGGAGCAATGGGCTCACATTCGAGAACACCGGCCGCCTGCCCGAGTTCAGTCTGAGAGACAAAGTCATCATCGTGACTGGAGCCGGCCGCGGGCTGGGCCTTGTCCAAAGCGAGGCCCTCCTCGAAGCCGGCGCAAAAGTCTACACCCTCGACCGCCTGGAGAAGCCCGACCCGGACTTCCACCGCGTTCAGGAGCGCGCCAAGGAACTCGGCACCAGCATCAGTTATAACCGGATCGACGTCCGCGATAACATCAGCCTGAACGCGACCATCGAGAAGATCGCTGATGAGAATGGCCGCATCGACGGCCTCCTCGCGTGCGCCGGCATCCAACAGGAGACGCCCGCGCTCGAGTACACCATGGAGGACGCCGACAAGATGTTTGGCGTCAACATCACTGGTGTCTTCATGACGGCGCAGGCCGTGGCCAGACAGATGCGAAGGCTGGACCGGCCGGGATCGATGGTGTTCATCGGCAGCATGAGCGGGACGGTGGCGAACAAGGGATTGATCTGCCCGTGAGTTAAGCCTCTAAGACGTTATCACAATCACATGCTGACCAAGGTACAGAGCCTACAACGCCTCCAAGGCCGGCGTGCTCCAGCTCGCGCGGAACTTGGCCATGGAATGGGGACCTCACGGCATCCGTGTAAACACCATTTCCCCGGGCTACATCGTGACTGCAATGACAGCACCCCTTTTCGAGAAGTTCCCCGACCGGAAGGAGAACTGGCCCAAGGACAATATGTTGGGCAGGCTGAGCTACCCAGAGGAGTACCGTGGCGCGGCTGTCTTTCTCCTGAGTGACGCTTCGAGCTTCATGACTGGCGCCGACCTTCGCATGGACGGAGGTCATACTGCCTGGTAAACATCTCTGATACGACCTTTGGAGACCGTCGTGTCAGCGAGTGGGGAATTCGCGGTAGGATATTTGACAGCGGGACATGGAATGATTCTTGCATCCTCGCAGGTAGGATGCGGCACGTGGATTTGGGTGTTGGGAAGGTTTTCTGGCCGTGACGATTCGTGGCAAGGTGGGAGTGGCAAATGGTTTTGGGCGTTGCATTTATCAAACTTGCTCAGCATGGTGCGATGGACTTTTAAAACATCCAAAAATTCTCAGCTGTCTCTCAGGAGCAATGAAACTCGCAAGTCAATAATGAATTGGGCAACAATTTAGCCTCATCTACCCGTGACTATCTTGAATTTGGCCGCATTCTCTACATTCCTCATGTAGGCTTCAGAAGTCCGGTGGCAGCAACTGAACGGCTACTTACATCCCAACGCGACCAACGGATGATATGTTGTTTTTGTAGTTGAGATTTAGCACGTCCAGTCAGTGCCGGGTGACGATATATACAGTTAAGGCTGATTCCATGCTTCCAAAGAGGCCCAAACGACTGCAGTAGACCCCTCAAGACGGCGCATATCAACGCCTTTCTCTTTCACGCTCTCTTTGGGTCCTCGTCCCTTTTCTTGCCTCGTCTCCGGAGGTCCCGAGAGTGCATTGCATGCCACTGTCATCTCAGTCCTTGCTAAAGGACCTGGGCGTCCTATCCTGTCGGAAGTATTTGATCAATGCAGTGCCGGTCTCCACCGTGCTTCTCTGGACCATTTCAAGTTATGAGGTGGCCCGTCACAGCGAATATGCTGGAATCTGTAGGTGGTTTTCTGATGTGAGACGATCCATCCACCGCACACCAGGCGTGCCTAGGCTGCTAGTTATCTCTGCGTCTCACAAGAGGGCAGCAAGGTCGCAGATCATCGTCGCGCAGGCCCGACCACTTCACGGCGCAGGCCCTCCGACTGGCTGGAACAGGCCCCTAGGGCCCAGGCTCCTCACCAAGCCCCTCCTCAGGTTGAAGCGGTGTTCGATCTCCCCGTCGGTCGCGCCCCGCTCCCGCATGACGAGCACGTCCCGGATCATGCCCGACGTCAGGAACCTGCGGCCCTGCCCGCCCGACAGCCCGAGGCTCTCGAACTCGTCGTCGGCCTCGCGCGCCAGCCTCTCGCGGGCCTCGAGCGCGGACAAGACGGCGTTGTTGGAGGGCGACGGGAATACCGGCCCGCCGGAGGGCTCATGGGCGGGCTGTGACGACGTCGGGGATGCGGTCGACGACGGCGAGTAGGTCGGGTTGGGCTGGACGACGCCTATTTGCCGCAGCCGCTCGGCGAGGCCCGGCTGCAGGCTGTTTTCTGAAGGTGGTGACATTGACATGTGCGGGTCGGAGCCGTCTCGGAGGATTGCTGTTTGACGCACGCATCGTCGTTAGCACAGGGACTCTCTATTAGGCCGGGGGCTCCCGTGTGAGGGCGGTGCCGAGCAGCACGGTGACGGACCTTCATCCTTTGCCAGCGACGCTTCTGGGGCCTGGGCCTTTCGGCTCGGCAGCGGTCTTGACGCCGCAGCCGCTCTGGAGGCGGGGGATCCCGTTGAGGGTGGTGGTACTGCTGAACCGGGGGCTCTGTTTGGGAACTTGCGGATAGTGCTCTGCGCGGCGGACTTGGATGCGCCGGAGCCCATACTGACTGATGTAGATGCCGTGTCTCGGGAGAAGTGGGCAATTGTTTCTGGTGGGCGAGGGTCCCTTGGTCCTTTCGCTAGGCGGTGGAAGACGACTGAAGCTCTAATTTGTAGTCTGCGCAAAAGTGAGGCTTCTCTGCGAAGCTGATCATCATCATGACGAGCACAAGGCTTGCTGGGAGCTATGGCCAACTGCCACTCAGGACAGGGGGGTCCTCGCGCCAGGGTTCGACCCTCATCGGCTGGTAGCAATGAACTTGAATACTCGACGCATCCTGCTCTCCAGACGAACATGTCTGCATGTCAACATGTATGTCAGACTGGATCAGCAGACGATCTCTCTTGGCTCCACAGGTTCATTGCGGGCTCTTTTCCCAGTTTCTGCTATAGCTTGCTGCATGTCAGCATGCTTAAGTAGTCTTGGTACCCAGAGTTACATATGAATAGTAACTTAACCTAAACTGTTCGTCGGTCTGGTTACACAACTACCACAATCACAGCACGCCAGGTGCCCAACACGTGGAAAAAACGGCCCAACGGGAAGTGGGCGCTTTGATATAAGAAATATGTTGCTTTAAGACACAAGCCCCTCACCGCAAAAGCTCAGGTTCAAGCGAACCCACGATGGACTCTTATACAAAGGTGTCCGTGGCCCCTCTCCCTTTTGATAACATCGAGACCAAGCACTGATTAGCACACCCTGGTGGCTATGGACTCTATTATTTCTCTATCTGGTCGTAGCCCATCTGGGATATTGGCTACAATCGTAACCATCTTTCTAGGGTACCGGCTACTTCTAATCCTCTACAACATCTCCCCGTTACACCCCCTGAGCCCAATCCCTGGCCCCAAGCTGGCGGCAGCAACCTACTTTCCTGAGTTCTATTACGATGTCATTTGTCTCTGAAAATATACCACCAAGATCCGTGAAATGCATGAGAAATATGGTTCGACCAAGAAGCACAACTCATTTGTTTCCAAGATCTAACAGCCGAGATAGGTCCCCTGGTTCGCATAAATCCCGACGAGGTCCATTGCAGTGACCCTGGCTTTTCCGACGAAATATACGCTGTTGGTTGACGCAAGCGTGAGAGAACTCTTCATCAAATTAACGGCGCCGCCGTGTTAGTATATCTGTGCTTCTTGAGAATGTTCCGTGACATTTCACACCCACTAATTCCCATTTGTGAAACAGCGGCACCAAGGCTGAATTTGGCACGGTAGACCACGACCTCCACCGATTTCGACGAGCGCCGGTTGCGAAGTTCTTCTCACGGTCGGTTATCATGAGTCTTGAAGAAGATATTGCCTCTCTCGCCCAACAACTCTGTGACAAGATCATGACCGAGAGAGGCAAGAGGACCCCCATCGACTTGACCAGAGCATACAGCAACCTGTCTACCGATGTCATTTCGGCCTACTGCTTCGGTGAGAGTTTCAACCTCTTGAACCAACCCGGGTGGGGATCTAACTTCAGAGACTCGAACCTGGCCATGCTGAAGAACTGGTTCTTGTTCCGCTTCTTTCCTTTTTTGAAGAGCCTGGCGAATCTCGGCGTATGGTAGGTTGGTCTGAAGTTAGAAAATGAGACCGATGTCATGCTCACTACTCAACCTGACCAGGTTCCTGGATTATCTGCCAGATGATACGGCGCTGTTCATACGCACCATGCAGATCGACGTACCCAAGCTGGTCACAAAGACCACGGAGGATCTGAAAGCCGGGGTCGACTACCCGCGCCCGATTTTCGTCAAGGCCCTACTGAACTCTAATCTGAGCAAAGAGTACAAAGCTCCCGATCGTATGTATGCAGAGGTTTTGGGTCTTCTAGGAGCCGGTACTGAGACGACAGCTTGGTAGGTACTTCTTCAAATGCTTGTGCTCTCTGACCGACTTTTTATGCTTTCCTCCTCATTCTTTCCAAAGTCGTGAGATATGCGGAATCGAGGAACATATCATCGTATATGATGCCTGTGTTCAACGAGAAAAATGTTGGGGATTTACTGACAACTATCCAGGTATCTTAGTGTCTTGATATACCATATCCTAGCAAACCCTGAGATCTTTAACACCTTAACGCAAGAACTTAAAGAAGCAATACCCAATCCTCAGCACCTACCACACTGGGCCACGCTGGAGAAGCTTCCATACCTTAGCAGCGTAGTCTAAGAAGGTCTACGCCTCTCCTACAGGGCGTCCGGTAGGTCACCCTGGATCGCGACCGAGGAGGATCTAGTCTACTGAGGCAGCTGGAAGGGAAAGTCCCTTCGATACGTGATACCGCGGGGGTACGCAGTTGGCATGTCCGCCTTTATCTCTCACCACGACGAGACCTTGTTTCCGGAGTCGCACAAGTTCCAACCCGAGCGCTGGCTGGATCTGCATCATAGAAAGGAGCTCAACCGTGGTTTTCTTGGTGAGTTACCGACCGACCAGGTTGCTCGTGTTATTTCAAGCTAAGAAAAGAGGCGTTCTCAAAGGGAAGCAGGATTTGTTTAGGAATGAAGTAAGCACCTGTATCAGTTTCACTAACTTTACCATTTCGCAAGTCGAGTAGCTGACATAAACTCCGAAGTCTGGGTCTCTGTGAACTCTATCTGGCCACGGCTGCTTTGACCTTGCGTGTGTTTCCGCACATGCGTCTGTACAAGACATCGGAGGAGGTAAATCAACACCCTATGTCCATATGAGTCTTATCTCCTCGTTCAGAAATCCAATCCGGAGCGGTTGCTGCCCAGACTACTCTGTGTAATACTTGAGAGTTTCCTCCTTGGCCTTATGCTGACAACAGCTTCTCATAGGACGTCCGCTACGATTGGGAGGCACTGGTTCCAATGCCCAAGCGTGAGAGCCTTGGTGTGCGAGCAACGATTGTATAGTCAGGATATACCTTCAGCGTTTGGCAAAGTGGAGCTTCTGAAGTGATAGAACACTTGAAAGGGTGCACATTGCCTGTGGTCCAAGCTCGTATGTTCCCAAAACCCCCGCTGCGCAAGCCCGCCGACACTGTCCTCGCCGAGCACGTCGCGTAGGTCTGCCTATACCCTGAGAAGCTCGGCGGAAGGGAGCGTGGCGAGATCCTCGTAGGTGGTGGCGGGAAACCGCGCGAACGACCACGTTTGAGCCCAGTGTGTGGCGCGGGTGCGGATTGCGGAAGCGCCGCTTGCTGGGTGAAGTTAGGACGGGGTGTTGGGGGTTGAATGGGACTTTAGTTGATCACAAATGACGAGGTCCTGTTGCATTTGACGTTAGGCAAGAATTGGAGGACTGATTCTAAGGGATGCAGCCAGGCTTGACCGAAGCCAAGCTTTGAGTCAGCCTTACATGCAGTGACAGCCGGAGGCTACCCCTAAAATGAGGAGAATTCGCCCGAGGCATAATATCAGAACCTACATATTTTATGAATCATCCTGTAGAGACCCAGAGTTGTGAATATTACTGAAGTGGGTTGAGCTTGGCCTGCATCCTCCATAAGTCAGTACGGCTTGGTAGGCAGATGCCACTTCAGTCAGCCCAATCTGCCTTTATCGAGCAAGGGAATCTCTTCAGAAGTTTACTAACTTGACAAGTCTGCCTAGATGTTGATCATGTGGTTAACGCAGAGAGAAGTATATAAGGTGTTTGATTAGGCAGGTTTTGAACATAGCATCTTCAAGTTATTGCATTCTCCAAGTTCTGCAGCGACTTGTCCATTATAAGTTCGCACTTGGATATTCCATTAATAACATCATTCACTAGTTGTCAATTCAAACACAAGAAACATGGGCCATTATCCGTTGCTCTTCAGTCTAGTAAAACTAGCAGTGATACGGGCGGTAGCTACTTATCCAATAAGCAGTGCCATGGTGTACAGCTTCGAACATGTTTGTCTCCGTCATCGTGCATTCTGTTCCTAGTCTGACGGAAGGTATTAGGTTCCGCCGTCCTCATCGCTCCAGTGGACACCATGTTTCGATGACTTCACCTGTGTGAACCTCATAGTGCCGCTAGACTACGACGACGTGTCCGCCGGCGAAACCACAATTGCCTTTATTCAGCATGCATCAAACCTCACCGACGCTCAGGACATGCTCGTCAACCCCGGCGGCCTAGGCGCCTCAGGGGTAGGCACCGTACTCGGAGCTGCGCAGCTCTTCCGACCGTACCTGGGCCAGAAACACAACATTATCAGTTTTGATTCGCGCGGCGTCAACAACTCCGGCCTACGTCTCGACTGCCTTCCAGATGCGCCGGCAGTCTCGCAATACTAAGACAGCCAAATCCTGCAACCCGTGGATCCGGAAAGTGATGCCTCCGTCTCGGAGGCCTACACGCTCACCGACGGCTTTGGACAGTTATTTTCCAAGGCCCATCGAGATGACAAAGCAGGCTACGCCAACACCGTGGCCGTGGCTGGGGACATGTTGCATTTCGCAAAGCTGCGGGCGCCGAATACGTCGAGGCAGATTGTACGAGTCAATTTTTACGGTGCTTTGTACGGCACAGCCCTGGGAACTGCCTTTGCAACGTTGCACCCTGAACATGTCGGCAGCACTTGAGGTTCATCCTTGACGGTGTCGTCGACGGCGAGGATTACTTTACTGGCGGCTGGCGAGAGAACCTTCTCCAGGCAGATGACTGTGTGCGGTCTTTCTCCAAGTTCTGTTTTGATGCTAAAGAGTACGTCGAACCTTGTTATAAGGGACCGCCATGCTGGATGTCACCGTCGAATACATGCCCGTTACTCTATATTTCACGCCACAGCGATTGATGCTAACGGTCTCCACCGCTAGAAAATGCGCTTTCTACGTTAATGACACATCTGTCAGCGAGCTCCAAGCCCGCTTCGACGCCATCCTCAGCGATATCAAGGAAAATCCCATCGCTTTCTACGACTCAGACATTGTCGACTACCCGGCTGTAGTCACCGTCAGGGACTTGCAATACTATCTACTTGTTGCCGTGTACAATTCCGTGGCGAATTTGCCCATCGTCGCATCCATCATGGCGCAGCTTGAGCATCGCAACGCCAGCACCTTTGTGTCGACCACCAGGCTCGGGCTCGCGCCGGAGTCTTCTTGTGACTTCAGTGGCCTGACCACCTCGACCATCCAGACGAATCCACTGATCCAGTGCCACGATGCGGACGGTCGCTATATACTCGACAGCATCGACGAGTGGGCCGAGCACGTCAGATACCTGGTCAACCAGTCCGCCTACACGGGCGCGGCCTGGGCTTTCGCGGGCGGTATATGCCAAAGCTACGACGTTCACGCGCCGCCAAACCAGGTATTCAGGGGCTACGCGGCGGGTACGAAGACGGCTACGCCGATCCTGTTCGTACGCAACACGTTGGACCCCGTTACGCCGGCCGCGGAAAAGATGCGGCGGTTCTTCGACGACAGCGCTTTGTTAACGCTGGATGCTGTTGGCCACCCGTCCATCGGTATTAAAAGCCAATGCATGAGCGACAGGGTTCGAAATTACTTTGAAAATGGAGTCTTGCCCGAGGAGAGACTGGTGTGCAAGGCTGACGTCCTGCCATTTTTGGACGGATAGTGAAATCAAGAAAGTTAAAAATGCTCCAAGTAGTATAGAAAGCCATCCTCAATGCTAAATTTGATGAATATACTGCTTTGACGCCGCTGATACACCGCTTGCCTGCTATGGATCCTTAATCGCTCTGCTTATACTTAAGCACCCCTATAATCAGGCCATCACACGCACAAGGAACAAATCCAGTGCTACGTCGTTTAGTGTACCGGATATTTGTCGCGATAGGTCGGCGTCAACACATCGTAGCTGGAACCTCAAAACCCGCTAGAGGGTGCTGAAGTTCACATGATGAGTCTGCCGCGATCATTGGGTTTCATCCTTGCATCTAGGACAACTCATCGTTTTCACACGCCATGATGTATCATGCCGGACTTCAATCGAAGATTAGATACCATACGTAGTCATCGGTGGTCTCAAAGAGCATGTACTCGTGTCAGTCCTGCACCCAGCGCAACTTTTCGCGATCACATCGTGGTCCAGCACTAGAGGTCTCTAGTGAACCCGCAAAAAGCTTGCCACCTTCCACAACGAGGTCCTTAATCCGGCACAAATCACGAAATGCCTCTATGGTGTCTTTCCCCAGATTCAGGGAGTTAATCGAACTGTTGACCTGTGCCCTCCGCAACTAGATCCCACCCGAGGAGCAGCCCTGCGAAGACGGAAACTCTATCGAGGCCAAGACTCTCGGCAGATTCGCGGGAGGCCGGAAAGCAAAGCGGGTCCACGGCATCGGACTTTTTGTGCTCTCGGCCGTGTCGCGGTGGGCCTGATCCCGGGGCTTGTATTGCTTGGCGAACACTCGCGGATGGCCTTTTGAAGAGCTGAGGCAGGTCCCCTTTGGTGTCGGGGACTTTGTGCTCAAGAAGGATGATTAAACACAGTAATTAATTTCACTGGTCCGGCCTAACACGAGGCCGTATTTTGCGACATTTGACTGGGCCGGCCGTCTGATATGTGCACTTTTGCTAAGCCTTTGCCACCAGCAAGCGACGCAGACGGCAGTACCCGGGGTTACCTTGGGCTTGATCCCCGAGTCTCTCTGTCTGAATCTCTTTCTAAAGGACAACGGGAAATCAGATTCGTCGGAGTGTCGTCGATCTAGCTGCAAAGGTGGTGCACGACACTTGATGAGGCCATTCGTGAGCAAAGGCCTCTGGATGCCAGATTAAGCCATCGGCTTGCCGTCTTCAGGCAAGCGAGTGGTATGGCAGCGTGGCTAAATCCAGACTTATGCGGCCCATTTTTATGATCTGCAGCATTTATCCTCCGTGTCTCCCAGGATTATGGGATAGCGATCTGGGGTAATTGGCTCAAAGTTGGCTGATCGACGAGTTCAAACGCCGAGCAGTAAAGCATTCTCTGCCCTACAGGCAAGGGGAGGGGCCTCTAAGCCGCATAGCCCCGTCTAGGTCCATCCCAGCCCGTCCTGCCCCCCTTCACCGGGTAGTCCGACGTCCCACCTCCGTCTGCAACACGAATGGTTCAGGAGTCTTCCCCATGGCGCCATCCTATTCTAGGTGGTCGGGTTGTTTCCGATGTTGCGGAAAGATCTTGACGGAAATCCGGCCCGGGCTCAGACGATCAGAATGATCTACTGACAACCTTGACATCCTGGACTGCATAGAGTATCACAATCACACCGTACTTCTCACCACTTCCTGGCTTTTTAGTTGGCTACAGCGTGTGAGTCCTGTCGAATGACGTCGAATTTGTGACAATGGCTGCATACATGGCACCTCAAGACAGCACGCCACCGCACAGTACGTCGCGTTTTAGGGTCAAGACTGCCCTGAAGGTTTCCTTCGGTCTTGCACGAGGCGAATCATGTCAATCCATGGCGTCCTACTCTTCCAAATCACCACGTGGCAATGTAACCGGCTTTGCAGGTCGCCGACGATCGTGGCTTCTGTCTGAGATACTGTACCATGGTATCATCGTCGAGGAGCATGAAAATATTTCTCAAGGTAAACATTGCCGTAGCAATGTTTGAGAAATACCTCACGATACAAGGCTGGGAAGTAGTCCATTTTGCACATTCCAATGTGCAAAATGAAGTCACTGTGCAGTATCGGCATATTATCGTTCATTCACAGAGCTTTCCACGAAGAGAGACACCCAATATGGTGCATGATACAATCGAACTTGGTATAAATATACTGAGGGTTACAAGTGTGCTGAACAGTATACTGAGATTAAGTGCATACGACACAGGTATACGCAGGTAGCCTTTAATATTGTCATGAAGCACAATCTAACATCAGACAAGAAATCAACCAGTGATGATTACTTGTTCAATATCTCACTATTTATTTATGCCCTCTGCGTTGTTAGAAACCAGATGGAAGATTTTCAAAGCCATGCACCAACGTGAGAATGTAGTTTGATGCCTATTGCGACCGCATCTTCTACACAGATGGCATTTCGAGCCATCGTCCAATCTTGACCTTGCTTGCGAGACACATTTCCAGCCGTTGTGCGGGGATCTAGTAGGGGCGGGCTCACCTCATAACTTGCAACACCTGCGAATGTGTATCACGTTGCTCGGGTCGGAAACTCGTGTTCTGGTCAGTGTAGAATGCGAGTATTGCATTCGTCTAGAAGGAAACTATCAGCGTTGGCCCGGCGATAAACGTGTCTAATTTACCCGGCAGGGCTTGCCCAGAGTATCAGCAATTACCTAGTGAACTCCGATATGCTGGGTAGAACAACGCATGGCTAGCGAGAGCTTTACAACGAGGCGGTAGAACCAGGATCGAGTTAGCTTCACCATCCCTGAGACAGCTCCAGTGTCTGTGGCATGGATGCCTTACTTGACTGTAATGTGTACGTCCTGTAAGCGGCCAGCCTTCATTAGAGGGCGCAGGTTTCAGCGTTCACTAACAACAAACACGGAAATTATGAAGCACTCCTGATGAATCATCATCCAGCCCCTTCTGAAAGCCGTCCGAACAAGCCAAACCCCCGCTTGTCCGGAAATCCCGTCTCTCGGGCGCACCCAGTAAGAGGCCTTGGGAGGTCGCTAGTTTCTCGTTTCTTGTCTCTGCTACGACGGTCCACCATGTCTGCAAAGCAATGTCAAACGGTTCATCAGACGGTGCTAAGTAACAGGCGAGTCGTTACGAAAGCCCTGGTGGTTGAGATGGCGGCTAATATTAAGCCCGAGCCTCGGCGCATATAGCCTCCAGGCCCACCCGGAGGCTGCTGGGGACGACCCGCGCTGGGTTAGTGCAAGGGAAACCATGCCACAAAATCCTGTGGCAGCAAGAGTATGGCGCATGCAAGTGTATTGCGTGGCCTCAATCTCCCTCGTGCGGTCTTTCTCTAGGTGGGGAGGGATAGGGGCAAGAAATGAATTCGTAATTCTCGTCACATTGTAGGATACTGAGATACAATGTAACATCCCATAGTAAAGATGTCTACGGGTGTATTCCTGTAGCAGGTACTCGATTGGGAGGGTTGAACGGTTCCGATGGTACGGACCGGGCGATTGAGATGTCCGATCCGTTGAAGCCGATTAGACGGATAAGTAGCATCTTGGATCGCTTGCTGTATCGTTCGAGTCAATGTTACTCTCGGAACCCACCAGAGTGGAGAGCAAGGGGCGCACAGTAGCCAGAGAAGAGGAGCCCAAAAAAACAAGATCGTCAAGATTAAGTTATTAAGAAACTTGCCGATGGGGCCGTGGAATGGAGCGTCGGATGTTCACAGAGAGGCCCAAGCACGGGGCTCCAAGCCAATGGAGGGGTTCACTTTTAGCTGCAAGAGCATTAAGCGCGCCTGCACTTGAGAGTCTAACCTTGCTCAAGCCTTGGTCTTCCAAGGTTGATCGTCTTCGCACGAGGAGGGGAAATAGGCCCCCCCTAGTCGTGTTACCCCTAGTCAAAACTCCACCCTCTAACCCAATATAGTATAAACAACCCATACTTTCAGCCATTTCCAAGATGATGCAACGATCAGTATATCTTAAAAACAACCGCATCTTCTTAATTTTTAAGGAATATAAAGAGTACCGGGGTGGTCCTTAAGTGGTGCTTGGGTACGGCCTACCGGCCTCTCGCGTTGCTCACCCCTACGCCCTAATCGTCCTTTTCTTAATTTAATTGGGAGACTTAGAGTGGAAAAGAATTGGAGAGATTGGTTGCGCTTGTGTATTAGTAGTGTGGCGTGCAGAATGCCAAGAGAAATCGACTAGGGGTAACACGACTACGGGGGGCCCTATTTCCCCTCCTCGGTCTTCGCATCCAGGCGATCCACAAGTCCGCTTCTTCAGGTACGCTCATGACCTGGAAGCGGATCCTGGCCTCAGCTCCTACCATGGTAAATCGTCCGTCAATGATTCGTGCTGTCGCCCAAGAGGCGGGAGGTGGTGGGCGCGCGCCGGAGCATAGGCGTTTCAGATGCGGTACTCTTGCCCTTCCCTGCTCCCGACCCTGGGTATGCGCTCCATAAATATCGGGATCCGCACGCACGCTTATCGGGCTGCAGCCGCTTCTTGTACGGTGGGCTGTGGTGGGCTCATGGTGACGGTCGCTGCCATCCTTGCACGCCGGCGGTCCGGCGGTCGTTGCCAAGCCTCTATCCGCGAGCATGCCAGGACCAGCGACTTTTCTTTCCAACATTCCAACATTCCAACATTCCAAGACTGACTAGGCACTTGGCCCGATTCAAAGAAGGGGTACCTGGGTACAAGAACAGACAACGGGTTGCGCCTGCCGAGCCCAGCTACCCACCACTGGCGTCTCATGCACAAAACGAGACCTTTTCAGCCCCTGATGTCCTCACACGCCAACAACTTCCTTCCCCGTCCAAGAGATCACCGGCACGTGCTAGCCCTTGAACCTTGTCACCCCTCCTCGAAAGCATGTCGAAGGGGCCGCGTCGTCCCAGACGACATCGCAGGCTGCTGGGATGGGCTCGGCTTGGAGAATGTAGCCCTGCCATCTCATCTTTTGCGTTACCTTCGTCATACCAAAGCCATGGCTCAAGCCCACAATAGTTCGCGGTACGACTCGTGAAAGGGATACTCCGTGCGGCACCACCCACCAGCGCTGCCACCCATCCACTCCCCTGGTTCCGGTTTCCCTCGCGCTGGGTTGGGATCGTCTACCGAGGACATGATTGATGGCGGCCGGCGCGGTACAGTAGATATTGACGGTACACTGGGGCTAAGCTTGATCCCACAAGCTCGTCGTCCACCACAGGGGTAGAACAAAGGATGCAGATGTGACCAAGTTAGTCCCTCTGCTCTAATTACACTTAAGCAGTCCGGATCCTACCCACCTCCTGCTGCCGAATCCCAGCGGATCTTCATATTTCTCCCGTCTGATGTCTCACTCGGTTTTAGTCGACCCTGGTGCATGTTTCCCCTGGATCTCGGCCTAGAGGCAGTATCCTGTAGTACAGATCCACCCACTACCTGGACAGCCAGCCTCAAGGTAGTTTGAGAATATTGCCCACTCACATGTTCATGTATAAGTGAAACCGCCCCTTCGACTCCACTTCGGTCTTGGGCCTCAGGGTGCAAGGGGGCTGCAACTTCTTCACAGACCCGGCCGGACGGACAACCATATATCTGCCACTTGGCCCGCGAACACCTCTTCGTCCTCCGGTGGGACTCGTCTTCCTGCTCCAGGCAGGCCTCACTAATACACCGTCATGGATTCAACGTCGACGCCTGTGGATCCAGGGCTGGCAGCCCAGAACATCGCTTGGCTCGCTCTTCTCATCGTCATCCTGGTCCTCTCCTTGGCGACCATCACCGTCGGGCTCCGCTTCTACACGAGGATAGTGCTGCTCAAGCAGCTGGGGCTCGATGATTACTTCGTCCTTTTGACACTGGTATGTCGTCGACAGCGATGTCAGCCCCTTGCTCCGAGGTTAGTCACTGACATGCTTTCAGGGCTTTGCTATAGCCACCGGCGGCGCCGTGCTGTCAAGTAAGTCGACCAGATTCACGAAACTCGGTGAGACTGGAAGCTGACTCGTTTAGCCATTCCTTATGGCCTTGGAAGGCGGACCGCGACACTCGACCCTTCCGTCATTCCCTTGTATCTTCGGGTGAGTTTGGAAGCCAGGCTGCCAGTGGTGATGAAGTTGTGGGTTGATGGTGGCTGACGAGATAACAGTCCTTCTGGGTCTCCATTGTCTTATACAATGCAACACTGATGATGATCAAGCTCACTTTCTTGATCCAGTACTACCGTGTACTCGGGGTTTACAAGATGAAGAGGGTGATATGGATGACCGGAGTAGTCATCATGATGTGGGCCTTCTCGCAGCTCCTCGTCGTCATCTTCACCTGCACTCCGGTGCAAAAGTTTTGGGAGACGGAATTGGAAGGACAATGCTTATCCAACCTACCTTTTTGGTACATCAATGCCGCCGGAAATATCGCAACAGACCTTGCTATCCTTGGTATGCCGTTGCCCGTACTAGCGAAACTCAAGCTTCGACGGCAGCAGAAGTATATTCTCCTCGGCATCTTCTGCTTAGGATTCTTGTACGTCCAGCTGTTCTTTTGCCTCCTGAACCGCGATGATATTGGTCCGAGTGTACTGACACTTTTCCAACAGCACCTGCGCCATCTCGCTCATTCGCCTCGGCTACCTCAAACAAGGCCCCGATTTCACATGGGACAATGTTCCGACATCCGGCTGGTCCGTCAGCGAATTGTGCTCAGGCATTATTTGCGCCTGCCTTCCGACTCTTCGGCCATTAATGTCTAAGATCAAGCCGCAGTGGATGGCGAGCTATGCGTCACGGTCACGGAGGACGAAGCACACAGGGTACGGAGACAAGAACAATTACGGCGCCAATTCCGTAAAGGTCAAGGCGATGAGCAGCACTGGAAACTCCCGGAGTACCCGCGAGAGCAAGGACCCGAGCTTGTTCGTGAGCACCAAGGAGCTTGGCTCTACGAATTACAGAAGACTCGGAGACAACGATATCGAGATGGCCATGCCAGCACCGCCGAGCCCTTCGTTCCAGGTGGACAGAAGCAGATTTGACGACACGCGGTCTTCAACAGATGGCGGGAGTACGTTTGGTGCAACACTTGCCGGTGGCCCCCGAGAGGACAAGCAGGACATGCCGATGCAAAGTCTAAGCTCCCGACCAAAGCCGCCCCAGCCTGTCCAGAGCACAGACAGCGCAGAATCGAGAAGGGAATTCAGCAATCGCGGCAAAGAGAACGACAAGGCCATGGAGATATTGGGCGTGGATCAATACGACACCCATGGTGTCACGACACACATAATGGCAGACAAGGGGCAGTCCTCGATCTTCCCGCAGCACTCGCGAGCCGCCAGCAAGTCAAAGTCAGGCGCGAACCTATCGGGTATCGAGGTGAAGATGGATGTTACGGTCTCGACCACGCCGTCACCAGTGACGAGGCCCAAAGACGTGTCAGTGAGGAGAGTCGAGTTGTAATGTTGTTGATCTTTTCTGTGCGTAACGATAATACCTAGCTACATACCCCCTGATGAATTTGATGAGTACATGAGGCTCTTTCTCCTCGTGCACGTCACACACCCTCCCACACGAGTCACACAACGCCGTGATAGGCGAGGCCATCACCATTGACCCCTTGCATCCTCTCCCTCCGGGACATGATCCGACACCAATCTCGAAAGCTTGTGCCCTGTGGTCGCAGCGCTGCCCAAATCCGGGGACGCAGTCGTCTTGTCTTGTCAATGGTGCATGCCACCACACTGACCGCCGCCCTAATAAAGCAGTCTAAACTGTAATCCGAGCGCGCCAGTGACGGTCGCGTACGACCCTGGGACGACATTACTGACGTAGTGTGGAATAATGGCACTGTGGTATCTGTCACACTGCTAGCCTCTCCGTAGATCCCGAGTCCGATTAGGTTTGCTATGCTGATCTCCGTTGGTAGCGCGCAGCCGGATCCGAGCGCGCAAAAGCAAGGGTTTATAAGGTTCGAATGGCGAGCGTTGATTGAGCAGACGAACCACAGCGTGCGGTGCAGGGCCAGGGACACATGCATGCCATATGTGCGTGCATGCAAAGCGGCATGGCCCATGCGAAGTTTCCGAAAGCCAAACCTTATAGCTCACTGTTTGCCAGTCTTTCCGAGCGAAGGCTACCTTGCCCGAGCTGACGGAAATCTGGACGGGCACCTGTGACTGGCAGGTTGTCATTGTTGTGAACATGCGAGATCCCTTTCGAGATCCTTATGCTCGACGATTTTCGGTGAACCGTTGAAAGCCTACGCACGACGAGCCGCTCAGCCTAGTGTGAAATACACTTTAATTAATCACGAACTCCCGAGAACAAATTAGTCTTTGAACCGGTGGGACTTGGCTCTCTCGTCCCATCGCCTGTCCCGCGACGGCTCGGGATTCGGACACAGACCAAACCTTCTCGACGTGTAGAGGCCAACTGGGTATATCATAGTTTGCACCCCCAAAATTACACTCAGGCCCAATCGGAAGTCAACAGCACAGACGCCCGGCATGGCGGTTCCAGTCGCAATGACACGTACGACAAACTCATGTGGCCCAATGAACCAACTTGAAGGCTTTCGCACGCACTGACTGCTGCGATCGATGTAAGTGGAGGCCGGACCGCAAGCCGATCTCGAAGAAACCCAAGGTTGCGACGATGCATGTGACTGACACGCCCAACGGTGGGCGGTATCCGTGGGTTGGTGTTAAAGTTGGCGAAAACCCTATTGCCATTCCCTCATTCTGGGGTAATACGTCTGTCTACCACCTCACTCGTCACCTCGGAGACTCGTTCAGGCCTTGATGATTACAATTGAGCAGGCACATGACTACTTTGGCCTGAACCGGGTCTCAAGCATGAGGTGATCCCTCGCGGATGGTAGAGCGATGTACTGAGCTCCAGCTTGGCGTGTAGATTCAGATCTGGGCCGGTTTCTGCGGTGTCTTCAGGGATACTGCAGTCATTTTTCTGGTACTGAATGTGCGAAATCAAACTTTGCTGGGATGACCGCGCGCCAGGGTGGGACTCAAGTACAATATGCTCTGAAACATCGTGAACATGCAAAGTCAACTGAGATTGAAGGGTCTTCTAGGGCCCTAAACGTCAAAACTTGGCTATATTCTCGAGGACAACGCTAGTAAGTCCGTCCCACAACGTCGCTTGGGGCTGTGGTCGTGGTTCCATGGTTCGTAGGCGGCTAGAAGGGTCCACTGAAAGCTTAACAACCAGTAGTGGCTCGTATGCGCAAAGGCCGAATGCTCATAGACAGCAGATGAAGTTCGAAGACAAATTCGTGTACTTCATCGACAAATGACGTATTAGCTACCACGCACACGGAGACGAACGGCCTGCGGGTCCTGATAATATATCTGACTCAATACAGTTCATACTCGGGTAAGATCTCCGAGACATCGCCCACTCGCCTTTGCGGGTCAACACCTTGGTGGACTACTCAACGGCGTCGGGTTGAATCAGCTTCGGCTTGGGCGATGCTGCACCAATGTTGGCCGGGCCCTGACTCTTGTATCATGCCATCTTTTTTGACGATCTTTATTGCGGGATGCATCTACTGTAGAATGTTTGATGCTGGTTTCTGAGTAGATGACGTCTGAAACGGCAAGACTCTCAGCACCGCCTTCTCCTCGCTCGAGCCCCTCTCGACACGAATATCCAGAGGTCGGCGTCGCCATCTCCTCTTGGCCCCCGCGGAAATTCGTAACAGGGTGACGACGAGGTCAACGAATAGGTTGCCGCGGCACGGGAGGAGTTTTAAGCTTCCTGGGCCGCAGCAGTGGGCCAGCCGCCGGCGGGCGCAACTCGGGAGGTACCAACCCGCCCTCCTGACGCCGCAGATCAAACATGAAACGTGGAGCGTTGCCCCATCTCTGACCGGCCGACCATCGGCTGACAGGCACCGGCAGGGCTGATCGTCCGGAATTTGTCCAAGCTGAGAATGTTGACAGTCGAAATTGTATGCAGAAAGGAGGCTCCAGGAGTCGCACCCGTAACAATCCGCTTTTGCTGCCTTTCTGCGTGGAACCCAGCTGGACGGCAAGCTGCGCGTTTATCGGCCGCCGGTGAAGTGAATCTGTGAACCACAAAAGTCTACACAGCGCTAAATCTGTTTCCCTCCGTGTCTCTGCCGCAATTTTGCCAAGATTGCAGTGATGGGCGTCACTTCCAGAAGCATTGTCAAGCATGGTCAAGCACTGCGTGATCTTCTTCTTGTCGCTTTCAGAATTTGGTTCGCCGTTCCTTGGCAGCCTGAGTATTCGTCGATCACACAAGTGCCACAAAACTCGGCAAAGCCAGATCAAGTCATCTTCTTGATATTTAAATCGTCCTAATGGAGTCATGTTTACTTTGTTCCCGGGTCCTCAGCCTCGTCCCATTCTTTAAGAGGTGAGTCTAGTCGGGTCGTCCCTCTCTGATCTTCTGACATTGTAAACATCAGACTAACCGTGGTCCAGCTGTGCTCCCTTCATTCACTTCGTACAATACTAGTCCCGGAGACTCTCTTTAACCCAATACATATTTATTCAAAATGAAGCTGTCACTCACCGTCATCACTCTCTTGGCCGGCTTCGCCGTCGCCCTGCCTCAGAACAAGGGTCAAAACAACAATGGTCAAAACAACCAAAACAACAACGGCGGCAACAACCAGGATGCCGCGGCAGCAGACGATGATGTGAATGCGGCTGCCAACGATGGCTCCGGTGGTGTGGCCGCCGCTGCCAAGGCAGAGGCAGCAATTCTCTTGACCGAGAACGGTGATGGTACGTGACGGACCCGAAAAGAATTCCTCTTCATTCCAACCGACTTCGGTTAGTAGATGATCAAAGCTGACTAGTGTGTTCTTTCCAGCCGGTGCCGCTGACTCTGGTCCCGACTTCGAGAAGGCAGTCCAGGCCATCTCGGACTCTGGCAACCAGGATGACCTTGACACTCTGGAGGCCGCTGGCATCGATGTTGATGCAGCCCTCGGCGGAAATGGTGGCGGTGGAAACGCGGACGACGCCAATGCTAATGGAAACGGCCAGAATGCCCAGCAAGGCCAGAATGGCCAGAATGCCCAGCAGGGCCAGAACGGCAAGAACAACTAAGTCGGGCCCCCCGATGACGACGAGTAGGACCGTCGGCGCTCGAGGCTGACAGCTTTTCCTTATTTCTTATATAGCTGGTACGCGGAGCTCAAGGAAAGATTGACCTGGAGTTAACCCGTCCATTCATTTAATATAGAGTGGCCAGTCATTAATGATACCTATCTGTGCCGTCCATGTTCCTTAGCCTACCCAGGTAGCCTACCCAGGTAGCCTACCCTGGTAGGTTACCACTGCACACTGGCGTCTCCGTGTCTGGCCGTAGCCCTGCCGAAGGAACGATCTTGACGGGCATGTCATCTTGAATTATTTGCACAAGCTCTCCCGGCGGGTGATTGACATCACAACTAACTTGAGTAGGACAAGCCAGAGTAGGGATTTATCAGCAATCTTGATGGCTCTTGCGGCATCTTAGTGTTTCAGGCCCCTTAACATGATGAATCGATCGACAAAAACTTCTTTAGCTGAACTCACTGCCTTCTGGCCATTCTCCTGCCAAAAAAAAAACCCATCTTATCCATCCTCATTTGGTTATTCTCGACTCGCTGGTGTCTACCCCACTTTGTAAAAGAGGCAGGCAAGGATTCTGGATACCTACGACCTCCAAATGCAAGCCGTCCAGCCTAAGCACCCGAGGCAGACAAGCTTCTAATACAGGGCTGCCTGGGACAGAAGCACAGAGTCAATATAACAATTGATAAATTTATGAGCTTAAGGCGTCTGGAATTAAATGTGACTCTCAGGGTTTCGGAATAGACAGACAGAAAATAGTGCCATAGTACGGGTTGGTGGACACGCGGGAAATGCCACAAGCCAGCCAGGCTGACTTCAGGTATCATGTGAGATATAATCAAATCCTGCACGTGGACTTTCGAAGCGTCTAAATGCGCTTGTGGCTCTGTTATATCTGTCAGGTCTTCATACTCGTCATGTGGGCTCCTGAGAGTGGCCACACTCAGGCCATCCGATCTATACTACCTCAAAGTACTATCGACTCTTGTCCTCTCGTCCCTTCTTCCGTTCCGACTGCCAACCCATGTCGCGAACTGTGTGGACTCGCGAGGAGCTTCCGCGCAAACTGCGCTGCGGGATCATGCTTTGCCATCGTCTTGTCAAAGTTTGCGAGGTTGGACTCGCTCGCAAGCGTCACGTTTTGAGAGTTGTAGTAACGCAGTGGCGATTTTGGTGCCACGTTGGCGGCAGTCTCGCCGGTCCAGGCGCCCGCAACGTTCAGATCCTCTCAATGTACGCGTCAGCTTTCGAGCAAGGGACGATCGGCTCGACAATCACGCGCCCAGGGGGACACTCGCAGCACGAATATCGCAAATCACCATTGAAAGTTCTCCATAAGATGACGAGCACGGCTCTATACCTTTCTCGGGGCTCTCGGCGAGGTCGAATTCCGAGGCGGGATCCACGGCAAAGTCATGATATTTCTATACTACATACATTGCCACATTCCGACCTCTCCAAATTTCCATCGACATATGCGTGAGAAGCACAAGAAGGCTAGGCTTGTCTGTAACAAGTGTTGAAAAGACCTTTTTAGGACAGACTACGTGAAAACCCACCGGTGTTCAAGGGAAGACTTCGAGTGCTAGAGCCAGGGCCGTCAAACAAAGATGATCTTGCAAGAGCACGTTATGATTCGGTAGGCACTGAGTCTAGCAATTGATATGAAAAATTCAGAAGTACCCTGCAGTGAAAGATTATGAGTGCCGTTTGCCGTGTTCTAGACATTCTGGAGAAGTTGAATCGCATTGAAGATCAAGGGGGAGGTGGCCAAGGTGGAGCCGCGCCGGAGCATGGTAGTCTCCTGCCTGAACCGTGAGGTCAGTAAGGAAACGTAAAGGAGTCAGACTGGTGCAAAGATGAATTTAGAAAAAACTGATCAAGAAATCTCTACACGATGCCTTCTGAATCACTGAATATCGACTGGGAAATCACCCTTCTTTCACGGTCGAATAGCCCCACCTCCAAACCAAGCATAACTAACAAAGCCGTCGTGATCATTACACGAAATTGACCGCTTACTCAGATTGAGTGGACTTCACCAATGTACAAAAGCATGAGGCCCATGATTTCATCCTTGCTGTGGTTTCCACTGCGTCGAGACAGGGCGGACCCCGAGGCCACCGAGCGCGCTGCGTCGCTCGGCCGGATTACTCGGCCGAGACCGCCAAGCCAAATAAATGTACGAGAGCGTATAAATAGCGAGGGTATCTCAAATACAGTTCAATAGTAAGCTTTGTGCATGGCAATTAACCCTGCTGAATGCCTTGCCAACACTATTTCCAAATCCAGTATTTTGTAACTATACGCGGCAAACATTCAAGAGACGAATAACGGGGGTGCACCCGATTCCGAACACACCCCTTCCCGAACACTCGCTTTTTGGTGCAAACACACTATAAGACACCCCCTTTTGATTCTCCACTATTAAATCTAACTAAATTCCCCAACCCTAACCCTGAGTTCAAAATATAAGTTTTTTACTTATATTTTATATTAAAAATATTTTTAAAATTAAGTCTTTATATTATTAATTTTAAAATAATTTTTAAAGTTAATATTTTTAAAATATTAAGAAATGCTAATATTTTATATTATAATATTAATACTTTATTTTTATTTAATATTTTATTAATAAAATTAAATAGAATTTTACTTTTTTTTAAAAAAACTTTATTAATAATATATATTATTTAATATATATATAACTTTTATTATATATATTTTCTTTTATATATAAATCTTAAATTTAAAATTTCTTTATATGAATTTATATAAGGAAATTATAAAAGTATTATTATTTATATAAATAAAATATATAATTATTAAAAAGGCTTATATTTATATTCTTTAATATTTTATATATAATATAAATTTTTTTAATAATTTTTAATATTAAAATATAATAAATAATAATTAATTTAAGTAATGTTATAAACTCTTAATATTTTATTAGTAAATCTTAATATTTTCAAATCTTTAACTTTAAAAATATTTTTAAAAATATTCCTATTTATTTATAATTTAATTATATTTATTATATTAAATTATAATTAAATCAATATATGTATTATTAAAACTGGGTTATAAGATTTAATTTAGATTTATTAAAGAGAGGTTGAAAAGTAGGTGTCTTATAGTGTGTTTGCACCAAAAGGCGAGTGTTCGGGAAGGGGTGTGTTCGGAATCAGGTGCACCCCCGTTAATGAAAAGAGAGGTCGGAGCCCGTGATGTCCGACAAGAGAAAGCTGCTCGGCCTCCGCAACCAAACCACGGAAGGAGTTTTGATATGCCATCAGGACGCCTATAAAATGAGCGTCCCAACTTCATTGGAAAATAATGCGTTCGCATCAGCAAGACATCAATTCGACTCCTAGGGTCTGTTCTAGACTGTGATATCAATATTCATCAACTTCGCCGGCGAGATGTTAAACACGTCAACTCCCGGGCCTGGGCATGCCATCCGAATAGTTGTTGCAGCCCTGGCCATAACCGGAATAATTCTTCCAGTCGGGGGAGCCACTGTGACGCCTAGAGACCCGCGAGACTGTCTTGTCAAAGTGGTCGACGGTCAAACTTCGCAGGTGAAATTCGCCGACGAGGCCAAGTTCCAGGAAACGGACGTCCGCCCATACAACCTCAACCTCCAGTACGAGCCCTTCGCGGTTACGTACCCAAAATCCACGAATCAGACCGCAGCTATAGTTCAATGTGCTGCTTCGTACGGGCGCAAAGTTCAAGCCAGGAGTGGTGGGCACGATTACACAAACAAAGGTATTTCAACTCAGGTCCCTCAACGGTGTGGTGTTGAGACTAAATTTTGTAACCCTCGGCGGTGCCAATGGAGCCATTGTGGTCGACATGATGTATCTCTCCAATGTCCAAGTCAACTCAGTGGGGCTCGCTCAAGTAGGCTCAGGAAACAAGCTGAAGGACGTCGCCAAGAAGCTGCACGCCGCCAATGGGAGATATATGCCCCACGGATCTTCTCCCACCGTCGGCATTGGGGGACACGCTACGGTCGGTGGCCTTGGGCTGCATTCCCGCCTCGAAGGCACGACCCTGGACACCTTACAAGAGGCGGAAGTGGTTCTCGCAAACGGAACTGTTGTGCGCACGTCCTCAGCCGAGCATCCGGACCTTTTCTGGGCCATCCGTGGGGCCGGCGCCAGCTTCGGGATCGTAACCCAGTTCACGTTCCAAACCAAACCAGAACCCAAAGAAGTTCTCAACTTTGGTTTTACCGTCGGGTCCACAAGTCCGGCATCTCTGTCCGCGTCATTCAAAGCCTATCATCAAACCACGAATGACATCAATCTCGACCGTCGCTTCTCTGCCGCCGTGGTTGTCTTGAAGGATCAATTCCAGATCAATGGGGCCTTTTTTGGCCCAGAATCCGACTTCAACCGCATGAACCTGGAGGCACGCATCCCTGGCATCACCAAGCGTACGGTCGTGGCAGGACTGAATTGGATGGAGCACATGAATCGCACTTTTGACAGCATTGCCTCCATATTTCCCGCCCAGTCCTACTTTGCAGCGCTGGATACATCCATTTTCCGCTCGACCCTCCCCAGCAATACGAGCATCGACAACATGTTCCAGCACATCCAGACTGCTGATGCCGGATCTAATAGGTGGTTTGTCCTGATTGACCTATATGGAGGGGCGGTCGGCGACGTTGCCATCGATGCGACCTCTCTGCCCCATCGCGAAACGTCGTACTTCTTCACCCCATACGCAACCACCGAGTCACCCACCAACCAGACAACGCGCACATTTATCGAGAAAGCGGTCCTCGAGATGCAGGGCAACGAGCCTGAAAAGTATCTGTCGTACGCCGGCTACACCAGCCTACCAAATGGCTTTGTACCACAGGAGAAGTATTGGGGCCCGAATCTCGTGCGGCTGCAGCAGATCAAGGCTTCTGTTGACCCAAATGATGTGTTCTCAACGCCGTATGGCGTCAAAGCTGCCTGATTGCGCTTGAGATGAAGCATACAGGGTTGCGCGCACCAGATACAACACTGCTTGCATTATAATCATTTTGGGGACTTTTTGCATGGATGAATGACAGGGAATGAAATTTCAACGACGGATTACTGGGTGTTTATTTGACATTGCTAATGTATGCCTGCTTTTGCACAGTTCATCAAAGGACCTAGTCCATTAATAGTTACGTCCTGTCCATTCTAAAAAATCATGCTCAGAACTCACGGCCCTGCAGAACTGCTTTGGTTCTACACCAGGCCAGGTTTGGATAGTGATGGGTGATGAGTAGACAACAAATTAGTGCCAGGACTCGGAGATATTTGCCTTCCCCGCTCTCCTCCCGTGTGGCTCTGGCTTCGTCGTCACGCCGCCCTCGGTCCAGCCTCTGGGCGCCTCTTGTTGGCGGTCGGCTATGCCAGGTTAGGCCTCCCTGGTCATGCCACTATTTCCACACGTCCAGCTGCGAGGCACGACCCCCAAGCCGGTTCGCAGCCGGCGACTGTTCTGCCGGAGGTATGTAGGAAGTTGAAACATTAGTGTCAAATCGATGCTGTCCCCAAATTCTACTTAGAGCTGCACGGTATCAATTTGAGATTGAACAATCATTTGTATTTTACTATGTGAACTGAAGAGAAGACTTGGGACGTGTACAGGCCTTCCTCCAGATGAGGACGAAATTTACCTCACAAAGATCTCCGGAGGAGAATTGTTCGAGGGCTTTCAGGCGGAGGTGTAGTCCGTCAATCCCCGGGGCTGGTATCTAAGTAAGTGACGCAGACGTGGTGACATCTGTCGTCTGATGCTGCTGCGAAACTTCCTGGAAGATACGTGATTTCATTGCCGCATCAGCCGTGCCCGCGCGGTCATTGAACACTTCGTCCATCTCCTCGAGCGTCTTGCCGTTCGTCTCCGGCACGCAGAACCAAGTCCACACACAGCTGAGCAGGCAGAAGACCGCGAAGAAGACGTACGCGCCGAAACCCGTCTCCTGCACAAGCGGCGGCGTGATCAGGCCGATGATGAAGTTCCAGAGCCAATTGTTGCAGGTGGAGATGGCGACACCCTTCGCGCGAAGCGAGGAGGGGAAAACTTCGGATGGCATGGCCCACGGGACGGGTCCCCAGCTGGCACCGAATGCTATCATATAAGCCAGTAGAAATGCGACGCTGACCCAGCCCTGAGGAGGAGAGATTCAGTAAATGCGGCCCATGAAGCAAATTATCAGGTCCTAGGGGAGCAACTTACCTCGGTGACATGCTTTGTCCAGTCATAGGAGAACTTGCCCACGAGGATGGCGATAATAAAGTGTGCGAAGAACATGCAAGCACTTCCAACCAGCAGGATCTTCCGGCGCCCAAAACGGTCCATGGTCCACAGACTACTAACGACGCCGACCAGCTGCGAGATGTTTAACACCCCGGACATGATGAGCTGCATATCGATGTTGAGTCCCATGGTTGCGAACAGAGACGGGCTGTAGTAAATCAAGGCGTTAATTCCAACCATCTGCTGGAAAAACATGAGGCCAGCGCCAACGTGAGTCCGGCGAATGCACCCAGCGCGGAGGCAGTCGGTCCAAGAGACGATCTCAAGCTTGATGAGGCTGGTCTTGTCGCTGCTCCCGGCGAGCGTTGGGTGTCGTTCGGCCATGACGGCCTTTTGGAACCTCGCCTCGGCCAGGATGTCCATCCACTCCCGCCGGACACGGTAGTCCGTGTCGGGGAGTGCACGGAGCTTTGCGAGTGACCGCAACGCCGCGTCCTCGTGTCCCTTGGAGGCAAGCCACCTGGGCGAGTACGGGAGCAAGATGGCGCCGAAGCCAAGAAGGATTCCGGGGAGGATTTGTAGTAGGAATGGTAGCTGCCATGACCAGTGGTTGGGGATGACGCGCGTGCCGTATGTGATCCAAAACGCCACCACGATGCCGAAGACGATCGAGAGCTCTTCAAACACAAGGAGGGAGCCACGGATTTCTGGCGGGGAGATTTCGGAGATGTAAACTGGTACAACCATCGAGAGCCTGGGAACATTGGAAAAGTCAGCCAAGCAAGGACATTTGATAATACAAGACGGCAGTTGAGGCATCTTCTAAGCTGGCTGACCTTCTTGGTGTCGTTCTCAAGAGGGAAAAAAACAGACACACAAGACACTTTTCGTTACAAGGGGCGGCAGCGAACTCACATTCCAATGCCCAATCCTCCTATAAACCTGCCACCCACCAGCATGCCGTAGTCGACAGCTGAAGTCTGGAGTGCACTCCCAATACAAAATATGACGACAGCCACCATGATCGACCGCTTCCTCGACAGCCAGTCCGCGACCCAACCCATATTCAGGGCGCCGATCAGGGCACCGAGGGTAATCATGGCCGTCATGAGGCCCTTCTTGAACCCGGCGCCGGCCGCGGTGTCCGAGACGTCGGGGAACCTGTCGAGGAAGGATTCCATCGTGAGCGTCACCGAGATGACGCCCTGGTCGTAGCCAAAGAGGAAGCCGCCAATGGCGGAGAAGGCGGCACAGAGGGTGACATAGCGCGTCGCGAAGATGCCCCGGAAGCCAGAGGGCCCATAGGGTTCTACGACGGCGGCGGTCGTCTCTGTCTTGTAGGCCGACTCCTGGTGTGCTACGTCGGCTGCGTCGTCGATCATGGACTTGCCGTTGGGTGACGTGTGCTCAGCAGGAGCCACATCTTCTTTTCCCTGGTTTGCCATTGTACTCGTGGCCTAGATGGTGAGCCCGCGGACAAGAGTGAGGATATCGTCAAGCGAGGAAGGATCGTTTTGTGAAACCTGGCATATGCCCTGGATTTATAGACTGCGTAACACCAGGTACAGATCATGGTCGAATTCGGATTCAAGCCGTGGGTAAAACCTCTTCCGTCTGTGTGTCTCGGCAGAGGGGGGAAAGGCGTCAATATCATGGGGTGTGGGGATCCTCCCCCAAGTATCCGGGGAAGTGTGGGGAGGCGTTGGAGATTGTGGAGTATATTTGATCAAATCCGGTAATTTGATCTCGATCAGCTGCTGGTTGAAGCCCAATGTCTGAGACGTACTTTGTAAATCCCCTGGCCGCAATAGGCTGTCCTTCCCGAAAGTGGGTTTTATTCCCCGCCATTTCTTGGAAGCCTTATGCCGACAGCATAGTTCGCCGATAATGACCACAACTTGTCATGTCAATGCTACTCCTCCCAGGTCCAGCCAGGTCAGACACGTAACTTTTCTTATCTAGTTCTACCAAGACAATCCACTTGTCTATGTCATACATGCGAGCCATTTCTTGAAGGATCCATCCTTGGGAAGACCCGTTCCTCCGTGAAATGCGTGGGCTGACCAAGCTGACCATGTTTGAACACGACGGACTCGGACCTTGAATACGTCGGATGTGAGGATTGGAAATGCCGCACTACTTAACAAGGGTCGACTACCGTTCCGATCACCCTTGAGACGGCGCGCTCCGCCCGCTACGGTAGCTACAGCCACTAATAAAAGGTTAAAATCATCTAGGATGCTATGGATAAGACAGTGCGGTCTATATAGCTATGCTGCCACATCCCCCCTGCTTCGTCTCTAGAGACTGATTCCAGCGAAACAGAACGTGGGGCTCTAGTCGGGGAAGGAAAGTTCTAGAGGGACAGGGATCACCCACTCGCTCATAGACTTCTGCTTGGGCGCCGAGCGGTTGCCGACTCAGTCGACACATTCCATACGGATTAGCCTGAACTCGGCATTACCTGGGCTCGAATAATAATCGTCACTATGAGTCCTATTTGTTTCAAATAATCAAGATGGGAGCTCGCTCATAGCTTGAACACACGGTGGATGGCATTGGGGCGCGCTATTAACTAGAGTTGAAAACGAACAGGACAGCTACAGATTAATTGGAAGAGACTTTGACCTCAACCTTTTATGCTAATGTACTTGTTTCTCTACACGACTTCAAGCGAATCGACTAAGCTCAAAATTAGACAGCGCCGGATCACTGACGCCCGTCAGAATCTGCTGGCTCAGTAACTGACCCACGATGGCCGCGTTTGTAACCCCGGAGTGCATAACGGCAAGAGTAAGGCCATCCAGTCCCGTCGACCCAAGAATTGGCAAGCCATCCTCCGGCGTCGGTCTGTATCCCACGGTGTAATAATCAAACTCCAGCTCATCGCCCCCTTGCACCGCCGCCTGAACCCTACCGAACAGCTCGTCGGCCGTCTTCTGTGGGTCGTCGCCGGGGTCCCCGCCCGAGAACTCGGACCCGGACCGGATGCGGCCGCCGAGCGTCTGCCGCAGGTGCAGCTGCTCCGCGTTGACGATGCCATTCAGCAGCCCCGCCTGCGTCGGCTTCGAGTTGACCAGCAGGCCCGCCACGCCCGTCACAGGCAGGGTGACGTTCTCGGCAGCCAGCAGCGGCACGCTGCCCACGCCCGCCGCGAGGACGACGTGGTCGGCGCGGGCCTCCACGCCGCCGGCCGTGACGACGCCCGAGATGCGGCCGTCCTGCTTGAGGAAGCCGGTGACCTTGTCGGTCAGCAGCGTGGCGCCCCTGGCCTCGGCGTCGGCGATGAGCTGTCGCGCCGCGACGTGGGCCTCGATTGCGCCCTCCTCGGCGACGTGGAGCCCCCATTCCGGCAGGATGCTGTCCTGCAGGGTGGGCTCGCGCTGCTGGATCTCGGTCCGGTTCACGCGCACGATGTCGTAGCCCCAGGCCGAATGCTCGTCGAGGTAGGCCTCGAGCTCGTCGGGCGACATGTTCCAGTTGAGCGACCCGCCCCAGTGGATAGGGAGGTCCGGCAGCTCGGCGGCTATCTCCCTCCATCGTTCCATCGAGCGTCGCCGGAAGTCATAGTAGAACTTGGCTAGTGCCTGTTAATCACCTGCTATGGGTCTCAAAAGTGATGCATTTTGGTACACTCCAAACATAAAAGACCGGCAACGGTAAGAGGAGAAGAATGGTGCTTACGGTTGCCGGCGGCCGCATTGAGCCAGGCGAACGAGTTAGGCGTCGCCGTGCCGCCAATGTCTTCGGCCACGATGGTTACGTTCGCCTCGTGGGACAGGTGCCAGGCGATGGAGGCGCCGACGATACCGCCGCCGACGACGGCGATGTTTGGGCTGCTTTGGACGCTCATCTCTGATCCGCCGGAGGTGAGGGGAGTTTGTGCACTCATTTCTTTGGCACCGGCAAGTGGTGGAACGGGGTATCGACTGGTAGAGTACTTATACACCAAAGTCTTGTTCTTGGCGTTGGAGTAGATCCTGTCCCAGGCAAGAAGGTCGAGCAGTTCGTGAAGTCAATGTTACTCCGGTTTCGGTGTGAATGTTGAACAATATGCTGCCGCCATGGTGTGATACCAAGAGTTCCCCGCAGATAAGACCCGAGTTGATCGATTGCGGCTGCTGAATGTTGTGGATGCTGTGAGCGTCCGGGGCAGGTGCGCAAACGTCCACTGACATGATAACTTTGGAAGCATGCATAAGCCGTGGTTGTTTGGCGTGATACTACTTCTAATTAAGTAATTGGACACCCCATGGACTCAACACAAAAAGCCTGACCGCATCGATTTTCTAACCTGCAAAACAGGGTACGGTATATGCTGAAATGCGACCTCGTTTCGAGAGAGGCTAGATGATGTGATGTGATGCGAGACTTGCCGGTGTCTGTCCTCTTGCGAATATTCGGCTGCAGTTGTTGACGATGACATTGATCAACCTTGATGTGGGAATGCCAAAGACGGGCTGGTCTGTGCTGTTTCAGCTTTGCGTCATCCTAAAACTTGGCTCTTCAAACCCGCTACTCCCTTCTCACCGCTGGCCGGTGGATAGATCAAGGATCGGAAGCCACGACTGCAAGTGTATATATAGTAAACGAGGAGACCTTCCGAATTCTCGAGACGAAGAGCGTCGGCCTTGCTGCGAATCAGCAACTGTCAGGCGACCACCGCTAGCCTGCCCGGAACACAGGTGGCCGAGACAGCAATGAGGTGCCTTCGGCAATTGGCAGGTGTCTTCCGTCTGGGCTGCAATAAGGGCAAAAGGGACACGGAAGTCCTCAGGTACAAAAGCACCAAGCCGGGGAAAGCATTGGAGCCTGGTACAGAGTTGCGAATCCTCTGCGTGGGGGACTCCATAACAGTCGGCTTCCTCAGCGACGAGGATGGCGGCGACGGAAACGGCTACAGGCTGAGGTTGCTTGATGATCTGTCCCGTAAGAAATCTTCTGTTCTTTAAGGCAACAGTCAATAGGTAGCTGACTGAGACTATCATTACTGCAGAGGACCAGGTCGTATACGCTGGGACAGAGACAGCTGGTACGATGAAAGACGGCTACTTTGTAAGTCAACTTGCTAGTTACCTTGACAGTCCAGGACACATCTAATACTCCCCCTACTGTTGCAGGCGGCCTGGTCAGGCAAGACAATCCAATTCATCACGGATAACGTGGGACCATCACTCACCCAGAGACCGAACATCGTCTTGGTCCACGCTGGGACCAACGACATGAATTCAAGCAGTGCCATCTCCACTGAAGGAAATGACCCGGCTGCTGCCACGGAGCGCCTTGGTCTGCTCGTCGACAGGATCACAGACGCCTGTCCCGATGCAGTCGTCCTAGTCGCCATGATCATCGGCACCTGGGATCAGGCCCAGGCACACAGGACCCGCCAGTTCGACGCGCTCATCCCTGGCTTGGTGAGACAGCGACGTGACGCGGGCAAGCGGGTGTTGGCTGTGGATTTTTCGAGTTTTTCGACCAAGCTCCTGCGAGATGGTGTGCACCCTACCAACGAAGGTTATCATGTGTTCGGGGACTATTGGTATGACTTTGTCACTCAGATCCCGGTGGAGTGGATTCAGCCTCCGGTTGGTAATGATCCGGACCGCTGGTGAGCAGATCCATTAAAAATATGTTTTCAAGACCTTCCGCTTTGTGGCCTGCCTAGATGTCTTGTATTGCATTTCTGGGACCAGCAGAGGTCACCATTTGGGCTGAGCCATAGCAGATGCTTCGAGCCGGGGACACGATATTTTACAAGAGACATGATAGGCTTTTGCGAAAATTCTACGCATGGATTAGAGTCCTCTACTAGAGCGGAATTATACTTCAAGAGGTAGCAAATTGGGAAGTTTGATTTACATGAGACAAAGTATCATCAATTTATTGTCATCCACTATAGCTACTTGAGCATATAGCGAATAGATACTGAAGTGGTCAAGAAAACGCGGTCACAGTTTGTATGCATAGATTCAAGTCCATGGAACTGCACGAGACATGTTACTTTTCCCATTCCTCTGCAGGATTCAATGATCAGTCTCCCTTTCTTCTTCTGGGAGGGGAAGGGAGGTAAACCACTGGGAGGGTTACATTTACTGTGAGATACTTGACTCTCTATTTCCAGAGTAAGACACTGGAAGGATAGATAAACAGTTCACAATAGTGATGGATTTACATCCTTGTTACATTGACTAGTTTACAGAGAGTAGATAAACTCAGGGTTCTCCCTGTCCGTCAAATCAAAGAACTCCTGTCCCTCTATCTTGACATAGCCTGGCTGGGCCCTGAGCTCTGCCTTCTTCTTGTTTTGATACCGGCACCAGCAGTAGATGAATCCAACATCCAACAGGCTGACCACGTAGCACACGACGATGGTGATCTCCGCAGGCCTGTACTGCGGCGCATCCTTCTCGCGGAAGACCTGCGGCCCGATGATGTTCCCCACGCAGTATCCGATCAGGTACATGGCAGCCACGGTGGTCTTCTTGGTCCAACCGGCGACATTGGTCGAGATGAGGGAGAGTATGGCGACGAACGGCGTGGGGCTGGCCTGGGTGAGGTAATAGCCGATAAGCCGGCCGATGCTGTGGTTGTTGTCGAGGCAGGTGATGAGCAGCATCCCCAAAATGGCGAGGATCATGCCGGATGTGCATACTAGGAGTCGGTTTCCGAGGCGGTCACCCACGATACCACAGACGACGAGGGCGATGACCTGCCAAGAAATGTCAGCAAGCCACAGGGGGGGCATGAGAAAGCTTGTGTGGGCTTGGAAAAGCTTGGCTTCTTGGACGGGAGGGACTAAGAGCAAGAACACACCTCGACCGCTCCACCAGGAGTTCCCAGCAGCAAGGACTGCTCGTTCGTGAAGCCGAACGACACGATGAGCTGGCTGAAGAAGTTGCTTATCCCGCCGTTGGGTATGTCCGCGACAAGACTGTAGAACACAAAAGCCCAGACCATAGGGTCCGTTAGGGCTTCCTTGAACTGATAGAGCTTGAAATGCTTGTTACCCACACCCTGCTGATTCACCCTGATGCGCTCAATAGCCAGGACCTTCTCTTTCTCTGTGAGGAATCGGGCGTTCATCTGGTTATCGGGCATAACGAAGAGGAAGATGGTGCCAATGAAAGCAGTAAACAGCCCTATAACCAAGAATAACAGCTGCCACGATTCAATGGCAACAGGGTTCTTGGCCGTGCCGACTGCAATCCCGTATGCGACAAACCCACCGAGGATCTGGCCCCAACCGTTGAAAGAGAACCATATGCCGGTCCTGGCGCCTTGCTCCTTGGTGGTATACCACTGCGACGTGAAGAGGGCAAAACCGGCTAGGTGTTGTTAGCTATCCATTGCACAGCTCAAAGCCCAATTAAAGAGGGCCCAGAAGAAGATTCCTAAAAGGAAATACAGGTCATGATGTCTATACGTACGGGTGACGGCAGCTTCAAAGACACCGAGGAAGAAGCGCACAGTCATGGCACCGGCAAAGTTCTTGGTGGCGGCCATGCAGCAGAGGACTAACCCCCACATGATGACATTGAAGGCGCTCCATTTCCCGAGGGGCAGCCGCTGCAGCAGGCGGTTGGTCGGATACTCCCAGAACAGGTATCCGAAGTAGAACATGGACCCGATCCAGCTGTACTGGTGGCCGGACAGGCCGATGTCCTGCTTCAGGCCCATGATGGAGGCGTAGGAGACGGTGGTCTTGTCGAGGTAGTTGAGGCCGTAGACCAGGCACAGCAGGGGCATGAGGTTCCAGTCGATCTTCCTCAGCAGCTTGCGCTCGTCCTCCGGGGTGAGCTCGAAGACCTCGCCGTTCTCGCCCTGGAGGACCTTGAGGGCCTCGTCGGCATCGTTGCGGTCGGCGTGCTTGAGGACCGTGCCGATCTTCTCGTCGTTCCCGGACACTTCGGTGCCCTTCTCAGGGGACTTCTCAATGTCAGACATGGTGGAGTGCTGCCAGAAGCGAGGAAGGTGGATGAAGAGAGGGGGTAGACATTTTGGAGCGGGAGAGGCGCAGATCGGAGTGATGTATTTATCATTGGTGTATTACTCAATACCATCATAGGAATTTAGTGGAAAAGGCCCGGGACATGCTTGGCTTCTTATCGCGCCGGCAGATTGTCCAGACGTCACATCCCGTCTGACTGATTTGAATGAAGTAGGGATGGGGCAAGCTCCGGGGTAGCAAGGTGGGTGCACGTATCGGGGCGTCGCGTTTATCTTGCAGTGCGCACGGAAGTCGGGCCATGGGTGGCATGTTGGCTTATCAAGAGAGTAGTCTACATATTTGTTGATACATGGATACCAACCATATAGTACACCCATGCCTCTGTGGACCATAATCATTGATACAATATAGCGAACTCGGATGGCTTGAATCGCAGCGCAAAAAGACTGTGTCTGTTCCCCCAGCAGCGCAGGGTTTGGTTTGGGAAAGGGCATGGGAGTTCGCCGGGCTGTCTGCGGGGTAAGCAACCTACAAAACTTGTGTAAGAGCGTCTGTCTATACAGGGGAGGTGAAACTATGTGTGGAAAACAAGCATTGGCTGCGTGACACGAAGTGATCCTTTTGGAGATTGGAGATGGAGGTGGAGAGATGGGACCGCTGCAGTTGCCGGGCGAGTGCCGGTTAGAAATCCACTCAAGTAACGGTTTACCTGCTTTGACAGGGGGAACACTCACTGTTCATAGTAGGTATCCAACTAACACGCACTGCCATGGATTGCTCACGAAAATTGTCAGTAGGGTACTTTTGACCCTATACTGCCTGCCTATCAGCTTCGAGTGCTTCCTTCCAGACCACTACCATCATCAATATTCAACGTGAACCTCGATCGTAGCAGCCGGACTCGGTACTCATTTCCCTGCGAGGAACCACAACATGATAGATTCTATCTTCAAAAACGCACTCGGCCACTCCCTTCATCACCGTCCACGGTTTCCAATGTCTGAGAGCCAGCAGTCAGCCCCATCGACATTGACATCATCAACAGCGCTTGTATGTCTTCAAGATCTTCAATTTCTCGAGCACGCAGTTCTGGAAATGGGACCCGTCTCACGATAACCAGTATTATTGGATGCAACATCAAGATTGCAGACCACATTGCTACAGAGAACCAACAAATAGCACCATGCCGACAGAAACAGCCAGCACTCCAGACCAGAGCCTGCCCGGGGGGCATGAGCAGGCCCCCGTGGCCCTCCTTGAACAGAGATGTATGCCCTCTAGACGGGCTGCCGCCTCTCGAGCCAGCTGTAGCCCAAAGTTGTCCTAGATGGCCATCGCCATCGAAGCGTAATCCCACCAGGTCCCTTCTTCCTCTGCGCCGGCTGCTTCCGCGTTTTCTGCTCCCGCGCCTGGTGCTCCCTGCGCTGGTGCTTCCGCGGGTGGTACTCTTGGAGGTGGTTGCCTTGCGGGCACTCCTCCTGCGTGTGGTTGGCGGATCCGGTCACCGTCGTTGTCGTCGTCATCTTCCCCATCCTGCAGTCCATCGTTCAACACCCCTGGTCCACGACGTCGAGGCCTCTTTGGACGTCCCTGTCCCGGTGCGTCACCGTCCGCGTCCCTCTTTCGCCTCCTCTTGTCCTCGCTCACGGGGATATCCTCCGGCCGGAACTTGCGGAGCTTCGCCCCGGGCTCCTGGTAGCGGTCCGGGTCCTCCTCATCGAAGCGGCTCATCAGGTAATTCGACCACCTCTCGATGAAGCTGGGTGGCTCTATGTCTAGGTTCGCAATTTGGTCTTGATTGTCACCTTGATTGTCACCTTGATTGTCACCTTGATTGTTACCTTGTGGGATTCTTCTCGAGCTAGTCATGGCTGCAACGGGATTTCAAGGTCAGCACAATACACTCGACACCACTTTTCCTTCATGTGGAATGGGGAGATACGGGATCTTACCTCTGCCCATCTGCGCAAACATCCTATCTATTACCACCTGCTTCTGGTGCGGCGTGTCACCGATCAGGAAGTTCCTGTGGCCCGCCCTGAACTGGACCTTCTCGTCGATGTACGGCCTGGCCTTGGGCCGGTAGTACTTGGACGGCGTCGGGTCCTCGAGCTCGGGTTTCCAGATCAGGTCCGTGTCGACGTCCTTGTCGCGCGTGATCATGTCCTGCCTCCTCTCCGTCTGGAGCTTCAGCGGCCACCTGTTCACGCTGAAGAACTTCTTGACCTTGCCCCGGACCTCGGGCCTGGCCCAGCCCCAGACCTTGGGGCGGACCTTCTCGTCGTGCGGGTCCAGGTAGTCGTTCGCGCTGCGCGCCGGCCACAGCATGCTGTCCTTCTTGACGGCCTCCTTGATGATGTTGTCGCGGATGAGCTGGAGCGACGCTTCCGCGGTCAGGTTGTTGTCGTTCGCCTTGTCGTTTAGCGTCGCCTTGACGAGCCTCACGAGAGGGTTTGTGGGGGCATTGTTCCACTGGGTGATCCTGTCGAACTCGTTCTTGTAGTCACCGATGGCCCTCGACATCTCACCACTCGGCCTGGGCGGTTGTGTCTTCCATCGCTGCTCCAGGCTGTCGTCACCAGTGAACTTTGCCATGTAAACACCCCAGCGGTATGCAAGGACGAGGAAGTAATCCTCAACCCTCTGGTCCAGCGGACTGTTCTGGAGGCCCCTTCTGACGAGCGAGTGCCAGTTCCGCAAGCGATCGAACCGAGGAGCGAGGACCACGTCCTCGTTCCTCTCGTCGGGGCGGAGACGCCAGACCTCCTCAGGCGACGTCCACCTGACGAGCTGCTCTGGGTGGCAGGTGGGGATGGGGCGCATGACCCAGCCATAGCACCGCCAGTCTTCTTGATAACGGCAGCGTCCCTGGCTGTGGAGGCGCTCCAGCCACATCTGCACGTCGTGGGGGTAGAACCTGATCCTCCGGACGGGGCCGTCTGTCCTGTCGTGGATGTAGTCAATGAGATCCTCGACAGACACCTTTGTGTTGTTACATGGGAACAGCGGATCCGAGACGTCGCTGAAGATGCGGGCCAGCTTGTCGGCAAACAATATGAACAGGGACGCGCGGGGCTCCAGCTCCTGCGTCATCTCCGGTGTGATGGATTGGGTGAGCAGGAACCGAATCCAGTAGATCTCCATCCTGTCAAGGTCCCTCGGCGCCCCGCCCCTGACCAAGTCTCGTGGTCCAAGAGCAGCAGGGCCCCTTTCCTGCTGTCCGCCAACAGGGACGTAGTTCGAATCGAGGCCTTTCAGTCCTCGATCGTACAGCGTCTTCATATCCTTCAGAAGGTTCCGGGGGGCGATCTTCAGCTCTCGCTCAAACAACTTCCTCGTGGTCCTCATCTCCTTCAACATCTGCCGGTGGTACTCATCCTCAGCGCTCAGCCCGCTGTCGACGTAGGCGCCCCAGAGCGACGTGGGTGGCAGCACCGACGGCGCCCCTACCCCAGCCTGGCCAGGCGCAGATGCCGCGGGCAGACCGAAGCCCATGCGGCTGACGACCGCCTCGCGTGCCCTCACCATGTCCCTGTTCTGGTCCGCCCAGAACTTGGCCATGTTGGCCGTGAAGCCCTGGGGGTCGTTCTTGCCGTCCGTGGCCTGGAGATGCTGCGGCAGCAGCTTTCCCAGGTCGTACTTGCGCGACGGCCCGGCGCCGGTGTTCTTGCGCATGACTTCGACCTCGGCAGCCGAGAGCGGCAGGCGGACGCGGCGCCAGGGCGTGTTGGCGACCCGGTTCTCGTGGCTGCTGAACTGCCGCAGCGCAGCCTGCAGGCCGGCGCGGCGGACTGCCCTCTCCCGCGCGTAGCAGTCCTTGCCGTCCCCGAGCTTGGCTTCGTGGAAGAGTGTCCTGGTGAGAGTCCCGTTGCCCTCGAGCCGCGTGTCGATCCACCCCTGGAAGCCGACGCCGTCGCGGGCGATACACTGCTCGAACGTCTGTTCCTGCCTGAGAGCGGCGTTGTTCTGCGCAGGCGTCTGGAATTGACCGAGCCGCCACCACTCTTCTTCGTCTCGCGAGAGCCCTGCCTGCCTGTCCGACCGCTTTTCCTCGGTCAGCCCGGCTCGCCTCTCGACTTCGGTGAGCCACTGATCGTTGACAACCATCTCCGCCCGCGGGTGGGTGGGGAAATCCTCTGGCTGCAAGTGCTCGTTGTCCTTGTGGTCCCTGCCCAGGATGAGGGGCAGCTTGCCGTTATACTTGAGCCTGGGTTCCGGCGCAGTGATCATGTCGGCGGTGACGATCTTGTTTGGCGTGTTTGGCCCGTAATGGGTCGTTTCGAAGAGCTGGTGCGCCCGGATTTTCTCAAGCGCCTGCCGGACTAGAAGTGCCGATTCCGGGCCTACGACAGGGCCCTTACCACTCTCGATATCCTCCAATAATTCTCGTGCTTCTCTGACATATGTCTCCCAATGCATTTCGCGGTCGACGTCCCCTTCGTCGAGGAGTACAATGATTTCCCTGAGGCGCGTGCCGATGGGCGGTTGCACCTGGCCGCGCCAGATGAAAGAATTTTGCATGTCAGATGGTGATGGCTGCAAGGGAGGCGGCACGCTGCCGTCCTGCCTGGGAGTCCCAGGCGGGACGCCTCCAGGGGCTGGAGGCGGTGCGGTATCCCGGGGCGTGTTCCACGGAGTCATCGGCGGGACTCCGAGGTTACCTGTGCTTCCTGGCGGACCCCCTGTGGTCGTTGGCGGGATTTCGGGACCGGGTGGTGGCGGAACTCTATCACCTGGCGTTCTCTCGGGAGTCACCGGTGCAATTCCGGGGCCAGCTGGCGGCGGGACTGTGCCCGGTGGTTTAGGTCCGGCGGTGCCTGGTGTGGTACCGGCGGTCCCTGATGTACTTCCGTCAGTCACCGTTGTGGTTCCGACAGTGATAGGTGTAGGTCCGGGAGGCCCCTGAGGAGGTACACCGGGTGGTGTGGGTCCGGTAGTTATCGGTGGGTGAGTGGGTGCGACTGGCACCACTGGCGGAGCCACACCGAATGGCGTGGTCCCCGTAGTCACGGGCGGGTTACTGGTAGCAGTTGGTACCATGGGAGGAGGTCCACCGAATGGTGTCGTCCCGGTAGTCACGGGCGGGTCACTGGGAACAGTTGGCGGCACTGGTGGCAAGTCCGGGTACATGGGTAAGTCGGGGTACCTGATGGGGACGTCGACCACTGGGGCCGCTGGCCCGGGGCCCGGGGGTACACTGTTCGACCCTAGCTGGTTCCCAGACGATATTCCCGCCGGCGGCGGCGGCGGCACGTCCGATGGGAGATCCGGGGGCACGATCCCAGGCGGCACCCCGGAAGTTCCTCCGGGCTGGTCCGGCCTCAGGACATTCCCGGTACCGGTCTGGTTTGAAAGTGGCGGCGTGGGAATCCCAAATATGCTTGTGCCTGTTGGTGTAGTATTTTGCGTTCCCTGGGTGCCGGCGTTGTTGTCGACCGGGTCGTTGGTGATGGAGTTGTTGAATGGGGGTACATTGATCCCGGACGTGTTATCGGCCGGTACTCCCTGGTTGCCTCCCCCAGATGTTGTGCTTGTTTGTGGCACACGTTCAAAGCGATACCCGCCGAACGTGCTGGTCAATTGATATCGCTGGCGCTGGGCGGGCGACAACGCATCGAATCCCTCTTGGTTGAGAATGGACGGGCCCGGTTCGACCACAGGCAATGCAGGGAACAAATTGCCGCGCCCGATCTGGGAGATAAGGTGAAGTTGTCAGTACATATAGAGGCTGTGAAGGAGCACACCGCAGCCAGACAAGGTGGCAGCCGTTCCCTGCGGGACTTTGCTCTTAAGGCACGAAGTAGATAGTCACGAACCGTATTGCTGGGATTGTAGTGGCTCCGAGCCTCGTCATCGAGCGCAGGTATTCCTGACTGAACGAATTCGGTCGGTTCATACCCTTGGAAGACTTTCTGGGTGTAATTATCAAGGAACCACGCCTCATTGCCTATCCAGTGGTTACTCTTAAAATTTTGCGCAATGTATGCCCTGATTTCAAAGTCCGATCTGCCCTCGAAGTGGTTGAGGATGGCCTCCCAGTGGGCCCGTGCCACCGGCGTGAAGAGGTGTCCTTGATTTTGGATGTCGTTTCGAAGTTTCGCGACGAGCGCATCATCGAGCGGACGAAGCACCGGCGTCGCCATTTTGAGCGATAACCAGGGATCTTGCTATGCAAATACTCAACTGGTTATGACAGAAGGGTAGACCTTCCAAGATCATGCAACAGCCAAAGTGCGCCGTCGTCGTCTCAAAGAATGAGGCAGACAGACGGGAAACTGTACGGGCTGACCTCTTGTGCCCGCAAAAAAAGAAAGAAAAGCAAGAGCAAGGTAGGAAACAATCTCTCACACGGGGTGGGGGATCCCTTGCAATAGACATATTATCTGGTTGCACACTTTTGCACGCTTGCATGCATCGCGGGGACAATGACCGTGTCTTCTTCCCCGCCTAAACAGGTGAGCATTGAATCCGGCCTCTAAGAGCATGCCCACCAAAGTGGCGGCGGGACGCCGAGTTGGGCTGCATTCCAGCCGCGCAGCAGAGACCTGGTTGGTATTCCACCTTCGGACAGAACGAGAATAAAAATAAAGGATATGGGCGGCAGAAAGCCAGCAGTCGAAAACCGCCGCTTTCGGAAGGCTCCCGAACAAAACGCACCCAGCTGTCCTGGGCTGGAGCACTGTGCCGCTCAAAGATGCCGTCGGCCTGGGTACTGGAAGCGTCGCGTCTTTGTTCTAAACTCCAGCGCGACTTCGCGGCTGTGAATGAACGCAGTGCAGAACCTCGTGGAAAGTCAGGACCAGAAGGCATGGGGTACCAGAATGCCCCCCCCCCGCGGTGTCTCAGTGTTCCCGCGTGGAGGAGGCCTTGTGGCGAGCTTGACTTGAGCAGCAGACCCGGCAATCATGGATCGCAAAGACCGTTCTGCAGAATCTCGAGCAAGGCTGGAAGAGAGCGTGCGGCAACTGCGGTCCCGGCTTCAACTCGTCCGCCCATCTCGTAGCAGGATAAACCAAGATGATGACGGCCCAGCCGTGGGGTCTGTCAAGGCGTACCAGCCCGGCAAGTATCCCACCATAGCAGAGGCCCGCGAAAAGTCAGCCCAGGCGACTAGCAATTCCTCTTCAAAGTTGCAAGAGACGGAGGCAGGGCCAAGTAAAAGGCCAGAGCAAGAACAAGAGTTGTCAGATTTTGAGGACTTGGACACAATACTATGGCGCGACCAGACTGAGCCTGCCTCGGAACAGCGAGACGACATCGAGTGGCAGCCTTCATTGGTGATTGGATCATCGTCCATCGACGCCGGAAACCCCAGCGCAAAAGAAGTCGCTCGCAGGAACATGCTGCAGTGGGAACACATCTACCAGCATCACCAGAAGCAGACTCCAGGAAGCTTGCAGCTGGGCGTGTTGGATGAGCGACGCAAGGACGCAACGAGGGAGTACGAGGAAATCTGCGCCAGGGCCGACCCAGAGGATGATGTTCCCCAGAATGAAACGCGGGCCTTCAAAGAGGAGCGCGTGAATTACCGTCTTGCCGTCCTGCAGGAAACACTTGCCCAGAGCACAGAGCCTGAATGCGAGCCTATGAGGACCAACATCTCGACCGCGATCCGTGGATATCAGGAGGGAACCATTGGGTGCTCCTCCACCTATACCCTGGTATTCGCGGGCCACATTGTCGACACAACCTGTCGGACATGGGCCGAGTTCACGGTCGACAGGAAGGAACGCCTCGATGGGTATTTCGAGCAGCACGGCCCCGGCAACCTCTGGTGGGAGCCGCCGCTGGCCGGCGGGAAGGATAGAGTGAATGCAAAAAAAGCACTTATTCTCGATGTCACAAAACATATCGAGCCCGATGTTCAGTTCCGAGATGACCAATGTCATTTTCGTATACCAATGTGTTTTCGGAAGGAGACCGCCCTGACTTGTCGGATGGGGGAAACACAAAGGCGAGATTCGAAAATCGGGCATGGCGGCCCCAGCAAGCCAAGCACCAGGAAGAGAAAGTGGGTGTGGGCCGATGATGGTGAGAGCGATGCCGAAGTGTTAAAGAGGGCCAGGGGCGATTCGTACTGGTCGCATGTTTTTCCTGAGAAGACAGCGAAGGGTGCCGCCCTCAGCAAGATCGGGCCTGTTGCCACGGACGCAGGTGTCTCCACTACAACTGGACAGGCTCACTTCTTCGAGATGCTGCTCGACAGTGGTTGCGAGACCCCTATCCTGTACCATGCCGACTTCGTGTCCTTGGGCTTCACCAACGCGGATATGAACGCTGCAACCGTGGCAACCATTCATCTTGCCAACGGGCGGAAGTCGAACCTGAAGATCTTTGAACTCCTGGGGGGAGTCCAGCTCTCCGAAGACGATTTTTGTGACCACGACCTCTTCCCCACGTGCGTCATCAAGCTCGAAGCGAGGCTCAAGCCGCCGGCCGGATACAGCGGCGAGAGATTATCTGGTGTGCTCCCTTTCCTGGCGTATTATATGTCCTTCGCGCCAGGAATGGACAAGGCCCACTTGGGCACCGAGAGAGGCGATGTCCTAGGCATGCAACGAATCCCGGGTGGGCTGAGGTATAACCCGTTCGTGAAACCTCAGTTGGGCGAGCCTAGGGAGACGTTGCTCAAGAAGCTCGAGGCCAGAAACCCAAGCAAGATCGTCTTTGAGCATCAAAGGGCGAGCGGAGGGCGGACACTGATGGAGGAAGAAGTCGGCTCTGAGGGCGGTACTTCGCGAATCACATTGTTCCACACTGACAGAACAGTCGTGCAGACTTGCAAGATAGAGACACCTCAGAAAAGCAGGAGGCAAAGGTTAATAGAGTTTGTTGAATGAACATATGAGCGCAGTATTCGCATGCGATCCTCGAATCAGCCCGTATTTCTTTCTCATCCGATCCAAACAACAGATCGATCGCTTCTGTGAATATTGCCCTCCCAACACTTGTTGGTCAATCACTCAAACTGCGACCGGCTCTGCCGCATTGTGATCGGTCTTGGCCACAATTTCTTTTATGTTGATAGCATGCTCCCCTTGCAACGCTTCTCCTGCACTGCGATCATCCGGGACTCACCAGGGCGCATGGCATTTGCTTCAGGGACGAGCTCGAGGATTTACTGTGCGCCTCATCCTCGCCGTCTGGCCCCTTGGTCCTGGTCAAGCCACACGTGAGCTGGTCAATGCCGGAGCGCCAACAGCTCCTCAAAGAAAGAAACACTCTTGGGATAGCAATTCGAGGGTCGTAGTCCATTCCTTGCGTGCCTTGGCGACGCCTCAGAGGAAGGTCAAGCGGCCGACGAGACGGGCTCGGGTGCTGGCGCGCGCAAAAATAGAGATGTAGGTGGCCCGTCGGGGCACATACACGACCCAGCCAGCCGGCAACCCCTCTTTAAGACTCTCAGGTATCTGGCCTGCGTCAAAAAGGCTGTCTCACTCAGAGGAACCTCTTGGGTTTTTGCATCCGACACATCTTAAATGACATGTCTCGGACGTATGTGGAGGGTCGTCATTTGCCCCATCTGTGCGTATCAATCTCGTGTAATCTAAGCAACCCGTCGATTCACAGGCCGCGTGGCTCGGTTCGGCGTGTGTGAGACAGGCGGAATGTTCCTGGCAACCCCCCCCCCCCAAATTCCGTTGGATGGACGCCTTTTGAGAACGCGCCTTCAAAATAGACAGGAGAAGAGGAAAGGGCGGTGCGTCTCGGGCCCTTGCACTTGACAGGCTGCATGGCATATTGGGATCGATAGCTGATGCCCATGTCATGTTGGCAGTCAGCCGTGCCACGTCCTATATCAAGTGGCCGCCACCAATCATAGAAAATGCGACCGATATTAAGTCTGCACGTCATCGCCTCTCCAAACGAGAACTGCAGCCTCGCTCAAAGACGAGCCCAGACCACAAGAAGTTGGTGTGAACAAACAGACACTGAGTGGCATGTACCAAACCGGCGGTGATGAGGCTTGAAAGCGTATGTCTCATGGCAGTGGAAGAGCTCGCCCTTCCAAGACAACGTGCCCTTCTCGTCAACGGATACTGAGGAATTTCCGTCGAAAAGGGTGAAAGATGCGGGAGGTACTCTTTCTCGATACCAGAATCTCACACGAAGGACGCCGACTTCAGCTGTCCCCTGGCGAATATCATCTCCCAGCTCGCGCTGCTGGTCGGAGCAAGCCACTTGGCTGAGGCGGGATCAAAAGAGCATGCCTGCCCGCCCAGAAGAAAGTCCGAAGTAAAGTAGCGCAGCCCATCGAGTATTGAGATCCCACGTGTAAGATCATATCAATGAGCTCAGCCCAAACGCCACTGAGATAGTGGCATTCCTCCAAACCCAGGGGTCCGAACAAGCCGCAGCCCAGTCTTCATATCCCAGGGATAGCCTTCCACTGGCGGTCCGCCGAGTCGATCAACCAGAACCAGCTCGATGACGATCACCCCAGCGTGGGCAAGGCGGTCCTTTCGCCAGCGAGCCCTAGCAACTGACCCCAGCGGGCAGAAGCTACCTTCACGGGGCCGCCAGCTGTATCTGGCGGGAGGGACACCACAGGGTTGTCCCAAGCGCGGACGTTGCATCGCGGGTGACGAGCCAAAGAGACCTGATGGGGGCAGGGCGGTTGGATGGGATTTGGCGCCGCATGATGCAAATCTGGGCCTGGCGTGCGCGTAAAAGTGATAATCCCGTAGGGAAGGGACCATGCTGGGATCCAAGCTCTCCCGTCATCCCAGGCAGCTCCTATCGCAGGCGAGGGATCTATCACGACATCGCGCCTACGAGAGATGAAGATTCATGCCAGGCGAGTACCAGAAGCAGGGTGGCAGCAAGCCAGGCACGCTTGCGATAGGGGGGACCGGTCGTGCCCGAGAGAGAATGGTCGGTTGCTGCTAGCCGAACCGGCCCCTTCCTGCTCCCACGTAGCCTTCCGCTTTCGAGGCTTTCTCGGTCGCTTAGTTCTGCGCGGTTCGGAAATGAGCGTCTCTGCAGTCGCGGACGGCGGGAGCGTGGGCGGGAGCCCGGTGGGACGGCCTGGTTGGTCGAGGCGAATGCAGGTGCTGCTGCCATAAGATCGAGCATCCCAGCTGTCGGGAGATTGCCGCAGCCCGTGGGGGGTTGACTCCAGTGCGCGAAAGCCGTGGCCCCAACGCGTAAAGTGTTTTTTTTAAGTGGTTTTTGTTGGTGACGTGGAGAGCTCGATTGGAATTAGCAGGCACCCTGGCAGGCCTGGCAGGACCTGAGCAGGCAGGCCTGGTGCGTTGTCAAGATTATGTTGTGTTCGACCAGTCCTAATGTCTATGTTATGTTTCGATGGCGTTCTCGCATGCTACCTGCCAACTGCTGCAACTCTTCCAGCTAAGAGGCTAGACACGCGTCGCACCAAATCGAACAAAATTACGCGAACGAGACAGCTTGTGACAATGGCCAGCGTGAAAAGCTACCCAGCAGACGCTACGCGCCGTTCTCCAATGGCCTGGCCAGGTTCAACAGCCGGCGAACAGACGTTGCTGCCCGCTCCCCTCTCACTGCGACGCTCGGCGCGGAAGAAATAGTGTGATCTTGTGCCCGTTCTGGCTGATGGGCTGCCTGGCGGAAGCAAGTTTTCCAGTGACTGCTCCCGGCTTTGTTTCGAAAGGCGACCAACTGGAGCGCAGACGGTAGCACCCGACCGTCGGGGAGCAACTCGTCGGGTGTAAATTCTGACCTCAGGCCTTGCTATCCTTGTCGGGGCTACCAAGCAAGCTGCGACCTTCGATGAGGGGTTCAAAGCCAGCACGATGGGATGATTGGTTGGTGCTTTGTCTTGGGCTGGCGGGATGCGTCGCGCATCTGATGTTTTGTCTTTCGAGCTACCCCGACTGCGCGGACGATGTGATTCCAATTTCTCACATGCAGCTCTAGTCGCGGTTTCCATTTGTTCGCGACGCCAGGAACAGGATCGCCAGCGTATTTTGCCTCCCAAGGCTCGGTCGCTCGTCTGACGGATTGCCCGTTTGGGAAGCCGTCTATTCCAGACTCGGTCGGTCTCTGACTGCACTGGCGGTGGGCGAACAATGCAAAAACAGGGGTCGCAAGGCTGCAAACGAGCCCGGTAACACAAACAGTAGCTGTGCCTCGCCAGAACGACATCATCACGCAGGATGACTGCATACCATCTGTTGCGTAAGGGATCCTCCGCCTGAAGCGTCGGCAACGTAATCATATGCCACAAATAGGTCAAAGTCGTGTAACACGGCTGGGCGATTGATGATCTGGTAGAACAGACCCTTGGACCCTTGAGCCTAGGAATAAGATATGGATATGCATATATCCCAATTATTTCAACCTTAGTACACTTCATTGTGTGGCCCAAGCTAAAAGTCCTGTGCCCCCAGCCGGCGCCTGCTTACCGTTGCGCCGCGGGGAAAGGTGTGATGCGTCGACACATCACCAGGCCCAGCTTATCCTGGTGGCCATGGCGGGGAACTGTACAGCGATCTGTGCAGGCAAGACAGCATTTGACTCATCTTGTCCTTTTGAACGCCAACACTTGGGCGGGTATCTGATCCACCCACTTGAGAAGTCTGGTGGAACAATTGCAGACACTCGTGGTGCAACCTGGGCATCTTGCAATCCACGGCCAATTGACGTGGATAGAGCGAGCTAGGGCTTCGTCGCAGTGCCACATTGGACAGCCAGTCAGCGTATAAATAGCCAGACGGCACTTGAAATGTCCTTCAACGCCCTGGATGAGAAACACGAGGAGCGAAAAATTGCACGACGAAGAGCCAGCTTTCATTGGTCTGAAAAACCGCGCTGCAAAGAGAGGCCGTTGACAAATAGCAGCCGGTAATTCGCATACGCCTCTCGCGCGCATAGGGCAAAAAAAACTTGACGTCAGAGCACGGCCGGTTGGCGAAGCAAAGCAAACGCTCCCTCGGACATGGTCTCGAATCCTCGGGTATGACGGGCCAGACGGGAAGTGGCTCGGTTCACGGTCACACAGGGTCCTGAGACGGCGTCTGATGCTCATCAAATGATGGGCAGCGCCCGAGTGGCAATATCGTCCGGGCAAGGGGGGTCAGTCTACCGCAGATCCGGTTCGAGGTAGACACGGGCTGGGCGTGAGCTCGCGTCTTGAGCGCGTGGTGTGAACTCCATCGATGGGCGTCTAAAATTGCTGCTGTCTCGTTGGTCCCTCGAGTGAGAGCCTGTTCACCGTCCACTTCGGCCCGGACTTTGTGTAGCAGTGGGCGTCGATGGGCTAAGAGTCAGCTCATTGCAGCCCTCTGCAGTCACCAGCTTCGCCAGTATCCCTGCTGCCGGTCAGCCCCCGCGCGTGCATGCACTTTAAGCCAGGTCCAAGGTAAATAGGGTCGCCTGCGGTAGAGCGCGTCTCAAGACGCGCCTGGCGCGTCACCCCGGTCGATTCCATTCCAAAACCCCGACTCAAGAACCCATCCGATCTGATCGCCGAGCTCGTTTTCGGGCCTTGGCAATTTGGAGGCAGTGGCACCTCCAAACGTGCATCTGACGAGACGCCTTCCCGATGCAGAAACAGTGCTGATGCTGTAGCAAAATGCCTGTCAAGACAGGGTGAAACTGTGCCGCCAGGCTGAAGGATTGATCGTCGTGGTGTGGGCTCATTGTTGTAAGCCTGACAAGCTCTGTGGTAGGCAATTATAGCTGTAATCTTTCGATTGCAGGTGCGATTGCAAATCCAGTAGATATGCTGCCTGGTGGCCTCGTAGGTTTTATCACGACAGATGGTATCGGGGAGCTCCGGTTGGTGCTGAGAGGCCGACCGATAGGCCGAGGCCTTTGCGACGGCTTTCTCCCGGAAGGGGGCGGCAGTCTGAGGATGAAAGCAAATATTTAAAGTTGGGTCCGTCCTGGGTTAAAATCAACCGAACTAATACAGCCAGGCAACCCCGGCGGCGAGAGTGAAATCTCCTGAGTCCGTGCCAGAGTATCGGTACAGATGCCCGACGTTGGGCTTTGTATCTGCAGTGCAACGCCGTGCGTGTGCGTCTCCGCGGCACGCAGCACGCAGCAAGGCTGTCCGATGTCAGTCGCTCCATACTGAAACAGCGCTGTGCGCGGGCGGAGAGGTTCAGAGTAGGGCGGGATCACCGGGCCTGCAGTTTAGTCATGATGACATGTGCGGCCTCAATAAGAGGGCGCCGGACTCGCAAACCGGAGCCCAAAGAAATTATTTCCTGCGGGCCGGAGCAGTGATTTCGGCAACGTGGACGCACGGGGAAGGCGGACAGTGCCAAGACATGGACAAGGCCCTGTTTCGCAACGAGCTCTTGAAAAACATGGCACCGACATGACACTGTAACGGGCGAGAAGATGGTGTGGTGCTCGGATTCGCCAAGCAGCGTGCGAGGCTGATAGTTGAAGGAAGGGCTGCAGCTCATGGCCGAAGCCGAATTGTGGCAAGTCGATGGATGGGCATTTCTCTGGTGATCTCGTTGCCACAGCAGAAGCCCAATTGTTTCTTCCGTGATAGGTTTGGATTCCTTCGACAACCCAAGGCAGCCAGCGGACTCAATGCGGCAGTGCAGCGTAATAATAGCAAGGAGAGGCGGTATGAGACCGCTGGTTGATACACCGACAGTGATGGCTGCGAGTGGACTGATTGCCTTTTCTGTGCCGCATTCCTGACTCCATCAAGATGGGTCCGCCTACTTGGGCACCGGCCAGTTGCAAGCGGCGTAATGGCTCTAGGCTTGGCTCGCTTGTTTCGAGAAATCTTCGAAGAGGCAAGCCCGTCGTAACAAGGTTCACAGGCCACAGTGTGCCCCAGCTTGGAGCAGCTGCACTGGGCAGGGGGATTCCACGATCCGACATGCAGGCTCCTCAGGCACTGTACGCGTCCGGCTCCACTGATCGGGGCAAGGCTGTCCAATATCTGGCTCTTCTGGCTCTCAGCAACAGAGTTTAGGATCTGTTCTCAGCCAGTGCCACGCGCCCGTCTGTGAGCGGTGACGAGGCTCCACAAAAAGTCACTTTCCCCGGGCCTGAATCAAACCCAAGTTGCCGAGACGGCCTCGCCAGTTGGAAGCTGCCCCGGGGCGGTTCGGTTGGTCAATTGGGGCATGGCGAGACAGTCTGTGCCCATTAGAGGCGCCAGTTAAGCTTGAGGGCAAATCTTGAGCCGCGTCTCTGCAGGCCCCAGGGGCGGAACGGGGAGCTCTCGTGCCAGGCCTGGAGCTCCGGGCTGCCGGGGCGCGCTGGTCTCCTGCAGCTCTGCTCGAGTCGTAACCAGGTCAGGAGGGTCAAGATCGCGTGGATCTTCACGCATGTGCCTCGCGAAAAAGCTCCGAGTGCCAGAGAGGCTATGCATGGTACAGTGCGGTAGGCAAGAGTCACGGGAAAGAGAAGCAGTATACGTGTAATGAGGCTTCAGGTTCCGCAGGCCAAGACACGTCACCTAGTCGGCGACAAAAATAACCTCGACGACGTAAGAGAGAAGCCCCGTCGACTGTGGGCTAGATAATCTATGCAGTACTGTGTGTGCGTGTGCGCGGCGAGTGTCCGTGCTTTCCCAATCTCGGAGGACAGATTCATACACAGTAGATAAATCGTAGCCTGAACCCTGGACGGGCAGCTGCTAGTGCCAGGGTTCTCGAACGAACCTGCCTCGGAGACGTTGCTGCAGGAAGAAGATAAAGCGGGTCCGCAAGCAAACACGAGGCGAGGTACCAAGGTCACTTTCCCATGTTGAGCAACATGGGGAAATTTTGCTACGGACGAGCCTTCTCCAATCCCCTGTCTAGTTCAGCTGTGTGCCTTGTGCTGTTCAATTGATTTCGTTGACGGACGCTGTGATCGTTGGCGTAGATGCAGTTGCGATTGACGCTGCTGGATGACAGTGCTTCCCCCGGCTTTTCCTGGTCTCCATTATTGCTCCGTCAACAGGCGAGACCCACGTTGGCTCCAGGTGCTAGAAATTTTCGGATGAGCAGCTGCGCTTGCCTCTTCTGGGGCGGGCATCTCTGCCATTGCCTGCCAGGTCAGCCATCGGACAACCCGTCGAGATCATCGTTGAAGAAACCCAAAAAGTCCTGCAGGCTCGATTCAATTGATATGTGTTCCAGAAAGACGAATCCTGATAGCAGGCAGAGCTCGCGAAACATATAGTAGTCTTTAGTCTTGTCAAGTTCTTCATCAAGCTGAGCACGCTCAATCGAACCGATGACGTGTGCCGGCTGAAGGCAACTTCCGTACCAGGGCAGATGATTTTGGTACAGTGCCGAATAGACTTGTCCGAGGTCTGCATCAATGAAAACCTCGGCTGGCCGCTCATGAGGGGTTCTCGATTCCTCGCAGGGCAGCATATGCTGGTATTCAATGCAGATAAGATATGGACAGGAAAAAATGAAATCAGATATTTCACTGCTATTAGTCGTGAACCGGCGACATTCCGTTGGACGCCTCGGGTGGGTAGGCGGGGATGAGGGGCTCACCGCCGACAGACTTTTTCTGGGGTTTTGTGCAGCGGCTATCGTGAACTGGTCGAAACAAAGTGGTGAGTGAGTTATGCACGCGTCAACCGGCCACGCGTGAAATGAGGGGAAAACCTGACTCCCCAACCTCACGATATTCCAACAGGCCCCATGTAAACAAACTTCCAGTAATAGAAAGGCGACGAAGCTTCGAAAGTGGTTCGTCGAACATGCAACCCGTCTGCTGCTGTGGTTCGGGGGGGAGGGGGTGTGAGGCTAGCGCTGGGTTAAGGCCGAACAGGGAAAGGCGCCTCTCCCTTACCGACAGATGGCCTACCCCACAGTGTCGGACGGATTGGATGTCATCGACGTATGCGCATGATCCTTGGCTGGCCATGGGTCATTGGGAACTCCTTTCCTGCAGGAAACTGGGGTGCGGAGCGACATCGAGGTGCGCTGGCAGCCTATTCACGTGCAGGAGAGCGAAGCTCCCGCCATCGTCTGACTGCCAGTGGAAATCCTGATGCTGCGCGGTGCCGCGGCGGCCAAAGCTTCGCACGGCATCACGACAGCCACGAACGCCCAGGGGCCCCATAGTAAGGAGGCAGGCCAAGGCAAGGCAAGGGCCAGACAGCTTCCTGCGGGCTCGGTCGTCGGTGGCTGTGGATGGGGTCTAAGACCGAGAATAATGTTGCTTTTCGTGACCGCTAGTTTCCCTCCCGACGGCAGCTATTCCGCGAGCTCACAGTAGCGATCTTTCTAGAAGGGCGCGAGATCTATCGAGGCCATGACGAGACCGGTCTGCCGCCAGCACGCAGTGTGGCTTGGGCCGGCCGACGGTCTGCTGTCTCGATGATATGAAGTATGTCCTGCAGCGGCAGAGCGGGCGGACCTGCAAGAGAAAAGCAGATATCGCCCAATGGACCGGCTGATAGTGCCACCTGTCGTACTATGGTATCATCGCGCATCCAAGGGAGACAGACGGTGCTCGCTTCCGCCACGAGTCGCGAATTGCTCCCGAGGTCTCCATGTGGCTGGACGATCGTTCTGTCTGGCGCCAACAAAATCTGGTCCACGTCCGTAGTCAGGGTCCGGTGTCAGGGCTGACGGATGAGTTGGCAAAGGAACACCACAGACTAGGATGGCTAGGAAAAGTTTCAGAATGTGCCTCCTGGTCTTCTCATTGGAGCAGCGGATTCGAGATCATCCCCCAGACTGTGACTGTGACGGTGCAGTAGGGCAGACCTCGGGGCCAATGGCCCAGTCCCTAGATGTTTGGCGCAGAATGATCCGCAAGTAGTGGTTCGGGTCAACCGGTATGTTCTGCATTGCTTGGTTCAGTAGGTCTGATCGTGTGTCTAAAGCGCATGGCAATCAAGGAACAGTCTGACGATGGCCTCGGACTTAAAGCTACTACGACCATATCGAATGCGTAGCCTTGATTGAGGTAGGTTCCTTCGAGCCGCGCGCAGGTTTGAGACTGGGCCAAACTAGGTAGCGTCTAGTCGGGCCTGCGATGTCAGGACCTGAGCCTTGAGAAACCTGTCCAGTTGGATGGCAGATCTGCTCCCGGCTGTGCAACGGACTGCCGGGGTTTGCTGTGGTAGCCGGCTGTCAGCACCCAGGGAGGGCTCGAAACGGTTCGACGACAGAAGTATCAGACAGATATTATGGGCGTCGACTGCTGATGCTGGGCACTGCGACGGATATGGGGCAGTCCAGAACTCTAAAACCCCAGTCCCCATCTCGAGTAGTGGTCGCGGAATCCGGGGCATGTGTGGTAATAAGCGACGTCCACAGTAGGCCGTCCCAGCACACGGAACTCAGATGATCTGAGATGGCAAGTCAGCATTCGCCTGCGGCACAGGCACAGGCGCAGATTACAGGAAGGATCCCGGCGCCGCGACAGTGAAGCCCCTGAAGCTCGGATATTGTATGCCGCAGATCAGCATCTCTGCTGCGTAGTGAAGACCTGCACTGCACTGCGCCTGCACTGCACTGCGCCTGCACTGCACGAAATGTATTGTCAGTGCACTGCATTTCGCCAGCTGGACTCCCTGGCTGTCAGACTGTGTATGATGTCGAGCTTGCTTCTCCTCTGTCAATCGATTTGAAACCTGCGAGGCCGTATTGCAAGATGAAAAGGGAGGCAGAGTGTGGGGGTGAGCGTCTCACGCGAGCGTCCTTGTAACTAGCCGTAACTACCTGTATGGGGTGACAAGCGTTGCGCCCGCCTCGGCTTAATTGATTGCTTGCATCAATCAGGGACGGAATTGGCAGGCCAGCAGCTGGCAACGTACGTCAAAAAGAGTCTCACGAACACGGCAGCGAGCAACAGCGATTCCTGGTAGAATGGTGCGCTGGCCATTCACACGTTGACGGTCCCAACTTGCTGGGTCGCACCGCATGAAGGGGCCGCGTCTCTGACCCAAGGACCGATATAGTACCTAGCATTGCACGCAATTTCGCGGTGTATCTCGGTAACGGTTATCGGCAGGGGCCAGCTATGGAGATGGACAAGCAACTAGACTGCCCGCGTAGACAGACGGCGGCTGGCCGGTGTGGCTTGGGTGGGCAAGCCCGCGCCACCAGCGTCTAATAATCATCTCCGGCGCATAGGCCCCATAGGATCTGGCGATGGTGAGTCGCGTCTCGTGTGGACACCTGGCGGCGTGTTTTCCTTGGTTTGCTTTGCGGGTCTGTCGAGATGGCCTCTCTCAATGCGCGAAGGGGAGGGGCATCTGTCAATGCCATGATGATTACGACGAAAGGGGGGCCCGCGACAGCGACCTCTTCGCGGGGGCGCGGGGCTTGGTCAGGCCCGGCCAACGACCGTGTGTGGTGGTTGCCCACAAACCGCCATGTTTTGGACATCAGTCGCATGTCTGCTGTCTTCTGCTATTTGCCATGACACGCATTAGATCTTACGGTCCGGCGAACCTGGTGTCGTGCAGGTTCGCGTCCTGGGCCCGTGATTGGGCTGGCCGGGTTCGGGATGCGCCCTCCCTCCACCCAAGCTTCCCGCCATTCGCGTCGGCGCTGTCACCGAGCTCGTGCATCTTGGCCGGCCCTCCGCGGCGTAGTGCGCAGTACTGCCAGCTTTCGTGATTGTTGGATAAGCTGAGGCAGGGTACGTACGATCTAACCAGCCTGTTTGGTAACCAATCGAGCCAGAATGGGTCAAGTGGACTGTCGAGGATCTGAGGACGGAGAACCTTGATTCTCACGAGAAGCCCACCCTACCTGGCTACCTAACGCGTGGGGCGCCTGGGCGGATGGTACCCCATGGGCTTCTGGTGGTGGCCTGTCGACAACCACCTGTGGATCCACGATTCCGGCATGGTCTCCGAGCTGGCTCCTCAGCTTGCGTGTCTGCTACTTTTCTTGCGTGGGTGGGTGAATATCATGTTGATGGCCAACCTCCTCCTGAGCTGTTGGAATGGAACGATGACACGCCTGCGCAGGTGTGGCTGTACCGAGGTTGGGAGAGGCAGCCATTGCGAGGCTCTCTCCGCGAAGTAGTATCAGCTAGCTGAGGTTCCATCGAGGCAAACAGCTAGCTCAACCCCATATGCCAACGCCATGGCATTACAGTGTTGAATATCAAAATACGAATCGCATTCTCGATTAATGGGCAATCTACAGAACTTCGGTCCCTCAGGCCGGTGCCGAATTCCAGGAGATTGATGTATGCCGTAGCCGGGAAGATGCTGGGCCCAGTAGCTGCACCGTTGTGGGAGACGACGAGAAAAAACGGCCGTCAAATTAATCCCCAGGCCTGCGATAGCTGTCTTATTACACAGTACGTATTCCGAGGCACTGGTAATTATGTGATGTGATTTAAGGCCTAACTTGGAAATTCGTTGTCCAAGGCCCAAGGCGCCGTCTCCCCTGAGGAGCCATCGCCCCCTCCCCCGGGTGCACAGCTCGTCAATCAGTCATCATCGAGCATAAGCGGTCTCCACCAGGACGCGCACAGCTCGCGCACATTTCCGTATCACAAGCCGTGGCGTTGGCTTTTGCTGTCTGCAGGCATCCTCGTGGAGCGCATCAAGCTGTGCTTGGACGGCATCGACATCGTTCCGTGGAGCTGTGGACAAAGGCCGGCTCGACAGCGAGCGGTCAAGATGAATCCATTGATGCGATGCAACGCACTGAGTGAACAAGCACATTCTTGACGGCCGATCAAGTCCAAGCATGTCAGGCTACCACGGTATATGAACAGCTCACAACAAATCTTTGGCCATGGCAAAAGGTAGCAAGTTGCAAACACACCAGAGCCAGGCCGGAGATAGACCGGTAAGGAGGTTGTGGGAGCTCCTTGATACAAGCAGGTATAACTGGTACAGTAACAGCTGGCCGGAGGGCGAAACCGAGCCCACCGCCCTCGATCCTCCGGAGATACACGAGGCTCCCATCAGCCACCCAGCCCCCAGTGGCTACCTACGTAGCTACAGTGACTGTTGTTGCGACCCGGCCGAGGGGCCCGCCGCAATCCTACACAATCCCTCTGCGAGAAGCCCCAAGTAGGAAGCTGCGGGGAAGCTCTTTGACACTGACCGCGACACGGAACAAACGCAGACACGACACCGCTTGACGCGAGTGCCTGGGTGCGTCGTGCGTCGTGTGCCCTCGTGGCAGCCGAAGGTTAGAAATTCGATGTGTAGGAGGTGAGGCAAGGCAAGGCTCGGACACACACACACACATGCAATTGGACGGTGATCAGGGGACTGATGCTATCTTTCCTGATCTTCCCTCTCTTCCGCCTGGTCACTTGTAACGCACACTGCAGCAACGTTGGACGGTGCCCCTGCGGTGATAGATAATGGATAGCTCCAGTGGCGACATTGGGCCGAGGCTGGGGATTCCCAGACGGCGTTTCGAGGTAGGCCCAACTTTGTCGTTGTGAAGACGTACCTAAGGTAGGTGTCTAGTCTAGTACCGTGCCTGGGCCGCTGGGGAGTTGTGGCAGTAAGGTAGGGGGCTAGAGGCTATCTGTGGCTGCCAATCCCAGCGCTCTCGTCCGTCCAGTCGTGGCCTGTCGCTCGGCGCACACTTGACCGTCCTCACACGCCTCTTGGCGGGCCGGACGATGAAGACCCTGTGGCATGGCGCGTGTTTAAGCTTAGCTATGCCAACCCTGCTTGTATTCAGCCACGGACAGGCCCTGATTATCACAGGCGGGCGGGTGGATGGTTGCTTCAGCTTCTTGGTGAGCGGCGATGCGCTTTCCGTGGGTGGACAGGTCTCAGTCAGCTGCGCGGGACGCACGACATATGGCACAACAAACTTGGGATACTGTAGACTAGTAGGTAGTCAGTCTACAGGATCAGTTGTCATGTACATAGTCAAGTATAGCAGTGTACAGTCAGTAGATCCCATTGCGGAGGAGCACCAACAAGGAATCCAAGATGCCACACAGTGGCGACCCGCAGCAAGCAAATTCGGTCATCCGGGAGGGTTGAGAAAATGGAGCTCAGACAAGCTGCATATGCACGCATACCGCCCATCCCCATCCCCATCCCCATCCCCCATGCCATCACCTATTAGTCTAGCGATCACGCATCCATCCACTGACCGCAAGGTACACATTGCGGTCAGTTCTGAGTCGACTGTCCCTCTCGCCCTTCTTGCCCGTTCATTGCCCAGAGTCTCCTGACAATGACAGCCAACAATGAGAGCAGCCACCACGGCGTGTTTTGGGCTGGCACCTTCCGACCGGGAACAAGGCCAACCTTAGGGCAAAGCACCTGATGGGATGGGGGGTGGTACGTCTACGGATAGGCAGGGTCAAAGTCAAAAGATGCCACACTTTGGGTGCCGGTGCACACGCACACGCGCACACACGCACACGGCTGGCTTGCTTGCTTTTCGAGGCAAAAAAAGCCACTGTGCTCTGTGCTCCGTGCTCCTACAGTAGGTACAGTAGGGACGGAAGCCATGCGTTGAATGTACTTACTGTACTGTACGTGTGTAGGCTAGGCACTGAGGATTATGATACCGTCTCGCAGTGCTGCACCCGCTTCATCCGTCCAGCCCCGTCTCCGTCTTGCTTGCTAGCCGTGTGTGCTTGGGTGGGTGATTTGAGAGTGGGCCGGGGTGTGGTTCACAGTTGAATTGGCAATTGGCATGGGTTCGTCGCTCCGTGCCCTGCTTGGCTGTTTCTTTCTTGGCCCCAGTGCCCTGTTCTCTGCTCTTGCAAGACAGTTGCAGCAGCAGCAGGCTCGAAGAAGAAAAAGCGAGGGAAGGGCGCACTTGCAACGCACGCACGCACGCCCCGTACAGAGTCACGTACTCTGGTTGGCGTTCCTGGGGGAGCGAAAGAGGTAGTTTGTAGACTGCGGTCTCTATTAAGAGACCTGCGCGTCGTGGACAGGTACGCCGAACAGACCACTCTGTCTCGCGGTGTGTGGGTGTGAGCGTGTGTGTCTGTGTCTGTGAGTTTGTGTGGTGCCTTGCTGCTTGGAGCTGCAGCCATCGGTACCCATCCCCAGGTACTGTACAGCGCTACCTGCGGAGCTGGGTCGTAGGTACCACCACCAGCACCTGCAGAGCAGGAGCACTTTGGAGGTGAGAGCGATCCTGGTCCCTGGAAGCCACCCCTGTCTGGCACGCCTGCACGCCTGCTAGCTTGGGTGCAGCACTGTGTCCGTCTTGCAGCAACGATCACCCCCCTGTGCTGGGTCCTTGCTGCGAGGAAAATGCTGATGGGGACCTCCTGTCCAATCCCTCTCCTTGTCGACGTCCCACCTCCTACACCTACACCTTGCTCTCTCCTTGCATGCAAATATCTGCCTCTCTCTCCTCCTCTCCTCCTCTCCCTCCACTCGCCATCCGCCATTCATTCATCCTTCCTCTCTCCCGAACCAGTCCTTCCAAACCGCCATCTCCCTTTCTTGACAGCGTTCAGAAACGGAGGGAAGGAGAATACTACCCACTGGGCTGCATCGACATCCGCACCCAGCTGCCGCTCTAGTTCCCAGCCCCGAGTTCCACCTTAGGACCGGACCAGCCAGGACAAGCTTAACCCCCAGAGAGAGTGAGAGCCTTGCAGAACGAGTCGAGATATATATCTTGGGTCTCAGGAGCACAAGAGAGGAACTAATACCCCCCCTCTTGTCATACCTTCCCCCAAGTGCCATCTAGACTCAATCCCATTCTGCATTGTGTACTCGACCCGACTGGAATTCTTCGGCTCGACTTCGAGGGAATCTCAATCTCCCCCACCCCCGATCCCTTCGTCCAACCATTCCGCCCGACTCCCTATCATTCGATCGGCCCCTCAGGATTCTTGAGAGGTCAACGGTCAACGGAATCGAGTTGTTCACCGACCTGGTAGCAGACAGCCCCCGCCGTCCCACCAGCAGAGCACCGGAGCCGAGCAAGTGTACGCAGCTTACTCGGTCATCAAAAGAGAAGGACAGCAACATCATTTGAGGATACGGATCACCGTTGCACTATATGATCCCGTTCACGGCGAAGCTTCATAGCTTTTCAAGGTGTTGAGAGCGAGAGGTATGTGTGAATGACTCCCCTCCCCCGGGGCCTGCCGGCGTGGATTTCCAATCCTGTCCTGTCTTGGGGCAAAAAGGCTGGACCGGCCCTCGTACCTGCATCAAGCTCTGGCACAGTCTCACCTGACGTGATGCCAGAGTTGTTGCTGCGTCACGGGGTGCCGGCCTGGTCGAATCTTCGGGGTGACCAATGATCCTGACCGTGGCTCCGCTCCCTTCACAGGTACATGCCTACAGGCCAACCCATCACAGCCAACCTTGACAAGCTTTCTATCCTCAACTGAGGTAATCGCGTCTCGTGGGAAACGTTAATTCGTCGCTCCTACCCGACCTCAGGAATTGTGTCATTTTGTCTGTCTTGCCAGACAATCGACCGTTAGCGGTAAGGGATTTTCCTGTCCTACAACCTCCCATGAGCAATGATCTCTTTCCCTTTTCGTGCCTTTTGCTGTGGTGAACCGCGTCAGCGCGCTGGGGTCGTGTGAACGTGAGATGTGGATGGGGAGGACCCAAGAGTGGGCATCTGCGAAAGAATCTGCCTGTGCAATTGTCCTTGCAGACCCATTTCTCAAGTCTCGCATTCAGGCTTGGATAATGGTGGAGGAAAGCGTTCAAGGCGTTTCCTCCCCCCTTGTCTGCCAGAATTGACCCCGTCTGAGGCAACTCAATGGGCACACAATACGTACACAATACGTTTGTGTGCTATTCTCCGCACGCTAGATCCCAGCACGCTGGCTTGGTCTGGTGTGTGTGAGATCGGGCGAATCAGAAGAGAAAGCCGAAAGAATGAGAGAGGAAAAAAAGATACTCCCTTCCCTTCCTTCCCCTACGGAGAATGGTGGAAACCCATTGTGGGCTGTCTTGAATTTCTTCGTTGAGATCTTGTCTTGATTCACCCCTGAAAGATGAGAATCGAACTCGAGGCTGATCAGAACCCTTGTCGGTGCTATAGAGCCGTGCATTGCATTTGCAGCACAGTCGCCCAAAAACCCACTTTTAAAACCGGCCTGTGCTCCCGGCCACTCTTCCATCCCATCTCCATTTCAACCACTGTTCAACGTGGCTCTCGACTCTTCAAATTCCTCCTTTTTGGCACCAGCCATTGTCACTCATTATCCAACCAAGCTGCCATTCATTCATTACAATCAACAACACCACACTCATTAATAATACTAATAATAGTCGACTCGACTAGACCATTTAATAGTCTCTTCTGACCGCATTTCATTCCTTCACCGTCTCGACAACCGGCCGAACTGATTTGTTTCTTACTTCGAATCTTGAACGCCCCGTCGACAACACCCACCAAAACAAGCTTCCTGGGGAACTTGTGTGTGTACATTTCGAACTGCCGAAGCCGTCATCGACGATAGTCCATTCCGGTTCAATTTCAACAACAGTCAAACAAGATGGCTCCCCACTCTCAACCAGTTGAGGAGGTCTTTGAGCCCGAATACCAAAGGGTACACCAGTTCTCTGCCGAGCGAGCTGCGAGCCTGGTCCATGCCAGGAGGTGGGACGCCAAGGTCGACAGGCAAATCACAATCGCCCATGAGCTCTCGAGGCTGGCCAGCGATGAATATCTCGAGGACATCATGCAACATGCGAGGCATATGGAGGTGGGTCCCTTGCTGCTCAATCACCGACTGCTCCGAGTCGTCTCCCGGAGAGCATTCACTGACCTCGCAATAGGACGAGACACTGCCCGACGCCAACCTCATCGACATGCAGCGTGAGATCCAGTGGTTCATGCGGCCCTACCTGATCGACTTCCTGATCGAGGCACATGCTGCTTTCTCACTCCTCCGGGAAACCCTCTTCCTGACCATCAACCTGCTTGACAGGTACTGCTCTAAGCGGGTGGTCTACAAGCAGCACTACCAGCTTGTCGGCTGTGCAGCCCTCCTGATCGCTGCCAAGTACGGTGACAAGAAGGACCGGGTCCCCCAGATCAACGAGCTCAACAACATGTGCTGTGGTCTGTACGACGCTGGCATGTTCACCCAGATGGAGATGCACGTCCTCAACACGCTGGAGTGGAACATCGGCCACCCCACTGTCGACTTCTTCCAGTCCATCATCTGGGCTGACGAGCAAGACGACCGTGAGGTCAGGGACATGACCGCCTACCTCTGCGAGATCGCCCTCTACCACCGTGACTTCGTCTCCACGAAGCCATCCATCATGGCACGTGCCTCTCACGCCCTGGCACGGGCGATCCTCAACCGACCCGAGGTCAACGATGGCGAGTGGGACCGTGACTGCCGCGACACGCTGCTGACGCTGTCTCAACATCTGCACCAGCCCTCCGTCACGCTCTCCCGCAAGTACTCGTCCAACCACTTCTCGCGCGTCTCCACCAAGCTCGCCGACTTCCTGGCGCAACAGGCTGCCATTCAACGACCACAGGTCAACGGGCCCGCCACTCCCCCAGCAGAGTGCGGCAGCTCGCCCCAGAATGCCGACATTTACAGCACTCCCCTCAAGGGTCACGGCTCAGCACCTGGTGTCGCTGATGGCTACATGACGCCACCCATCACCCCCGATGGTGCCTCGTTTGGTGTTAACGGTCAGGTCGAGGGCTACACGCAGCTCCCACCACGATGTCCAGTCACCCCCACCCCACCAAGCCAAGTGAACGGGTTCCCACGACCTCCACAAGCATCATCACAATACAACGTGACATACTTCGATGGACAGCCAAATGCCGTGGCTCACTAGAAGACGAGCCGCGATGCGGCCCTCACGGGCTTGCGAACTCTTTCCATCGTACCTTGTCCTTGTTCACCTCGACCCGTGGACAAGGGTAATTCATATCTTCGTTGTTGGGCATACAAAGTGTATTGATTATTCATGGAGACGGAACTAAAATAAGACTGCATCTGGATTTGGATACCAGCGTCATGGCATTTAGCGAGTTTGACATTCACACGCACATGTTTACTTTCTCGTCTCGAGACTTTTTTACTTCGATTCGGCATGTCCGCACACTTTTCTTCTCATCACTCCCAGCCCGCCTCACATTGGGGTTCTTGTCAGGAGGGCTGTTATACCCAAAATCCCCCAATTCGGTTTAAGAAAAGATCAATTGCCTCACCCTGCACCCAGGCACCACTCGAGAAGTTGTGCACCTAATACCACCAACCTACCGGGGCAGGCCAACCTGGCCCCGCCTCGACACGAGGGCGAGGCCGAGTTTGGAAATGTTGTTTCCTGGGGAACGAGGCGACAACCGACTCATTTCGAGACTGGAAATAGTTCCAGTTACTCTCCAGACCCAGGACCGAGCATCGCCGACGCAGCTGTTTGAGAACGCACCGATTGACACTTAGTGGAAACACCAAGAAGGTTGACGGGCAAGCGAAGTCTGGAATAGTGGGACGATCAAGTGTACCTGGTCGGGTCGGCAACCTCGGTTTCAGCCTAACCTCGGAAGGATCGGATTGATGTGGGTGCTCAGCAGTATTGAGCACCTCGGGTTGCCTAGGCGACAGGTAAAGGATGAACGGACAAGGGACAGAATGCTGCGGCTGCTCCTTGGACGAGAAAAAAAAAGAGGGTTTCATTTATTTTCTTGTGTACAAACGGCGTGAAGAGGGTTCGTGAAAGGGAGGGATACGGGCAATCACAGGAGCCCACTCGATGGAGGAGAGGATATTGGACTATTTCGGCGCTCATTCGACGACGCACCCCAATCAGCACGAATGGAAAACACCGATACAAGTTATCATCCAGCATCCATCATACCCGCAATGGCCAGTGTGCTATGGCGGTAATCTTTATTAGGGGGCAGCGAGGGATGGCTGCTATAGCTTAGCTGTATTCTATTCTATTCATCAGATGAACAGAATCGGAAAAAAAAAGAAAAAAAGACTCTTGTCTCTGAAAATGCCTGCTCCGATCTGGTCTGCCTTGCAATTGTGTCCATTTCTTGCTGTGTCTGGTGAAAACCCATTGTGCTCATCGCCCCCTTGCCCCAGCCACCAGCCGCCCCATTCTCGACCAAGCAGTATTCCAACCCCTGTGTGATCTCCCCGATTGAGCTCGCCAGATCTCAGGATTGGGGAAGGGGCAGGGGCGGAGATTTGGCCCTCGTGAAGTTGAAGTTTGGAGCGTTCGCATGTCAGGGCATGGGGCGGGCTGGAAATTGGGAGACTTGGTACGTGCATCAGCCCGTACCTCCTTGCCCCTTTCCCGTCTTCCCCCAATCCGTCCTCCTGCCCGTTCGGGAAGTAACCCTCCCCAACCGGGCTGTTTCATTGGCCAGGACACCCCACTTGGTTCCAACGGTTCTTCCCGGATCCCAGCCCGATAGAACTACACTAACAGGGCAGTGACGGATTTAGACCAAGACCGGGGAAGCCCTTGGGTCCTCACCGCACTACAGCACTACCTAGGTGGTAACAGAGTGGGCGGGTGGCTTTGAAAGTCAATGCGGGAGAAGATGCAAAATGCACTAGAAGGATGGCATTTTTGTTCTGGACGGGATGGGGAACTCTTTATTTTCTCGGTCGGGACTAGAGAATTTCAAGCTCTCTAGTCGTCCGTTTCAATCAATGCCTCTCGATTCGTTGGGGGTTACAAGCAGGACAGAGATGAAGAGAAAAGTGTCTCGCAAGCTTCGTGAATGGGGAGTTTGGACGGGGGCGTCGGGACCGCCCCAAGAGGGATGCGAGTGCGACTCAGTCCTTTAATTCGTAAGTTTGGTGGGCTCCGGTCCACCGTCGTCAGTCGGTCAGGCCAGCCGTTTGGCTGTCAGGAGACACCAGCGATTTTCATTATGCCATTTTTCATTCGATCCGATCCAGTCCAGTCCAATCCAATACATTTCACGGAGGAAGCTGATGCCTGTCACCTCGGCCTGAAAGCTCCGTGACGTATTTGCCCCTTAGCAACGGGGCCGGCCATACTGTTGCTTTTCTTGGCCTCTGTTGAGACAGCTGAGCGGCCCCAGGCCCAGCCCCGAACGCAATCAGCGGATGGCAGCTCGGATGGAGGTTCAATCGGGATGTGAGTTCACGTCTCAGCGCGGAGGGACAGCCCAGAAAAGAGCTGCCCGTGGAAAGTAATCACCATCCCCTGATGAATCCCAGCGACCGCCCAGGATAAGATTCAATAGCTAGCCCATCCCACAGGGTGATGAGAAGCGCGCAGGCTGAGCTGCTTGGACGATTGGTTGATTGGATGGTTTGGTTGGCTCTGTCAAGCCCCAGCCCAACGAGCCGGCGTCCCGACAACCCCCCCTGTGCTCCAGCTGGAGCTGCACGGCCGGCCCAACGACCATTGAGGCTGGACTGGGCCGGGCTGGGCTTAGCCGGGCTGCAAGCACTTCTTCTGGATGGGAATCGAATTTCCGAGCTGGCACAATTTTTGCACGAAACCACCCCTCGTCCGCCCGGGGGCAGCTTGGGAGTGGATCTTGATCGCTGATCTGCTAATAACCAAGAGGCCGCCTGGGGATTTGGGCGCGAGGCGCCCGCAGATTGCAATGCATGCGTGTCAGCACGAAGGGCAGTTACTGTCAATCTGCTGTGCATATGCTCCAGCCCGCTATAGGGAGTTGATCAACGAGTCTCTGGGTCTTTCTTTCTTCCTAGATCCGTAATTCGACGGGTCCGTTGATCCAGCCCCCTTGGCATGTGGATTGGTCCGTTCTGGTGTCGTTGAGCCCGGTGGACAGGCGAGATGGGAACACGATCTCGGTAGTTACGGCTGCTGTGCTCTACTGTAGCGTCTGCCTACTGCGCCATATGTAATGTAATCCACATCCATCAGCACTACTGCGGCCGCTCCATCGCAAAGCCCCCCGGTTCTCGTTGCGTCACCTCGTGTCTTTCCGCGGCCCGTGAGCCCCATCCCCGGGCGCCGCGACGTCCACATTGGCGGAGCACATGGACGGATGAGTGGATCGAAGATCGCCTCCAGAGCCCGCCTTCCCCCGGCGCCGCGCAGCTCAAGCTCGGGGGACCGGGGCAGCCATTTTGCGGTGGAGAGGTGTTGTTACACATGTTTCCGGTGATGGCAGACAGTTTGACACGGTAGGTATCCGAGTATTGTCACCTGCGCGGTGGGCCTCACTGGTGGTAAAGCGTAGACGATTCAGCTTCTGAGATCTCTTATGTCCTGCGCGGTAGACAAATCCCATTTCAGCTGACCGAACACCTCCTCTCCTGGAGTCTATTTTGGGTCCTCTCTAGGGCCCTGGGGGGTCATTGTAATCTTCTCGGTTAGAGTCCCAGAACCTGAAGACCGATAGAAGTGGCTCAACGCCTTCCTATGTCTCTATTCAAACAAAGAATCTGAGTGCCTTGCCCAGAACTTTGCCGAAACTGACCTCCTCAGTTTGACCTGTATACTACAATTCCTGAAGCATTGAGATCAGCTTTCATATCACAATCTTGGTCTCTTCCCTACCTCTGGTTCTGAAGTCCGCCTTGGAAAAAGCTACTCTTCCTGCCCATTTTGGTTCTCTCACGAGACGAGATCGGACGTGAAAGATTATGAATTTGCTTACCCTTATGACAGTGAATGGGGGGTACTGTGAATGGAGGGTATGTACTATGTACGTACGTCTTCAAAAAGGATGTCCAGGGCCCCTTCCGCACTCAGAACTTGGCCATTACGCCCACTTCGAAAACAAACAGATGCACTATCGCCAGACCCACTCGACCCTGACACAATTCTACTGCTTCTCAACGTTGAAATGAGTCTAGTTGGTTGATTTTTAGACCCTGCGTCGTTGTGGTAGACTCTCTAGTACACACAGTATTCTACATGTGTGTGGAGTAGCGAGAATAGAACAAGCATGAAGTCCTTTTGAATTACAGAGATAGGAATGTTAGTTCAATTCAGCACGTGTCGTCCAGGAAAGAGTGGCATAGCACATATGGTAACAGTATATTGAGATCTGGATGTCTAGCGTATTGCAGCATCGATGCTGTTACCACAAACCAGTCTGACGAAACCTCGTGTTCAAGGACAAGGAATCCCAGACGGTTCTTCCAGTGCGAATGGAGTTGCAGAAGGACCTCATACCATAAAGCGAACACTGTATATAGGCACATCCTGTATGTATGCTGATATCTAAGTAGCTCAGCATGAATAGGGTCATTACCATACATTGTTCAGTGAATGTGTTACTGCTGGCATAAGGGATCCTTATTTTGATAGTAGATCAGGAAAATACCCAGAGGTTCGATTAAGATTTCTCAGCTCATACTTGGCATACGAATGTGCATGGTGGACGGTGAAATACTTCTGCAGACTGTTTACCTAGAGAATTACTGATGGACAGATAATCGGCTTCAGCCTTGTTCCTTGCAGTGGCCATTAACTACACAACCCTATCATCCCGTTATGTTGAATTCATTCACCAGGAAGCTTTGGTCATTCCAATTTCCTTTGCCTGCTAGCTAGTATGCAGACCATAAACTAATCACCGCCAACACCCCCGGCCCCTTCCCATCTCCTCGTGGAGATCACCACCACATACACCGACGTTCTTCCACCCAACAAAAGTTACTGGGAGCAAGGAATCTGTGATTTCTTACAGAATATGTTCGGCACAGCTGAATTTCTACCTTTACATAGCCTGTTTATTGGTATCTGCCTACACTTGCATCACAATTTGAAAGTGTTAGTTCAACCACAGCTTTTGAGGAAACTACTCGGACGGAACAACGAAAGAACACCATGCCCTTCTTGAATAAATAGGAACAAACGTAAAGTCTTCTATACTTGTCGTAGTCCCAGGCAATAAGATGACGTGGTCAGTCTTACAAGGCCACATTAAAGGACTGAGTGGGTAGGCAACTCATTGTACAATGTCACCAGCACATCCCCCGCCCTCTGTTCAAATGAGCCACTCGGTTCCTTCAGAGGCATCTAATTTCTTACTTCCAAAGTCAATAACCGGGGAACTTCTTTGTCTTCTGAATATGCCATGATTCAAGTTATGATCGCACATCGAAGTCATCAATGATCTACCCTAGTACTTCTTCTCACGTGACCCCAACCAGATTATCTCAGACCTGTCAATATGAACAGCATATTTGCTAATGAAGACATTTCAGATGAATGAGGACCGAGAGAAGTGTCTGTTAGGCTGGCAGATGGTACTGTGCAACGATCGCATTTGCAGCTCGCGATCTCACCAAGTTGAGCATTTTCTAAGTCAAGGCTGAAGGTCTGCACCACCTCAATTCAACTGAATCTCAATCACTTGTCACAGTTTGAACAGATAATTACAACTGATGAATCTTTGATTTATTTTTCCATTTTCACCCTTTTTTCGTCTCTAGCTCCAAACAACAAAACAGAGAGAAAAGTGATTGAATTGGAGAGGCCGCCACTGCCTACCATTCTGATCATTCACAGCTCGATTCAAGCTTCGAATCGATCCGACTTCTTCTTGATTCCTTACATGCGCAGACCGCCTTCGCATAATCGAAGAGAATAAGAGAGCATAAATATATCGCTATCTACAGATCTTGGAAGGCGTATACGGCGCCGTCTTCGCGATTCGCCAGATACCCACGTGTGGGTCAGCTACGACACACAACACACCGACGAAAAGAGACAAAAAAAGAAGACATGCAACACCGGGCATTCGCTGGTCGTCACCGACCCAACTACTACTCCAGCTCTTACAAGCTTGATTAAGGGAGAGCGGACGGGATCCCATATTTTCTTGTAGATATGGTCGCATGTGTTTGCTCAAGGTGGTGTCGCGACTTATAAAGGGGACAGAGGATCGACGTACGCCTCCTGAGTCGAGGCTGAATGCACCTGAGTTTGACCACTTGTGGCTTGATGACAGCCAGGCAGGTAACCTATAGGACTTATAACTCAAACGTTCCCGTCAGAACCATGAAAGAGAGATTACCAGCTCATGAGCTTTCATCGAATGCAACGAACATTCAGACTTGAGAGAGTTCGTAAAGCTGAACGGGACAATGAAGGAGCGGTGGCTGATGAGATAGCCTCGTGAATTGTCAATATTATAGGTTGCAGTATAGAAATATGGGCATACATCATGTATTTTCATCAAGAGCCAGAACATTTTCTAACCACCCTGTTGGCAGCAGATGCCCAGGGGCGGCCCGGTCCAATATAACTCCTTTGGGTCGGGGGCACTTATTTGAGCTATATGTCGCAGCACTTCAATACACACGCGGAAGGTGCTGGGCCTAAAAGGCATACAAAAAAAAAACCATACAGTTCGTCGCCTCACGAGAGCCCTTCGCTAGGCCTTCTCCCCCCCAGCGGGCCCGCGGCAGGTCCTGACGACGGGATCCGCAAGCGAGTCGGTCAGCACGGTCTTGGTCCACTGCGTGAACGTCTGGCCGTTGACGACGTTCTCGTCGGCGTAGGTGGCGTCGTAGAGGGCGACGCCGCCGAAGTTGCGGTTGCAGAAGTAGGCGTTGATGAGGTTCTTAGTCTCGTTCTGGTTGAGGTAGAAGCTCGTGTCGTCGACGGCGTCGGCGCTCCCCGGCAGGCCGATGTACAGCTTCGCGGCGGAGCTTGCGCCGCCGGCTATTGCGGTCGTCCACGTGTCGTAGGTGAAGCCTCCGGAGGGGAAGGGCCGCGTGCCCGAGACGTAGTTCGGGTTGGCGTTGACCCATGCCCTGGCGGAGCAGGCGGGCGTGTTGTAGAACTGGATGAAGAGCGCGTCGAAGGCGACGGTGGCTATGAGCTGGCCCATGCTGGCGTCGGGCACGGCGCACTGGGGCGCGGCGGTGAGGGTGAGGCCTGTCTGGGGGGAGGCGGGGAACAGCTTGCGGATCTGCGTGGCGAAGGCTATGTACCCAGCTGACCCGTCTGCTCGTTTCACTTCTCATCAGCCTTTTCTGCACTCTCGAGCATGTGTGTGGCATACGTGTCAGGCGCGTGCTGCTTACCGTCGGCAGGGTTCTCAATTTCCATCGTGAAGCCGTCGACTGCGGATCCGGCAGTGTCGCCAGCCACGTCGAACGGCCTGGGCAGACCGGCCTTGACCCAGATCTTGTTCCTCGGTCCAAACATGCCGAAAAGCATGTTTGCAAACCTCACGCCATCCGTGACGCCGTCTAGTTGGTAGTCACCCGAGTCCCCTCCGAGAGCTAGGAAGATCTTCTTTCCATAGGTCCTCTGGCATGCCGCTATGTCGGCTGCGAGTTGAGGGCAGCTGGATTGCAGCTTGTCCATTGTCGGATCCACCACACCGTTGTATCCTGGGCCGGCGTATACGGCGCCGCTGCATTGGTTTGCGAAGTTTGTTCCCGGGTAGCCGTTGGCCTGGGCCGGGAACAGATAGACGAAGGAGAGGGCGATGGCATCGATCTCGGGCTTCTGGCAATGGTACAGAAGCGGCTGCTGCTCGGGTCCTTGGCCCTGGAAGAAATGAGCGGTCAGCCCGTCGCTCCCACTGGCCTCTGAAGGGACATGCTTACCCAGTACACGACATTGTTAGTTTTTGCGGCGAGGTTGAACTGTGCCCACGCGAGGGTGACAAAGAAAGACACAAAGACGACAATTGAATGAATGGACGCCATGCCAGTGGCTGCGGATAGACCCACTTGGGTGGCTTGCCAGTGACTGCGAAAACACGAGTGAAAGTTGACGCGAGCATTGTTCCCCGGTTGAAGAGCATCCCTCCTCCCTTATAAACGTGTATCGAGTAACAAGTGTTGTTCTGGGCCCATACAGGAATGTTGCCCGTCCTCTTCACGCGTGTGATATGGGGAAGTCTCAGACATTCGCGCCCTGGACGGACGACAGGCTATCAGCTCAAAATCCAAAGCATTTCTAAGTAAAATTGTACTCAAACAACCTTCCAGTCCTTCATGACCTTGGCTCCAAAAATAGAGGTCTTGCTGGGCTGTGTGTGTCGAGTCGATCTTGCCGTCGCCCACGGGTTGGCACGATCCAGCTCATCGGTGCTTTACCAATGTCAGTAGTAAAGTCTATTCAGGTAGGCACCCAGGATGGAACAATGGCTTGAGGAATACACATTCAAGCTGCAGCTGCGCTGATAGATCCAATAGAAAAGTGATGACAGTCAACATCAGGGAAGCTGTCTTGTACGGTACGCTAGTACAATACACCGCACACACAGCCTCTTACCGAAGCGACCAAGAAAATAACAAGGCGTGGCAAGCCGTGATCCCCCCGAGGCAGGCCTCGTATGTCATCATCATCGCTTTATACTTGACAAAGCCTTAAGTCCTGCATGCCGCACAATAAGAAGTCGTCGCCCGCCCAGCAGCCGCCGGTCGGGCCCAAGGGAAGTCTGATGACTGCAGGAAGCCAACCCCGAACTGTCAATCTCCTCACCAGCAAGGCCGCCATGTGGACATATGTGGTATGATGGGGCTTCCTGCCAGTCTTGATCCAGTTACCACATATGCCGGGCGGCAGAGCAGAGGGGCCTCCTCGACGTCGCCCAGGTCTGTTCTGAGTTGTTGACGGCCAGTATCCGCTGTCAGCCCAGGAGTCTGCGCTGTCTCGGCCCGGCGTGGTCTGCGACTGTCTCGTCTTTCCGAGTGTTCTTTTCCTCTCACATGCCTCTCTTCGCCGTGGTCGGGCATATAATCGAGACGTTATGGGCAGCCCCGTTGAGCATTCCTTTCCGAGGAGGGAGCTTGCCCGTCGTCCCTCCCGCCAATATAAAAGAGCACCCCAATTTAGAACACCTGCAACCATGCTCGTCATGGTCCAACCACTTCCCCACAGGGGCGCGCGCTCGTGGCCGCCAGAGCAGGGCACAGAGGGCTATGTATGGCACGGGGGACCCGATTCTTATCTGCTGGCTCTACTGGCTCCAACCAACCAAAGCAGCCGACCAGCCAGCTCGCCCTGCAGCATAACCTGTCCGCCCGTCGAAAATCTGTGTCCCCCATGTCTCATCTCGGAGATGAAGGTCGCCCCACGACCGGGCCTGTCCCCCTCGGCTCCCGAGGATGCCATGCGCCCGGGTACCAACATGCTTTTCATCGCACACGCCCAGGAGAAGTTGGACGATCTGTCGTAAGCAGTCAGCAGATAGATAGATAGACAGTCTAGATAGATTGCTATGGATGGTTACGTCCATTTCGTCCCAGCCCGGGACAGAGGAAGGGCACAGCCGGCAGGGCAGCACAAGCGGTCGATCTCCCTTCCCCGGGCCCCCTGCCCTACTGCTAGTTAGGTAACCAACCACATAGCTGACGACAACTGGCCGCCCACAAGGTCCCAGGGGCTGGGAGGAGAGGGACGGACGGACGTCGAGGTCCGGGTTGTGGGGGTGGGTTTGGGCCACAGCCGCTGCTGCGGGCGAGGGCTGGAACGAGAATGATGTGATGAGGCTCATCGGCTGCCTGCTGCCTATCGCCGGGCTGGGCCACGAAAATGGGCTGTGAGCACAGAGCAGCAAGCACCCTTTGGGGGCTAAACTTGGCAGGTAGCGAGATGAGCGAGTGAGGTCCCCCAGATGGGACGTCGTCTAGTCACTAACACGCCTCAACCCTCATTCTGCCCGGGAACTGTTAACGCAGAGTGGGTGTCGTTTTCTCGGCCCGTCGGCCTGGTGGCGGTCTTCCCGGCGAGTGAAGGATGGAGTGGGCATCTTCAGATATTTCCATTTGATAATCTGACGGCTGTCCGGGCTTTTCTCCGAGCGTCTGCTCGTTGGCTGGCGCTTGGATCATGACAATGACCTCAAGAAGAGCCCGCCCTCATCAAATCTCTTGCACACAGCAGAAGAAGGAAAAAGAGGGTGAGCACGCGGGATACGGCCTGCAGGCACTGTGCTAAAGTGGCAGTCGCCACGTCTCATTCCACATGAACCAGACTTGAGAGACAAGACGATCGGTCAATTTCTACTAGCAGACAGCAGCAGCATTCACGCACCACCGCTGGATCTTTAACTCCGCAGCACTCGCTGATGTTGCGGGACTCGCAGGGTAACGCGCATGCATGCTCTCACATTAGGTACTTGGCACAATGCTTTCGAACCCTCAGTGTGGTTTTGAGCCCCTCTAGTGAGGATGGCTAAACAAATATGGATATTTGGTATCGACTTTTTCGAGCCTTCTTCCTCTCTACCGCCCGAGGCCCCTTGCGTGCCAGCCAGAGGAACTCCCAGTCCTGGTGACCTCGCCAATGCCCGGTTCCGACGAGGCCAGTCCCGCACCGTCTTGGAAGACAACAGAAATCGTCATATCCCTCATGGGGTGCACTTTGTGCTTGAGTTGCCCACCCCCTAAACTTGCCAACCCTTGTATATCAAAAAAATCAGTCCCCAGTGTTTGTTTGACTTGTATGCAAGCGCAATGAAATCTTGCCTCCCCAAACGCCTTGACGCGAAGTCGGTTGCTTCCAGCGCCTCAAACCCACGTAAACACCAAAAGCATGGCTGCAGCCCCGTTGCGCCGGCGCTGACAAACGGTGCCAACGCGGATGAATTGTTACAAATGAAAATGCAGATAAGTCGTCGGGATGAAAAAGTAGATACAGATGAGAGTCGAAGAGATGTCAAGGCAGGATGCCCAAATCCTGACTCGGCTCGTCGTCAAGCAGGGTTGTGGTTGCCCAACTCGGTTTCCAAGCCGGAGGAATAAAATGAGTAGATATTAGAGATATAGGGAATTATGGTCTGTCGGTGGGCGGTTCGTCCCATCGGTTGATGGGTCGACGGGTCACTCATCATCCCATGGCCAAGCATTGCTCCCAAGCTGAGCGAGGGGCTCGCTATGCTGGATGATGAGTGTGTTGCTCTGTTGGGCGGCGGGGCCAGACAGCGAAAGATTGCCGCGCCTGGTCTTTCCGAAGCTCGAGACTTGAATCATTCAGGGGAAAGGAGGTCGGCGCGAGGGATCTTGCGGAGGCTGGAACTGCTGTCTCCTTCTGTTTTCGCCTCGAGCGGCAACCCACTCAGCATTTCCGCTTTGTCTGCCAGGCATTTCGGCGGGAGTCTTGGTGTCGTCGGAAGATGACGGTGCTCGTCGGGCGGGCTGTGGTGGAGCGCTGGGTGCAACTGGTGCGGCGCCAGGTACGAGCTGGGTGACGGCCTGAGTGATGGAAGAGATGACAAAGGTGCGTAGCTCGCGGTCCTCCCGTGCGTCTTCCTTTTCGAGACGGAATCGCTCATCCTTGCCCATGTTGGATCTTCGGATGTTCTTAATCTCTTGCAAGATGTACAACAGGACCTCCTCTGGGCATCGGGTTCGCTCGAGAGAATATTCGCTCTTCCGTACGTATCGTCGAGTAACATCGGTGGCGCCATCGATGGAGAACGCAATGCAGTACGACATCTTCTTGCCCCACCCTTCCGAGTAAAGTCGTGGGTTATCCCATGCCTCCTCGCAGGCGTCAACATGGACCCATCTCTTCTGGTGTTCTGAGTAGACCTCTGTCCACACATGATCCTCAGCGTTCCATACCCAGCGGACACGGCTGCCCACAGCCCGGCAGAGCATACTAAAGCAGTTTGCCCACTCGCCGCATCGGCCTCTCCGTGTTTGCAGTAACCGCCAGACGTCGCTGTACCGGGGGAAGCGTTCGTAAGCCCCGCAGGCACTGTTCGAGCATCGGTACAATTCGACGATCAGGGCGCCGCAGGCATTCTCTTCGGGTGTTGGCGCGGTCTTGCCTTGAGCTACTGTTGGTGACAGACACGCTGGGCAGGCCGGGTTGTTCACCCAGGTGAAGAAGGCTCGTTTGAACCATCTGGTTACTCGAGTCAGAACATCATCATCTCCACATCAAGAAGATCGGCCTAGCGGACGTACCTGAGCAATGCTCGGACTACACAGTCTTGGTAGCCCCATTCGGGTTTCCGGCCATCGCCCATGCTCTCGGCCTGTGCCTGCAAGACCTGTGTCTCCTCCTCGGCCTCTCCGTAGATCCGATCCAACGGGATGACCTGAAGCGCCTCGTCGAGCAGTCCTGGGTTCTCGTATTTTGTTGGTGTTTGTGAGAGGGTAACCAGAAGGTTTCTAAACTTCTGTGATTCCCTGTCATTCGCAGCCGGCGCTGTGGGCACCTTTGGCATATGACGCAGCGAGGCATACGCAGGCGGAGTAACAGTATGTGAAGATGATGGGCGTCCAGGTGAGGCGGCGGCGGCGGCAGAGGTTCGCAGGTTAGCAGATGAGGCCGACTCTCGAGGCTGCGGTGTGCCTTGACGAGACCGGCTGCTGAGCTCAGTTAATCGCCTGTCCCTCAGCAGCTGCTCAAATTGGATGCGAAGATCGTGTGCCCAGGCCTCATCGTATTGGCCGTTATCAGGCACATTGCCTCGGTTCGAGTCCATGATCGTGTTGGTTTTGGAGTAGGGTTTCCTCAATCCAGAATGGCTGTGAGGGTCGAAGGGGAGGATATATTCGTGGGGCGACTCGTCGTCGTAAGCGCTTGCGGAGTGGGAGTTGCGACCTAGATCGCCACCTTGGGGAGCGATGGTCTCTCAATCTAGCAGTCGATGTCTAGTGGAGTGTAGGCTCTTCGCGATCAAGGCCTTCGCAGTCGCAGTCGTGGTCGTAGGGGTGATATGATGTGATAATGGTTGGCCTCGGCTCGGTCTATACCACGTTCCTCGGTCTCCAGGTGATGAACACCGACACCATCCGCGCTGCCTGGACAAAAGAGTGTATAGGTTGAATGATGCGGCGGCGAGGGGGAGAGAGGAAGACAAACGGAGGCAAGGTTTCAGGCGGAGGGCGGAACGGCAATAATAAAGAGTAGGACGAGTGATAATGGGCGGAAAGGCGGAGTGGGTATGAAGAGAAAAAAGGGAATATGGTGCAGGATGACAAGACACGATCGGTTGGAGAGACAAGCAGCAAAAGAGTCGTGGACAGGCCAAACAGACGGACCCTTGAGCCTTGAGGAGGGAGGGGACAGGGAAATGGGGACGGCGAATGGATACGTGGGAGCTTGCGTACAGTGCAGACCAGGGAAGTCGCAAGAGGGAGTGGTCCGGTGCGGCAGTGGGGAGGTCTGGGTAAGAGCCGAGAGTGGACCGGGGGTTGCGAGGGATTAGTGTGCAATTGCGTGGACTGCTCCAACCGTGGAACCCTGCCCTGCCCTGTCGACTTGTGCCCGCGACGACTGATTTCGCAGTACGCAGCAGAGCGCTGCCTGCTAGTTCTCGGTTTACCTGGTCTTCCTGGTCTCCTGGCCCAATAGATGGTGGCCTGTATGTACGCACGTCTTCTCCCACCTCTCTGCCCGTCTACGAAGGGTACCTATGGAGCGACGCAGGTACTCAGCAATGCACCAGAGAGGGACAGACAAATAGACTCGAGGGCCAGAGAAAGAACACGCACGGACAATGAGCAGGCACAGGCCAGGTTCGGGCTCAGGTCCAGGTTGGCGCAGTCCCTCCACGCCAGCACGCCTCAGTTGCACGTGGAAGCCGCCCGCAGAGGTTCCAGTACAAACAGTACCCAGCCCAGGCAGGCGGGCGGGAGAGTACACTGGACCGATGACCGATGGGGACGGGCGTGGGGCCTGGGCGCTCTTTCCTTCCCTCCCTCCCAGTCTGCCACCCTTGAGGCGAGTACTCTGGGCCCCACCTGCCCTCACTGACGAAAAGAAGAGGAGGAACCCCGGGCTCGACGAAGAGATGGACGCGCGTCGCAGCCACCCAATCATGCCCCATCATTTCAAAGGCCGTGGCCCGTCCGCAGCGGGCTGGATACCGCCAGGCGCACCTCGATCGATGCCTTGCCCTCCCTGCCTTGCCCTGCTGCTGCTGCAAGCTGCTGCAGGCTGCACGCTCCTCTCGGGGTTCAGAATAACTCTGGCACACACGCCCGTCTATAATTTAACGACGGCGCCGTACTGTGTACCACCTGCACATGGGAAACTCTGCTGATGTCTCCTCTTTTCTGCTGCCAGTCAAGATGATAAGGTTGTCTTGAACAGATGACACGGTGCTTTGGTTTGATGACGAGGAATTGGAAATAGAAAGATGGGACATTGATGGAAATGGCCGTCTTCCACGGGCCGTCTCCCTCTCGTACGTGGACGATCACGTTAATCTCCGATGCCGTATGTAACAGTTGGCTGCTACTGTACGTCCGTAATGTGTTTGTGCCCTTGGGGGAGAGGATGACGAGGCTCAGTTCTTGGCAGTGCAGCGCAGTGCAGACTCTCAGCCCCTCGCCCCTCGCCCCTCCCTCCCATTCGCGTGGCTTGCTGTACGACATGACGGAATTATTCTATTCACCCATCGCTCCCGTCGCTGCTCGCACAGCACAGGCTGACTCCTGAGCCGGCCAGTCAGCCAGAAAACGAAAATGTGCCCAATCGACGTGGTCGTCGTCCGCCGCCCGAGTCAGAACCTGGCCCTGGATGATGAGGCCTCGTCCCCGTGAGTGCACCTGGACACCTGCCAGTAAGATGAGTAAAGTGGCCAAGCTCGACCGACAGTCTGGATTGAATTCTACTTCTACAGTATTAATTGTAATGTGGACTACATTGCACATACGCGTACCTCAGGGCGCGCTTCCCGGACAATGATGCGGATCGACGACCTCTGACTCTTGAAACGTTTCTGGCACTGGGAAACAAGTGTTAGGTAATCAGGGCCCCACTAGGTGTTCCCGTCTGCTCGCCTCATCAGCCTTGTTTGTGCCGCTTGCCCCCTCATCTCACTTGGCCCCGTCTCCACAGTGTCGAGCTTCAGACTACTGCGGACTGTGCGATGACGACCACTGCATTCGGCACACCCTGACCCGGACGGCTCACTGCTTCAGATTCAGATTTGCAAAAAAAGATGCTTAATTCCCATGGTCAGGACACGCCCTGTCGCTCCTCACGGTCGCGAGAGAGATGGGATGATCGTCCACCACCTCCTCGTTCCCCATTTCCCTTCTCCAGTCTCGCGTCTCTGCCAGGTCGATCAACACAAGTAATTTGTCAAGTTCGCGAAACTGCAACAATCCACGTACTCGTCGTTTCGCTTCCGCCCAGACATTTGCCCACGCCCACTTATCCCTTCCCACCTTGACGTGGCCCGATCTGCTCGGCCCAGTAAAGTGGACGTTGACCGACTCGGACAGCACCGCCGACGCCGCCGGACAGATAGACAGACAGACACACAGGCACCCAGCGGTGAGTTGAGGTGTCATTGTTAGGCTTGCCCGGGCAGCTGGGTCGTCGTCAGTCGGCTTGTCCCTCCTCGCACCCTCAGGACCCTCCACGTGTGAGGCGAGACTGCCCCTCCAGGCAGGGTGGGTGACGACGTCCACTTGCGTCTGGCGCTACCACCGATCGCTAATACTGCGATGCGCACTGGAGCATCCAATTCGCGCTTCATTTGCCCGGCGTAATACAGCCGGCCGTTTGGTCCAACATGACGCGCCAGACCACTTACAAAGGCGCCCACGCGGCATGTCGTGAACCTCCATCTAGTCAATCTCCACCGAGAAACACCTCTTCCCCCGTTAGGGAGACGAAACAACCGGCAAGGCCTCATAACGAGCCCGGATGCCGACTGGCTACACTCTGCCAGGTAAAATGCACAATAAGGGGCAAAAGTGTGTCGGGCCTTGGCGTCAGGGTTCCTCGATTTCAAATCGCGGCGTTGTCGAAACTCTGATGTGCTGCGCCCTACGCAGATTGTGATCAAGGTTTTGACGAAGCCTCACCACAGATCCCTTGCTGCTCCAAGCTTCAGCCTCAGCGCCCCCAGTCACTGCCAGAAGAGGGAAGCCACTCAGTGCGAGGCGATCGTCCCGGCACTGTAGCATCAAGGGAGAGCTTGCGCGGCCTGCTTGGCCTGTGGTTCCAAAACTCCCAGCCCAAGTCGCGGGTCGCCACCCCACACGGCGATCAACTGGCTGGCCTGTGCATTCCTCAACCAGTCCTCTGGGTAAGCCGGGCAAAAGTCGCGCCAAGTCGTGCAGGGGTTCTTTGGTTACCAAGACTTTCGCTTTTCTCACAAGTGTGTTGGAACTTCGCTCTTTTTTTCTCGAACGTTGGATTGACATCTAAGCCTCAGGATGCGGGTGCAGCTTCCCGCTCCGGTAGATCTGGTCGGATTTCAACCAAATCGACCGCGATGAGAATCTCGACCGCTGACGGGTGTCACAATCCTCTTGTCTGAGACGAACAAGTGACCTAGGACTTGCGCAAGCCTCGGGTCCGGTCTAACCTGTTATGATCCTCCAGGCGTAAGCCCACATGCCACCGCTGGTCACCTTCCACAGACATTGGTCAGTGAGACTGTTCATCAAGTATAGTCGGCTATCTGATCGTCGAATTTCTACGGATGGAAATTGCGAAAATGATTCGGCACTATATCTGAAAATGTCCGTGGTGATGGCGCGACTATCACGTTGACGGGCGGCACAGCTCCCACAGGACATCGGGACGTCGAGGTACACGCTCGTAACCCTCTTCAGGCTTCGATATCACTAAGAGTCCCCATCGTGGTACTGTGTGCCATCTCAACACGGACGTCTTGCGCAAACGATTTTGCCGTTCACAGGCCCACATGTTAGCTGCCGCTCGGGTGGGATTTGAGGCTGTCATCCTCCAGGGTGCAGGGTCTATAGCATCATTGCAGAGTGACGACGTCCTCGACGTTTGTGTAATATCCGTCCACTCTAATTCGCCATAGTGGCAGCCGCGCAAACGCCCAGCCCTCGAGCACTTGCCCCCTTTTTTTAATTATTCCATATTCATGGAGTAGTTGCCGGCTACCGATCGAGACCGGGATACATGGATCTCGGCTTAGATAAACAACCCAAAGTGGATTGCGAAAGCCCGATCCAGTTTCGGATCCGAGTCAGCGGCCGATATCCTCTGTGTCCTCTGACACGTCTCTATCACACATGTCCCGTCGTTCTTTTGACGTCTGAAATAGTATTACTGAGCTGGATTTTTTGGTGTGCCTCTTGCGCAAATAGACGGCCTCCAGCCCTGCTGAAGGATTTGACTATGATCAGCAGAAGGTCACAATCTTGGACTCGCTGTCACAGTATTACACATAACTTCGAACCGGGAGCCAACTGCTCCTCGACAGAGCCACAAAGAACCAGCCAGCCACGTGTGTAATAGACATCGAGGCCCACCCAATCATCAAATACCGCAAAGAATTTCGTACCCTGCCGGGCACCAAAACTTGATCGTCTGCCCAGTAACGGCAAGGCTGCCCACGTTACCGGGTCCCTCATTTCAGGGCAGCGTGGTTGACGCGCGTCTCTGCTCCCTCAACCGTCCCATGTAAGCGAAGGTCCCCACAACGGGATAACTCAAAGTCCTGGAGCCACCAGGGCTGATCCTTGAAGCGAGACACCGCGCGGGCTTCTAATTTCTCATGGCCTTCCTCAAGAGAAGAGTGCGGACGCATCTATCTTCAATAGTGCCCTGTGCGCCCGTGTGTACAGGCCGGGGTGAGACCAGATCCATCAAAGCTGTCATGCCACGAGGCCAGCGAGGTGGATGGAAAAGAAATGAGCCGGGCTCACAATCGTCATGGAGACAGCGTATTATCCACGAGCCCTCCCGGCGTGGGGCGGCTGCCCAGTTGCTGGGCGCCCGCGGGAGTGGGACGTCACCACCGACGTCGCTGGCGTCGTAGCCCGCCAAGAAGGAAACGCCCCGCGAGAAATCCTCGCCGTCAATAGTGTGCGCGCGTGTGGTGCCACATTGTGCTCGCGCACATGGAGTATATTCTGCTGCTGCCTTGCTGACGCTGTCGTGCAGCCACGCGCGGCATGTGGGCGCGACTCGACCGATCTTTGCTGACTCGGGAGAAGTTTCCCTTGTTGCACACTCCTCCCATCATGTACGTACACCTGTCTGATGTCCAGTCCGTGTGGGATGAAACGGGGCCTCTGGAACACACGGACCGTGCCTGTCGGATGGAAACGAGCTAGTGTGATGTATGTTTTGGCCCCAGTTATCCCACGGCAAGATGTTGGCATGTCATAACCATGCACTATCAGAAGTGTGAAAGTCATGGCAAGCGGTTGATGCCCAGCATAATCCATTGGCGCGTTGGCAGTTATGCGAGCCTTTTGTGCGGACATGCAAAACTGGTTGAAACTAAACGGACCAAGGAAAAGTGTGTTTAGTTTGGCGTACCTAAGTCAGCAAATGCCGCGCACACGAGTCTGAAAGTATTCCCCTGCTCTCCAAGGTTCACGGATATGCCCGTAGCGGACTAACGTATCCTCTCATTATACTTTCCTACCCGTCATATCTAAAACCTCTAAACATCACGACGCGTAACGGTTAGGAGAAGAGGCTTTTGAGCGCTCCGACTATTGATAGTCTCCACATTCACAAGAGTTTCGGTCGCCACCATTAGCCTGTGGCGATAATATTTCGTACACCTCATGAGTAGAATATTCGTGCTTTCGCGTCTTCCGACCTAGCTACTGACACAATGGCTTTGCGAACGTACATCTGCCCAGGCTTAGTCTAAGTCAAGAATCCTCCGACAGATTCGTAATGAGACGACAACAAACCAAAGACAGGCCACAGTGTTCGGGGACGGAGCTCAGACCGTTTCGGACGTCTTCGCGCAGAGGGGCACCTGTCATCCATCTCCAACCATTAGGTGATACTTGACCCACGCAATCGACAACTATACCGCTACACGTGTGTGTAACTTACCCAACACCAACCTAATAGCCGAATCACAACTACGTAGGGAGCTGGAGATCACAGCCCGTTGAGGATAGACGTACAGTGAGACACTTTCAAGCCACGTGGGTCAGGACTGTGTTAGTCTCCACGACGGCGTCAGTCGGCCACGGGACAATTCCGTTCAGGCTGACGACGACGCTTTGCCGACCAAGGCGACCGAGACGCGCGTGCTGACCACCAAGACATTATGGATCTTCTTTGTTCTGGGTGGAGGCGTTATGCACCTGGGTCCTTGGCTCAGGTCTCGTATGCAGGTTGGCAAGAAGGAAGGCTGTTGCTTAGCTGACGACCAAAGTAAACTGCAGATGGGCTCGTTGAGAATTACCTGTTCCGGCATGACACCGAGAAGAACATACTTCTGCGCCTCCTGTCGAAGCTCAGGCGTGCGTCAACTGCGGATGAATAGCTCGCCGAGAAAGCACCGCGAAGTGTGGATATTGGTGATCCCTACATCGCGATAGCTTGAATATGAAGTAGGCTCCGGAAGGCTGATGTGCTCCCGCTTAGACAAGGCAATGATCAACGATTTCCTATTTGCTGGGTTCCTCGGATGACTTCTGTCAGGGTGGCCTTGCAGTAAACTAGTACCAGAAGTCATTGGAACGAGGTTAGACTTCTAAACACTTGTCGAGCTGACTTCTATACTAACTCAGACCAGGAACGAGATAGGTTCTCAACTTTCATCCGGTCCCATCACTTGTACTCGGGATGGGAAGGGCTCTTTGAAGGTTGTTTAATGAAGAGAGAATGAACATAATGTAACAAGTTTAAATTCGGTCTCGTCCCATCTTTGCTGTGTCTTGAATTCCGTTCTCTATTGCTGTCCCCCTACCGTGGTTAGCCGGAGACGTATCCTATGCTGATCAATATCGGGTACTCTGTTAAGGGGAAAGTTTGAGCACGATGTCTGCGGTGCGTCCAATTTTGAGCATGATGAGCTCTGTTTACGCAGTTTTCACAACACTTTCCAGACCTGGTCAAGCTTACCATCTGAATTGTGTGATGGCAAATCGTGGGACATACCAAGGTCATCGTCTCAACTCCTAGCTTTCGTCTGACAATGTTCTACGTTGAAGTCACACTCCTGGAGTGTGGAAGTTCATCCTGACCTGGCACTCAATCCAACAGTAGTACAGCATAGTGATCATATTTGTTGAAGGAGAATGATATTATGAGGCATTTTCAATGTTCTTTTATTCTCACGCACAGTTATCTGCTCAAAGTTGAATACTCTGTTGTTTTCATCATCGGACAGAAATATGATACACGTGTCTGAATGTTGGTAATACGGCACCAGATCTGGAGGAATATGCTTAGGCCTGGAAGTGATAGCGGCGAACAATTCACAAACACATGAGCAAGCGACGAGTGCCAATACGGACCGCCTGGATCCTTTGGAGTTCGTTCATTAGCCATAAGCACATGACAGTGGAATCGTTGCCGAATTTGGATCAGCCGATGCTCCCCATTGGGAACGATGTACGACGGAATACATCTCAGACATGAAAGGGATTAGTTAACACTTCTCATATCATCAAAAGTCTGTTTATGTCCTCGGGGAAGAAAAGCGGCCAATCGGTGCAATCACAACAGGTATCAAAATCACTTTCAAATACTCCTCTTCATGCTAAATTGCACACTGAGAATTATTTCATGCTGTTTGGGTCTGTCAATACAGTCTCATACAATATATTTCATCTGATCGCAGTTTTTGGGGTCATACACACCCATATGTACCAATTTCCGCCTGGCTATAGGTAAAAAGTTCAAAGTTGCCGTTGCAGTCACAGACCCAGCAACATGAACCAAACATATGATCATACGGAGAAGGAATTGAGACTCATCCGAGTTCCGCCAACTGACACATGGCGTCGAAATAAAAAGGAACTCCGCGCAGGAAAAACCAGAAAAGGTGTCAAAAAAGCTGTCAAAAAAGCTGTCATGAAGGGGAATCGAACCCCTGCCCCAGGCATGGGAAGCCTGGATTCTACCACTAAACTATCATGACCATATCATGTTCAAATTTTGAAATATTGTATAGCCATGCTAGTCCTCCAAATTGAAAAATCTCAGGTCCTCCTCAACCTTTTCCCTGAGCGAACTTCATTTATCGATCTCATGATGTCCTTTTTACTTTTTCTTTTCACTATGATTAAGAGCCGGGGGCCAGAGTAATTTTGTTTGCTCATGACCTAGCCTGGTTAGGGGCCTAGACCACTATGTAGGTATCATAGAACCGGTGCCAAGTTCGGACATCAAGGGCACCCGAAATCGTTGGACAGTCTATGTTGACGCTTCTTCCCATTTACTACAAGCAATTCGCTTCCGCAGATCCTGAGGTAGCGGCCGATATTTAGTCGACTCACCCCATCTTTGCACAAGCCACTGTCGGTAGTTTTTCAAATCTTCCGGTTGCCTCCACTCATCCCATGCAAGCCTCTCCATGTCATATTTCACATCGTCCCAGCACGTCTCTATAGGTGACATCGGTTGCTCCGGCCTTTCTCCTGTGCGCTCTTCGAGGTCAGATATATGGGCTCTTTCGAAGTCTGCGATGAATACCCTGACATCCAGTCTCCCATCTTCCATCCCAGTAGTCCTCACGAGGACACCGTCCGATCTAGTGTCGGCTTGCACTCCTGCGTGAGCAAGGAGAGCCCTGGCTTCATAGATCTTGGCTAGGACCTCATGTCTCCACGCCTCGGGGAGCTGGGGTTGAGGCTCCACATAGCCACTGGTGTAGTGGTATTGGAAATATGTAGTCGCCAGGTTAGCTGCCTCGACTGCTTCGAACAGAAGCAATGAGACCGGCCTGGTGGTCACATAATTCACACCTCCAAAGTCTTTGGACGGCACGGGAACGTCCATGATCCATGCACCTGAGAAGACTGGTGTCACTTCCCCCGAGATACCCACGTCCTTGAACCTAGTATAAGCCTCTACCTCGTTATTGAAGCTGCCATTGGCGTCTGCGTGAGCCCACGTCACATGACTGGCATAAACCGGGTCGTAGATCTTGGCTGTGTACTTTGACTCCGTATCGTCGTCTAGGTGGCACTGCACCACATTCCACCAGATGTCGCTGGCCGGGCGGGTGATGATCGAGTCCACGTGCAGGGTGTGTCCCTTGGGCTGATGGCTGGTCTCAGCCGCTTGTTCGGTGTCCAGCTCACAGTACGGCCGTGCGATGCAGTATTCGATTGCTGAGATTTTGTGGGTGCCCGGAGGGTATCTGGCCTTGAGAGACTTTTCGGCGTCCAGCTGCGTCTGTATCTCACACGCGGTGGTCGACGTGCAGGGGCGGATCTTGATGGAGAAGCCCGGGATGTAGGGGAACGGCGGGCTTGGTCCGTCAACTTCCCACCTGTGAGTCGGAGGTTCAGAGGGATTCATAGTTTTGTGAAATAAGACAGGAAATTGAGGGATAATGTCCAGGGGGAGCCCTGGATTCGAGTCTGGGAGAGTTCCTGAAATCTTCCGAGCTCACAACTGGAAATGGTGGCACTTCAAGTTATACTCGCCCACTGCTAGGCCCCATCTCCAGGCAGCAGGTCGACCTTCTCAAGTTCTGTGCCTATGGTCATGCCCTGCCCCATATAAAGACTACCATCCCTATCTACTGAAGATATGTACCATGTACTGACCTATCACCTTTTCTGTGACGAAGAGTCTCCACCCTTTTGCTGATCTATGTGTTTACCTGAATGAGATGGTATTTTTTGTTCTTGATCCCCTCCTGTCAGACCAACGGATCGGTCACGGCGCACATGTTTTCAAGTCCGATCCAGAGGCTACTGAATTGATTACTCGGCGACTGTGGGACAGGATAATCCTAAATTCTTTATCTTCATGCAGAAAACCCGCCGTCCCAGCAACATATCTGGACACATGTGATCTGGCGGCAGGCTGGACGCATCAATTCACCAAAATCTGGTGTGATTCAACGGTGGAATTTCTTATTCAATATCTTACTCCGATTTCAGTGAAAGGTAAATGCTCCTAGCTGCTTTATTGGACGCAGCTTCTCAAAGTTGAAGCGATCTCGCGGGTTCAGCGTATTTGTTTCTCATTGCGGCCTTCGTCAGTTTGTCGCCTCCTAGAAACTTTCCTTCATGTTGATCCCTTGCTATTGTTATGCCGATTAGCTTATAATTGAAGATAAGAGAGCATATGTTCCCACTTGGAATCTCTTTCCTTAATCTGTAGTGCAACAACCTGCGTAATTGACCAGCCCCGTTTACCACGTTTGTGCCGCAACGCCACGATGGCCAACATGCCCGAGGTCCCTGGCCTGCCTGACACAGGACCATTTCAGAAATTCTCAGGTGCCCTGGTGGGTTTGAAAGTCTACTTGTTTGCAGCATTGCCCATCATCATCTATATACTCCACCTTCGAGCAACCAAGCTCCGCGTGACCCCAAAGGGGGTACCGTGGGTTGGTCTCCACAACGAATGGTTCTCAAAGACGAGAGCAAACGTTCGGGAACTCCTCAACTCTAAGTCTAATATCGAAGAGGGCTACCAAAAGGTAAAACATTTCATCTTATGGTTCGTTGTGTCCCACTACACTGACCGAAATCATCTAGTATGGCAGGCACGGAAAACCTTACATCACGCCAAACCTGACTTTCAAAGCCGAGGTCATGCTGCCACCCTCATACATTTCATGGCTGCTTGCACAGCCAGATTCGGTCCTCTCCATCCACAAGGTGCTCCTCGCCGATGTCGAGTTCGAATATACGTCCCCGCGAAGCTGGAAATTTGTGCGGCCGTTTCACAATGAGGCGCTGAACAAAATGGATCTGAATTCGATAACCGGCGCCATGACTGAAGAGATATCAGAATCCGTCGAGGATTGTTTCGGTAATGTTCCTGGAAGATGGACTCGCGTGGGCGTGCAAGCGTCCATGTCGACCATCCTGACCCGCATCACAAACCGAGTCTTCGTGGGCAAGAAGGTCGCACACAACAGCGACCACTCCCACTACCAGATCAACTTCGTCAACAAAATCGGGAAATGCGCTGCCATCATCGCCTACCTCATCCCCGCCATGCTCAAGCCCCTGCTCCGGCCCCTCGTCGCCCTGCCAGTCCGCTACTACGACCACCGCTGCTCGCGGTACCTCGTGCCGCTGATACAGAACCACCTGGACGAGGCATTGGCACCAAAAGACGCGCAAAAAGAGGAGCGCAACCAGGACATGATGCAGCTGATGGTGCGCTTCGCAGCCAAGAGCAGCGACCCGCGGTCCCTGAGCGCACGGATCCTGGCGCTCAACTTCGTTGGAATCCACACCAGCAGCGCGGCAGCCATGAGCGCCCTCGTCAACATCCTGTGTGCTGGCCCGGAGGTATTCGCCGCGCTGCGCCGCGAGGCCGCGTCCGTGCTGCGCGGCAACGGGGGCGTCTGGGACAAGGCGGCCGTCGGCAGGCTCGCGCTCATGGACAGCACCCTGAGGGAGTCGCTGCGCTTCAGCGCCTTCAAGGCCCGCGGGGTCGAGAGGCAGGTCGTCAAGAGGGGAGCGGTCGTCCTGCCTGATGGTACCCTCCTCCCCGAGGGCACCAAGGTCGGTGTGCCTATCACTGAGATCCACAAGGACCCGAAGTTCTATGATGATCCGGAAGTCTTCCGCCATGACCGCTTCGTCGGCAGGGCTGAGCTCGGCATAGTCAATACCACGGATACGTTTCTGGCGTTTGGTCACGGCAGACACGCATGGTAAGTTGGTCCTACCTCTGTCCCGCTAGCTTCTGGGTCTGGGACTGTTTCCGTTCTGTCATCCATTTTTCAAAATAGGACTTGGCTGACATTGCTGTCTTCCTTTAGTCCCGGCCGCTTCTTCTCTGCTCATGAGTTGAAACTCCTCTTTGCTCACATCGTGCTTAACTATGACTTCAAGTTTCTCGATGAGAGGCCTAGGTCAATTTATCTGAGCGACTTTTGCTTCATGCCAGAAGAGGTTTTCTCTGAGTCATGTCGTAGGCAGAGGAGCGCGCATCTTGATCTGGAGGCTTAAGAGAAGTTCTCATCATGGATACTAGTAGCGTGTATCTGCGCACCCGGATCCAAATGCCATGATTTCCAAGCAAGGCACATTCTGTAGTATATCCAGACAACCCAAGCCGCCTTTCATCATTTTTAAGGTTCTATGTTTATTAAATCTGGTCCTAAATGCCTATCTAAAAATACACAACTGTTTCCTGGATCATTGCTTAAACAAGTCATATTTGAATCCCGGCGGCGTCGAAAATGTAAATCGGAAAGCTCACTATTCTCCGAATTTCAATGTCCTTCGACAATGGCATCAGTAGCACATTCTAGACATCACTGCGAACAACCCAACCGGAGGACGCCTGTGAACAATTGACGTTACAAGACCGCAGAGCATGCTGGTTCTGTTACGCCTGCGAATGCGCCCGCGGCTTGGAGGCGATTCAGGGCATAGGTGGCTCGAAAGGCGGTTATCTCCCCCATTTCGTGCACTGGTAACAGAGAGACGCCTGAGTTTGCTTCAATTAACTGCCAACCGAGGCCCGCCTGTCTGCAGCTTAATCCTCCACGTAGTGAGCGGGCGTATCAACATCCCACTTTGGCCGCTCAACCAACGCGACCTCGATCGTTGGTATCTCTATGGCCGCCTTCTTGCTGCTGCCATTGACACCATTTGTCTTGCCTTTTCCGTCCCCGCCCTCCAGCGGCACAACACCAAGTATCGGCCGGTACTTGAACGTATGCCACCACTTCTTGCGCTGCTCCTCTGCGCCCGGCGCATCCTCCGCGCCCTCTGATCGCCCACGCTGCTCTCGCTTGCGCAACTTCTCTAGTTCCCCACCACCAACCTCCTCTTCCACGTCGTCATTTTCATCCTCGTCGCCGGTTCCATCTGCCTGTGGCTCGGCGTCTGCCATCTCCACATCTACCCACTCGCCTGTCTTGCCATCTCCTGCAAGGGACATGCGTACCCGTTGTGGCGTAAGTGCGCCAGTCCCCGTCTTACTCCCCGCGCCACTGTCGGCTCCACGCTTGCGCTTCCGATTTTTCTTCGAGGATCCTGACTCCTGCTCTGTGACGTCGTGTGAGATGTCGAGCATGAAAACGAAGGATGTACCGTACATCCAAATTCTGGAGCCTGACCACACAACACCCTTGATCAGGTCTCGGGTGGCACGAATCTCCTCAGGCAGCTTCCATACGGGATTCCTCCGTGACCACTTGGTCAAAGACCCCTCTAAGGGATTGAAGGTGTAGATGCGCGAGGCTGCCGTGACAGCCAAGAGGACGTAGCCGTCTGGTCCTTCCTCGCCTTCGTTCCGGAGTATCGGCCCGAGGGCGTCGTCAGAGAAAGACAGTGCTACTGGCGCATGAGACAGTTTTGGAAAAAGTGGTGCTTTGGGATTACGAATCCAGGCGGGACCGGATTCTGATGCATCCTCATCGTCTGACGAATCGCTTGAGTCTGAAGAGGACGCGGCATCGTCTTCTGCTGATGCTGCGCCATTCTGCACGCCACCGTCATGCAGTATCCAAGTGTCGACGTACCCTGCCAAGTCAGCGGTGGCGAGAACACTGCTGTCTGGCGAGAATGTAATATGCGTTACGCGTCTTTCGTAATTGCCCAGGCCGCCTAGTCGTACGTGCTTAGGAATGTCTCTTCGCAATCGTGTCAGCTTTGTAGGGCGCGGCTGTATCGAAGTTCCCGAGACCTCCCGTGTTATCTTCGCAATGCGGACCTGACTTCCCTCCTGGATCCAGCCTAACCATCGCCCATTCGGAGAAATTTGAACCATTGTGGCCCCTGCGCTTTCAATAATGGATGGGACCTCAAGCTTGCGGATCTTCAATTCTTGCTTCTGGTCGTCGCTGGGAATTGTGAGGTGGAATGCCTTGATGGCCGTTGCTGTTGATACAACAAGGATCGAGCCATCCCTGCTGATGGAACATGAAGTAATGTTCGACTCTCCCTTAATGAAGATTCGGCCAAGCCGCGGACGGTTTTTCTTTTTGCTTTGTTCGACATCGTCGCTGTCAAGAAGCTCTTGCATGGACAGTCGCATTTTCCAGATATGAATTTCTCGGCCCCACCAGCTAACGATCACGCGGGCTTGAGGCGCACTTTGCAACGGAACAGATTGGGGTAGATGCGGGAGTGTTCGGTGATTCTCTACTCCGGACTGGCGCAGAGGCGTGACGACAGGAGTGGCATCGGGACCTGGTGAGGAGCATTAGCAAGGTGAGCAATCATGTCGGACTGGTTGGGAATAGTCTGACCTGCAGTCACGACGACACTCATACCCAGACCCTCAAAAGAGGCCATGGCCTTGACATCGTGATCGTGGTATTTCCTGTAGAAAACCCTTTGCCAGCGAGAAGGATCGCTCTTCATGGGACGGTACAACGCTGTTCGCCGGTCCATGCCGCCACTGACGATGGTCTGCCCATCCGCACCAGTGGCAAGACTCAGAACGTCGGACTTGTGGCCCTGGATCCTCTGCGCCTGAGTATAAGTCTTGCCGTCCCAGATGCAAATCTGGCCAGTCGAGTCTCCGGAAACAATGTCGCCGTTCTTCAGACACTTTACGGACCAAACGATGATGTCCTTGGAACCGCCAATAAGGTCCTTACCCAATGTCATCTTGCGCAGGAGCTCGCCTCTTCTCAGGTCGTATACGCGGATGGAGCTGTCTGAGCAGCCAATGACAGCTACCTGTCGGGACTGAAAAGCGATGCTAACCATCTTGATGTTCTTCTTTGCAGTCTTGACCAGTGTCCGTTGGAACTGAAGGTCGTCGTCGTCGATCGAGTAGAGCACAATGCTACCGTCGATGGTACCAGCCACTAGCCTTTGGGGTTGGCTGGGGGAGGCGATGCCGTTGTGAGAATCATTTGGAGGCGCAGGTTGGGCGGCGAGACACCATATGTCGCCATGCTGTCCGCTGGCATGTTTCTTTGCCTTTCCTTTCTCTAGGTCCCACTCGGTGACGGTGGATGTGTAGCCGATGCTGAACAGTCTTGACCTCCCCGTGATGACGTTCCCGTCCTGCAGCGTCTCGTCTTCGCCTGTGACCCAGACCAGGGCGTCGACACTCCTGTCGCGCCCGCCGTGTATCGTGGTCTCGTGGAACCAACTCCCGTTCAGGGGGTTCCAGATCTCTATGTCGCCATTTGCTCTGCCGATGGCTAGTCGAGCCTGTCGTTTGGCAGACAACAGTGGGTGCGAGAAGGCGAGACCGTTGATGGGAGACGCTGGGAAAGGAACAAAACGGCAGCGGTGGATGTCCATGTTGTTGTCTTTGGGCTCTGGATCCGTGCAGCTGGGACAATGTCTCTGCTCCCCTCCCTGAGATAACCGGTCAGATGCGACCGTGGGTTGGTGAAAGGCGACCCGTGAATGGTAAGTGGTGTATTTTGCAGTGGTGGATCGGCTCTTGGTCTCAGAAAATCCAAACTTTTTTTTATCTGCTCGGCCAGACCCTGGGCGACTTGCGATTAGCAGTAACTTTTTTGGACTTTTTTGGCACCGGCGGCAGGCAACCTAGAGTGGGGGATGGCCCGTGCCCAAGCTGTTATCCCAAGGCAGGTACCAGGGTATGGAGTACAGAGATCCAATCTGCCATTCGATATTCTGCTATAGGATATCTTCCTCGGGGATAATCAGCTATGTAATGCCCTCTCATGGCCATCCTCGGGGGTGCCCTCCTATGCAATACCCTCCCATGGAATAACCAACCTGATGTGGCCATGAACTCAGACCATGAGATAGGATGGCGACCATTGTATGCTTGGGGTAGACCCCTCTGGGATAATATATATTTTCTTGCAATGTTTCTAAGGCAAGACCTTCTGACATCGTCTTTAACCATCTCGGATCTCCAGTCAAGGATGGTCTGCTCTGAGATCATTTCTTTCTTCAATTGTCTCTTCAGGTGCAGTACGCGCGTTGTCCAAGTTGAGTACTGTCCCTTAGTGTCTGAGAGATAAAGGCCTGTGACCCAGGCCGAGGGCCCAGAAAGACGTTTAGGATATCTGCAGGGGGTTCTGCCCCAGGTCCATGTCTCACTGAAGGCAATCGCTGTGCTTTGTACATGGGTGCATGGGTGTAACAAAGTGGGATGAATTCCCACCATTTTGTTACAGGAGCCAGGGACGGAGGGGCAGCTAGCTACCTCAGGTACCTACCTAGGTACCTAGTAAGTAGGTATGACTACACACCTGATGACGACTGCCCATATAACTCATGCCACACCTGCCCTGGTGAACACCAGGTTAGCTGCAATTGCAACCCCTCAGCAAGCAAACCACACTCTCTCTGCCAGTCCTGATTGCGCTATGGACTTCAACAGCTCGTCCCCCTACCCAGAGGGTGTCATATCCTTCCTGGATACTGACCTCTACAAGCTTACTATGCAATGCGCCGTCTTCAAGTACTTCAAGGACGTGCCTGTGACCTACGGGTTCACCAACCGAACTCCCGAGAAGAAGCTGTCGAGAGCTGCGTACCGTTGGCTAGAGGCCCAAATAACCAGTCTGCCATGCCATACACACAAGTACATACATTGCCACACCACACTAGGGCTAACCAAAACCTCATGCAACAGAACTTGGGAACATCTCCCTCCTCCCTGACGAGCTGCACTTCCTCCAGCAGCACTGCAAGTACCTCACGCCCGCCTACCTCGAATTCCTCCAGGACTTCCGCCTGCACCCGCGCGAGCAGGTCACAATTAGCTTCACCCCAACAGCGCAAGACACCGGAGCAGACACCGATCTCGGCGACATCCAACTCGACATCAAGGGATCATGGGTAGACACCATTCTCTACGAGATCCCAATCCTGGCTCTTACCTCAGAAGCCTACTTCAAGTTTATGGACAAGGACTGGAATTATGATGGCCAGGAAGAGAAGGCATACGACAAGGGAATAAAGCTCCTCGAGGCCGGCTGCGTCTTCTCCGAGTTCGGCACCCGCAGACGACGGGACTACCACACCCAGGCGCTCGTCTTCAGGGGCCTCGTCAAGGCGAGTAGGGAGGCCGAGAAGCGCGGCCTCCCTGGCAAGCTCTCGGGAACGAGCAACGTCCACCTGGCTATGCGCTTCGGACTCCCGCCGGTCGGCACTGTCGCGCACGAGTGGTTCATGGGCATCGCCGCCATCAAGAACGATTACCCCCGCGCGACGGAGGAGGCTCTGCGGCACTGGGTTTCCTGTTTCGGCGAGGGCGTCCTCGGTATCGCGCTGACCGATACCTTCGGCACCCCGGAGTTCCTCAAGGCCTTCAACAAGACCATCGAGCGTCTCCCCGACGCGCCCGCTTCTACCGAGCACAAGCCCTCCATCGCGGACGACTTCATATCGGCAGCCAAGGATGTCATCGCGAAGACGGGCCTGGCGGACGGTACTCCCAAGCCCAAGACATATGCCGACGTCTTCACTGGCGTCAGGCAGGACTCGGGAGACCCGGTCGAGTTCGTCAGCACCATGCGGAAGTTCTACGACAGCGTGGGTATCAAGGACAAGAAGGTGATTGTCTTCTCGGACTCGCTGAACATCGAGCGATGCCTGGAGTACAAGAAGGTTGCCGAGGAGGCCGGGTTCCAGCCGACATTCGGCGTGGGAACCTTCCTGACAAACGACTTCGTCCGCACGGCCGATGGCTCCAAGTCCACGCCAATGAACATTGTCATTAAGCTGAGCTCTGCGGACAACAATGCCGCCATCAAGATCAGGTAACTTGCATCCTGTCCACTTCATACTGTCCTGTGCTAACTTACTTCGATAGCGACAACATGGGTAAGAACATGGGAGACAAGGTGCTGGTGGAAAAGGTCAAGAGAGAGCTAGGCTACGTTGAGAAGGAGTGGGAGGATGGCGACGAGAGTCGCAGATGGGGCGTCGACGGTGCCAAGAATGCCTAGAACACCGAGGGCCATCAGCACGAAGACCAGGAGGCTGCCCCACTGCGTGCACCGAGCAGGAGGCTATCCGGATGAGCCCAGGAATATTTATCCGCGGCGGCTTGGAGTTTAGTTAGGAGATTTCCAGGACAGAAACCAGGAGATTGGTTGGGCGGACTGCTTTATTGTCACGGATTCGCAGCGAGTCGGCGGGCTTGTCACTTCCAAGGATACCACGGGATAGATCGAGTTAGACGGCAAGGTTAGCCAAAGATCTCCAAGGAGTCATCACTCTCCGGGCATAAGGAATAGCCGGTTTTGTACTATTGGCACGTTGGGATTATCGCATATGCTCCACAGCATGAATGGCGGCATCATCTTTGTATGTCTTCTCTAATATGAAGGCATCTAATTTCGTCTACTTATCGGAACAGGCATTGTTTCTATGTTCAGGCTCCGTGTTGATCTGCATACCTCGTTCGTGACTCTGAAACACATAGCAAGCGACGTCCCTCAGTACTTTTCATCCTTCTTCTCCTGCTTCTCAGTGTTCAGCCCGCCCGCTGCGAGGGGCTCCTCGACCGATTGCCCGTCGTGGATATACATTGTCATCACCTTCGGCCCGGGGTAATTCTCCCTCGCATGAATAACCCACCACGCCGCGGTGAGCACCACGACTCCTACCGTGATCACGCTGTTGTAGTTCATGGCCTCGGCGGTTGTGGGGAGGGCAAAAGCTGGTGAAGCCAGATTAGTCAGCTTGTCGATTTCATCCTGGACTCCTTCGTATGGCCAAGGGACAGGAGGGAAGGGGTGAGACACTCACGGAAGCAGTAAAAAATGTCGAAGAAAGTGATCAGCACGACAGCCGTCAGATTGATAGCGGTGCCCCACTTCCCAAGGTGGAACGGCCCCCTGGGGAAGTGCTTCCGCCCGGTCAGGACGTTGCCCAAGAAGGGTATCGCGTACGAGATCGTCGTGAGGATGATGAAGGAGCCGGTGAGGTCGAGGAACGCCGTCGAGCTGCCGATGGGAATGGCGCCGAGGCCGGTCGCGACGACGGCCACGAAGAGCGTGGCCGGCACGGGGCACGACAGGCGCTCCGAGACCCTGGAGAAGAAGCCCGAGAAGGGTACGGCGTTGTCGCGGGCGAGGGCCCAGTAGATGCGGGAGTTCTGTGCACATGTGTTAGCCCTCCTACGATTCCCGGAGAAAAGATCTGTCCCGGGTTTCACCTACCGTGACCATCGTGCCGATACAGCACATCATCGAAGAACACCAGATGATGAAAAGCAGCCCGAACTGCGCGCCCAGGTTCTGGCTGCCGTCCCCGTTTGCCGTTGCCTGCGCGTAGATGCTAGCCAAGGGGTACGTGTTGATGCCCGTTGTGAGCACGTCCAGGTCGGTGATGGCGTAGGAGATGGTGATGGCGAACACGAACGCGTACAGGAAGCCGAGCCCTATCTGGAGGCCGATGGCCTTGGGGAGGTCCTTCTTCGGGTGCGGCAGCTCCTCTGCCATGTGCGTTATCGCATCAGGTGTGCCGATGGTGAATGCACCGTTGAGCACGCCGAGCAAGAACGCGACGCCGTCCTGCCACCCTGTGATGTTGTTCTCCTTGAACGAGCCCCAGACGAAGTAGTTACTTGCGTGCTGCTTCGGCATGGCGGCTATGACGATGATGGACACGATGCCGCCCACGATAACGAAGAACATGCCCACCGTCTGGGTGTGTGGGATGACACGGTTGACGAATACCACAACCGCCACGCAGAACCATGTTATCAGGAGGTAGGCGACGTATACGTGCCATGCTTCGTAGACATAGGTCGACTGGTGGTAGATGACGTATAGGTTGACCGAGACGTTAGCAGTGATCTGAATCAATGCTGCCAGGTCGAACATCCAGCCGTAGAAGTTGATCCACCCGGTGAAGAAGCCGACCATGCGTCCCCATTTTGGCCCGCCTGCAATTGTCCCCCAGTGATAGACGCCGCCAGCGGTTGGCACACTACTGGAGAACTGTCATGTATGACTGTTAGCTTTTACATTTCGTCTTGATCGCTATTCGATGTGGACCTCTTCGTCTGCCGAGGCGGTCACCGGCAATTGTAAATTGATCTCGGGAAAGGGTCAGGGGTAAGTAAGAAAAGCCAAGCCTCCACACACACCTCAGCAAGGCCGAGACCAATGAACGAATAGTAGAAGACCGCGACGATAAGCCCAAAGATAAGGCCAGGAGGACCGCCATTAGCTATATCAGACGACAGGCGAGATATCAGTATAAGTCGTACATGTCATTGAAACAGGGGTCGCGTACCGATGGAGACAGATATTGACGAGCCCAAAGCAATCCAGGCGTTGTCGACGGTCAGGGCGATTCCCGCGAGCCCGAGGAGGCCATACTGCCGCTTCAGCTGGTCTTTGTATCCAGACGCGTTGATGACCGTTCCGTCCTGCACCGCAGCCACAATCTCGTCTCCAGAGTGCTCGCCGAGTTCGGGACTCTGCTGGCCCAGTTTCGAGGGCCGGCGCTCATCGCTGAAACTCATGATGGCGAGTGTTCTACTCGGCTTCGTGACTAGGCGGCGAGGCGGCGAATAACTTGCTGGTCTGCCGGTTCTCGGGTGAAGTCGTTCGAGTACTGAATTCAGAAAGACTCGACTAGTCTTTGTAATAGAATACAGGAAGAAAAAGAAACACGTGGGAAGAAATAATAGAAACGAGAAACCGGAGGATGAGACGTCGGCTGGATGGGGACATCGGCCCCCAGCATCGAGCTCATATCAGCTTGATATTGGACCCATCACACTATGGCGTCCTGAACACTCGTGGGCAGGATACCAAATTTGTTTGGTAATCCTGGGTCAAGACCTGGGGAAAATACCTGGGCCTTGCCATTTCAGGACGGGGAGCCCGTAGTTGATAAGCCCTAGGCGTGGGTAGACTGACATTGGTTTTTGACAAAACTCTCGAACGATGCAGAAGGCACCTGCAAAGATATGCATGCCAATATTGTTACAGAGAGGTCCAGGACCAGGGCTGTATCAACGGGCAGCGCCGAGTGGACGGCGAGGCAGCAGGGCGCGCCACCAGCGACGATAGGAAAAACCTGGGTCGCATCGTTATCTTTTAGTCCTGACGACTAAGGAAGATACGACGCCCCTGAGCAATGCAACCTGGGTGCCCATGGGGTGGGGGCTGCCTGCAGGTATACCACAGTAGCACGGCGCCGTTGCAATTGCCGTCCAGATAGAATGGTCTTGGTCCAGCTGGGCGGTCCATGTTTGTCGCCGGTTGTCATCCCTGAGATCTCAAATCAGGGGCTGGTTCACCGTGCAGCCTCCGAGCGCCGATGCGCCGATTAGGCGCCGCAGGGCAAGCATACCAAGCCATGCTTTTGCCTGATTATCGTCGAACTTGTTTACCTCAGAGCAGATCCGGGGTCAAGATACATAGTGTGACGTAGGATTGCTGGATAAAGCTGGGCTCGGATGGAGTAGTTGATGGGGCAAGAGGAGGAGGAGAAGTGACGAGGTGGAACACACTTGGCATGCGACGTGGGATGGGTGGAGGTCCCGAGATCCGCGAACGTAGGTATGTGGGTTAGTGGATCGGGCCGGCTATTTACTGGGGCTTATCAGCCGGAGCTCCCCTGTTTCGCTGCAGAGTAGTGAATGATAGGCCTCGCACTTCTTTTCAGCCTCACAAGGACCGGCTTCGAGATGGTTGGTCTGGGAACTGGGAGCGTTTGCAACCCAACATGTCGTCATTCTTTATTAGACATTCATTGACAGCTGTCAAAACCGATGTCATGGTACCGTAGCATCTCAACATCACATCTGTGCGAAATCCCCTTTGGTAAACACTGTCGGCCGTGATTGGGCAACCCTATGAATTGGATTTCACGGGTACAACGTCAGATCGTCATGCAACTACACCACCAAACCTTAGATCTCCCCTGCTCCTGTGACCACTTTCTGCTAGTTATGAACTCTTTTATGCTCTCTTTCTAATCTAGAAAAGTACCCGCGTTGTCCCTATCAGGATCGTGCTGGCCATGGTCTTGTGAGACTGGAAGACTGTAAGCTTGATGAGAGTGGGCACATCAGGCACAGAACTCGAAATGAAAACTATCTTACTCAACAAACTTAATTATGAGAACCAACTCCATCGTCTTGAACGAAATGTTTCTTTGCAGATTGCCATCTGCGAAACTATCCCTCAAAGCTATAAGAGTAATCTAGGGGAACAAAGAATCCACAATGATAGCCACCCACACTATAGCAATAATTATGCTTCCCAAGAGCAATGACAAGAGCAATTCAACCGAGAAATGTCTCAAATTATAAAATAGTCGAAGATAGTCAGCGCGTGAAGGCACCACCACTGAACCTTCGCAAAACTCAAACTCTTCCCCGAAGTCTAAGTATACCCCGCAAGGCCTCTGCATGTTGTGCTCATGCCAAGGGCCTGGCGACTGGAAGTAGTTCCTGCAGGCAGTGTCCCGGCACCTCGGCCGAGACATCGTCGTGTCAAAGTAGGTCATCAGCTTGGCCCAGATCCCCCCCTCGGCCTGGATGCTGGGGTACGAGTCCTGGTCTACCGCGTGGAACCACTGGTGACTTGGGTTTAGGGCTCCTGGGCGGCGGTGGTCGATGTGGCCGAGCATGATTGTCCGCCTGTATGAGGTCATGAGGCATCGAGTTGAATCCTGGCTGTTGTGCTTCCCGTCGCACTCGTAGACGTAGATACCGCTCTGTCCTCGTGCTTCGTTGAACTCGACGTAGTGGTCGGTCCATCCAAGCCCCATGAAGCGAGATGGATCCTGGTGGTCTTCATCGAGAGGAATTTCGATGGCCGTTACCGGTGAATTTCTATTCATCCCCGAAAGGTGCGGGGTGCAAAGTGGCTCAGAAGTGGTAACCTGAGGCCTTTCACCGTTCCTATAGAGGATATGCCCACATTTGTCAGGGTTGAAGCAGAGCATCTCCGGCGTAGTGTTTTGGCTAGGACCCGGCACAATAAACCGAGCGGCATTCTTCCCAAATTCATCATACAGCTCCCGGAGCCGAGTTGCCTCGAGTTGTCCATTCTCGGGCGCCGTCAGGATCTTTGAGCCCGAGTACGGCTTCCAACATAACACCAGCGAGAGATATCTCCCGCCTCGGTTGTGATGGAGAGTCGGGTCGGGGTCTAAGTGAAGCCGTGCGCAAGGCCGCGTATGATCGTTGCAGGATGCTTCTGACGGAGCTAGGCGCGACGTTGATTTGCATGCAAAATTGTGACTAGGATGTTTGCACGCAATATGAAAATCCAAAACAGCCTTGGAAAAGTCATGTTTCCCTGATGATGCGACCAGGTGGGCTTCGATGTCAGCCCATCCTATGGACACGTGCTCACATAGCCGTAGCCTTCCTTCCCTGCCGATACAAAGTCGTTCTCGGGCCCCCTTTTGCCGCTGCGTGTGCGAAAAGGCGTGTCTCGTGTGATGACTGTTACAGCCGGCGCAGTGAATGTATTTCACTGGTGTTTCCATAAACACGCATCCGTTTGGTAGCATCCCATCCCGATGAGCAGTCTGGCATGGCTCGCAAAGCGTCTGCTTCCGGATAGTGGCCACGAATCCCGGCACCGACCTCCATGGCAATATTCCAAAAGGCATGCGATTGTTCTCTCTGCCGAGGAACCTGTCACGGTAAAGCATATGAGAGCCCTTGGACGTTGTGTTTGTCGAGAACAATCTGGGCTCAAGGGTGTGATCGTCGGCCAGACAGCGGAGCCTTCTGCAAACACGACGGATGTAGTAGATATCCCGAGCATCCGGCTGAAGAAACTGTAGAATGGGCAAGAGGATCTCGTCGGGAAGCTTGAGCAAGGGGCTGAACTCCTTGTTGCGAGCAGCAGCCGCGAGCAGTGGATCCATCGAGCCTGTAAATTCGCTCAGACCAGCAATAGTGTTAATTTCACAAGGGCCAGCATCCACTTCTGCTCGATAATCCAGGTTCACGCTCGTTGAGCACAATGTTGGGGGAGGTGTTTATGGGGAGTTCGAACGAAGATGTTGATTTAAGGCTTCGAGGGTGACGGTCCTTGTTGTGTGTCACTGCTGGAAAGGCTCTGTTTATCGGCGACACCCTTTGCTAGACATACTTGGAGAAGACTTTATATGATATCAATAAACTTCAAATTGTGTAAAACGTCCAAAATTGCGCACGGACGGGCCCATAATAGCACTTGCGACTTCGATTAGCCTGGTCTCTAATGATAGTTGGCCTCTAGGCTGCCGCCGTGGTGTTAATAAGTATACTAGTATTGATTCCAAAATTTCATTATGATTCTCTGAACGAATAGAATCAATCATGTTAAATCCAAGGTGGCCGTACACTACATTACATCCACTGGGCTCTTTAGTGTGATATAATGGATTTAAAAATGCCTTTAGTGTAATGGGTATAGTGGATTTATTTATATACACTATATTATATTAAGTGTAAACAGTATAGTTAAAGTAGCTATATATTACATTATATTCACTGAGCTTTTTAGTGTGATATAATGGATTTAAAAATGCCTTCAGTGTAATAGGTATAGTGGGTTTATTTATACGCACTACACTACACTGAGTGTAAATAGTGTAGTGTACGGCCACCTTGGTTGGATCGAAGTTCTCTAACATAGTCTCTATCAAGTCCGTCACACAGTTTCTCAATCTTGGGTAAAAGAAGTCAGCGAGGTTTGTTTGGAATGTAGTGTGCTTCAACAGATATGCATGCTTTTAGTCATGCATCTCTATTCATGTAAAAGACGAGACGTAAATGTTTCCCCTGATATAGTGGAGTAGGTGGTATTGAAGGTCCATTGCCCTCGGAATGAACAGTGGACCCAAGTATCTGGTAGACACCATTACAGATGAGTGAAGACTTAAATCGTATCAGGCTAGCCAAAACTGCAATTAACTTGAAATTTCTGTCCTTTTATAAACCAAATTCTAAGCCCTCAAAAATGACTGAAATGCATCCTACTAAAAGCCCTTACGTTCTGAAGATCACTTTCGGCAAGCAGCCTCGCTGTGACTCATCATTATGATTAGCACAAACGTTGGTTCCTGAGATGTGTGCTTCTCGACGTGCCAGTGAACCATCCCAGGAAAAGTTCACACGACTATGAGACTTCAAGCAGGCCGGTTGTCGAGAGACTCGTCTCTGAATCCATGCAGTGAATGCCCACATCATGTCTAATTTTTCTACTCCTTTTCACTACTTAATTCAACCGTCTGATTCTCGTTGAATGCCAATTGCATCTAGAGTTACTGCATCAGCAGGAATTGCCCAACAAAAATGAAGAGTCACTGGCTAGGCCGCTCCACGCCAAGATGTGCGTGTACGTTGACAGGTAGGCGATGTGACGCGCATGTGTTTGTCAGGGCGAGAACATTCGAACCGTTCTATTGCCTTGAGGATGACAAATAGATGCGAGAGGTTCCACCTCAGGAGTGAAGGAAGAGGCGTCAAGGACAGCACGATATTTGTGGTACAGACAATGAGCTGATGATGATGACAAAATTATGGTCTTTCTCAGCAACGGGAAAACGTAACAACGAACAACTCTGTGAAACGTAGTGCAATTGGCTGCAGCAAAGACGGGCTTTGAGAGTTAAGTAAAAGAAGCCGTTCGCCCTTCCCCGCAGGGGGTTGCTTACATCACCAACGTCAGGAACCACCCACCTGCTGGGTAACCCCGCGGCAACCGGTGCAACTTGGCCTTGTATGTGGGCAGTGTATTCCTAATCAGAGTGTCAACGATGGACGAAATCTCGTCATTGCATCTCTCTTTCCGCATACAAATTCCTCTCGTCTTCGTGGTAGCGAAGAGCTTGTTCTTGAAACCCCTGCAATCAACAACAGTGAGCGTCTTCCAAAGGAGCCAAAAGAGGTGGACAGCACATTGAAGCCTGGCACCAGTCCACAAGACATGGCACCTAAGATCTTCTTGTAAGCCGCAGTCTTCCCAACATGTACTCTACTAGATTGCTGACCACTACCAGGACCGGAGTCACCGGTAGGCTTTGCACTTACACATTGTTCAATAAGTGGCTTTCATAGTCTGACCAGGACGTTTCACAAGGCTACATCGGCGGTGACGCCTTCTACGTTCTCGAGAAGAAGCACCCTGACTATGAGTACACACTCCTCGTCCGAAATGAGGATCGGGGCAAGGAGGTTCAAGCCAAGTACCCCAATGTGAAGCTCGTCTACGGTGCTCTGGACAACTCGGCCGTCATAGAAAAGGCCGCTGCTGAGGCAGACGTTGTCGTTCGTCAGTACTTCCACAGTCCGCGCTGCCATCGCCCAGCCTCGTGCTGACGTCGTCCTCAGACACTGCTCAGTCCGCGGACGATGTGCCCTCTGCTAAGGCCATTGAGAAGGGCATTGCAGCTAGTCACACCGCAGAGAAGCCGGGAGCATACATCCACGTCTGCGGTACTGGCATGTTGACATGGGTAAATCTGCATACGCCTGCTTCAGCCCTGACAAGCCTTAGCTGACACAACTGGCAGAGAGACGCCCAAGACAAGCGCTACGGCGAGGCGCCGTACCCAGACGAAAAGTACGACGACATCGCTGACATTGAAAAGGTCACGTCCATTCCGGACAAGGCCATGCACCGGAACGTGGACAAGATCGTCTTGGCAGCCAACGATAATGCTGCTGTGAAGACTGCAATCGTCTGCCCGCCATGCATCTGTGGTCCAGGCAGGGGACCTGTGAACACCCGCTCGATGCAGGTCTATGACGTGGCCAAGTTCACGCTGAAGAACGGGTTTGCTCCGGTCATTGGCAAGGGCCTTACCGAGTGGGATTACATCCATGTGCACGACTTGACAGATCTCATCGTCAGTCTTGTCGAGTCGGCGCAGGATCCTAAGATCCTCATCGACCCAGAGTACTTTGGAGCGCATGGGTATTACTTCTGCGAGGCTGGACCCTTCAAGTGGGGAGATGTTGCAAAGTGTGAGTTCATCATCATCATACACCCACAGTAGCAGTGCCATCTCAGAAGTTCAGTGGTTCGGGTCGATCCGAACTATGAGGGATGCGTATTCGAGAAAAGGCTGACAGTGAGGTCCAACCAGGGGTCGCCGACGAGATGGTCAAAGAGGGGTTTATGGCTGAACCAAAGGTCGAGGTGACCACTCTTGAAAACACCAGAAGCCAGGGCTTCTCGTCAAGCGTCACGTGGGCAAACAACTCCAAGAGTTTCGCGAGCAGGGCGAGGAAGAACCTTGGCTGGAAGCCTACCCGCGGGGGCTTGAAGGATGCAGTGCCGGAGATCGTCTCCTCGGAGGCGAAGCGCCTCGGCATCGAGCCTCAGGCGTCCTGAATTGTGGGGAAGTGAGGCGATATGGGCTGCTATGGCACCCATCATCAGGAGAAAGACCTGTCAATCACAAGCCCTGGTTTGTTACGCATGTAGCGGGCTCGGTGAAAAGTGTTCAAGCTTTGATGCTATTTTGAGGTCCGCAATTGATCCGCGATGTCTTTTTAAGCTTAAATTGGAGCTTGTCATGGACCGGGGTGGACCCCTGGCGCCCCCTTAGTTTTGCTGTTGACGCCAAGGTTGCTTCCAATACGAGTTGAAGATACGAGGTCACGCTGGTCGGTCCCCATAAGTAATTTGCAATGCGCCTTCTCCCCTCACTCATCGACCTGCCGGCGTCGCCGGTCGGGTACAACGTTGTTCGATGCTCGATTTACATTTCGCAGATCTTTGCTTGTATATTAAGGCGCTGGACTGTTGCTCCTCGCTCGGGGCAAGTTGTCGACGCGCCTGGGTACCCACCTCGACATTGAGCAACGGTCATTTCCCCCATCAAGTCGGACGCGGGAAGAGAAAAGGCATGGCGCCATTACTTCCATCAGCCCTTTGGGCCCTTCTCATGGCGACAGCGACACAAGCGAGGCCAGCGGATAAATGGACGGTCCGCGAGACTGCAACGGTACCGTCTGGGTGGAAGTACCTTGGGCAACCCGAGGTTGACACGACTGTGACGAGGATTTCCATCAGCCTGCGCCAACCAGGCCTAGACGAGCTGCGACTTCGTCTCGACCAGATTAGCGACGTCGACAATGCCGACTATGGCGCACACCTGTCTCGCAGCCAGCTGGATGCCTACCAGGAGCCGGCGGCTGGAGCTGTGCAAGATATCATGAAGTGGTTGAGCGGGCACGGCATCGAGGACCGTCTGGTCCAGAAGTCATGGGTTTCCTTCAATGCCTCTGTCGGATTGGTGAACTCTTTGCTGAGGTGCAGCCTCTCCGAATATGAAACGCCCCAGTCGCACCGAGTCCTTCGGACCACCGAGTACAGCCTACCCAGTGATCTGGCGCAGAACATCCAGCTCATCTATCCGCTCACCCAGTTTCTGGAGAGCTCAGCCAAGACGAACTTCAACGAGAGACGTGGTGTGGACACGGCGAAGTCCAGCCGCCGTCAGACAACATGGCCTGCATCTTGCTCGGAAAATGTCACCCCGGACTGCCTGGTCGACCTGTACAACATCACCTACACGCCGCCAGACTCATCCTCCGGCAGCACCATCGGCGTGGCTGGCTTCCTTGAAGAGTACCCCAACCAGTCTATGGCTCGGGATTTCTTGGTCGCTCACAGCCCACGGAGAAGCGATGCGTCTTACAGCCCGGACTACAACTTCGCGGTTGTCTCCATCAACGGCGGAAACACCACCAACGAGGGCTCTGGCGGAGAGGCGCTTCTGGACACCTTTTACACAATGCCCTTCACGCAGCCACTACCGATATCATACCTCTCCACCGGAGGTCGAGGAATGTCCATTGGCCCCAACGGCACGGACCTGTCCAACACCTCGGCAAACCTCAACGAGCCCTGGCTCGAGTTCCTCCAGTACCTCCTGGGGGTCGAAGACGAAAACCTGCCCAAGGTCCTGTCCGTGTCCTACACAGACGACGAGCAGGCCACCCCCAGGCCATACGCCCTCCACGTGTGCGACCTGTTCATGCAGCTCGCGGCACGCGGCGTCTCCGTCATCGTGGCGTCGGGCGACGGCGGCGCGGCCGGCACGGCGAGCTCCACGAACTGCGCAGTGAACTCGGGCAAACCGGACGAGCCCCCGCAGTTCATCCCTACCTTTCCGGCCTCCTGCCCCTACGTCACCTCCATCGGGGCGACCGGTCGGTTCATTCCTTGGCAGCCGGCGTCTTTCTCCTCGGGCGGCTTCTCGAACTACTTCCCGGCGCCGAGCTGGCAGGCCAAGGACACGGCGGCTTACATCAAGGGCCTGAATGGGACCCACGAGGGGTGGTACAACGCCTCGGGCCGCGGCATCCCCGACCTGACCCTCGTCGGGTCCAGGTTCCTCCTCGGAGGAGAGGGCAAATTCGCCTCCACGACCAAGGGGACCAGCGCCAGCACGCCCGTGTGGGCCAGCATCATCACCCTGATCAACGACAAGAGGCTGAGGGCTGGAAAGCCCGTGCTCGGGTTCCTAAACCCTGTCCTATACTCGGACAAGGTGAGGGCCGCCCTGACCGATGTGACAGCTGGGTCGATCGGCGGGTGCTCGTTGAACAACGGCCAGGACTTTGTCACGGGTTGGGATGCGGCGGCGGGCTGGGATCCGAGCTCGGGACTCGGGGTTCCTGACTTCGGTGCGCTGATGGAGGTCCTTGGCTGATCTGCTGTAAGCATTCACATGGGGTCTGTACATATCTAGCTAACCTCTTCAATGCCAATTCGTAAGATTTGCTGTAATACTTTTGTGTCTGATGCTTGTGGTCAGCTGCCATACACTCTTGTTGTGATGGAGAAATCGGCCTTGCATATGATACGCTGGCTTTGAAGTTCTGAAAGCGGACAGAAATGAATTTTCATGGGAACGGACCGTCCTTCTGTTCGCGAACACCGTCCTGACATTAGTTTCTATTCAGCCCCAGGGTCTCACGATCCACGGTCTTCCGATCACAATGCTTGGCCTCTTCGAGACAGACATGGGCCAACGGACATGATACTGTGACTCAAAATTCTGCAAAAGGCTTGAGTCGCAATTCTCAGTGACTATTAATGACATGCGCATCCGGCAAGAACTCGGAGCCGTGTGACGGGTCATAGAGACGTCCTCGGGGTGATTATTTTTTACCTCATCGATAGCTACAACGGGAAGCCTCAGTAATACACAGTAAGGTTCTTGTTGTCCTCGAGGCATCTGATCTATTCGGAACCTGGGCGATGGGCAAATATTATGTTTCCATGCCCCATGGTCTTTGAGCGGTGTCATATGATACGGCAATTCGGACCGCAGCCGTGGACCTCGTTGAAATGCCAGGTATGCTGCGTTCTGCGCGCTCCCGCCATCTCGCTCCTGCTCTCGATTCTCGAGGGGAACCCTGACGGCACAAGGTGTATCGAGGCGGTGAAGGCAATACTGAGAGGCCATTGAGTTTTGTTGTCATAAGCAAGGCCGGTCACCCAGTTTCTGATCGCACAAGAAACTTTGGTATCTTTATTTCGTGCCTATTAAAGTGTTGGCAAGCATCACGAGCCAACCTGCTGACCACGTGATATATCTCACGCGATTATGCGGCCTTCATCCCACGACGGGTTGGTTTGGCATTTCAATGTAATATGGCATTCATTTGGCACACGATCTTGGAGACTAGACGATCGAAGATCCGCAAGGCTCGAGACTGACCACCGGCTGAGAAGGCACATTCCAATGCTTTGTTCTTTTTTACGACTGACTGCTAAAGTCGGCGTCTTTCGAGTTAAGGGCATCGTCTTCAGTCACATATTCAACGCGGTTTGAAGAATCGACATGAAGATGGAGCAATAATTCTTAGCGATGACATCTATAATATATTGTATCTATTTTTGGTAGCAGAAGCAACATAAAATTTCCGTATTAGGCTGCCGATACTTGTTTAGAACCGGAGGCTACGGACCGTCAAATTCGCATCTTTATCTTCCGCCGCCAATCAGTTCAAAAGCCAAGAGCCTCAACCGTTTGGATCTGAACGCCTCTCCCATGCCTTGCTACCTAGGTAATCCAACGGGCCGCCATGCGGAGCATTCACGCCCGGCCACAGACCTCGTGAAATCAAACCCATGCGGCCCACCGTGGCGGAAGCAAGCCCGCCCCAGGCGAATATTTGACGCGCTGCAACCCATGCCGCCGGTCTTCCTGGACAGAGTCCAGAGAAGCTTAGATCTGACCGAGATCCGAGTCTTTTGCCCAGTGATTCTGAGACTATACTTAATCTCATTTCATCTCGCAGCCCGAATTCAAGTGGTCGATATGTTCTCGGCCCGTATCCATACTCGTGTATAGTGAATCACTTCGATGTCTAGAAGTACAGCTCTCGTAGCCCGTAGGAAAGAAACACTTATAAAGCCGTGATCTGCCATCGCCGCAACTTGAAGGGCTTTGGCGTCCCAACTCCAACTCGTTGCTTAGAAGTTTCATCTGGTGCATCATGAAGTCTCTTCTCGCCGTCGCCGCCCTCGCGGCCAGTGCATCAGGCCATGCCATTATGCAGAAGCTCTCCGTCAACGGCCAGGACCAAGGCCAGCTCAAGGGCGTCCGGGCCCCTTCAAGCGACTACCCTCTTTACAGCCCAAATGATGCAAATTTTGCCTGTAACACAGGGATCGTGTACAAGGACACCAATGTGATTAGCATCCCGGCTGGTGCAAAGGTCGGAGCTTGGTGGGGCCATGTTATCGGGTATGAGTCCATCACCAACCTAGGCAACCACTTGTCACCAATAACATGCCTCCCTCAGGGGTGCCCAGGGCGCAAACGACCCGGACAATCCGATCGCAAAGAGTCACAAGGGGCCCATCTCTTATTATCTGGCCAAGGTCGACAACGCGGCAAGCACGGGCACCAGCGGCCTCAAGTGGTTCAAGGTCGCTCACGAGGGTCTTTCGGGTGGGAAGTGGGCGGTGGATAACATGATCGCCGGCGGCGGCTGGCACTACTTCACGATGCCCTCGTGTATCGCTCCCGGCGACTATCTCCTCCGCGTTGAGCTCATCGCGCTGCACGGCGCCGGCTCCCAGGGAGGCGCGCAGTTCTACATGGAGTGCGCGCAGATCCGGGTCACTGGCTCGGGTACAAATACTGGAAGCAACTTTGTCAGCATGCCGGGTCCATACTCGCCGACTGACCCTGGTGTTCTGGTATATTCTCTTTCCCAGCCTTGACAATCCTGTTGGTGCTAACGAACCTTTACTAGGTCAACATCTACGACAACTCTGGCCAACCGTACATGGGCGGGAAGAGCTACTCGATCCCCGGCCCGGCCCCGATTACGTGCTCTGGAAGCTCCAACGGTGGGGGCTCCTCTGATGGCGGATCTGGCTCCGGCTCCGGTTCAGGTTCAGGCTCGGGCTCGGGCTCGGGCTCAGGCGCCGGCGCGGCCCTCTGGGCTCAGTGTGGTGGGATAGGCTACACGGGACCCACAACCTGCGCACAGGGAACCTGCAAGGCCACCAACGAGTACTATAGCCAATGTGTTGCCTAAAGGAAGCAACGCGTCCTTGACCAAGTAGAACGAGTAAACTCGGCACCAAGTCGACACTACTCTTGCTGTGGCGGCGCTGAAGGCGACAACTAGCTCGATATATTGCATTCATGTATATATACTTGGATCGAATATTCATCATCGTCCATTATCAATCGCGAAAACCTCTGTCGTATTTCATAATATTGACTCTACAAGGGATTCCCAGCGGTGTATGGACAGCCATCAGCTTTTGTCGACCAGATACTATGATGCTGCGAACGCTCATCACAACACCCGCCACGACCTACTGGAAGGACCGGGCCATATGAGACTAATGCTAGACAGCCAGCACCGTTTTGGAACAAGTCGGGGCGAGGGGGCCAGGGTTCGGGGACAAATAGATGATCAGCGAGAAAATAGGGATCGTGTATTCATGTCAAACATGAGAGGCTATGGGAACATCTCACTCCTCGATGTCAAAGTAGACCTTCACCTCAACTTCGTTGCTCCAGCCCGGCTTCAAGTCCAACTCTTTCCAAGCCTTCTCAACGTCGATCTCGAGGATAGAGCTGGAATTCCTGTTGATGGATACGGTGTGAGGAGGAATCACCTGCCCCTGGATCGTGGCCATGAAGTCGGTCTCCAGACTCATCTCCGGCAGCTTGGAGATGTAGATGCCTAGAACGCCCAGGGCTTTCAGGCGGGTGTCGACCAGTACCCTCCCGTTCTCCAAATAGTCCGACTCGCTCGAGACAATAGCCGCGGCACCAGTCATCTTCTCGATCAGACCCAGATTGGCCACCTGGACACGGCCTAGACTGTCACTCTCGAACGGAGATAGTGCGTAGGCCGTGAAGATCTCGTAGTCCCTGACATCGAGCGAGGCCGTGATCTTCGAGCTCGGGTGGCTGGTCTGGACCGGTGTGGTGATGAGCCCGGTGGTGTGAGCCCGGACGATATAGTGCAATGACGGCAGAACCCCTGAGAATCTGTCAAGAGGGATGATATCCGTGAGTTTCCGAGCAGAGATGTTGAAAACGCCGAGGATAGGCGTGCCTGTGACTGCTCTCCCGTGGTAACAGCCAACCTTTAGCAGGGAGTCGTCGTGGTAGCCAACGTATTGGTCGATGCTCCGACCTAGTACATTAGGTCTGAAGATGACTGTCTTCCCACGTGGGGTGATGCCGGTCATTTGCTTGATTAGATCGATGTTGTGCTGGCCGGGCACATCTGTGATGTAGATCGGGCCTCCACTGACGCAACGAGCCGCAGCGTGAAGGCTGGAGTAGTCATGCACGGTCTGGAACATGTCCCAGTCCTGCTCTACTGATTAACACAGGAACAGGGAGATTTGCTAGAGATCAGTATATTAATAGATGACTTACAGGCAGTATGTTGAGATGCTGTGTGAACAGACTATTGTGTGCATTGGTCCAAATGTGCCATGGGTGTGAGGATGGGATTTCCGGGAAGAAATCGTCTGAGTTTCTGCACAGGATCGTGGGCCTGTTCCGAGGTAACTGGGAATAGAACAGGATCTCTGGTGTCTGGGACATGCAGCTGATTGACTTGATGCTGAAATGCCGAAGGGATGAAATTGTCCAGGCGTCGAGGTACTCCGTGATGAGCTCTCGACGGGCTTTGGCAGAGACCCACGTGTCTGTCATGAACTGGGCGTCGGTCTTGACCCCGTCGATACCAGAATCCGAGAGGAACTTGTAGAAGTCATTGTAGAACTTATGGACGTCGTCCTTGCTGACCACCGTCATCTTGCCTCCTAGAGGGAGCCACCTGCGATTTTGATCCTCGCGTACGACTTCCTCCGTCTTGTATCTCTTAGCAATGTCCCCATCGGGACTTAGTCCTGCCCAATATCCGAGTAGAGCATGCCAAACGGCGACATGTTGAATGTGTGGGTGTTTGGTCCTGATTTTTGTGACCACATCCTTGAGGCCATTGGGAAAAGCCTTCGGTTCGGCTATGAAGTGTCAAACACTCGCGTATCAAGACTAGGTGGTAAAATTACAGGGTACCACGTACCTTCAAAGTCGTTCCAACCGTATTGGAATTGGCCTTCGCCGCGATAGTCTATGTTCTGCCAGTTGTCGTCTATGATCAAACTCGTAACCTTGATGTTATGTTTGGTCAACTCATCGACCGCGTTGAGAACTTTCTCATCCGTGAGTCTCTGGCCAAGTGCGTTCCAGGTGCAGAACCCGAGACCGTCGTACCAGTTCTCCATCCACTCTGGTTTGACGCCTTCCTGAAGAGCTTTCATCTCTTGTTCGAGCTCTCCGGTTAGCCTTTTGCTAGTAGCAACGGCCTGTCGGGCGTGATACATGACGGCCGCATTCGCACTTTCGAAGTTATGACCGACTGCAGCCAGAACAAGCGTACTCTCGGCCTTCTCACCATCATTCCGCAAGTGGAGCTGGACATTCCCTGAGTCGTCGCTGCGGAATAAAGCCATCACATCGTTGATGCCACTGACAGCCAGCAGGACGAGGTGCTGGCCCTCGGGGCTGACAAATGCTGAGAGGACGGCATCCTTGTCAAGTTCGAACTTGGTCTTTCCATGCCTTGGTGCAAGCCAAGGTGCCCAGATGCGGATCAGGGAAAACCAACGGAGGAATCCTCCCCATGGCAAGCCCAGGTTGAGATCAGTGAAGGTGGAATCCTCCCCCTTGGCGGCTTCCACACTGGCCCCCAGAGCCCAGAGACGAGTCCCAGGGCACTGTGATTGGCAGGTCTTGACGGTGATGCTGGGATCGTAGCCCTTCAGGATATTGCTAAAGTCGTCCGAAAGAGCCTCGGTGGTCTGGTTGCTGTTGAGTATGACAGTGCCGTCACCCACACCGTGCTCGTCCCGGATCCAACGCCATTCTTGCTCCGACCCCGACCGATACTTGACGGTGAAATCGAGGAGGGACTTGACGGGAACAACGCCTTGGAACCAGGCACGAGCGACTGAGTCTTTAGCCACCTGCAATGTGGAAGGCGGTCTCTCAGCTGGGGACAGTATGGTCTCATTCCAGTCCCCTCCAGCCGAATGCCAGAGGGCAACCTCCCACGGCTGGTTGGCCTGGTCGGTTGGGACCTCGAGAAGTGCGACGAATCCGACGTTGCTCTTCTGAACCTGGGTGACCTGGCCCAGTGGCGGCCACACTGAAATCGCGGCTCCCATCTTGTCCAGGCCAGCTGGGGGTTTCTTCTGCTTGGGAACGTGATAGACCAACTCGTCGTAATCCTCGTCCTGGGCACTCATGGTAGCGAGACAGTGGTCTGTTGGATGTCAACCGATGGTGCTTTTGTGGCTCTATGAGTGGGTAACTTGACAGCGGGGTCCCGTCTTAAAGGGATGTAATCGACTGAACTATGGCCAGGTCAAGTGGAAAGGCTTTTCAATATACTGAGACTACGAGGAAAGATGCGAAGGGAAGGCACAGTTGTCGGGCTCCTGTCCCCACGTTAAGGGTCATACCTAGGTCATTTGGAACCCTGCAGCACGATGCAGATGCGGGCAGGTGCTCCTCTCCACGCCTTGATGTAAGAGCTTCGAGGACGGAGTTCTCGGGCAGCTGTCCCGGTCGCCTACTTCGTGCACCTACTGATCCTAGAAACCCATTTAAAGAGCGCATGTCAACCTCTTATTGTTTACAGTAAAGACTTCTCATGACCTATGCAGAACTTTTATAATATCCCAAATGTCAATGTCTCAATGCCCAAGTTCCTGTGATGGTTCTGTGAAGTGATCGCCCCAAGCTCCCACTCCTCTTGCCCCTCCAGTCCGGAATGGAAGTGGAGGCAAGGTAGTCAATGGTGTCAGTTTGCAGGGGTGTTTGTGAGATTATGTAAGTGAAAATTGGGCCAATCAGAAGCAGGATATATCTCGGGTAATCCAGGAATCTGCCTCAGGCCAAGGTTTTCGAGCTGCTCGCCTTACCGGAAGACATCAGTTTTGTTCTACGATTAAAACGCCTCAACCCACCCAGTCCACCCATCCAACCCCGTACCTCGCCAGTCTCCAGGTACTTTCTGCCCCAATTCGCTCCCAGGCCTGCCATTGACCGTCCCCCAGATCAGCCCAGGCGATTGGCAAACGCTCACGATGGCGTCCCGGAGACTCGCTCTGAACCTTTCCAAGGGCCTCACCAGGAGGGCATTCCCTTCGGCCCCCCTGCGACGAAACTTCGCTACTCCTGTTTCCGCGCCCATCAAGACACAGACCACTACCCTCAAGAATGGCCTGACGGTCGCCACTCAACACTCACCCTACGCGCAGACCTCCACTGTCGGCATGTGGATCGACGCCGGCTCGCGAGCAGAGACAGCAGAGACAAATGGCACGGCGCACTTCCTCGAGCACTTGGCCTTCAAGGTACACCGGCCCGGACGGAGGCACTTAGAAGGGCTGCTTCACAGGATGCTAACAATTGAAAGGGCACGGCCAACCGGACACAACAACAACTTGAGCTCGAGATCGAGAACCTCGGCGCGCACCTGAACGCCTATACTTCTGTACGTCGCGCCGCACCATTGAGCTCGGAGAATATCATATCTGACAATAGCCCAGCGCGAGAACACCGTCTACTTCGCCAAGGCCCTCAACGAGGACGTGCCGCAATGTGTCGACATCCTCGCCGATATCCTCCAGAACTCCAAGCTCGAGGCATCCGCCATCGAGCGGGAACGCGACGTCATCCTGCGCGAGTCCGAGGAGATCGAGAAGCAGATCGAGGAGGTTGTCTTTGACCACCTGCACGCCACCGCCTTCCAGCACCAGCCTCTGGGCCGTACGATCTTGGGACCTAAGGAGAACATCCGTGACATCACCCGGACCGAGCTTGTGAACTACATCAAGAACAACTATACTGCCGACCGCATGGTCCTCGTTGGTGCCGGTGGCATCCCCCACGACACCCTCGTTGAGCTTGCCGACAAGAACTTCGCCAAGCTTTCTGCGAAGTCCCCCGAGACCCACGCCTACCTCCTCTCCAAGAAGAAGCCCGAGTTCATTGGATCTGATGTCCGGATACGCGACGACACCATCCCTACCGCCAACATTGCCATTGCGGTGGAGGGCGTTAGCTGGAACGACGACGACTACTTCACTGCTCTGGTCGCCCAGGCTATCGTCGGCAACTACGACAAGGCTCTGGGCAACGCGCCTCACCAGGGCAGCAAGCTCAGCGGCTTCGTTCACAAGAACGACCTGGCCAACAGCTTCATGAGCTTTTCCACAAGCTACAGCGACACTGGGTAAGCCTTGTGCTCATGGTCACTTATTTTCATGGACTTATACTAATGCCGCGATAGTCTCTGGGGCATTTACCTCGTGACCGACAAGCTGACCCGCGTCGACGACCTCGTGCATTTCGTCATGCGCGAGTGGTCTCGCCTCTCCCAGTCCGTTACCGAAGCCGAGGTCGAGCGCGCCAAGGCCCAGCTGAAGGCCTCCATCTTGCTGTCCCTGGACGGCACCACCGCCCTGGCTGAGGACATTGGCCGACAGATCGTCACCACTGGCCGACGGATGAGCCCTGGCGAGATCGAGCGAACCATCGACGCTGTCTCTGCCAACGACGTCATCAGCTTCGCACAGAGGAGGATCTGGGATCAGGATGTCGCTGTTTCTGCTGTCGGCAGCATCGAGGGACTGTTCGATTACCAGAGGCTCCGTGGCGACATGAGCAGGATGTTCTCGTAAGCTAAGTGGGTGAGAGAGAGGGCATAGAAAGAGAGCGAAAAAGGGGAGAGATTGAATTGGTTGGGAAGGCGGCAGCATTGGTTGTATAATACCTGTGGAGACACCGGCCAAACTGTACTGTAGTCGGGGTAGACATAGAATCGACGACGGAATGGTCATTGCACCACTTTAACAAAATTTCCTTTTGTTATCAAACTCCTGCCCAGGCCCCTGTGTTTGAATATCGGTGAATTGGACAGCACTGCAGGATATACTGAGCTTGTGGAAGCTGGGTCTCTCCGGGAAGAAGGGGGAGGCAGCGTTTGATGGGGGCTCAGAGTGGTTGATCGTCAGCCTCTCAAAAACCGTCGTCCAGGCGCACACTCGATATCACGGGCAAGCACCTCAGTATCACGGTAAACCTGGTGGTCCCTGGCGTTCTCTCGCTCTGTGTGCCTGATTTTCTTTTTTTCTGCAAGCCCCGACCGCTGCCTCCCGCCGAGATGTCGGCTGCCTGACGTCTGTTCGACTGCCGCTTCGCTCCTCCCCAGTCGGTCACCTTTTCCTGGCAACCCCTTCGAGGATTGGCCTCCTTTTACCCAGACTCAATCTGCAGACCATCGACTCCAGAGAAAGTAGCCTGTACCCAAGGAAAATATCACACTCCCATCTCGACCAGCACAAGCCCAACGAGCCTGGTGTACTGCCAGTGTCCCAATCATGGACGGCCTCCTCAGCATCAGCAAGGGGTTGGCGTCAAACCTCAGCCCCGTAGGCCGCCTCCTCGTGGCAATCATCGCCATCGCCCTCCTCCTGCAGCTCTTGGTCATGATCTTCACCATCCTGAGGGACATCATCCAATTTCACATCACCATCCTGAAGATCTTTGTCCTCTGGCCGGCCTGGATACTCATGAAGCTCCTCGAACTCGTCGCCGTGGTGCTGTTCTGGGCCGTCTGCTCCGTGGCCCGTGGCGTCATGGCACTTTTCATGCTATTCGGTCTCTATGGTGGTCGGCATTTACGAGTGGAGCCTGGTGGCAGCGTTGGGAACCTTCCAGTGGTGAGCCGACAGGAAACAAATGTGGCAACCGTTCAGGACATCGGGATGGCAGGGTTCGGGGGCCGCAGGTGGCGGGTTCACGTCCTCGTTCCAGATCGTGGCGGAAACAATATTGGAGTCACCGTGGGTGGTATGGATGGTGGTGCCGGGGCATGGCAAGCCGCCACTCTAGGACGGAATGGATTGTTCGCCCAGGGGAGTGCGACTCAGCGCCCGATCACCGCTCGGAGGTTTGCACCCATACGCAGGGCCAGCCGGAGGAGCTATTAGGTCACGTATTGAGCGGAGGATTTCGTGGGCATCTGGAGAAGCTTTTGACGAGCATTCTGATTTCATTTAGACAAGGTTATGGGAGAACACAGAGAGCGCGGCGGCACGGTGGAACGAAGAGAATTGCCAACTGGTCTTATGAAATGGTGAATAGATTCAGTCAAGTGTATCAGATATAAAACACACACATACACACACGTCCATTTATGATGTCTGCACGTCCATTTATCATGTCTGCACGTCCATTTATCATGTCTGCACGTCCACATTGCCCTGCTCCTGAGCGCCAGTGTCCTGCCCGTCCCCTTTCTCCGTATATGCAGGAGGCTGCAGGCTGTCGCCTCCTTCGACCCACACCTGCGCCAGCTCCTTCTCGATCTCGTCCCTCCTCGTCTTCCACTCCTCGACCTTGGCCAGCCTCTCCCTCAGGTCTTGAAGCTCCCTCTCAACGTGCATCTTCTCTCGCTCGGTACCGATGCGCTCGAATTCCCACTCGTCGCTGTTCTCGCCCATGCCGAGCACGAGGTTGAAGGTGTGGTATTTTTTCAGGGAGGCGCGGGTCGAGATCGTGATGAGTGCTAGATGCAAATGCAAGTTAGGACTGTGTTGAAAAATGATTTATGGCGTACATGGCCTTGCGAATGGAATAACTTACTTATCCCCCTATCCTTGCACGTTTCATACAAGAGCCCCTCCACATCACTAGACACCGCGCTCGTGCCTTCGTCGATGAACGCGTACTGCGGCTCGTGGTACAGCAGCCTCGCAATGCCCATCCTCTGCTTCTCGCCGCCGCTGAGGACATCCTTCCACTCCTTCTTAGTGTCCCACCCGCCCTCGCGGTCAGGCAGGTACCCCAGCTTCGCAGCCTCGAGTACACTCTTGAGGTCGTGCTCGTTCTTCCGCTTCTCGCGCATGTCCGCCTCGCCGTCCGGGTAGATGACCTGGTCCCGCAGTGTGCCCACGCTGAGGTAGGGCCGTTGCGGGAGGAACATGATCCCGTCCTCGCCGTTGGTCTTTGGCCGAGATACCAAGCCGCGGTACACAGGCCACAGTCCGGCCAGGACTCGGCTGATGGCACTCTTACCGACGCCATTAGGGCCCGAGATGAGCAGGTGTTCGCCACGGCGGACAATCATGCTGATGGATTCGATCAGCTCGTCGCCTCCCTGCGGCCATAGAGCTGGGGCCACTATAGGCACGTTCTCCAGCCGTACACCATCGAAACCCTTCTGCATTGTGCCCTGAACATCACTGAGAGAATAAAGCTCGTTGGGTCTGCCCCGAGCAAAGTACGAGTTGGCGTGTGCGCGATGCAGAGTTGAGATGAGCGTATACACACGGCTAGTATACCCGGCCAGTTCAGATAGGTCCTTGATGCTATACATCATGCGGCCGCCGGCATCAGCAAGCGACAGCATGAGGCGCTTGTTCGTGATGAAGTTCTGCATGCGGCCGCGCTCGCGACCTCCCTTTTCGGCTGAATCCAAGAGCTCTGATGCGCCGCCCAGTCCTCCCCAGGCTGGGAGGAAGACTGGTAATGAAGACAGCAGATAGCCGTAGGCACTCCAGCTGTATTTTAGAATGAAGTCCTCCAGGATATTGTAGCGGATCTTGAGCATGTAAATCCCCTCCATCCACGTCTTGAGAGACTTGAACTCGCGGTTGAGGAAGTGCTTCTCCATTTCCGCGCCGCCATAAAAGGCCACTTCCTCGGCGTTGGCTATCAAGCGGGCATGTAAGCTGCGGAAATCGCCCTCCTTCGCGCCTTCGACAGCCTTGAGTTTGCCGAATGGAGGTGAGAGGCGCCTGAGGATGGATGCGGTGAAGAAGTAATTGCTCAACAGACCAGTCAGCGCCAAGGGGCCCAGAGACCGGTAGAGCTGGTAGTTGAAGACGCAGATGTCGACGAAGGGTTTGCCCAGCGAGGAGTACAGATTCGCAGCTGCAGCGCAGAACAGTGTCAGGTCTTGGGTAATGAACTGATCTGCCCCTTGACCCACGCCGCCGTCCAAGTTCGATAGCTTATAGTAGTTGAGATTGTCGTTGAGGTAGAGGTCATGTATGTACCTCGTCAACCTTGTTCGGAACGCGATTGATACCTTGGACTCGAGGAACTTGATCATGGCGTTGGTATAGGAGGCAAAGCTTCCCAATCCGCACCATTTGACAATGCCCCAGATGAATGACTTGCCGTTGCCGGCCACCAAATCGCGGACGATCTCACCGTCGAGACGAGCAACCACGAGCGAGAGGTAAGTTCGCAGCATGAGGAAAACGCCGTGGCTGACGAGCAGCCCCGCCTCCTTGCTCGTCCACCTCGGTATCATGATGCTCATCAGGCTGAGGAACTGGTGGAGAAAGGCCAGGTTCAGCCCCGGCTTAGTCTGCGCGGAGGGAACGGTGCCATCGCCCAGGCCGGAGACCCGTGGCGGGTTCAGGAACAGCCTCCGGTGCGCCTCAAAGGTCAGCGGCTTGGTCGTGTGGATCACGACCTTGGAGGTGCCGTCCTTGTAAGGGACGTAGATGGTGCGCGAGCCGTCCTTGTTGTGCAGCCACGAGTTTGTCCTCACGAGCTTGAAGCCTTGCTCCTTCTCCGACTTCCTGCGCTTCCACCAGCGGCGGGAGCCCTCTGCACCCAATATGATGGAGGAGACGAGGGCAAGGGTCGCGAGGAGGCGGGTCGTCCGCGAAGTCTGGCGCAAGCGGGTTCGGATCAGGGTGGTGTACTTTTCGACGAACTCCAGAATGGCGCCCTCGGCGGCTGAGTGCCGCAGCGTCGATTGGCCTGCCATGCTAGGTTGGCCTGGCGAGATTCTATCGAGACTGTGTCGGAGGGTATGCCATCGGGTGTGGCGGCGGACAGCGGCTTTGGTGTTGCGGGTTTAGCATGTGATTCGGCGTTCGGGTAGCTGACAAGATGATGTGATTGGACAGATGGTTTCGATTCGACGAGTCTTGGTATAGATACAGAGCCTCCAGCCTCACTCAGCAACGCGAGAATTGAAAGCAATCATAGTTTCGCAAATGTCCCTCAACATGATAGTATCCGTCATGCTCATATGTGGTTTCATGTAAACCTCTGGAAAAGCAAGCCCATACACAGCACCCAACTCGTAACAAAAAATTCCTGGCAATACCTTCTTCGCTAAATATAATGCACTCCTCCAAGATTCTGGCAATGGAAACTCCAAATTGCCACCCACATAATTCCGCAGAGTTCGCAAAGCTGAAAGATCACAACCTGAAGGCGACCATTCCTAGATCATCGCATCCGGAGAAAAAATCCTAGCATTTTGTAGGATATCGATGATTTGTTCTGGTGTTTTGCCCCAGGTTCTGTCAGATTTGCCGTAGACTTTTCGGATTGTTGATTGACCAATTCGCGTCTTGCAGAAAGCTTCCAGGTCCTTGATGGTCATATCCCAGTCCACACGTGTTGAAACAATCACCTCGCCATCGAGCCGCATGATTGTCAGATCAAGCGGCACAAGATGTCCTCCTCTGACCTGAATGAACTCGGTGTCCATGACAAACGCTTTGGAAGATCCATGGACGCCGTCCAAACCAAGTGCCAGATTACTGAGGGATGCCTTGGATGTTCCACTTAGGAAGATCTCTGGGCGTTGTAGGAGCAGGGCAAATTCGTCGGGATTTTGGATCGAATCTGCCAGTAATTTGCCTTGTTCTTCCCTGTCTTTGAGCGCCTTGTCAAGAGCACTGACGGGTTTCTCATGAATCTGGCAGCGGAATGAGCCCTCCAATGCCGGATGAGGACAGGATTCGGTGGCACTGCACAGTCCTTGGGTCTCCTTGTCCGCCAAGTGCTGCCGGATTGCAAGCTTCTTCTTCTGCAGTTCGGCAATTTCATCAGGTGTACCATGCTGCGATTTCAAGTGGCGCCTGAGACTATTTCGAGAAGCGAAATCTTTCGGGCAGCCGTCAAAGGTGCAGGCATGGCGCTGTTCTGATTTCTTGGGACTGGTAGATTTCTTCGGAATGGCATTGAAACTGGCACTGTTCCTTTCATGTTTTAGTCGAATATGGCGTTCGAGATTGTCTGGTCTGTCGAATTCTTTGCCGCAGCCAGGAAAGGTGCAGGATACGCGTCCCACCTCCGCAGGAGGAGTCTGGTTTTTGTGGCATTTTTTGATGTGTTTTGTAAGACCGCTATGCTGCCGGAATTTTTTCTGGCAGCCATCAAAAATGCAGGCATGGACGAGTCCTATATGTGCTTCTCGAATGTGTTGGTTGAGGTTGCCGGTTGTCTTGAAGTCTTTGCCGCAGCCAGGAAAGGTGCAGGATACGCGGCGTCCCGGAGGTCGTTCGGTAACCACCTCCGGATTGTGGTGTTTTTTGATGTGTTTTGTAAGACCGCAACGCTGCCGGAATGTTTTCTGGCAGCCATCAAAAATACAGGCATGGACGACCCCTTTATGTGCTGCTTGAATGTGTATGTTGAGGTTGCTGATTTTGCAGAAGGATTTGTCGCAGCCAGGAAAGGTGCAGGCTACGCGTGGTTTCTTGACCACCTCCGAAGCAGCTGCCTCCTCGGCAGGCCGCTTCGGGGGCATGGCTGTCAGGTTTGGACGTCGTCCAACCAAAGACTAGCATCCGATGACAAGTGTTGGTGGATGATCAGGACCAGATTGCCAGTTTCAGGCTGAATTGAAGAAGATGGTTGGTGGATGATCCAGAAGAGAACTGCCAGTCTCAAGCTGGGTTGAGGAAACATTTCGCCTAGAGCCTTCCATGATTAGCCAATCTGGAGCAGAGAAATCTTGCTGAAGGAGAAGGTGCGATGTTGAGGAGCTCCGAGTCCAGCAAGCACAGAGGCCTGGTTGGCTGCCCACTGCCCAGATAACCGCGCGCGTTGCGTTGGTCCCATCAGTGCCCCCCAGGGCCCCTTTACCCCCCAAGTTGTGCATTATGCAGAGCTGGGCAGAGCAGCTCCTCATAGGTACCAGTAATTGCTTGTGGCCCCTCGGGTAATTGTGTCATGCCTCGTCCCCATGCTCGGTTTCTGGGCTGACTGGCTGTCTGGCCGTCTGGCTCTCGCTCTCGTCTCGCATCCCCTGGCACTCTGCATGACCTGCTCCATTGCTGGTGGTCACGGGTGTGGTCGTGGACGGGACGGGCCATGAGTGATGATTCGCATTGGGGCTGGGCCGAGTGAAAGCGCCACCGGCAACGATGCTGATGTCCGATACTGGACCCCGGGACGCCATCATCCTGTGTGTCGGACGCCGCTGCCATGTCGCCGGGTGGCGACGAAAGCATGCCCTGGGTAGTCCGTGTCTAGCCTACTGTACCCTCGATCATGACTACACAGTACCTGGGAAGTGCTTTGCCGGCATCAGAGTTTCGCGATAGGATATAGTAGACTGGGTACCAATCTATAATAACATATTGCTGTATTTGCCCTGTAGAACCTACCAGGTTGTCCAGATGAGACGAGACCATGACACTACCAAACCTCGGAAATCCTGCAGGAGGACATTGTCATTATTGTCATTACTACTGTATATAATAATAACCAGGCACCCCACTGCCCGCTAATAAATGCTAGGTACCTGCGTGTCGCTCCTGTGCCTGTGCCTGCTCCGGGTCCCGTCGCCTTAGAGCGAGCCGGCCTGGCCCACCCAGCTTTTTAGTGTCCAGTGTCATCTCCTTCTTGCAGTTGCTAATAAGACCAGACCCAAGCTCCAGCACCCGAAAGGGAAGCCCTGCCCTCCTACGGCCGTGGGCCCCAAGGCCATGATGGGCCATGGCACAGAGTAGACATGGCCAGGATCCATGGATGGGCAGATACAACGCTGTTAGTGCAGTCCGGAGCCAGGTCCGCTTCTGGAGACTAACGTGCCTCTCCAAGCCACTCACCGGCCAGAACCTCACCCCTTAGGCGGAATTGGGCAAGATGTCCTTCCTCCCGGCCGGGGTGCGTTATCTAACAGCTAGCACCTGTAGCGCAATTTACCTGCCCATCCACCCATCCACCCTGCCAGGCCTGTTCCTCCCAGGACTGCCTTTCTTTGGACGCTGGCCCAATCTCGCTTCTGCTGCTAGACTTCTTCAGCCTCCGATCCGATACCTTCTTCAACATCCCAGAGCTCCTTTCCCCATTCACTGCGTACCTCCAAGCCCAGAATCCCTTCTGGCTGACGGGCGACGCAGCTTTGCAACTGTCCTGCGCCTACTTCGGTCCTTTGGCCTGCCTGGGAACCGTCTCTACTGCTTGCATGCAACTCACAGTTGGGGTCGCCTTCGGTCCGCTCTACCTGCCCACTCCCGCCTAGGTGACCAGAGCATCATCGAGCCCCCCCGTTCGACCTCCTTTTGGCGCGCGAGCGGCACCCTCATCTCCCGACCGAGATCAGCCCCTTGTCAAATCTGCGAGCTCGAAATTACCCAACTTGCTTACTCGAGAAACACCTCCGACATACTTGACCAAAACCCAAACTGCTCATCCTCGACAACATCGTCGTCGACAAGCTGAATTGGCGCCACCCCCAAGCCCTGCGACCATCGAAAGAGCTTTGGGACCTTGTACGCTTTTGGGAGCCCCAGTTGACTGCGACTACAGAGGTACGTGAGGATTTTCCACAGTCTCTCCTCCCAGAACCCGGCCCTGGGCACTTGCTCTGCCATCGCCCCCCTCCCCCCGCCCAGCTCACCTGCCCATCGCCTCCCGCGAGGATCAATGCATTGCGCTCTTCGGGCCCAACCCCCAACCAGCACTGGGCCAGGACCTTGGCTTTCGCAATGGCATAGTGGCCGGGGATTTCGCCCAAGGAGATGTCGTCAATCATTTCGCGCGCTCCTTTTCAGCCTCGCTGTCGAAACCACGTGCTGTTCCTCAATGCTGACCAATGTCATCGCAGGCTAGATCCCAGCTGCCAGTGTAGACCCCATCATCGACCTCAAACGGCGAAATGTCCCGAGACCTAATCGATAAACCCCAAGACGTCCACGACAGCTCAAGAGAAGAAGATACTGCATCTGCAGGAGACGGGTCATCCTCCAAGAAGGCTCGCCTGCTAAAGGTCCCTTCGAGATCATCGTCCAAGAAGCGCCAATCGTCACCTACCTCGACGGGGCTGAGCGGAGCGACTGCGAGCGAATCCAGAGATAGCATCGGTGGGCGCTCGAAAGAGTCAAAGGCAAGCATTATGGGTCGCCACAGGAACGGAAGTGTGTCCAGCAACCGATCGGCTGTCGATGCTAGTCAGGCGGCAAACCCTGGCAACTCGGTGCCGAATTCTTCCAGCGCGCCAGTCCAGCGGAAAAAGAAGGGCGGCCTGCTGTCCTTATTCTGCTGCGGCGTCCCTGACGATGCTCACCCGGTGGACAACGAACCGGCCGACGCCCCGACTCACAAGGTCGAGAAGCTACCCCCCCGGCCAACAACCGCCAGCCGAAGGGCGCAGACGCCTTCCGAGCACACCGCTGCCAGCAAGTCCCAGGCGCAGGAGAAAGATGTGGCGCAAACACAAAATCCTCCTGAGCCCTCTAGGGCGCAGAGGGTCTCAGGGACAACGACCCAGGACCAATCGACCCTTGCAGAGGAATCAAAACAATCAACCCTGATTGGGACGGCCCCGACAGTGACTGTCGACCCACCTCGCTCACAAGATGCCGAGGCCGGGGGTTCAGCTTCGGAGGCTCCTGCTGCCAAGGACGGGGATGGCGATACGGAGATGGTGGATGCTGCTGCCCTCCAGGCGCCCGAGCCACCACAACCTGTCGATACAGATGACCTGCCACCTCCACCTGTTCCTATGCCGGATGCACCCGCCGCGCCTCAGAACGAGGGCGGCTTGGTCGCTGCTTCAGAGCAACCACCTCAGGACGCCTTGTTGCCGCCAATACAACCACATTTCAAGGGCAGGAAGTGTCTGGTCCTCGATCTGGACGAGACCTTGGTCCACAGTTCTTTCAAGGTAAATCCATTCTCTGCGCGTGGTAGTCTCAAGCGCTGACAGATATCAGATTCTCCACCAAGCCGACTTCACGATACCCGTGGAAATCGAGGGTAATTATCACAACGTCTACGTGATCAAGCGACCAGGTGTAGACCAGTTTATGAAGAGAGTGGGCGAGCTCTACGAGGTTGTCGTGTTCACAGCGTCGGTGTCCAAGGTATGTTCCTTTTGTCCCGCCGTCGCCTATGATCGTGGGCTCTGCTGACGGGATACACACAGTACGGCGACCCTCTGCTGGATCAACTGGACATCCACGGTGTAGTCCACCACAGATTATTCCGGGAGAGTTGCCACAACCACGGCGGCAATTACGTAAAGGACCTCGCCAAGATCGGTCGAGATCTGAAAGACACAATCATCATCGACAACTCCCCTACATCCTACATTTTCCACCCACAACATGCCGTCCCTATAAGCAGCTGGTTTTCCGACGCGCACGATAACGAGCTCCTAGACTTGATACCCGTCCTTGAAGACCTTGCCGGCTCGAACGTGCAAGACGTTAGCCTTGTCCTCGACGTGACTCTTTGAGAGAGTTAATACTTTTCTATGTTCTTCTATTTTCCACCCACCTCTGCGCCTGCCACCTGCGACAATCCGATATCCCAACTTCATACGAGGTACATCGTCGTCACGCAGGGGACAACGCATTATGTTGCGTCAATGTTTTCGAGTTTGCTCATAGCGGAAGGCGTTGGGAAGTGCATCGCCAGTCGCGACTGGTATAGACCTCTACTGTTTAATGCATATAAATAGTAAGGCTCTCGCAGCGATGTCCTGCCAGCCTGGAGCAAGAGTTTGGGGAAGAGGATAGGGGGCCGGGTACTGGACAGCGAGTCCAGGCGAAACAAACTTCCCCCGAACGCCCTTGCTGGGGATGATACTCGGAGCAGGTCAGCGTCGGATACGGAGGGGTGGTTGGCCGTGGTGGTGGGAGCAGCGCCAATATTGGCGGCGAGCAGTTTCTGTTCGATATGGAGAGCCTCGAGCCTCCGAAGGGGAAGGAGAAAAAAAAGAGGACACACCGACCTTTACTATTACCTTTGCCGTCGCGCCAGAGAAGGGGGGCGAGGAACCTGATGACGTGCGTGTAAAAGGAGGAATAAGCGACCAGGCTGGCAGGCATTTGGCATTTTCTGAGGCTTCTATTACCCACATGTTTTTTCCGACTACAGGAAAACTCAACCTTTCTATTTCATTTGTCGATTCACCATTCCCCAAGCATCACCGCTGTTTGCTTACTTTACATATACAAGAGGAGAAGACACAGGTGTCTGCAAGCAGACAGACGGGGAATCTTACATTGCTGTGAACCTTACATTTTTCTGCCTCGGCTCTACCGAAACGCTGTGTGCATAGTTGTGCTGCTGGGCGATCTGACATGCATGACCAGAGTGAGGCTCTTATGACTGGCGAGCCAACATTAGACCAGGGAACACAGCAGGAAAGGAGGACGGCCCATTAGGGGCGTGCCGGGCTACGTGCCGAGACGCAAAGGAACATGCAGAGAGCCAGTCTCATTCAAGCAGTCCCGGGAGGCAAGAATACGCGTGACGATCCGAAGCTTATTACACATCTCCTGCGTTGTGCGAAGCTGGCTGTTGCGTGGAGAGGGCGGCCGGATCGCCGACTGGCATACATTCCCGGCGAGGCTAGGAACGGACCTGACTGGCGAGGTCAGACGTCCCGGGGTGTGAGGCCTCGGAACAGTGAAGCTCGTAAAAATCCATAATCCGGCATTCGGACCTGCCCAAGACCAACCGAGAAGAAACGGTCGCTAGAATTGATCTAGAAGTCGGCCAGCTTGCAGATCCCCATGTGAAGTCAAAAAGAGCTCCATATTCAGATGGATCCGTTTTCATATGCTATTCCAGGGTTTCCTCTCTCTGGACCGGAGCAGGGGTGGTCCTGGACTGCTGGCACTGGTCCGAATTCACTCGAGGAAGGTCGGATGAACCTGAGCCGACTGTCCGGCCTGCCGGCTGACACTGCTGCTTCTTGCTGCTGCCGCTGCCGCTGCCGGCTGCTGTGTCTGGGCTGCAAGGTACGTACCTACCGTCGCAGATCTGGCTAGCGCCGGTCACTCTTGGCCCTGCGGTAGGCAATGCCTGCCCTTTCAATTGAAGACACCTGTTTGAATGAATTTCTAGGGGCCCAGCACCTGCACCAGCAGCCATTGAGTCGAGCTCCATCCACGCGACACCACCCATCAACCGACAGCACCGTCAACGCTTCCTTTCCACTCCTTCGAGCTCACCAACAGCCACAGACGCTTGACTCTGCCCTTCTCGGTTCTCGTGGCGCACCTCGTTCTTTACACGTTTAATCATCCTCGGTCAAAATGGTACGCCTTCCCCAGCCCACAAGCGGCCCATTGAGCAGATGCGCCAGCGCAATCAATCCCATCGCCAACGATGCTCGCCGCCATCACCGCCCTGTCTTTCCCCCTCTCATGCTCTGAGCAATTCAAACCGGACATTCTGTAGCTAACGATAGATGCCTTGCCGTGCAAAACAGTCTTCCCCTCGTCCCGCATCCCCCGTGAACTCCCCACCCGCCTCCGGCCAGTCCACCGCCCGCCCGGACTCCCCTCCACCACCGGGCGGAGCCCGCGCCGTGATCCGCAGGCGCGCTGCTGCCGACCAGAAGGAGAAGATCGCAAATGCGAGGCCGAACAGCACGCGCTCGGCCGGTGCCGGTGGGAGCAGCTCGACGATGCTGAGTACGGATTGCCCCCTCCCACCTCTCACGTAGTTTATACCACCACTGGGCTTCGAATTCCCTTGACGATCCACGACTTGTTCAATGATCCCCCACGAGTGCACTTCCTACGGTGCTAATCGGTAGCACTTTACTACGTGTACCCTGTTCGTCGCAGCGAGAAGAGCGAGTGGCAGGACACAGCCGAGCGAACTTCGCTGTGAATCCCACGCGAGGACATTGAACGAGTGGTGCCATCCAGGGACCGGCGCTTAGAATTGGCAAGCCCATGGCTAACGTGTTCTGTTCTTCTAGGGCTCTACACCGACGAGTCTCCCGGTCTCAAGGTTGACCCCGTGGTCGTGCTGGTTCTGTCTCTGGTCTTCATCTTCTCTGTCGTTGCCCTGCACAGTAAGTCGCCCCCATACACCACAAGAATATCCTCGCAGTGCTGACCCCTTTGCAGTCATTGCAAAGATCACGCGGAAGTTCTCGAGCTAGATGGTCGCCGATGGGTTATCGCGGGTAATGGACAATCAGTCCTCCACAAGAATGGTGTGAGACGACAACATATGGACTATCGCTGGCTGAACGAAAGCGGCCGCGGTCAGGCAACGGGACTAGATATGAGGAACGACGCCACTTTTATTCTGCAGCAATAATGCGGCCGAAGATTCTCTCTAGCACGAGATATTTATTTTAGGCGTCAGATGGGATGTGGGCACTTGAATTGGAACTGCACTTGGGAATGATACCGAACCACGTCGCAAATATCGGCCGGCCTGCAGGTGATATGTAGCGGCATCGAGTAGGAGGAGTGGAGCGTCTCTGAGCTGCAAGGTGTAGAAGTCTGGAAGATTCCCGCTGTGGAGTCTTCGCGCAACTCTGCTCTTAGTCCCTATATGTGGTGCTGCTTTAAGTACACGTTCAATAGAAGATGTTCCTCCCAAACTTAAGGTTGCCTGAACGTGGGTATGCTGGGTAAATGCTGACTCCGACGGATATGGAATTGGAAAGGGGTCGGACCGTCCGAGCTTACGGCGGCCTCCTTCGCCGTAGCACGGAGCGGTCCGACGGATTCGGTATACATCTGGCAAACGATTCGTAACGTTCTATCGTATCCAACTTCTCTCAAAAGTGCAAGGGGCTACAGCATGAGTTTCGGTCTGTACTTCTACAACCACGCCTAGTACGACGAGCAAACCCAGACATTCGTAGAGCATGGAACAGTGGCCTTGTCCAGTGTGCGCATAGGAGGCGAGTCCAGAAAATCTGGACAACATGGAGCATATATGGAAGCCTCGTCTTGAGTGATGGTGGTGGTGGTATGCAAAATGTTAGCTCGTATAGTCCTCGCTTTTGCGTATACGCGCAAACAGCACAGTATCAGTCGTATCGAACCCGTCGTACATGGAGCAGAATGATTGGCCAGCATGCTGGAGCCGGAGCTCGATAGGGCGATGCAGCGCCACACCACAAGTCGTCATGGCCTGGCACCGGCTTTGGGGATAGAAACTCGACCGCTGGACGTCGAAATGAGCAGATGGGAAAACGGGGCCAAGACGGAGCTGACCTCGACTGTTCCATGTCCACCTGCACGAGGCATTCTACCTGGCATAGGCATCCACGACTTAACCTGCGGAATAGATAATACGGCCCTCCCTCTCTCTTTCCCAAGTTGGGCCTACCAAGCTTTCCAAGGTTTCCACTAGCAGTCTACATTACCTGTCCTGGGCAACGTCTGTAAACCAACCAACTACCCCTCCATAGCAGGTCACCCGCAGCCGGTGACGTCCCTGGCTGAGCTACACTTGGCCTCGCATGACGATCGCTTTTGTCTTCCTGCTGGCCTTCTCTATGGACTGATTCCAAGTTGGTTTTCCAGTTCCCCGATTTGCTGCATCCACCCGATACCAGGGTCCTAGTACGAGGGCTTGGCAGGTCTTGTTCTACACCCGGCCAACGCTGACTCGGTACTTCTTCATCATCTCAAGACCTTCACGCCCTACACTGGAACTCGAACTCGAGCTCGAGCACGAGCACCGGCACCATGGTCGAGAAGCACAACCCTGGGAACTTGTCCCGGCAGTCCACCTTGCGCCAGGCGGCTGGGGTCCCGGATGGCTTCAACTACACCCACGACAACGTGAGCAGCCCCCTGGACCTGGGCGCCAGTGACGAGGCGCCCCCGGCCTACGGCGAGGTCCACGACCAGCTGAATCTGTCGCAAGATGGGTTTAATGCTGGTGCTGCAGTCACAGGTGAGCTGCAGCCATGGAACTGTCCTCTTCAAAACCCCCTTTGAACACTCTGCTAAAGCTCTCACTCAGACGATGGCCGTGTCAATATCAACATCAGCCAGACCAACCAGAGGCTGTCTCAGCTTTTGGCCCCGGCCTTGAAAGGCCAACTACTCCCCTCTCAGAAAACCCCCTCGGGGCCTCTGCCACCGGCATACATACCACCCAGCCTGGGTGGTCTGCCTGGCCAAACACCCCCTCCCAAGCTGAATCTGGTCATCCAGATCGTCGGCTCGCGTGGTGATGTGCAGCCATTCGTCGCGCTGGGCAAGGTGCTCAAAGATACTTACGGACACAGAGTTCGGATCGCGACCCATGCCACCTTCCAGAAATTTGTGGAAGAGAATGGGCTCGAGTTCTTCTGCATTGGTGGAGACCCGGCCGAGCTCATGGCCTTCATGGTGAAGAACCCCGGCCTCATGCCTGGCATCGACGCCCTCAAGAGCGGCGAGATCACGAAACGGCGAAAGGGCATCGAACAGATTGTCCTTGGGTGCTGGCGGTCCTGCATCGAGGCAGGTGATGGACTCGGCCCGCCTGTCGAGACAGACCTATCCAACGAGCCCATCGGGGACGACTACAGCCTGCCTGGAAACCCTGAAGACAAGCCCTTCGTCGCTGATGCCATCATTGCAAATCCGCCGAGCTTCGGTCATATCCACATTGCCGAAAAAATGGGCATACCACTGCACATGATGTTCACTATGCCCTGGTCACCCACGCGCGCATTCCCTCACCCACTGGCCAACATCCAAAGCACCGATACTGACGATGTCATGACCAACTTCGTCTCTTATGCCCTGGTGGAGATGATGACATGGCAAGGACTGGGGGATGTTATCAATCGCTTCAGGACAAAGGTGCTGGACCTCGAGCCGCTGTCTCTAATCTGGGCCCCTGGCCTACTGTCACGCCTGCAAATCCCGACGACATATTGCTGGTCTCCAGCTCTGATCCCGAAACCCAGCGACTGGGGCCGTGAAATATCAATCCCCGGCTTCTATTTCCTCGACCTGGCCACTTCCTACACGCCCGAGCCCGACCTGGCTGCCTTCCTTGAGAGCGGCCCGCCTCCCGTTTACATCGGCTTCGGATCCATCGTTGTCGATGACCCTAACAAGCTCACGAGAATGATCTTCGACGCGGTCACTCAGGCAGGGGTCCGCGCCCTCGTTTCTAAGGGCTGGGGCGGCATTGGGGCCGACTCCGTGGGCATCCCTGAAGGGGTCTTCATGCTGGGCAACTGCCCGCACGACTGGCTCTTCAAGAAGGTGTCTTGTGTCGTCCACCACGGTGGTGCCGGAACTTCTGCCGCCGGAATCAAGACCGGAACACCGACCGTTGTGGTCCCGTTCTTTGGTGACCAGCCGTTCTGGGGCGCCATGATCGCAAAGGCTGGCGCTGGCCCAGCTCCCATCCCCTACAAGCAGCTGACTGCGGAGAAGCTTGCCGATGCCATTACCTCAGCTCTGAGACCTGAGACCCAAGCAAGGGCCAAGGAACTCGGTGAGAAGATCAGGCAGGAGAAGGGTACAGACCAGGGAGCAAAGAGCTTCCACGACCAACTTGATTATGACAATTTACGTTGCTCTATTGCTCCTAGTCGCACGGCTGTCTGGCGCGTCAGGCGGACCAAGGTCCGGCTGAGTGCTCTGGCAGCGGCCGTCCTTGTGAAAGAAGGACTGCTGCGCTATGCAGATCTGAAGCTGTCGGTGTCCCTCTTATTTTTCGTTCTTATCAGGCTTGCTAACAGGTGTTCAGGTACCGGTCTCAAGAGCATGACACAGAAGAGCAGCCATGGGACCCGGTCTCCGCTGTGACGGCGGCCCTGGTAGGAGATATGGGCAGCATTGCCATGGCCATTGGTGATATACCGAGAGACTGGTACAAGACTGTGAAGAAGTCCTCGAGTGGATCGGTCACTCCGAAGAAAGATGACAGCTCAGCAACATCGAATGACGCTGCATCGTCGTCTCAGCTCACGCTCCCTTCCGACAGCGCAAGCACCTGGTCCGCCCAGCCGTCAGCACTTCTGAGCCCTCCACCACAGTCAGAAACATCCAGCTCCAAAGACCCATCTATCCTGGGAGGATCCACGGTTCAAGCCTCCAGCGCGCCGAGATCCCCTGGCAGATCCCCTACCAGGACCGGCACTTCTCCGTCATCTCACGGCGCAAGCAGCTCCCAGGGAGGCAAGCCGAAGAAAAACCTCGACGTCGAGGCTGCACTTGGAATGGGCCTAGACACTGGCAAGAACGTCTCGCGTATCGTCGAGACAGGATTCAAGTCTCCGATGAACTTCTGTATGGGCCTGGCCAAGGGATTCCGCAACGCGCCTCGACTGTACAACGACGAGACCATCCGCAAACCAGAAAAGGTCACCGGTATTGGCAGCGGTGTCGTGGTTGCGTGGAAGGAGCTTGGCCTTGGTTTCTATGACGGAGTCTCTGGGCTAGTAACGCAGCCGTACAAAGGAGCGCAGAAGCAGGGTGGTCAGGGATTCATTAAGGGTGTGGGCAAGGGTATAGGAGGATTGATCCTCAAGCCTGCTGCTGGTAAGAGAATTATGGTTTGATCAAGGCGCAATACCGCATTACTGACTTTGCCTTGCAGGAATCTGGTCCATACCTGCCTACATGATGAAAGGCGTGCACGCAGAAATCAGATCCAAATTCCACCACAGCGTGGACAAATACGTGGTCACCTCACGGATGCTGCAGGGTCAAGCCGACCTTCGCTCTTCTAATCTCGAAGAGATACAAGACATCATCGTGCGATTCAACTCCCTGAGCTCTGAGCTGAGAGGCCTCTACGTCCTCAAGTACAAGGAGAAGACCGCCAGCGAAACGCCTTCTGACCACCCGGCGACCGCATCCCAGGATGATCTCAACAAGCTCCCTGACTCCCCACCAAAGACGGGTTTCTGGAATACCAGACACATGTCCCTGGAGGAGAGGAGAAAGCTCCACGAGCAGAGAGACGCCTGGAAGAGGAAGAAGCGCGAGCAAGCGGCGGGCGTAAGCCCCGGCGCGGAGCCCCCAGAGGACCCCGGCATGGAGCGCGCCATCCGCGAGTCGGTCAACCAGACGTCCCGCGGCGACCCCAACGAGGACGCCATGATCGAGGCGCAGATCCGGTCAAGCGTCAAGGAGATGCGGCGGATCGCGGACGAGCAGAGGCTGCAGGAGCAGCAGAGGCAGCTGGGCGACTGGAAGCAGAGGCCGTCCGAGCCATCTGCGCCGCCTGCGTGGGCGGACGAGAAGAAGGCCGGGCCCGGGGCGGACGAGATCACGGACGAGGAGTTCGAGGCGCTGATCGCGGAGGCGGCGAGGCAGAGCGTCATAGCGCAGGGCCAACACCACGGCAGCGAGGACGAGGATCTTGAGCGGGCGCTGCAGGAGTCGCAGTCCCAGGGGGCCGCGGCGGGCCACGGGGGCGAGAGCGCAGCGGACGAGGAGCTGCGGAAGGCGATGGAGGAGTCGGAGCGGGCGCACCGAGAGGACCTGGCGCGCAGGACGACGGAGAGGTCCGAGGAGGAGGTGATCATGGAGTATGTCAAGAAGCAGAGCCTGGCCGAGGAGGAGTTCCGGCGGCTCAAGGCGCAGGGGAAACAGCCTGAGGGGGCGGCGGCCGGCGGGGGAGGAGACGAGGACGACGAGGACCTGAAGAAAGCCATTGAGGAGAGCCTGACGCTGAGTGGCAAGAAAGGCGGCCCATCTGCATGAAGAGCAGGAAAGGGGAGTGGGGGTAGAGATACACGATTTGGGCCTGTTTGTTTGGTATGCCTACTGGGTTTTGGATTTCATACACAGAGATATCCCACCGCGCAGCACGATCGGTCATGGCGCGGTGATTTTTCTTTACCTTGGGACAGAATTACACACCAGAAGTTCCGATTTCGCTGACGGCCCTCTTACGAGGCCTGCGCATTGAGTCCCTCGAGGACGCCCTTGTTCCCCAGCACCCACGCTGGGGCGACGGCCTGACTGCTGATCCTCCACGGATTGACCCCCTTAGCCTCGAGTTCTGGCAGACGGACGACCTCGATGGTGGCTTGGCCCTGAATCCTGAGCATTAGTATGGATATACGCATGTTGGGAGGGCGATGGATTCCGGCTCAGACGGGGACTTACTCCGTTCTGCAGCAGGCTTCCTTCCCCGCTGGCCCCCTGGCGCACCATCGACGCGCCGCACTGCCCGAGGACGGTGCACTTGTCCGGGCGGGATGATGATCCGGGCTGAGGCAGCTCGATGATGAACTGCCTGTGTGACTTCAGCGCCTGTGTACCTCAAAACATGATCGTCGGAAGGTGGGGGGGTCGAGAATGTTCGCACCCGTAAAGATGCTGCGACGAGTCGAACTTCTCGACGAGCTTCTTGGCCTGCGCAGCCCACGCGGGGCCGGTGGTTGTGAAGGGTTCGCCGCCGAGAATCTTGGAGTAGTCGACACGAAGTTCTGGGGCGAAGACCTCGTCACGCAGCCCATCCTCTGAGCGGGTGTCGTAGTACCATGCCTACATGGATTTTCCCGCCGTCAGTTGGTCACTTTGTCGCTCAATTGGAGTTGGGAGGATATATAAGGCTGCTCGCACCAGCTTTGTCACCGTGTCGTGGATATTGGCCCGGTCAAGGAGATAGTCTGTGACGGTGTAGTTCGACGACATCTTGTCACGTTGGTAGAGCTGAAAATAGGCGTGGCTTATTCTGTGGTTCTGATCTTTCTCTAACTAAACTTGTCTGGAGCGAGGTGCCCATCTTCATTTATGCCCACTCATTGTTCAAACAAAACGTAATCATATTCCTCCCACGTACTAGAGCAGGATATGCTCTGCTATTTCGTGGCGCCATCACGTCTTGGGCCAACTCGGACGTAAGCTGTATCCCTCACGTTCTCGTCGAATGCCGCTAAAGGCCGTAAACGCCGGGCTCCTGTCGTGGGGTAATATGACGACGCCTAGCGACTACTCATCCGTGTTACTGAAGTTGCTTGGAAATCAAAGTAGCAAGGAGCAATTTATTGATCCGATGTTACTTTCCACATTTTGGTTGCTGAAGTTTAGTCTGGAGGTTGGTGGAAACTAGAGCCGGTGGGCGACCAACTGGATAATCAACTCCTGGGCGCTTGTCAAGATCGAGGCACACATGGAAACCAGCAAGAGTCGAGTTGACAATGACTTTCGTTCTGTTTGAATTTTCTAATTAGAAATAATTGAAACTCTTCTCAGCTTACTCCGCTCTTGTCGAGTCGATCCATTGCGAAGCCTCGAGGTCAATCCTCTACGAGGAGCCAGCTAGCTACTTGATATTTCAGTGCATGCTAATGCCTTTCTCTCCAACATCTGCTGAAAGAGGTTGAGCCGATCCAAGGATAATAGCATGAGTTTCAATTTGTGGAAAAAATCTCAGTTGTTAACAGCTGGATTGATCAAGGTCGAACCTGGGTGCATGTCAGCATCATCGCCGCACAGAATCCATGAGATGTGATCTACTCACCGCCATCAGGATACAGTATCTGCCCGTTGTAGAACAAGCCTCCCTTTCCAGCCAAGAGCAATATTGTTGCTCCCATGTCAGTATCATGACCAGTTCTTCCGGCAGGGTTCGTCGGCTTCGTGTCCAATTGGCTCTTGTTATCCTCACCTGACGATCCGGCCGTCATTTCGCTTGGGAAGAGACCCGGTGCGATCACATTGACTCGCACCGGCACTTCCTTGAATGTGGTTGCTAGCATTCGGCTGAGGTGAGTGAGGGCCGCCTTAGATGTGGCATAGGCGAACTGGCCGCGGCTCGAGCCCTTCATTGCACCAGAGATACTGGAGACGTTGACAATCTGCGACGAATATCCGGGCTTCTGGGAACCGCCCTTCCCTAGGAGCGGCAGGAAGGCCATCGACATAAAATACTGTGCTGCGACGTTTGTCCGCAATGTGTCGGCCCATTGCTCCTCCTTGGTCTGGAGGAAGTGCTCGGAGATTGCCTTCGCGTCCTTGTAGTCAGGCTCTCCATTTGCTGCTGGATAGTATTCTTAGTAACACAACTCCAGTCTCGATACCTATTGCAACGGCTTCCCACGTGCACTTACAGAATTTTGTGTCATCGTCCCTTGCAATGCCGGCATTGTTTACCAGCAACTGGATACCGTTGGGCTCCTTGCTCTCAAGCTCCTTGGCCAGGCGGATGGTCTCATCCTTCTTGCTGATATCACCAACCAACGGGTGAATACTTCCGGGACCAGTGCTGTATACCTGTGCTGTCTGTTTCAACACATCTTCCCGACGTCCTGTGATGTACACTTTCGCTCCGTTGGATTGCAGAGCCTGTGTTATCATGAGGCCTATGCCAGTGCCACCACCAGTCACGACGGCTGTGATGTGAGACACATCGAAAAGCGAATTGGCCTGGAGGTCCTTGTTGTCGGCATTTCCTGCATAGACAGTCAGCACCGAGTGTGTCGTTTCGGGGGGGGGGGGGCGCAGCACCTGTCGCCATGGTTGCTCTGGAGATTAGTGATGGAGTGGTTGGGGGTCTGAATGCGCTGCGACTGAGAGGTGAGGTAAGTTTTGATAACAGACGTGGCATGACTTGATCAGCAACTCTAGAGATGAAGGAGGATTTTATACGAGGAAAATTTAAGAGAATGGTAGGGATTGAATATGTATCATTCTTTGGACTCTTACTATAGGCCCGGAGTTTATGACGACACGACGTTGCTCATCCCAAATCCACGTCTACGGGAGATCGACGTAATCGACGCATCACACCCAATTCCAGCCCCAAGCCGATGCTTAACTGCCAAGACAAGAAATTGTAGCTAGCCATCTTCGCCCTCGGGAGTCTCCAATGTATTAACATGGAAATTATCGCTTCTAGAATAATGAGGAAATAGTATTTCAACCTGCCTGAATTATAACCCCCATGCACTTGGACCGTGGTTATTGCAAAACCTTGCAGCACACGGCCAGTACCATACTACTCCAAACATTATGAAGTTTTCACACCGATGGTTCTGTATCTAACAATTTAAGTCTATGGCTAATGCTTACTGACGGTCTTTTCACATCCGAAGTAGATTCGGGACAGGATATAAGTCAAGGTTCGTATTCTTCATAAACATTGAATTCTTCAAATTTGCATTGCGAAGAAATATAGGAGTATCGAAGCTCATCATAAATCAGGGCAACCTACACCACCAATCTCAAATTCAATCTTGCTGCGCTGCCCAAATGCAGTACCCAATTACTTCAACTTCTCTCTGGGATCCGTCGCCAACTTACTTGGAATCCGTAGTAAAATTGGGTATTGTCAACAATACTGAGAACTCGTCTATATTCTTAGAAGTGGCGCATCATGTCTTTGTTTTCCAGTTGGACGGGTTCAAGGCCAACTGACCCACTTATGAAACAAACAAAATCAATTCTCTTTAAACCCAGGCCGAAAAAGTACGACTCAAGGTGATATATCAGAGTGGCGCCCGATGGTACTGACCTGCGACAAAGTCCGAATCTGCCCTCTTGTGATCAGTCTTCAGCATCCCATGTTCAGCTGCTCTCACTATGCAAACGAAAATTCGTGATGTCCGAAACTACCTGTAATTATGCATTAGACAAGAATACGGAAGGCGCAGAAATAACTGTATGCCCAAATTCTCCCACTTCGAGGCTCTAGCACAATTCTCCATTGACAATACTTGCATTTGCGGATGAATAGACACTACCTGTGGAATATCTCATGTACCTTTGTAATGATAAGCATTGGAACGAATCTGTTGTGAGGATCACACACGATCATGTGAAGCTCGTACTGTGCTACGATCAATCTCAAAGACACTGGGAAGTGCCAGAGGCTGCCAGTCCCACAGCTGACATTCTCCTTGGCAAAGGCGCTCTGGGCCAGAGGTTCATGGGACAGGTTTGCACAATGCCTTGCCTCGAGACTGAAACACACGGAATATCCCCATTGTACTTTTGATTTACCAACACGAATAGACCACTATCCGGCTTTTCGTCAGAGACGTATATAAACCCAACATGGAGAAAGGTGGATTGATCGAAGGACTTGTCTCAACCATCTGGACCAGAAGACCAAACCTCTCAACATCAGGTCATCCTCGCAAATACGCATTTTTTGAACGAATCTGAACCGAAGACATGTATCGTCCCTCAGTCCAGAGCCATGTACCAGTGCCGCTGATTCTTGAATGGGGAAAGACCAGGCGGCTGCTCCCGTTTCATCGACACTCCTACCAGCCTCAACCACTTTTGAAAAGGACCAAGGAATTCTTCGAGCGAGAGGAGCTTCTTGACCAACACCAGACTGCGGCGCGATCAAATTTTGTCCATATTCTCAAGACCGGGAAACCAGAATTTGGGCTTGACCAGACCGAATCCCAACTTCGGTTACTCATGCATTCCTTGGACACCTTTTTCTTCTCGGGCCTCCTCACCGGGGTTCAAGACCCTATAGTCAGGCTTGAATTCGGGGAAAACATTTTCGGCCAGTTTGAGACGCTCAGGGAACGTGGCCGGCTGACTCTGGGCAGGACGGAAGGGGGAATAGAGAATAGGGATGCCTCGACCTTAAATTTGAGGATCAGAGTGGAGGCGTGCAACCCCTGGTCCAGGGAAGGGCACATTGTCAGGCGCGACTTGACCAGCTTGCTTGAGACCTTGGTACATGAGATGGCACACGCCTACTATATTTCGTTCACTTGCCTATGCGGCTCGTGCCAAAGAGAGATGGGCGCGAGAGGGCACGGACCTGCGTGGCAGGAGCTGAAGCAGGCCATGTACATGACGATAAGACGGTGGGATCGGTCCTTACGGGACTTCTATACCAACGACCAAGATGCCTTGGATGAGGTGTCAGAAGCTTGGACAACCTCCTTGGTTCATTGGCAGGCCGCGGGCGGCCAAACAGTCGCGCGAGCCGAGGGAAGAGGGTCTGAAACATTCACGGGCATCAGTATGGTTCACAGGTATCTGAATATAAATTAATAGCTCGGATAGAATGAAGGCCTTGTCAACTTGAATACCGATAATAAGTGCTCACTCTGTCTATTACCTCATACATTAGGGCTATCTGTTTTTTCTCATCATATCATGCAGTGTTTCCTGTCTGTCTGACGCTCCGTGCCTTCGTCCAATCTTGGGTTTCCTCTGCCGTCCGTCTAATGCAAAACCTAATTAGGTCGGGATATATACAAAGTCTACTCGTTCTTGTAAATGCCACCTTTACAAAGCAGCGCGATCTTCTTGAACAGCCGCCTCCACTCCAGCGGGTCGCCCTTGATCTTGACGAACCGCACCTCGAGCAGCTCCGCGCCCGAGCCGTCGGGTATCATGAACATGTCCACCATTATCTCGCCGTGCAGGCTCTGGTTTCGCCCGTCCACTGTCTTCACCTTCAAAGTAGTAATATGGTCCCTAGAGTGCAAATTCACTGCCGGAGGTTGCAGCGGGACGTTGAGCTGGTGTAATGCGTCACTCAGCATCTGCACCAGCAGTTGTGCTGGCACATGAGAGTAGAAGCGCGTGAGTGAGTAGGAAGGCACGATGTCTCTGAAACGGCGCGCATGCTGCGTCAAGCTGATAGGGACGCCGGGTGCCTGGCTGAACTGGCTCATGGTCGGTTCATCTGCGAGTACGTCGAGCGAGTGGCCTGGTCTGCCGACGGAGATATTAGCATCTACGGTGGGTTGAGTCGCCGAGATGCCTCCATTGATGGAACGCAGGGCTGGCCTTTCCCAGTCAAACGCAACATCATTGATGGGTGTCTCTGGCTGTGTTGCCGAGAACTTGGCCGTGAAGTCAGCGGCCGTGGGCTGGCTGTCTAGTTCCATGAAGTCCGCGTTTGCCCTCTGGGACGGGGTAGGCTGCTGTGTGAGGTCGATACGCAGGTTCGCAAGCATCTGGGTAGCCAGCTGTATTGGGTCCAAGACTTTGCCGTCCGAGGTGAGAAGTTCGTTGCGTCGGGTGTACCAAGGATGCTGTCGTATTTGTGCGAAAGTGAAGCGCTTTTCGACTTCGACGTTCATCATGCCACGCAAAAGAGACAAGGCCTCGGGCGGCACCCTCTCCCACAACTCGTCAGTGCTTCGGCCGTTGGTCCGGATGTACTCTCGCCACTCCCACTTCTTCTCGGTGGGCTCTTCCCATGGTGTATTCCCGACCAGAAGCACGAATAATATGACCCCGCACGACCATATATCGACCAAGTCGGCGCGGTATTTCATAGACTTGTCGCCAGACGCACAGCGAAGCACCTCCGGAGCAATGTACGGCGGACTGCCACACATGGTCGAGCTCTCCTTCGTCTTGCCTTTGTACTGGAACAGAGTCGCCATGCCAAAATCCGCAAGCTTCAAATTGCCAGTGTCGGAAAGTAAGATGTTCTCTGGTTTCAAGTCACGGTGTGCGATGCCCTTGGAATGCATGAAGCTGACACCACTGATGAGTTGCAAGAAGTAGAGATGGGCGATGTCCCCAGACACGCCCTTGTCAGCCTCGATCTTGTCGAACAGGTCCCCGCCGTCGGCAAACTCCATGGCAATCCACCTCCACACGGGGTCTTCCCCGGTGGCGAACCACTCGATGATGTTTGGGTGCTGGCCGATGTGGGAGTGGAGTGACACCTCCATGGCGATCTGCTTTGCTGAGATGCGGCCATTTTTGATGGCGTAGTCCTTGTGAATGAACTTGACGGCAAAGACTGGTGTCGGTGCCTCAAGAGGAACGGCCTTCCTGATTCTGTAGTGGGTCTGTCAGTACGTAGGTAGGGCTGAGATGGGTCGTATTATGTGGGCATGACTTGGGGACGAAGAAGGGCAGCTCACGATGCATATGCCCCTCTGCCAATGGTTTTTGACACAACCCTGAAGGGGAGGTCGGATGGCAGAGGGCCCAGCTGCGAGTGCTGCATCTCGGAGGCTGAGATATAGAGCCACGGACAGGTAACTCAGAATCACAGTTCAAGCCTTGCCTTGCCCTGTGTGTAAGTGACCAGCCGGGTCAACGACGACAGGGGTGGCGAATCCAATGAGCGGCAACGGAGCAATGAAAATAAAAATGCGATGGAGGCTGCGAACCAGCGATCTCTGACACGGAATTATGCTCAATGCTGTTCATGCAACGAGAGGATGTGGTGTGCCAGCTCACCTTGTGATGCAACAACAAAGGTCGCGTGCCGTTCGCGTAGAGTGAGTCGCGTTCGGAGCGCGGATGAGGCTCTCACAGGCGACAGGCTCCAGTCGGCGGGAAAATGGGTCATGGATGTTGTTGTCCGAGACCCTGCATGGACTGGGAGACCCAGTGGATTGGCTGAGCAACGCGGTTTCCAGGTGGGTGGGGCTCCAGCTGCACCCCAGGAGGCAGGGGGGAAGGCCAGTGGGCGGCCCTGCTAAAACTCTGGCGGTTGCTGTAGAGCTTAGGTGGGGTCCGCGACTCCCTGGTGTAAACAATGAGCCTGCCAGCCCGCAAGCAGAACCCCGATCAATGATTTGACAATTCGTCAGCCGCTCCCGACCAACTTCCTCTCCTAGGCAGCATCTGTCGCCTCCTCAACTTCGTCCTCACCGTTACACATCCTCCATACGACTGGAATTGTCGCAGCATTGCGCCCGTGCCTTAGGGAATTTGTTTCTTGATCAGGGGCTTGACTATCCTTCAGCCGCCGTCTCCCTTCTCAGTTTAATTTTGTCACGCAGCTTCCACGCAGCACAGCTTCCTCTCAAAGCATTGGTCTCTTAATCCATCCTTGATTCCGTGGCCAATATCTCGGACTGCTATACCTCTCCTGGCCCGATTTTGACTTAATCATTACATCTTGCGAACATGGAGGACCCTCAGACTGCAGGCGGCGTGCTTGGTGGTGCTAGGAAGGCTGAGTCTCAGAATGTCACCAAGAGGTACGCGCCCCGGGGGAGTGAAGCCCTCACCACGGCCCACTATTCCCATCCGTCCTGGATATATGCGCACAAGAGCAGGCGACTAACATCATGCCCACCACAGGCTGCAGACAGAGCTGATGCAGCTCATGACGTCCCCCGCGCCAGGAATCTCCGCATTCCCCGGTGCCGACGGCGACCTGACCAAGTGGCACGCCACCATCAACGGCGTCGATGACACCCCCTACGCCGGCCTAGTCTTCAAGCTGTCCTTCAACTTCCCCGCCGACTACCCCTACAAGGCCCCCGAGGTGCTCTTCCGCACCCCGATCTACCACCCCAACGTCGACTTCTCGGGCCGCATCTGTCTGGACATCCTCAAATCTAAGTGGTCTGCGGCATACAACATCCGGACCGTCCTGCTGAGTCTGCAGAGTCTGCTTGGGGAGCCGAACAAGTGAGTTTGATTTCTGGCCATGTTGTGAGGCATGAGAGAGTGTGCGCGACTCGATGCGGCTGGCCAGTGGAGGCTCACCCGCGCAATAAGTTGGAGACATGTTGGCTGACTTGATATCTTTCAGTGACTCGCCTCTGAACGCCGAGGCTGCGGAGCTCTGGGACAAGGACCCCGAGGAGTTCAAGCGCAAGGTGACGGCACGTCACCGCGACATTGATGAGGACTGAGTTAGTGTATGCATTTTCATTTGGGAGCATGGAGTCAACGTGTAGAATACTGGCATTGGTCACTGGTTCACTGGTTTGGAGGATTCGGCGATACCGCGTGTGAGATATACGACGGTTCGGTACTCGCCGACGAGAACGACAGGAGGAGGGCAGGTCTGGAGAAGCTGGTGGAAGTGTGTTGTGTCATGATGAATTCACCCGGTAATGGGAAGCTACAAATGAACGGTGATTCACGAAAGATGGTGATGCCAATCAAATCCAATAAATTTGACGGGATCCGTAAGTTAATTTACAGGGTCGGACAGTTTGGACTTGAGGCCGTATATCTTGTTGGCTTCTGCCATCAGGCATAGAGGTCATCCCTTCCACAAAATACATGCATTGGCCTGGATGTACTCCTTCGCATGTTCCCTTGAAGCGTTGGGTATCTTAGATACACGCGTGTCCCTTCTCCCTTGCCCCAGTAGTCTTCACAACGGACGGTCAAGCTCGATGCTCCGGCGAACTGGGCCAACGCCGAGGCGTTGTTGTTTGTTGTCTTTCGTATGTCTCATTTTTTTTTTTGCTTCCTCGGTAGTATGAAGCTAAAAGCCGTAGAAAACTCCGGAAAGCCAGATGCCACCATGGCCAGACAAGGAACCCAAAGTTTTCACGGACCGACCCTCAAAAACACCCAGGACTGACTGCCCCATTCGTCGTCTTGTTCGCAAGCGCGGGTTGTCCCATCCAGAGCCCTCTCCTGTCAACATCAACATGACGCTCGCTTACTGCTCCTCCTCCTCGACGGTGGTCGTGACCAGGCCCTTGGGGTTCTTGACGTTGACGGCCTGGACGTAGCTGTACAGCTTCTCCTTGGCGCCATCCTCATCGTTTCTTCGTCGGGAGATACGGACGCGGATTCTGTATGGCACGCCCTTGACACCCTGCTCCCACACCTTCTTGTTGAGCTGGGGGTCGAGGCGGACATCGGAGGTGCCCTGTGAGAGGGGGGTCCAGTCAGTAATCTGTCCTCGCTGCCATACGTGAACCGTCCGGCCGTTCCACATTCTTCGATTTGTTGTCGATTTTCCTCGGTCGCAGAGGACATAGTTCTCGTTTCGGAATAGTGAGGGAGGGGTCAGCATACCATAGCCCGGTGCGCAAACGCCTTGATCTCCTTGATGGCGCGGGGAGCCCTCTTCTTGAACAAGACACCGTGCAGCTGTTCCAGAACCACCCTGTCAGCATCCAGCTCCCAGAAGAATCGAAGGATACCCAATTGCCACCGTATTTTCGTTCGTCGGTCTTGGTGAAACGTACTCTCTTGTGCATGTGGATGGTGTACTCGCGGGCGACCACGTCCTGGATGGCGGAGCGGCCAGACTTCTGCTTGGACGACATTTCTACAATGAACGGAACCTTCGTTAGAATTGACGCTGCAAGGCTGTGAAATTCGACGAGACAAAAGGAGGGGCCCGGCTCACTGAGGGATGTACGGTGTCGTGAGTCGTCGGTGGAAGTTGGGGCGTTGTCGTCTTCGAGGTTGTCGGCTGCACTCGTCTAGAAAACGGAGACGGTCACAGATCCAAAAGTTGTGCGCGGAAAAAATCTGGCCCTGCTCAGAACGGTGGTTGGCTGTGATTGGCTCAGAAACCTGACGTAATCATTCAGCGGCTGACATAACGCAATTGTGGCTGTGGTGGCTGGAGAACTGCTAGTAGGAGTACTCCTGGGAATTGAATGCAACCCTGTCTGCCCTTGGAACAAATGTCTCTCTGCCTATAAGGTTCGCATCAGGAAGCGATCCGGTCTAGTCCCTTAGGAGGCATTGCTCGTAGGAAACCAGCCTACATACCAGCCTCTAGCAATCTCACTGTCGGGTCTGCAGCCTCTCCTAATCTGAGCACTGTTGACGTCTGGTGTTTACTTTCGCACTTCAACCGGAATGCATGCACGGGTACACCAACCAACACAGCACCCGGGCTTGTGGTGATTAGTTGGTCTACAGCCGCTATTCTGCTGCACTTCTTCGGCTTCATCCCATCCACAACGGCATGACCCTTGCGCTGCGTTCTATTTCTGAACAAATTCAACTATCCCCTAATCGTCCCGTAAAGCAGGCCCGTCAACTCTTTGTCTTGATACTCAAAGCACGCGTCACAAGTGGTCGTTCTCAAGTTGCATCGGCTGCCACCGACTCGAAGGAAGACGGTCTGGACGGAAGACGACTTGGCACGGTAAATTAGGTGAACCCACTCCCGTGGAGCAAATCTCAATTGGCATCACAGAGGCCCTGGCCCGTGCACCTGTCTGCGACCTCTTTGCCTCCGGTATCCCAAGTCTCCATCAACCCTCCCCATCACCCCGTCCAAAAAGAGCACGACCGAGCATCCAAAGGCTGCACAACTTCATCAATGACCTCATTGGTCTAATCACAATCTCTCCGGTGTGCGCAGAGCACACCCTGCCGCTCGCTTCGCACTCAAACACCAAGCCACCCTCCCTCCTGACTGTCGTAACGATCCCTCGCCGGTTTCGACCCAACGAACCCCCTCGAGAAACCGCTCACTTTACCCTCTCGACCCATCACTCTGAATCGAGTTTCCAATATTTCCGATTCGAAAGCACAATCGCTGGTCCCACGGGCGTATTGTGCGCATTTCTTCTCCAATCGCGTAGAATTGAGGCCATTCGCGGCTCGAAATAGTAATACGACGACGACGACAAGCAACTCACCATGTCGAACGCACACACGCCGTCACCGGTGCCCGACCTGAATCGGAACCGGCTGCCGACCCTCTTCGAAGTTCTGAGCAGACGGACGCTGCCGCCAGTCGACCTGTTCTCATTCTACATCTTTATGAGAGATCAGCAAAGATCAGTGGACTATCTAGACTTTTGGTACGGAAGACCCGAACCAAATCTTTGTTTTATAGAGGGCGGCTGCCCCGCCAACTTGTGTCAATCGCTAACAAATACCGTGCCGGTCAACAGGCTCGATGTCGCTCAGCACATGACATTATGTCGGCACTATGTCCGCGAGATGCGAAGGTCCGTCCTGATAGGCACGCCCGAACCCGAACACGCCTCGAAGCGCTCGTCTCAGATCCTGGAGAGCATGGGCGACCTGAACTACGCCGCCCCGGGCCCATCGATGTACGCCACCGATAAGGACCGGGACCAGGACGCGCAGATGTCGGCCTATTTGCGCGAGGATAGGGCGTCGCCAACCGCGGCCGGCTTCCACGACTCCCCGCATAGCAGCGGCGAGCGCGCCAGACCCAGTCCCGGCACGGGTAGCACGCCACGCGACCTGATGACCGACTCGAACAGCCCCTTCCACGAGGTTGCGAGGCAGGACATCCGCGCGTCGGCTGAGAAGATTCTCTACACGTTTCTCCTACCCGGGGCGGAGCGGGAGATCGTCCTGCCCGCTCAGATCACCGAGGAGGTCACGAGGTCCATCGAGGAGGAAGGCAGAGACGACCCGGAGGTGTTCGACCTGGCCAAGGATTATGTGTTCCAGGCCATGGAGCGAGACGCGTTTCCCGGCTTCCTGCGCATGAAGGCTCTGGGCAACCTGATCCCGCCTACCTTGATCATGAGGCTCATCATCGGCTTGGTTTCGATGTTTGGTGGCTTCTGGGCCGCGTTTGTCTTGATCTTCCTCGACTCCTCAAGGCTGACGAGATTATGGGTACGTTGGCCCTCATCCTACTCCAGACCTCAACCGCTGCTGACATTCACACTCCAGCTCATTCTGCCCTTCACGCTTGGCGTCTACTTCCTCGCCTCATATCAGTACTCTCTCGACCCCGTACTGGCTCTAATCGGCCTGAGCGAGTACACACCTTTCAACTTCTCCCGAGTGCGGGAGCCATACGTCCGTAAACTGCTCGCAAAGCGCGCACTGATGGTCTTGGCCGTGACGGCAACGGTGGATGCGGCACTACTAGTTCTGTTCATCCTCGTACCCGGCAAACGGCTCTGAGCAGCCAACCCATCAAGTTACCTTTTGGAGTTTCTGCGAGATAGGGAGACACCGGGCGTTTTCTCTAGTGCCTTTAATCTGATGATGTCATGACTTCTTTGCTTCACGTTTTTTTGACCCTACTTGCGTTCTTGGCTTCTTTTTGTCTGCGTTTCTCCCCATCATTCTTATGGTCTTGTTTTCAGGATACGATACCACCTTGCAGGCGATGTTTTCCTTTTCTACTTTTGGACGGGACGGGGCAGCCCAGATCGCACAATTACAACATTAAGATGGGGGATGGATGGCGTTGAAATGGCTCGGAAATCATGTAACATTTTGCTTCGCTTTTTCGCATCTTCCTCTTCACCGGAGGGCGGGGAAGGAGGGATAAAAGCTGCTTTGTAACAACACTGATGTATGATTCCACTGAGAAAGGCTGGGATCTGTTTCCATTGAGGATCATGCAATGTAAACTCGCCCAGTTTTGCTGACACAAGAATACGAGGATGGATGCCTGACTTTCATGCCGGCGGTCCTTGAGCTGAGTGTTCCCTGTTCCGCGTAGACCGCAGCACGGAGATCAAGGTTCCGTATAAGGTTCAATCAAATGATACCACGCACATATGTACAATGCTCCAGAAGACAGTAATCGTGGACAAAACCGTCCGTCTATTTCTAGAAGCATACCGGGGTCCAAACCCGCGGGCAGTCCTTGACATCCTGGTCGACGCGTTCTCATAGTTTCCGCCGACTCGTCCTCTTCTGGTTCTGACCAGTTGGATCAGCACTGTCGTCCAGATCCATTGCCTCGTCTTCATCATCCTCTAAGCCCTCCGTCAACTTCTCCATGCCCCGCTTACTACCGCTGCCAGCATTGCTTGCTGCCGCATGAAAAGCGCCTCCCCCTCCGCCTCCCCCTCCGCCTGCCGGTATTCCGCCGCCGGCGGATCGCAGGCCTGTGCGCCCTGCCGCACCACCGCCCAGCCTCCGGCCGGCACCACGCGTGCCGTTCGCGGAGATGCTCCCGCCCGCCGGGTCCGTGGGGTCACTGCTCTCCGCCTTGACGACGGCCTGGAAGGTCCTGTCCCACTCCCTCTTGTCGTTGGCCTTGCGCGCGGCCTCCCGCTTGATGTTGGCGATGTTGGCCTCGATCTCGGCCAGCGTGGCGTCGCAGCGCTGGCTCCAGTTCTGCAGGGTGGCAACGATGCTGGGGACGGTGCCCGGCTGGACGTCCCGCAGCGGCGCGACCGAGGCCACCTGGACGACGGACCGGAGGGGGTTCAGCTTGGCGTCGAGGAGGCCCGCGTAGACGGCGGAGATGACGAGGTCCTCGACCTCGCGGGGCGAGGTGAGGCCGAGGTGTTGCTGCAGGGCTGGGTAGGTGAGGTTCTCCTTGTTTCGGCTGAGGGTGAGTAGGGACAGCTGGCGGAGCTTGAGCCTCTGGCGGTCGTTGAGGTCGGGGAGGTTCGGGGTCGACGCGTACGTGGAGTAGAGGCCGTTGCTGAAGAGCTGCAGCTGGGTGAGGTAGGGCTGGTATTCGGGGGAGCCGGCGAGGCCCTGGATGGAGGGGCTGGCGAGGAGCTCTGTGAAGATGTAGGTGCCTTGGGCGGACGTCGCGTGCGTTATGAGGTCTGCGGCTGCCTTCGGCGAGTTGGCGGACTTGGTGAGAGCCAGGAAAGGCTGGGAGCTGGTCAGCGGGCGAAGGGACGTTAGCATTGGGCACGGGAACCTGCCTCCAGAGCATTGAGGGCCTTGGTCTGCTCCATGATGGTAGACTACGGTGCAGCGTGATAGAGGTATGCGATGAAGCTACGCTGCCCGCGCAAGCTGTTGTTTGTCGGGGCTCCCGTCAAATCAAGCTTCATTGATCGACGTCAATCAGTGACGGGGGATAGCCTGTGCGGGGCAGGCAGGCAAGCACAAAGCTGCGGCAGGCAAGTGCAGCCGGTTCACGTGGGAATAGTTACCCAGGAAAATTAGTTATGTGCTTTGCTCGCTGGGCCTGACCCTGACGAGTGGGAACGGAGGGGACCAGGGCTGTGTGTCAATTGTGTGACGCTCTAAGGAGTGTTTGGGTGAGCTGGTTGTATCAAGATCAGCTCAAAACGCTCTTGAGACTTGGAGGCTCTGGGGGCAGGGGTCTTGATTGATGGCCGGTCCCTCCCCGCGCTACGCCTTACACGCCTTACACGGTAGATACTTGACCCTCTGTGGGACAACCTCCAGTGGGATGACCTCCAATGGGATAACGACCAGTGGGATAATGTCCTGTCTCCTATGGGATAACCTACAGTGGGGTAGCCTCCAGTAAGATAACCTCCAGTGGGATAACCTCCAGTGGGATAAACCTCCAGTATCCTTTGGGATAACCTCCACTCTCCTATGGGATAATCGCCTCCAGGATAGACTCCTACCTCCCGTGGGATGACTTACAATGGGATAAGCTGCAGTGGGATAATTCGCAGTAGGACAATCATTTCCATTGTGGTTTTCTGCACGTACCGCTTAGGAGATACTGGGTACCTGGCAGTCCTTCCGCATCCCTCCCAGCTGTAGGTACTGTAGGACGGCACTGGGATGCTCTAAGCTCTGCAGCGTTTCGAAATGGATGGACCGCTGCATGATAGCATGCTTTATAATCCTGGGGTTGCCGACTAAGTCACGTCTTGAGACTGCGCAGAGATCCGGCGCGGTTTCTGTGCAACGGCCACAACGGCCAAATAATCATTTCCAAAATGTCCAGTGTGGTTACATGATTCGCAACTATTTGGCCGTGTCAGCAGCCACATGTAATATCGCATCGATATGAGCTGGGCCATAGCCTGATGCAGCAGATATTGGCAACTGTTCCTATTGCGGTGGCCTCGGAGGTTCGGCAGTACAGTAGACCACATGTCGCAATTCCCGGTCAGAAAGATAAGAGATCTGTGTGGCAGCGTGGCCACTCTGGGGGCGCAGAACAGCGACCGGGCCAGGGCCCGATCGCGAACACAGGCCTTGGCTGTAAACCAAACGGCCGCGACACTTCGAAACAAGAATCGCCGTCTGTCTGCCTCTTGTTCTCTTTGACCCTTGTCCTTTGTTCTCTTGTGTTCCTGGAGAGGACTTGAATGGGGGGCGCACCAGCCCCTTCGCCGGCCCAGAAACGGCGGAGCCCTATCACCGCACTGGCCCCGTTCACGGTGCACACGGCTCAGCGCGTACGTACAGCTTGCCGGGATCCCAAAGGCCAAGTGCCAAATCTACTGAACTATCAACTGACAGGGTGTCCCGACAGAGATTATTCCGCTGCAGGCAGGCCGTCCTTTTGAAGGTCATCCTACAGGAAAGTGTGTTCTGGTCAGGCCATACCAACAATTTTGGGATTCCGGTGAGGCGGACAGGGGGACACCTGCAGATACGTACCTGGACACACCTCAAACAGGACCCGACAGGCTCAAGCGCAAGCGTCAAAGGTCGATCTGGGTGGCCCGGACTGACTAGTGCCCTGGTCCCCCCAGTCGGAATCCGCCTCCTTGTTCACATCACAAATCAGGGGGCCACCCACCGGTGCTGATGAATCCCGCCCTGTGTGCGGTGGCCAGGACAGTATTCATTAGCCAAAGTGTTCTCCGACCCTCTTGCTCGATTGTCTTATTTTCTGATTTGCGCCAGGGGTACCTGGATACTTCTTAAACCTTAGCTCTTTCCCACACTGCGACATCTCAACCCGCAGGAAACAGGGACCGCCCGCTTGTTAACATAGGCTCCCACTCCCAACCGAGTCAACCTCTGCCTCTCTCTTCCATTCTCTCCTACGTTTTAAGCCTTTTCCTGCCCTGCTTGTGTCACACCTTGATCGCGCCCACAGCGCAGTGGTCTTACGATTACCCTCGCCGGTACCACCCTCCTGCAAGCTTCACTGCGACCGACTCGATCCTCCAGACTGCCACCTTCCGTGCACGCAGCTTCTCTCGGACCCGGTTCCACCCCGGCGCCTGCGCCTCGCCCCGCCAACCTGTACATAAGCTGATATCAGCCCCGGAAGCTGGTCTTCTGGTTTCCTCACGAGTCCATAATACATATCATCCTCCTACCGAGATACCCATTAGCCTGCATTGCCTATCTTTTCCCAAATGCGTTGTGGTTCCGTCTAGCATCGCAACGTCCTAGCCTTCTCCTCGCACACCCGACCTGTCGATACACGCGGCCTACAACGGGCTGCCAGCGACATGGCTCCTTCACACATCAGCATACCCTCTGGGGACTTGTTATTAAGTGCCCCGCCCACCGCACAATGGGCTACCACCACTTTGAAAGTTGGCGGCATGACGTGAGTCTTTCCTGCTGCCTGTCAATGGGAAGCCAGGCGGCAATGCTGACTCACGATAGTTGCGGCGCATGTACCTCGGCCGTCGAGAGCGGACTTAAAGATGTCGACGGGGTGGGCAATGTGTCCGTCAGTCTTATAATGGAGAGGGCCGTCGTTATGCACGACCCCACGAGAGTTACCGCCGAGAAGATAGCCGAGATCATCGAAGACCGAGGTTTCGACGCTGAAGTCCTCGCCACAGACATACAGACACCGAAAGCAAAAGTGGACGACGCGTTCCAAGACGCCATGGACGACGGCGGCGCACAACACGTTGGAACCGTCGTGGCAATCGAAGGCATGACCTGCGGCGCCTGCACGTCCGCTATCGAGGGCGCATTCAAAGACGTCGCTGGCCTGAAGACATTCAGCATTTCCCTATTATCCGAGAGAGCCGTTATAGACCACGACCCTGTCGTTTTGCCCGCCGACAAGATCGCAGAGATGATCGAGGATCGAGGCTTTGGCGCAACTATCGTCGAGACCAAGCCGCTGGAGCGCGAGGAAAAGAGGAGCTTCAAGACTGCAACGAGGTCGTCGCAAGTAATAACCACCGTTGGCATCGAAGGCATGACTTGCGGCGCCTGCACTTCGGCAATTGAATCCGGGTTTAAAGGAGTCGAAGGCATGATCAAATTCAACATCAGTCTTTTGGCCGAGAGAGCCGTGATTACACACAACCCGTCGATACTGTCATCAGACAAGATTGTCGAGATAATCGAGGACAGAGGTTTTGACGCCAAGATCATTTCGACCCAAGCCGAGGCCGCAGATGCGACGCAGACCACATCCACAGCGCAGTTCAAAGTCTTTGGTGTGCTAGATGCTGCCGCAGCCACATCACTGGAAGAAATGCTACAAGCCATGCCTGGTGTCAGCTCAGCCAAGTTGAGTCTTTCGACATCACGCATGACTGTGAACCACCAACCGGGCGCGACAGGTCTCCGGGCCATCGTTGAAGCAGTCGAGCAAGCGGGATACAACGCATTAGTTGCCGACAACGACGACAACAACGCCCAACTAGAGTCTCTGGCCAAGACAAGAGAGATAAACGAATGGAGACGGGCCTTCAAGACGTCTCTCTCCTTTGCAATTCCGGTCTTTATCATCGGCATGATTCTGCCAATGGCTTTGCCCTTCCTGGATTTTGGATCTTGGCAGCTCCTGCCCGGTCTCTTCCTGGGCGACATTGTGTGTCTGGTCCTGACCATTCCCATTCAGTTCGGCATTGGAAAGCGCTTCTATATTTCTGCATACAAGTCGATCAAGCATGGCTCACCAACCATGGACGTCTTGGTCGTCCTCGGCACTTCCTGTGCTTTCTTCTTCAGCTGCGTCGCCATGCTGGTGTCCTTCTTCTTCCCGCCTCACTCAAGACCAAGCACAATCTTCGATACTAGCACTATGTTGATCACCTTTATCACGCTTGGCCGATTCCTGGAAAACCGCGCCAAGGGCCAGACGTCCAAAGCGCTTTCTCGACTAATGTCATTAGCTCCATCCATGGCCACCATCTACGCTGACCCCATTGCTGCGGAGAAGGCTGCGGAGAACTGGGACAACGTTGCCGGGAACGGCGAGCCAAAAACCCCAATGGCAGACGGCAACGCCGCTGAGGAGAAAATCATCCCGACAGAGCTCATTCAGGTCGGAGACATAGTTATTCTCCGACCTGGAGACAAGATCCCCGCTGACGGTGTCTTGGTGCGAGGTGAGACATACGTGGATGAGAGCATGGTCACTGGCGAGGCTATGCCTGTCCAGAAGCGCAAGGGGTCCAACCTGATTGGCGGTACTGTCAACGGCCACGGGCGATGCGACCTCAGGGTCATCCGCGCCGGTCGGGACACACAGCTAAGCCAGATCGTGAAGCTCGTCCAGGATGCTCAGACAACGAGAGCGCCGATCCAAAGATTGGCAGACACTCTCGCCGGATATTTTGTCCCGACAATCCTCGTCCTCGGCTTCGGGACGTTCGTTGTCTGGATGATTCTCAGTCATGTGCTCACTCACCCACCCAAGATCTTCGAGGAGGAAGCCAGCGGTGGCAAGATCTTCGTGTGTGTCAAGCTTTGCATCTCCGTCATCGTCTTTGCTTGCCCATGTGCCCTCGGTCTCGCCACTCCCACTGCTGTTATGGTCGGCACGGGAGTTGGCGCTGAGAACGGTATCTTGGTCAAGGGCGGAGCGGCGTTGGAGACCACCACCAAAGTCACTCAAGTTGTTCTCGATAAGACTGGTACCATCACATATGGCAAGATGACTGTAGCGAGCATGAAGGTCGTTCCTCTCTGGCAGGACAATGAGTGGCGCCGCCGATTGTGGTGGACTATCGTTGGCCTCGCGGAGATGGGCAGTGAGCATCCTGTCGGCAAAGCCGTTCTCGGCGCTGCCAAGACAGAAATCGGTATCGGACCCGAGGACACCATTGAGGGCAGTGTCGGCGACTTCGTCGCTGCCGTCGGTCGTGGTATTTCCGCCAGCGTGGAGCCGGCTACAAGTGCCGAGCGCACGCGGTACACGGTGCTTGTTGGCAACGTTAGGTTCTTGCAGGAGAACAGCGTCGTCGTGCCCTCGGAGGCCATCGAAGCCTCCGAACGTATCAACAAGGATGCCTCCTCTGGCAAGTCGGGCGATTCTGCTGGGACGACCAACATTTTCATTGCCATCGACGGCAAGTACTCTGGTCATCTGTGTCTCTCCGATACAATCAAGGAAGGTGCGGCTGCTGCCATTTCAGTCCTGCAGCATCGTATGGGCATCAAGGTGGCCATGGTAACCGGCGACCAGCCCAGCACCGCCCATGCCGTTGCCGCAGCGGTTGGCATTGCTGAGGAGAACGTCCATGCCGGCGTGAGCCCGGACCAGAAGCAAGCCATCATCCGCCAGCTCCGCGAGCAGGGCGAGTGCGTGGCCATGGTGGGCGACGGAATCAACGACTCTCCCGCGCTCGCTACCGCCGACGTGGGCATCGCCATGAGCTCCGGCACAGACGTCGCCATGGAGGCGGCAGACGTGGTGCTGATGAGGCCTGACGAGCTGATGGACATTCCCGCGGCGCTGCACCTCGCCAAGTCGATCTTCAACCGCATCAAGGGCAACCTGGCATGGGCCTGCATGTACAACGTCATCGGGCTCCCCTTCGCCATGGGCATTTTCCTGCCCTTCGGCTTCCACCTGCACCCCATGGCCGCCGGCGCAGCCATGGCCCTGAGCTCCGTGTCCGTCGTGGCGTCGTCGCTGCTGCTCAAGTTCTGGAGCCGGCCGCGCTGGATGGACGAGGCCGCCGGAAAGGCCGCCCTGAGCAGGAGGGCGAGGCGGCCCGGCAAGATGGACTTTGTCAGAAACCTCGCAGCGGACGCGATCGACCGCGCCAAGGGCGTCGTGGGCCGGAGGAGGAAGGACGAAGAGGGTTACGTGCCCCTGGCGAACCTGGCGGATGCCGAGGACCGGGTATGAGTGTGTTTCTGTGTTTGTGACCTGGAGACGTAAAAATATCATTCTTTAGGAATGCCTATCGAACTCGGATGTTGGGAACCTAACAATTGACATGGCATTGTTGGCATAGCGTATACTTGAATGGACTACTTCATCAAGCTTGTGTGGTTTACTTAGCGTGACGATAATTTTTATTCGCATCGAGACTCGTTCAAGCTGATCCTCCCATCCCAAACCTGGGGTTCTATTTTGTCTTGATGTGACATGAAGCGATTAGCTCCACACTCTACTTGTTCGCGAGCGGGCTCGACCCTTTCCGACACACCCAACTAAGCCTCTGGACAGAGAACAAATGCACGCATGCAGTGTCATCAAAATGGTCCCCGAGATTTGCTCATTTCTCGTGTACCTTATTCCAGGACCCAGTGGCATAACTACTGTTGTCCCATGTGAAGAAGCTATGAGCAGGCGGCTAAAGCCTCGACGTCAAGTACATGCGAGTCAGCAGAGGGCTAGAGGGGGACCTATAGGTATCAGAGGGCCGAGGGCACGCTGCGACGGCGTGGGATTTCGCTGTAATGGGTGTGGGAAGGGGGGCGCGTCGAGAGTGTTCAGCAAATAATTACTATCACAAGATAACGAACTGAAGTAAGGCGGCGCCGGTCTGTAAGTAAGCACGCTTCGGGCTTGATTTCCTCCTTGTAGCCTTCCAAGGAGACACTCTGGCTCAGACCGCAAGTTTCCATGAGAAGTGGGTATTTAGTATTCGCAGGACGAGGCGAGTACTGACAGCACATAGGAGAACTGGACGTGGCCTGTCCACGCGATAAACAGTTGAAGCGGGTTTCTCTGAGAAAGCGGTTGGCTATCTTTCCCACTCTGGGGGCGGCCCGATGGCGAGGATATCCCTCTTGCACATCTTCGTCACTAGCAAGACACCCGACCAGGTCTTGCTGTGCACGTCCTATGCGCGGAGAGTATCACATTCTACATCCCGCCTCCTCCCTTCGGACCACATGGGTGGCGCCTAGGCTGTAGCACTGACAACGGACACTCACATCATCGGCAAGCAACGTGAAGAGAAACTAACTGCCTTGGCATTATCTTTCCTACAGCGTCGGGTCGGTGGGAAAGTGGGTAGGTGCGTAGCGAATACGCAGCACCGACCGAAGCACACGGGTCTCCAAAACGCTACCCGGACCGAGGGAAATAAGTTATCTAACAAGAACCGCAATGGCATGCTATCTTTCAAAGCACCGCTCTGAAAATGACCACGCCAGTTGAAAGCGCAAGACCTGTCTGGTTTTCCAAGCTCAGTCCACTCCGCCAGCCAGAGGAGGACCAAGCCAGGAACACTTCGCACAAACCCCTTCCGACTAATCCAGCACCAGCCGCTTCGGTTGACCACACGTCGACCGGCTCTTTCTCCACTGATAAGTATGGTATGTCCAAAGACCGCGACAGAGGTGTATCAGGGTATTAATTTTTGGCTAACTCGTGAGAAAAGCTCAGATGTGGAGAAAAGGACAGGCTTGCTTTGTGCGTCGCAGCGAGTTGGGAAACGAAGATACGAAAACACGGAAAAGCTTTTCTAGTGGTATCATTTTGATATTCGAAGAAAACGTAGAAAGTTGAGGAATAAAAGGCAAGGAAAGGGCTCGAAATATTCGAGGACGGGGTATGTGGTTCTGTGGTTTTAAATGGAGCCAAGCCCGCGATACTGGCGGCGTTGGCGTGAGAAAGGTAGAGGGGGTATATCTGTAGACGAATGTTGGTGGATGAGCTGTCCAGTCAGATGCTGCCTTCTTCATGTGCTCGTCATCTCAGGCTTCCCGTCCAGTCGTGTGTGTCTCCGGCCTTGTCGTGATCCGTCGCGGGTTCCTAACGCGGGACTGGAGGTCGCGAACCAGGGGCCGGAACACCTTCCATGTTGCCAGTCAGCTCGGCGACACGGGCCTTGATTCGGGCCACGCGAGACTCGATAGCTGTTCGAAATCGTTAGCTGTCCGTTGGTGGATTTGCGAGTTGTAGACCTGGACCGGCATTCACTTACTCTCTTCGCCACTTGTGTCCGATTCTGGCTCTGTCTTGGGGACAGAAGGACGGTTCTGGTCGTCGCTCTGGCGCTGACTCTGCGCAGCACGCTCAGCGGCGTTCTTCCGGATCTGTGCCCATCGCTCAATGGCGGGCGCGGGGCCCTCTTGTTGAGGTTCGAACTTGGGCTTGGGCTTGGGCTGAGGTGATGGCTCGGGAGGAGCCGGTGACCTGTGACGCTGAATTGGTGGAGGGGCCGCATCGTCTTCTTCATCTGCCCCCTCGGCTGGGGCAAATGCCGGCTGGTCTTGCAGAGGTCCTTGGTCGAAGCGAGCGAATTCATCCCGGGCTTCCTCCGCGTCGGCCGTGTCGACGCGAGAGGCATCATCATGGATCGATGGTTCGTAGGCTGGCTCGTGGTTCGCTGGCTCGGCTGGCACGTCACGAGCTTGAGGAGTGGGCTGAGTTGCCTGAGTGGCTGGTGTCTCAGCAGGTTGCGTCTTAGGGGTGTCCTGCTTGGGTGTCTCGGGCTGCTCCTGCGCCATAGGCTCCGGCGTGTATCTGCCCTGGTCCTGGGCGAGGAACTGGTTAAGATCCACGGCCGCATTCTCTGGCAGCTGCGAGACCCTCTTGTTGCGTCCAAATAGTTTCCGGAACCCGCCCTTCTTCTCGCCCTTGTGCAGCTTCTTGTGCGTCTTTGGACTAGACGCCTCGGCAGGTTCGGGTGAAACCATGTCCTCACGGGCCAGATCCACACTGTCGGGTTCTTCCTTGGGGATGGGCGGCAACGGAGAGTCACGACCGTTGTCTTTCATAGGTGGAGCAGGGCTTAAAGCTTCCTGTCGATGGTCCTGAGACTGCGCCGAAGGCGAAGGTGGCGGAAGAAGCGAAGGCGGGTACGAAGGCTCTTCCACGATCATGCCATACCCGTTGGACCCTAGATGTCCGTTTGTCTGCATCGTGCTCTGCCCGATCCCACGTCCTGCACTCGTGTTCGCCAAGTAGGCGTCCCGAATAGCGTCCTTGTCGTATTTGTTTGCCCACTTCATAGCCGGCGAGGCCTCTTTCATGATCATCGGCTGCAGCGTCATGACACTCTGTGTCTTCTCCGCCATGAGCTCAGCGTCAGTTCGGCCGCGACGAATGCCCATGCCCAGCCCAGCCTCCCTTCTCTCTCGCTCCTGCTTTGCATGGAGTTGTTGGGCTGCGGCTTGGATCTTTGCCTGCTGGTCTGGACCAAGGCTCGATTTGCTGATTGCACCAGTTGTTGAGCTAGGCTTCAAGTGGCCATCGCCTTTTTCGAGGACGTTCTTGCCAGCGGTGGACTTCCGCCGGGAAACACCACTCTTGTCCTTGTCCTTGTCCCTGTTGCGCCTTGTCCAGCTGAAGAAGCTCTTCTTCTCAGCAACGTAGGCGCCTTCCTGGGGTTCGGGAGCGGCGCCTTTGATCACTTCCTCGAATACCAACCACCGCCCACTCCGTATGACCGTTTCGATGACCGCACAACGTCCGAAAGCCGATTTTCTCTCAGGCGTCTCTTCAGGCGCCAAGCTAATCATCCATACCCACCAGAACGCATCGTCAAGATCGACCCTGTTGATGCTGGCAAGCTCACCAGCTTCAACCTCGCGCCCGGATTCTAGTCTTGGCCTATGCGACTGGGCAGATCGTTGTCGCACGTTCGTATCGATCGGTGGCAGCACTTTGTCTGGTGGTAGAAGAACGTTGTTGTGACCGTTGGAGCCGTCATCAACAAAGCCAGATGATAGGAAATCAGCCCAAGATGGTGTGGTGGGTCTACCACCAAAACCAGCACCAGACGCGGGAGTGGTTCTCAGGCCCTGTCGTTGCGGACCTGGACTCGCCGGTGCACTTTCAAAATCGTCCTCGTCATCAAGCGTGCTGGTGAAGCCAATGTCCTCGAACCGCGACCAAGAGGCGTCGCGCAGGCTCGTTGAATGTTTTGAACTGGAGACGGACTGAGTCTGGTTGGCGGCTGCAACGGCTCGTAAGACTCGACGGCATTCCTCTGTCAGGGCCGCCACAGGATCCTCGTACTCAGAGAACTGCTGCAAAGATGACTCTCGGTACTGGAAATGGTTTCCACGTCGTAAGAGTGCGAAGGGGGTTGGTGAGACGGTTTCCACGATCATCACAACTTTATATGTGGATGACTGCATCAACACTGGTCTCTTCGGTGGATACTCAGTCTCCTGAAGAAGCTTTGAGAGTGACATCGGTAGCATAGAAATAGCGCCTGGGGTCTGCTGTTGCGGGGCGAGTGTCCTGAGGTAAGCGAAGAAGAGGTGACTCGTCGCGTCGGCGGCGCTGTTGACGATCAGTCCGTGGTACATAATATCAGGAGGATATACGAGCTCACCTCAGCCACGCCCTGTATCCACCATCAAAACCATTGCCAGTGTCTTTGTGATCAAAGGCCCACCATGCTGCCATCCGGGACAGTTTGCGACCACCGAAACCGTTCATCTTGCCGTGTGCAGCAACTGCGGCGAGAAGGTCGAAGAAGTTGAAGATGATGCTCGAGCGGGCGCCATTCTCAACGCTCAATGGAATGAATGTCTTGAACGAGTCGCGGGCCATATTCGAGTCTGCAGAATTTCCAGTCAGCCTCCTTTCCATCCATCCTCGGAGCTGCAATGCGTCGCATACCTTGTTCGCCCACCTTGAACAGCTCGTAGGCATCCCAGCCGACCACGCCGCCTTGTAGACGGCTCCAGCACCATTTGATGGCTCCTGCGATAACCTGTGGCAATTGTTAAAATTGTAACAGTCAAGTCCAGTCAAATAACGTACCATTGGCTCAGCCATCCGTAGCTCCTGCGCCAAGGTCTCGCCGCGAAGTGCATAATTGTCGAAGAAATGGCGTACGAATGTCCGCACCGCGCTGGGATCGGACGTCGGTCGGAAAGGCAATAACAGGAAAGGTTGATCGAGAGCTGCGCAGAAACTAAGATCAGTTTTTGTGGCACTCGAGGTAGTTGGACCAGAGTTTGGAGCGAGCATTGGCGCAGCCCAAGATGAGGAGGGTTTGGACTGCGTAGAGCCTGCGGGATGCTTTGCTTCTCCAGATGCGAGATTGGTGGCATACCTCTTGACTTGATCTCCTCTGTGCACCGCTTGACCAATTCGTGAACCTCCTCCGGCTCGACAGAGGTGCGAGCCCATGCATCCGTCCATCGTGGCTTTGCGGGTTGCTGGTCGAGCTCTTGGTTTGCGCCCTTCTTCTTGGACTTGCCGTCCTTACCCTTGCGACGAGAAAACATACCCATCGTGCCTCAGGAAAAGGAAATCTCTCTGTTAGGCTCGTGGCAATGAGACATTCGACGACTTGGCTGCGAGGTAGTGGGGAGGGGGAACGTGAAAGGGGACGATCCCTCGATAGACTGGCGGGACGCGTCTCGGTCGATCGAGGCTAGGAGTGATCGGTAGCAGCGCTACGGAAAATTAAAGTGGACGGATCTTCGACCTGGTCAATTCGACTGAAGCGTGCGGCCGTTGGAGCAATCTCGTTTGGGTTTGGTCCTGGATTACGGATCGCAGGGCGACACAGGTCGTGGAGTCGAGCGATGGGTGGGCCCGACTGACTGATCGTGAAGGGGTGGCGAGGCTGTCGCGGTGAGGTGTGTGGGGGTATCGAAGAAGTAAAAGATTGGGATAGACGTGGCGGACGTCAGCTACTGCCACGAGGAAAGAAAACCAACCCAGTGCGGGCGCAAGAGCAGCCGGTAGGGGAAACGATAACGAATGGAATAGACAGAAGGCACTGGACTGATGAGATGTGAAAGTGTGAGAGGGAGAAAAAGATTGGGTCGAATTGGGACAGGCAGGCTTCAGGGGTACGAGCTGGAAGTGGGAATAGATGGACCAGTCGACACGGGATCGGATCTGTTCGCGCTCATGGACGGATGGCAGTTGAAATTAATTGGACGGGCGCTGTCGCTCTCATCTGTCTTGTCAGTCAGTCAATTCATGTCAATTCAGCCAGGCCAGATCAGATCAGATCAGCGCCGATGCTGCTTGCTTGCTTGCTATCACAGTCACTGCCCACTGCCACCCTCTTCTCCCACGATCTTGACAACCTGATACAGACAATAGCCCGAGTCGCAGGTACCCTCCTCTCCTGTCCGACGGCAGCACGGCCTGATTGGGGAAGGAGGGGGACAACTCACAGGGACCACGGACCATCGAGGCAGGTACAATCAATCGCTGGCAAGTGACAAGTACCAGCCCGCGCAGATCGAAGAAGAACACAGGCGGGCGGTGCTGGTGCCAGTTGGTGGTGGTGCAAATATGGCCTTGTGCCTGGAGACGAAATTAAAGGCCCGCGAGGAGTGCACCCTACAGCTGCGGCAGACAGATTTGGACTGGCTCGGCCACCCGTTCTCGCTTGGTCGCGTTGGGCAATGTCCCATTCACCAGAATACCGGGTCTGCTAGCTCGCGGGAGGGCTAATGAGATGCTCGTTGACAGTTGTCCAAGGGTATTGTTAGACACTCGGGTCAGACTGGACTGGACAGACTCTTGGTTGGGGTGCTGAGGGTTGGCGATGAGGAAGGACGGATCTCGACTTTTTGGGCGGACAGGGCAGGGCAGGACAGGCCACCAGATGGATGTGACATCTCAATCTCAAACGTGGAGGACTGAGACCGTCATTGCCCTGCAAATAGCTGGCCAGCCCCGCCATCCCGTGGCCCTGCCTGATGAACTGCCATGGTGGTTTATGCGCGTTGGCCCGAGAGTCAGGACTACCAAAGCAATAAGAGGGGGGAGCTATGGCTTCCGACACAGGTTCACGTACCCATGGATGGTGCCGTGCAGCCATGGATGGTGCTACAAGGATCAATAGTGTACTTGGGTATTAAGCGTGCAGGTGCAAGGTGCCCAGGTGGACTGGCCCACATCCGCATAGGCCGCACGCAGGACACAGAGCCCGCCCATGCCGATTCCAGCTAGGGTCGTCGCCCATGATCGAGGCCTGCGAGCGACGAGCGCGTCTCGACTACCCTCTACTGTGGCACACGGGCAGCCAGACAATAATCGTCTAATAAATACGGACACATGCAGGATCGGCATGAACAACGACAGGGCTGGTTCGTTCCTCTGCTCGTTTCAAACTTTCCAAACCTTCATGTCGTCTGTACTACGTGCATGTGTGCATGTACTACCCGCGACACGGAACATTTGCCCGGTGGTGTGCAGCCAAACCTACAGTACCTACATGACGTGGTACAGTACCTAGGGTAACGTACCAGCCTGGGTAGGTACGCGTGCAGTGGACGGCATGGGCCACCCTTCGTGCTCTATTTCCAGAGGGCACTGGCGGACGCCCGCCCGTTTCTTCAACACGTCGGTATTCTGTCATCCAGCTCAATTAGCCCAAGCTCCTTCGTCAATCCAAGGGAAAAGAAGAGCTTCCTCCTCTTTAGTCCCACATGGCGTGCCGGAATGTTACTTAGCCTTTCCCCGTTTGGGCCTCGGCTCATTCATTCATCACATTACCCCTGCTGCCCTGCATGAGCCTCTTGACGGTACCGCCAGCGCATCCACAACCATCATCGACAGATTGGCAACCAGAGGCCAACCACCTCCAGACATGCCTCTACCGTGTGCGCTGCCTAGCTGCCCATTGGCCTCCCACCTGGCCACCATGGGTATTGAATGCGCTGGCAGCGCCTAAAAACCCGTGCAATAAGAACCACTGGATAACAACCACCACTCATCTGCCCAACACGACTGCAGGCCTAACTGCAGGCCTAATTGCAGGCCCAACTGAGAAGCCAAAAATGCAAGACCCTCATCAACTCCATGGCTGGCCTCCACCAAATACTGCCCCCCCCCCTCCACAACTGGAACCTCTTTACTACGCGTGTCGTCTGCTTATGAGAAGCGCCACTACTGTGGTGATTTAAGCTCACCTCGCGTCTGCCGTGGCTGGCGCCTTGTATGTCAGCGTCGTCAAGATGCAGGCAGTCCCGCCACACGCCTGCATATTGCCTCTGTCCTCTGTCCTCTCAGGCCCATTTGCTCTTCTCCATTCCGGTGCTTGGGGGCCAGGGGTAGCACGCGGTTGCTGCCGCCCTATGTCGGGCCTGCTAGCTAATCAATCTAATCTGCCTGCATCTAGTCTATCTCAACGGTCAGAAACAATATCACGCAGAAGTCGCATGATGAGACTGTCTCTCAACATTGTTTCCGATCGACTCTGTCTATGTCATCATTCTTCCCCCCACGGAAAAGAAATGTCTTCGATTCACCACTCACGTACTAAAATGCTATTGGTTAGGTAGGTATGGTAGGTAGTCGGACCCCGCGCACTTCCATTCGCGCGCAATTTGGCATTGCGAACACGCGCCACGCCGTCCGGGTACGAGAAGCAAAAAAGTTAAAGCATAAACGTGCACGGTACCAGCTGACCCGCACCAATGGCCCGGTACCACGGAAGATGCACTATTGCTGGAGAGCTCGGCGGACCGCGGCCTTAGTGCCGTCGCTTTTCATAGTTGAGCAGCTCCTTCAGTCTAGTGCCGGCGCCCGGGGCTCTCCCAAGATTAGCGAGGCGTTGTGTACAACCCGTGGCTGAGAAAATACTGCCATGCACAGCCATCAGCCATTCGCGCTCTACTACGGAATCCTATCTGTCTCCTTTCGTGGGGCAGGTGCGGTGGCTGCCTCTCCTCCCGCTCTGACCGGCGCTGAGTAGGTGACATCAATCTGAAACGACGACTTCATGCTTGAGCAGCCAGGGCAGCCTAGCAAAACTGCCAGATGTCGGATGAACGAGGCACCCATGCCTGCCCGTGCCCCATTCCCGGGACTGGCCGAACCAAATTTTCTGCATCATTACGCCTCATTTATGGCCGTTCCTCACACATTACGAAATATATCCCAGTGGAGCGCATCGTGCCTCTTTGGGCTAGCATGTTCTCTTGTCTTCATTTCTAGGTATTGTATGTAGGAACTGCCCCCCGGCATCTAATCTGCTCTGCCATGCACTGCTCTATGTCACTCGATCATTGACTGCTTTCAAGCTCTGCAAACCCGTAGCTCTTCACCCTGCTGAAGAAGAAGGGCTTTATATCCTTGAGTGTGAACTCATCCCACACCTCCGCGCTCTTGTTGTAGCTGTAGAACCCACGCCAAGCAAGCTTGTTGTTGCTCGCAGACTTGCCCGCCGTGCGGAGCGCCAGTTCCATCCTGTACAGGTAGTTGCCCCCACCGTCGGACTCGATGAACAGGTTGCCCTCCGTGTCTGCCAGGCTCACCTCCTTGTCCTCGTCGACAAAGTCTGCCGCCGAGCTCAACCTCCACCGCGCCCTCAGCGCGTGTTGCATCATGCTGCTCGGCACGTGGGCCATCGCGCCCCCCTTGTGCAGCGCGAGAGCCTCCTTGGTCATGTGATGCACCACGCTCGACGGTTCCTCGACTGTGCACAGGGTGATGGCCGTGCCGTCCCTGAAGAGCCGCAGGTACCGGTAATACGTGACGACGTGTATGGGTGAGTTCCACGTCAGGGAGTTGGTCTGCTGCCCGGCCCGAATATAGTTTATCGTCGATATGTAGCACCCGTTGAAGCGTATCCGCGGCCGTCGTCGGAACATGCGCTGCCACGTGCTGTAGGTCGTGTCGAGAAGGGCAAGGGTGGTTGCGTGGGCCTCTTCCTCGCGGCGACGCGCTGCCTCCTCTGGGTCGTCCAGAAGGGTGCGCTCTTCGGCAAGGGCTTTCCAATCCACGCTTGTCCGGAATTCATAGTACATCCCCGCGAAGCCAAACTTTGGGCCGAGGCATGTCCGCCTCCATATACTGTCCTCGGTGGCGACCAGCCAAGCGAAGCGCCTGCAAACCCGTGATAGTCTTGCGAAATCACCAACATCTGCCACCGCGAGTTCTTGTAGGATGTGTACAAGGATTTCTTCTGGCAATTCGGCGATGGGACAGGGCGGCTGCGGCATGCCTTTGATGTATGGCTGGGCGGGCTCAATCGAGAGCCCAGCAAAGCTTGCGACAAGCTCTTCCGCTGTTAAGGCCTTACCCTCCGCAGATAATTGGCCATCCTTAGAGGACGTGTTCTCCGAGGGCGACTGTGGCGCATCGCGGACCGTGGGCGGAGGATCCGGTTTACTGGCCTGGGCTGGTTTAGCCCAAGCAGCTGCATGGTGCTTGTTCTTGTATTTCTGTTCGACCTTGTGGTCCATCTGGGGGCATAGCTGTCAGCACAAAGACAGCTAGGTGTTGTTAGGCGGCGATGCGTACCCTAAAGGCCTTTCGATACAGCCGCAGGCTGTCACCCAGTGAGCCCTGGCCTTCTTTTTCAACGGCATGCTCGTAGTGGTCAAGGGCGGTCACTGGATCCGCAGCATTCCGCTCAGCTTGCCGCGCCGGCGGCTGTGGCTCTATATCTCCAAACGCTCTTTCCTGTACGTAGTCGTCGTCGGTTTCGAGGACCTTTGGCTTGCCGGCGCTGAAGTGGGCGGGCCGGGGCGGGAGCGAGGCGACGGGCTGCGAGCTTGTGGCATGGCTGGTAGTTGGAGGGGCTTGCTGTTGCGACCCGGAGGATGCGGTGTTCCTAGCCCTGACCTCGGCGCGCCACTTCTCACGGAATGATTCAAGCTCTGGGTTGGCATCTTGCGGATCCATCTCGCTGGCCGAGTCTACGCAGGTCCAGGCACCGACCTGCTTAGAAATACATCAGGCGGGCTTTCACTTGTGAACTGTGGTTGCGATCGGTTTTGAGGTGATTTCCAGGGCCATAGGGTTGCTGAGCGACTTGCCTCTCCGACCTCTACATATACACGCAAAAAGGAAGTGGTTTTGGTCAAAGGATGGACGGGCGCGTGTGGGTACAGCAAAGAGTCACCGGGCAGCATTAGTCGATGAGGTCGTTCCGCGGGCCGTCATGACGCTCTATCTTATCTAATGGACCACAAACCAACGGGATCCTGCAGACGGCTTGCGTGACTCCACCCCGCCGTACCAGGCTGAGGTGAGCGGGACCTACAACCTGCAGGGATACCAAAGATCGTCTGGATGCACATGCAAAAGTACCACCTTGCAGTTCAATCCACAGGAGGTGATTTTGCAGGATGTCATCCCACAGGAGGTTGTCCCACGGGACTCCCACAAGAGATTGTCCTATAGAAGATTGTCTGGCAGCAAATTATCTCGCAGGAAAATATCCCCAAGGAGGTTATCCCACAAGAAGTTGTCCCCATAGGAGGTTTACCATATAGGTCACCCTACTTGTACGTGAAATTCTCGAAAGGAAAGATTATACTGGTCAAAAGTGAAAGCTCGGGATCCCTGTTAGCTGTGGTGTTAGGTATATGCACATGCATCTCGGCATCTGCGAGCACCTCCTGCGGTAAGTAACGGCATAGTGGCGGCCCGTCGTGGGGATTTCTTGCATTTGAGTCAAACCCAGGCAGACGGGGCCTCTGCGGTGGACCAAGTGTGCTAACACCGGAGCAGATGACAAGCTGGGCATGGCGTTACTGTGTTGGAGTGCGATCCAGCCCAGGTCTTATCGCACATTGAAGCAGATTGTCTAGCAAATTCCGATATCGCCCAGAGCTGACAGCAGTTTGTACTGTAGCCGTCTCCACCCAAATACCTGCCATTGGCCACTGATGTCATCGATGCAATTGTTACCCTTGTAAATCCAAAGGGAATCGCCGGAAGCTATTCTGACGGTCACCCAGGTATTTGAGAAAAAAGCATAACGCAAAACCCGAGACAAACACCCCTCCCAAATCTTGAATCTTACCCATTGATTGCTTCTTCACGCATCACACCAACACAGCGTCACACACACACATGATCCTGGGCCTTTAAAGGCTCCTGCCTATTCCAGACTCACGCATACTGCGTGACTGGACCAGATAACCGAACCGGCCGGCCGTCCTCGTCGCTCCGCACCACCGCGTGCGTCGAGGTGCGCCCGAATGGCCACCGTCCTGCAGAGCAGCCCGCCCGGGCAAGGTCACGACCGGTTCGATCACGCTCACAATTTAGACCTGCGCAACGTGCTGCCCCCCAAGCAGGACGATGTGGACGGCAGCAGCGGCACAATCCCCGACATCACACCCTTCCAGAAGATGCTGTCCGCAACGACGGGAAGTCTGTTGACTGGCCTGACAAGTATGTGCTGGGTCTTTGCACCACTCGCTCGCAGCGGGCACAAGGCTAACTGCAGATAGTGACACCGCTCGACGTCGTCCGAGTGCGCTGGCAATCCCAGAGCCTGAGCCAACAGCACCACGCCCCGAAATTAACAGCCGAACCTCAGCACTTCGCCCTCAAGTCCCGCGAGATGTTCAGCCCCCCCGCGAATCTCGGCGTGACCTCGTGTTGTAGGGAAGTCTTTTTCATGAACAACAACGCCGAAGTCTGTGTCGTCGGCCCTCACATCGATGGGCCGGCGAGGGCAGACTGCGCAGTACAGGAGACGCAAAAGAAGACGTTCACGTCTACACTCGATGGCATGCGCAAGATCGCCAGGAACGAAGGATTTTTCACGCTATGGAGAGGCCTATCGCCCACGTTACTCATGGCCGTCCCGGCCAACATGATCTACTTCCCAGGATACGAGTGGTTAAGATACGACAAGAGAAGCCCTGTTGCCAGTATGAACGCCAATTACGCACCCCTCGTGGCTGGTATCCTCGCGCGCGTCGTCGCCGCCACGGCCATCGGACCGATCGAGCTATTCCGAACGAGACTGCAAGCCTCTCATGGGGACACGGCCACGAGCCACGTCAAGGACACTCTCAACAGCATGCAATCACAGCTGAAGACGCATGGCTATCGTTCATTATGGAGGGGCCTGAGCCTGACGTTGTGGAGGGATGTGCCCTTCTCTGGGATGTACTGGTGGGGCTACGAGACGATACGGGGGAAGCTCATAGACGCCAGGGAGCGCAGCAAGGGACGGACTATGGCTGGCGGTACCAGGGCCCGGCGGCTGTCACAGAGCCACGAGAACCACCGCGAGACCTTTGTGGACAGCTTCCTTGCAGGGTCTCTGTCAGGAGCGTTTGCTTGCATCGCAACCATGCCTTTCGATGTCGGCAAGACACGCACCCAAGTGTACAACGAGAGCGGAAGGAGTGTGGCGGGCGAAGTTGTGAAGGGAGGCGCGGCACCCGAGGAGCAGACGATGGTTCGCCTCCTGCAACACATCGTACGGACGGAGGGGCCTTCCGGCCTGTTCAGAGGATGGCTGCCGCGCGTGGCGAAGGTGGCACCGGCGTGTGCGATCATGATCAGCAGCTTCGAGATGGGCAAGAAGGTCTTCCGGGACGTCAATGAGCGGTCGTCAGAGAAGCAGAAGGGGCTCGATGTTGAGTAAGCAGCGTTTCCGACTCGAACATCTCCACTTGATGATTATGGCATTGTTAGGCGTTGATAAGGGGGGTTTGATCTATACAATGCGTTTAGCAGCTGGGGTAAGGAGTCATACCCATACCCAGGCGCATCAGATACCGAGGGCATATCTGCGGCTCAGATTACCACGTTGGTCTCCATTGGGGGGCGGTCACCACTCGACCTGTCTGTATAACATTAGTATTAAACACCAAAGAGCTGTATAATAAATACCATCCAACACCGACTTGTCCGTGTTAAACAGCTGACGCAACTGTGATGAGTGGATGTAATGACGATGTCTGCAATCCATGCGGCAGGAGGAAGGAGCTTCAATAAACCAATTTCCAAGATGTCCGAGGACTCTTTGGGAGCAACAGAGCCGTGAGCTTGTTAGCCTGCCATGCTGCAATCTCACCCCGGAAGGATGCCACATGCGTGCAGTGCGGACAGAGCGTCGTAACGGCTGCCGTTGCAGCTGAGCCCGATGCGCTCCTTGGGGAAATCACCGTGCAGCGCCCCCACCCTTTTTCAGGGGACCCTCGCAGCTGCCGCTCCCTGGGTTGCATTGCAGGCTCCCCATAGCCGGGCATCGAACATCAGACGTGCAGCAACGCCTGTGACTACTGGGCCGGCCCACTGACGGGCTCAGCCTCTGTGCTTGGCCCGGGCTGGACTTGCCAGGTGATCTCATCCACCAAGCTCCGGTATCACATCTTCATTTCTCTGCGTCTGCGGCGGGAAGGCCTGGGCTGCGATCTCAGCTCACTCACCAATTCCACCTCCATCCCGGTTGGCTCATGCTCCCGCCGCCTGTTCCTTGATTGGGCTTCCTACCTTGTCGCCATCCCGTCGTGCATTCTGTCCCATGTGCCTGCTGATGAATCGCTCTGTCAGTTGACTCTATGCGAAAAAGAGGGTCTCGGCGCCGACAACCTTGATATCTCAACGCCCCTCCCCCTCCCAAGGATTCATCCTTTAATCTTCACCTGAAGCATTTTGCCCGAAGAATTCTGTCCTTTTCGATTTTCACGACATCACGAGACCACGACTACAGGAGCACGACTTTACAAGGCCCGCGCATGCAAGCTCGAAGCATCACCCTGCCCGGCAAGCAACCTGCGACTCCCGAGGTAGCCGATCTGCTCCCAACTGCAAAAGACAAAGACATCAGAGCTGCCTTGTTGCGTGCAATAATCAAGGCTTCGGACAGCCTGGATGCTATGGCGTCCTCCGCAGGGCAGCCATGGACCGGAGGTCTCACAGGTGCAGGCAAGTTCCCGGATCTTCAGTGACACCACCTAGGCACAAGCTTCCGTCCGCTAACATACAACATAGCCAAGCTTCAGGCAGTTAGCAAATTGATGGAAAAGCTGGCCACTGACCTGGACAATCAGGATCTTACAACCGAGCGTGAGTTGCCTCACGTATGCTTTTTTTCTACCCAAAACCTGCAGCTCCTGACGTGATCTAGAACGGGATGCCGCCCTGGAGCAAGTCAAGGTTCACGGCAGGGACCCAAGGAACGCAGATCCCATATTCATCAAGGAGGGCATAACAACGCTTACACGGCACGCCTTTGACGCAGCTGCCACGACGACCTCACACAATGCCCTGAGATGTTTGGCAAACGCCATGCTGATTAAGCCTGAGGCCCGGCAGGTGTTTGTCGACCTGGGCTGTGAGACGAAGGCATGCGCACAACTGAAGCGAGACACCTGGGACGATGAGTTCCTCTGCTCGAGAGTGATCTTTCTCACCACGTATGGCACCAATGTCGACCTGGCGAAGTTGATCGATGACCACGGGCTCGCAGACACTATCATCGCGAAGCTGGCCAACCATGCGAAACTCGCCTCGAATCCTGGAAAGACACAGGCAGATCCGATGCAGGATATGGCACTCGCAGACACGCTAAAGTTGATGTTCAACGTTTCTCATTTCTGCAAGGCCAGGGTTGAATCTTTTACGCCGGCTATACCTCACGTCCTCACATTACTTACGAAACGGGATATCACGCCTTCACGGCCACTCGACGGCTCTTCCAGCGCTCTCGTGAACGCTCTGGTCAATCTTAAGCTGGAAAGCAGTGAAGCCCAGACGTCTTTGTACCCAGAAGGGGACCAGCGAGCATCGGCAGTGGAAAGATTGATATATTTGCTCGACCTCTCGATGCAAGCATACAAAGACACCGACCTCGAGCAGACCGTCACGCCCCTGGTCAGCGTTCTGCGAAGCATTCACGAGAGCGCGCCAGAAGATGTGCAGAAGATCATCCGAAACAAAGTGCTCCCGGCCAAGGACGACCGAGAAATGGTCCTTGGGCGTGGAGAATCGCTGCCTGCGAGGCTACTGCGCAACTCGACCAACCCGCTGACACCACAGCTCCGAGACGCCATCTCGCATTTCCTGTTCGAGATGTCCGACAAGGACGCCTCCAAGTTTGTCGAAAACGTGGGCTACGGCTTTGCATCTGGCTTTTTGTTCCAGAACAACATTCCCGTGCCGCAGAACGCTGTCGGGGCAGATGGCGCGGGGCCTAGCGGGAGGCCAGTAAACCCCATCACGGGACAGTTTCTGGATCAGGAAAGTGGCCCGGATCTCCCAGAGATGACCGAGGATGAGAAGGAGAGGGAGGCCGAGAGGCTGTTTGTGTTGTTTGAGAGGTAAGCTGACGAGTTCCTTGGACCAATTTGTTTGTTTGTACGGTGACGCTAATTCTTGGACAGGCTCAAGAAGACTGGCATCGTGGATGTGCAGAATCCGGTGGAACAGGCTTTTCGAGAGGGTCGGTTTCAGGATATCAAGGATGATGAGAGGGTGGAAGAATTGGACTAAGCCTTTCGGTCACCGCAGTCAGGATACTGCCCTAACAAGGCGATCCAGAGGGCCCGACTGAGTGGAAACATTTATACATCGCGGCTTATGGTTGAGTCTGCAGGAGAGGTAATACCGGTACAGCGATACTGGTTCGGTTTTGATGTATGGCTCCCCGGGTAAGAGCTTGATACCATGTCAGTGACAGTAAAGAAGCAGCCCGATAGACCAACATAGACGCCTTTTCGCAATGTCATTTTCCAAGCAGTCAGACCCAATTATTGCTACGTATCGTCTCAGTGAACAAGGACGAGCAGCATCTCTGTGATGGCATCAATATTACCTACATGGTTGATACCACCATGCGCATGCTCACTCTTTGCAAATCGTCTTGTTACATTCGTTGCTAGAGGACAGGGTACAGTATCCGCACTACAGTATATTCCTGGCTCAGAGCTCCTCCCCACTTCTGGGGACGACATACTTGCTAAACTCACAACGCTGCGCCACTCACTCCCCTATGACCCGCTCAGTGTATCCTGATCAACAGACCACTCGCCTTGAGGCTCCTTATCTTAAAAAATAGTAGGCCTGAGTCGCATAGAATCAAAGACTAGATTGTCACCTGGGTCAAATCCGGCCGAGCGCGAAGTGGCTGTTGCGATCAAGGCAAGCTCCAATCAACTGATAACTGACTCCCCAACATCTGGACGATTGGGTCTAGATTTAGGCGTGAGTTTAACTTCATTAAAACTATACCCGTAGGTGGCTGCGGCTTCCGTACACCCACTGCTGGCGCAGTGGGCGCCAAAATTGCGCTTCAGTATAATGATCACACCAAACCTTTATAGGGTTCAGTAGGTAACCTATAGGGTTTATATTAGCAGTTCGGCATAAAGGTAATACTTAATTATTCCGGTATACAAAGACATTATTCCAATTATTCAGCAGTATAATCATTAGTTATAAAGCTATTTAATTATTAAACTAAATACTTAAATTAATAATTAAAAAATTTATTTTATAAAAGCTATTTATTATAATAATAATTATATTTTTATATATTTTAATTCTTTATTTATCTTAATATTAAACCGCTTAAATTATTAATAATATTTATAATTTAACTTAATTGCTATTAAGATTATAAATAATCCTATTAATTTACTTTAATTAATAAGTTTTTTAACCTTAACCTTAAAATTTATATATTTTATAACTTTATATTTTAATGCTATTATTTTTCCATTAAGGTATCTTTTCTTAAACCTTTAAGTTGCTGGAATTAAACACCTTAATATTAATTATATTAATTTATAATATTTAATTAAAATATTTATTTTATTTAAATATTTATTTTAAATTTATATTTATATTAAAATTAAAACTTTAATAAATTTTAATAAATTATTTATAATACATAAAATATTTTATATTATAATACTTATTATTTTTTATTATTATTATATTATAATTTTTAAAATAAAAATTATAATAATTTTTATAAAATTTAAATAAAAAAAGTTTTTAATAAATAAAAAATAATAATTTAAAATAATGATTATAAGTTTTTAAATAATTATATTAATTGAGATAAGCTGGCTGTTAAAGAAATATTATGATTTTAATAGTGTTATGCATTAAAAAAACGCTTGAATAAAGCGATATTTTGGCTGAAGCGCAATTTTGGCGCCCCCTACGCCGGCAGGCGTTGGGGCCAACCGATAGGTGTGGACCCCCGGGTACACAACGTACTGGCCCTGTGACAGTGTTTACCTGCTCCTTCTCACACGCGACTCCGACACCACCCTTTTATCAACCTTCCATACCAATTGAGTCTCGAAACAAGCCGAAGAACAAGCGACTTTGCGCGGTGTTCCATCTTCAGTCGAAGGAGCCTTTCATTAATTTTCGTGTAAGTTCAACCACGCAGCGTCTGTCATGTGAGCGCCTAATCGCGCCGCTGTTCATCCACCGTCGCGCGCCCTCTTTCACCATTGCCTCACTGCCTGTGTGCGACACTTCAACTCATCCCCCCAAATCGCGCCATTCGGCACATCATCTCTGAAAATCACACAGCTTTTTGCGACCTGGAGGAGTAGCGTCTTGGGGTCCTCAACCCAGACGCGCGATCCAAGACGGCCGAATATCTGAGCCCGCGCAAGTTCGCGTCATTCGTCACCCGAACCATCTTCAACAGCGGACCGTCGAGGCCGCTGCAACAGGACACGATGCCTCCATTCGTCGAAGACATGTAAGGCGACTTACGGCCTCATACTTCCCCGCCTCCCCACCCCGATGCTACTTTCAGATTCACCTCGCAGCTGCTGTGCGCGGGGTCCGCATGGCCAGTGTCAGCTGATATGTGGCTTCACAGGGATGATCAAATGGACGACGTCCCGTTTCCCAATATCGGCACAGATCTTTTCGACGACAACTTTGGGAACTTCGACGACGACGAGGAACCACTCGATTCCGGTCCTGTTATTCCCGATATCCTGAAGGAAGAGGTTGCGCAGACCGTCGTCCGCATTGAGAACGAAGACGAAGACGGCGGCAACGGCGACAGCAACAGTGACAGCGACGCCGAAGACGCCGACGCAGACCTGGAGAACGGTCGCGCCACCGAAAGCGCCGCCCCCGAGGCACCGATGGACGTGCCAGCTCCAGTCAGCGCCAAGAAGGCAGGCCGCGCCTCCAAGGGTCCCTCGCGCGTGTCCACCCCGGCCAAGACACCCAAGTCCGCGAAGGCGGCGGCTGGCGGTCGCAAGCGCAAGGCCGAGGAAGATGCGGACGAGCCTGCTGCCACGCGCCCTGGTCGTGGTCGCGCTACTGCCGCGGCGGCGAGGGAGGGGATCAAGGAGGCTAGCAAGAAGCGGGCCCGCGCTGCCAATGGTACCGTCAAGGAGGTACGTGTACATCTATGTCTTCTTTGCCGTTTGCAGTGTGTTGCACCAGATCCTCGTTGCTAACAGTCTTTGGCGGGGCTTTAGGCACCAAAACCCGGTCGCGGTAGACCTGGCCGAAAGCCCAAGGCCGAGAAGGAGGAGCCCGCCGTCGAAGAGTACGAGGTCGAGGAGATCCTGGACTCCGGCATGGACGACAAAACAAAACAGGTCCTGTTCCTGGTCAAGTGGAAAGGCTACGCCGAGGGGGACAACACCTGGGAGCCAAAGACGAATCTGGCGCACGCGAAAGAGCTGCTGAAGGACTACGAGGCGACCAAGACCAAAGAGGAGAAGACGGCGAAGAAGGGAGCAGCCACCACCAAGAAGCCCGCGCCGGCCAAAAAGGCTCCGGCGAAAGCTGCCGCGAAAGCTCCCGTCAAGAAAACTGCCGGAAAGGCCGCGGGAGGACGCCCTGGACGCCCTGGCCGCCCTGGCAGGCCCGGTCGGCCCAAGGCGAAGTAGGGGGTTTGAGAAGACGCGCAACATTCGCAGCTTGACGGGTCGGGACATGATGACACCGTTGAGATCCCGGAGTTGTTGTGGTACGATATTTTCATCGTCTCTTCACTGGTGGAGGCAATTGGCTCAACAATCTTCTAGTGACTAGGCAGACTGGTATTTGTCACTTCATGGCAACCTCTACATTGAGATAGGCTGTTGTAGGGCTTGCTCTCTGCACAGTCAACGGACACAAAAGCTGGAACTAGCTTTGGGGGTTGAATGCGGCGCTACCGGTGTCTCCACGTCAGGTGAGGTTCTCAGGTTTAGCCGGAGTTTTGCGTACGGGAGCTACTACGAACAGGTGGTGCTGTGGTCAACTCTGGAAACGAAAATCAGGAAAAAGGGAGTGCTTGTAATTCTAGGTCACCGAAGTTCGGCAATGCAATTGGCTACTGATTCAAGAAAGTAGCGTTTCGACAACAGTCCAGGTGACATTTCATCGGGTGTGGATGCTGGATGACATTGCTTCTGACAGCTCCCAAAAGTGAAGAAGCTGGATCCCGGGGACCTTGGTACGAGCCGAGCATTCCACAGCCAATCAGACCAAAGCATTGGGTCAGCGGCCCCACAGCCTTCGGGAGCTGCTGCCACCCGCGGGTCAGCCTTGCGGGAAGTTTTGTGACAATTGGTGACAAGTGTCTCTCGCCAACTATCGCACCATCATACCACCCGCCGACCCGGCCGCCCCAAGGTCCTTCGCCACGAGCAAGAGGCCCATCTCAGCTTGTCGCCTTCGACCCGTCCGTCACTGCCGATCGAGCAACCCTGACCAGGGCACACTCCCAGCCAAGATGGAATCCATCCGCGACGCCCTGCAGCCCGTCCTGCAGCCCATCACGCACAACCTGCCGGCTCCGATCCGGGACCTGGGGGTGTCGCTGATCGGCGACAAGTGCTACTCCTCGCTGGTGCTGGACATCGACGTCGCCGACGAGGGGTGCCTGAAGCTCGCCGTGTCCAAGGCGCTGGGCGTGGGCATCGTGGCGGCGTCGTCGGTCGTCAAGGTGCCGCAGATCGTCAACCTGGCGCGGTCACGCTCCGCGTCGGGCGTCAGCTTCCTCTCGTACCTGCTCGAGACGTCCAGCTACCTCATCTCGCTCGCCTATAACGTCCGCAACGGCTTCCCCTTCTCCACCTACGGCGAGACCGCCCTCATCCTCGGCCAGAACGTAGTCATCACCGTCCTGGTCCTCAACTACAGCGGCAGGGCCGGCCTCGCTGCCCTCTTCGTCGCCGCCCTGGCCGGCGCCGTTGGCGCCCTCTTTACCGAGGGCCTGCTCGACGCGAAGACCATGGGCCTCCTCCAGGCCGGCGCGGGCACTCTGGGCGTCGCCAGCAAGCTGCCCCAGATTCTGGCTATCTGGCAGGAGGGTGGTACCGGCCAGCTTAGCGCTTTCACGGTAAGTCCCCATAACCGGCGATCCCGGGGAGCTGTTATTTGAGATCACTCACAGTCACATTCCTCGAGAATCACATGTTGTGCGGGTACAGAAGGCTAATCTTACTCTCGGACAGGTCTTCAACTACTTGCTCGGCTCGCTGGCACGCGTCTTTACAACACTGCAGGAGGTGGACGACAAGCTCATTCTGTACAGCTTTGTCGCGGGCTTTGCACTCAACCTCGTGCTCGCTCTCCAGATGCTGTACTACTGGAACCAACCATCCGCCAAGGCGTTGGGAAAGCGGAAAGAGAAGGTCCCGCAGCCCATCGCGGCATCCGCCAATACCACTACGGGCTCCTCGACTGCCACCATCACTCCGAAGAAAGCGCCAACGACGCGCAGGCGAGGATGAGAAGCCCATGAGATGTCATTGGGGGTTGGTTTGGGCGTCTTCACGAGGTCAGACATCTGTGGTGGGTCATCTTGAGTTGGATGGAGAGGTGCAGGAGGGCACATCTAATGGCTGCCAGCCAAGAACCTATTGGTAGTTAGATCTACGCAAATGTCAGACCTTGATTTCTAGCCCATGTCCACTTTGAGGAAGCCCGCGATAGCCGTCAGCCCGTCATCCAGACTACTGTCCGTCGGTGATGTTCCCCCACTGGGTGGTCAGGCCCACGCCCCGAACTGACTCGGCCAGCCCCGTTGCACATGACATGACCGGAAGGAGGACTAACAAGCCAGGGGGGCTCCGCGGATTGTTGCAGACTGTGCCAGGCTGCGCAAGTGGGCATCGCACCGCCATGGATCGAGATTGGATGGGTGTTTTCGATTCGCCTGGGCACGATAACAAATGCGTGCGTCTCGCCCAGCTGGTGGGCTAGAGGGCGGCTGTCGGCGGGATAGCCGCTTCAAGATGCCCGATATAGAGGGGAGGGATGAGCTGTTCACTCATGCAAACAAATCACCAGACTCAATTCTATCCGGCCGAGCCGTCGAGCCTGATATGAGAATGCTCCCTCGTCAGAGATGCACGCCGTCGAGGGAGGGGAGGGGAGAGGGCGGTTGGAGGGCGCAGTAGCGCATCCGACCAGAGACGAAGCGTTTGCTGCCGGCGATGTGGTGCATATGTAAACCAATGAAGCTGGGAACGTTGTGATAGATTATAGGACAACTTTCATATGAAAATCTTGCCAGAATAAGTCTTATGGGAAACCCTTCTTTTGAAAACCCCCTTGTGGATAACGCCTTGTCGGCTTTTTGGGAGCGCCTTCCGTGGGACAATCTCCCGTGGGATAATCAACTGTGGGATACCCTCCTTTGGGATACCCTCCTATGGGATACCCTCGTGCTCTCTAGCAGGATACTCTCCTTTAGGATGGGAGGTCAGCCCTCCATGGGAGAGTCTCCTGTGGGATGACTTCTAGTATAATAAATAACCTCTGGTAGCTTAACCGCTAGTAGGATGGATGTCGAGGGTGTGGAATTCATTGATCCAGTTCTACTGTTATCCTCTGCATGCAAAGCTTGTGATGCCGGCTCTGGTCCCCGGTGACCGACTGTATTGCTGCAAGACTGATGATCCTCCTGTCTTGCCTGTCCGCCCCCTAATCCCCTATTCATCCCCCACAGATGATCAACGACAGACAAGACAAGTTCGAGAGATAACGATCGGTGGGATCAGTGGTGGGGGAACCTGGCCACAGCCCTAGTCAAGTTGTCAACGTGATACCAGTCCTCGTGAGCGGTCTTCGTCAGTCAGAGGAACGCTGCATAATCTGGGCCAGGCGGCTCTCGACGCTGAATCCTGGCCAACGGACTGGGTCGCTGACGAGCCTGACGAGGCTCTGATCGACCGGGGACACCCGTCCCACGCCTCGCATGTGCATGTCAATGTCCAGACCCCCGTGGCCGGCTCGTCGCCGTCGGTGTGAATTGGGGTAAATTGCAGATCTTGCTCTCGTGTCCCTCTGTTATCTTGTTTGCGCTCTCCTGCGTGGTATCGGTGGCACCAAATGGTGGTGTGGCGCGGAAAACGGAGGTGAGGTCAAGAACCCAACGGAGGCTACTGCTCACACTGACAATACCATGCCGGCCCCTGCTGGCCACTCACCGCCCCGCCCATTGATCCAAGACCCGGAAGGAGCATTGGCCCAGGACCAATGGCGACATTTCCGATTGCCCTTTCGCAAGTCCATTCTGACAATGTGGGGATGCATGACCCGTGTCTGCCGGCCGTGCGTTTGTCCACGTAATAGGTTTCTCTTTTCCCAAGGCTTACACAGTACCGTCGGATACTTTGTGGTGCCACAGCAGATATAAGCCAAGGCAGGGGATTTATTTCCGCACGTGGACGAGGGTCGTCTTGGGATGCAAGGGGGTCTTTCCCCAATGATGGTCTCCAATTACTACTAGCGCAGAGACGTACCCCCCGGTCCAATCCCCTACCCCAACGCACGAGGCGGACAGGAGAAGGCGCGGAAGGCCACAAGGCGGGCAAGCAGTCTCGTTCCCTTTCCTTCTGGAAGTCGGGCAGGCTGAAGTGGGGCTCTGCTTTTCTTTCTTTGTGCTCATGTGCCTTTTTTCTCTCTCTTGCGCCTGCCCCCTTCGCTCTCGTTACGCTCCAGATTATTGCCGGGGACTGTGCACAGGATCCAAGGATTTAATTGAAATCTAATCAATCAATCCAATCACCGTTTCTTGTTACCCTGTCCTATCTCACCGCACCAGCAACGTGTTCCTGCCCCAGGCTAGCCGCGTTGGCTTGGTGTGTGCTCTCGTCGAGCATAAATTCTGGTCGGCCCCAGGTCAACTCAACCGATCGCGTCATTTCGAGCATCCGCGACATAATTCAGGAGAACAATTGCGTGCTCGCTCACTGAGCCGCTGATCAACATTGGAACGGTCTACTGCCTGGTGTCCTTTTATCATACAGCGTTTCTTGTTTGAGAAGGAGAACAACCCCAGCCCTGCGTGGAACCTCTCGTCACTTCATCTTGCCGCCCGTCCCCACCTGTATCTCTGTATCTCTCCGTACCCATCAGGAAGGAGGCTGTACTTTAGCAGTCGGAGCGTCTGATTACGCATACGGCCAGCCGTCGCAATTACTGGGCCGAGACGCATACGCACCTTTGGGCTCCTTTCTCACCGACCTCGGTCATCCTCTGGTCATTGCTCGGGGGCACGGAGGCGAATTGGAAGGATTCATAATCGGGCGTGACGGACGGACTGTCTTTGGCTCTTCTTCTGCCGCTTCTTGTCTGATCTAAGCCTGGTTCACATATTTTGATTTCAGATTCCATACCCGCCGGCGCCGACCTCACAGCATCACCAGCACCTTTTTTTCTTCCTGCTGCATTGCGCTTTGCCTGTCCTTTTCTTTCCCGAGATATCTGGGTCTATCATACTGTCTGGGTTACAGAGTTGTCTATACCTACACACAGATAAAATGTCACCCGACTTAAATTCTCTCCCTTCGTCACCAAACCTGACGAAGGAACAGACTCCTTTCAATGGGCAGGGCAATGGTACTAACGCCGCCTTGGGCAATGGCAAGAAGCAGCCCAACATCCTGTACATCATGGCCGACCAGATGTCAGCGCCCCAGCTGAAGATGTACAACCCGGACTCTCAGATCAAGACTCCTAACCTTGATGCCCTCGCGGCAAGGTCCGTCCAGTTCGACTCGGCCTACTGCCCGTCCCCACTCTGCGCGCCCTCGCGCATGAGCATGATCTCGGGCCAGCTTCCCATGAAGATTGGGGCCTACGACAACGCATCCCAGATCGGCAGCGACGTCCTGACATATGCCCACTACCTGCGGCTGCGGGGCTATCACACAGTGCTTGCCGGCAAGATGCACTTCGTCGGCGACCAATTGCACGGCTACGAGACGCGCCTCACCAGCGACATCTACCCAGGCGATTTTGGCTGGTCCGTGGACTGGGACAACCCGGAGACCCGGCTCGAGTGGTACCACAACGCCAGCTCCATCAAGCAGGCAGGAGTGTGCGTCCGCAGCAACCAGCTTGACTATGACGAGGAGGTCATGTACAAGTCCACCCAGTTCCTCTACGACCAGGTCCGGAGATCCGATGATCGACCTTTCAGTTTGACGGTACGTTTGATAAGGAAACACAATAATACGGATGACCGGGCATCCAACAACCGTGACATGCTGTAGATTCTAAATTATTGTCCCTAACTTTTTGCTAACGGCGTCTGCTCGATCGTGTAGGTTTCTCTCACCCACCCTCATGACCCTTACACCATTGAGAAGAAGTATTGGGAACGGTACGAGGGAGTCGACATCGACCTGCCAAAGGTCAGGATCCCCAAGGAGGAACTGGACCCCCACAGCCAGAGGTTGCTGAGAGTGTGCGACCTGTGGGATGAGAACTTCTCGGATGAGCAGATTAAGAAGGCCAAGAGGGCATACTATGGCTCTTGCAGCTATGTTGACGATTGCATTGGCAAGCTCTTGCAGACGCTGGAGGACTGCGATCTGGCTGACGATACCATCATCGTCTTCTCTGGTGACCACGGCGACATGCTCGGTGAGCGTGGTCTGTGGTAAGTTTCGTCGTGCGGCTTTTCATATTTGCCAGACACAAGATTGACTAAATAATTACAGGTACAAGATGAGCTATTTCGAGGGCTCTGTACGGGTCCCCATGCTGGTCTCTTACCCCAAGTGGTTCACTCCCCACCGCGTCTCTCAGAACGTCTCCACTCTGGACATCCTGCCTACCATGTGCGACCTGGTAGGTACCAAGCCGGAGCCTGGTTTCCCCATGGATGGAATTTCCATGATGCCACACCTACTCGGCCAGGAGGGTCACGACACCGTCTTTGCAGAGTACACCGGCGAGGGAACTGTGTCCCCGCTCATGATGATCCGCCGCGGCCCATGGAAGTACATCATCTGCCCAGCAGACGGCGAGCAGCTGTTCAACCTGAAGGACGACCCGTACGAGGTGCACAACCTGGTCAAGAGCCTCGCCAAGAAAGGATCCAACCTGAGCGCCGAAGACCTCAAGGTCAAAGAGGTGTTCGAGGCGTTTGGAGCGGAGGCGAGGGCGAAGTGGGACTTTGAGAAGATCACAAACGAGGTTCTCCTAAGCCAGAGGCAGAGAAAGTTTGTCTGGAAGGCACTCAAGCTCGGTCACTTCACGAGCTGGGATCACAACCCCAACGACGACGGGCGGAACAAGTGAGTTTAGGCTGAGATTCTCACGATTGCTTAGACGGCATAGCTGATATGCACAACAGGTATATCCGCTCTCACATGGACCTCGATGATTTGGAGAGGATGGCACGCTTCCCTCCTGTTGATCCGAATGGAATCCCAACCAAGAAGCTGCTCTCCCACCAGGCTGGGGCTGCCGGGGAGTAGGCTCCCCACGCCCCCCCTCTGCAGAGGCATTGCTGGGAGTGTCTACCGTTCCACTTATGTGTCCCAACGGACCAAAGTTGACGGTGAGACATACGATTGTACGAATTTTTGATTTTGGAATTGGTCTTGGAATGTCATTGTGACGGAGTTTGCTATATTTTCGTTTTTCAATTATCTTCATCTCATCGTCACATGCACTTGCTATCAAGCTGGCGTCAATGGGTGGCAGAAACCAAGGAGTCAGCGAACGGGATTTTGGTCATGTCAAGTCAATATTATGACGCAGGAAAGGAGAGGATCTTTTAGGCACCTAGGAATTAGGTACCTTAGGTAGTCAAAATCATGTCTGCGATTGAAGCCCCAGGCCAGGTCCTAAACTCCCGGAGCTCATACATACGGGCCACGCTCTCATCGCCACCGTGTCAAGAAGTTAGAAACGATCGCGCAATCGTCAGCGTTTCGCTCACCATTGCCAAGGGTGGTTGGAAGCAGCATGTCATCACTTCTCCAGATTATGACGTGCTCAGGGTTCGTGCCTGCCGATCCCGTCTCTGGCTCTCGGTAGGGCTGCATTGGTCTGAACTGACTGAATTCAATTCCGACTCCCGTTTTTGGTGGGCGTTCGGGAGAGGAACCCGTTGCAGTAGCCTCGACAATGGCAGCCATTCCGTTTCGAGGTGGACGGTGATGCCATTTCCAGCTTCGATGGCGTGCTCAGGCTGGCCGGGCCTGGATGATTATCAGCAGCGTGGCCGCTAGCGATTTGCGGGGTAGCAGGGCCGGCCAGCATCTCCGAAAAGTTTGGGGTAGCTGTCTAGGTACCTGGGTACCTTGCTGGTCAGTTGAGCACCTCCGGCAGGCACTGGGCAGGCACGAAGCTCTATTCCCCGCCAAGCCTACAGTACCTAGATAGAGACGTATGAACCGCTTCACCAGCATTCAAACAACGTCCAATTGCTGATTGCAAAACAAAAGCTCTCTCTATCGGCGACACGAACGGTGGCACAACCTCATGACTCTTCTTTAACCCAGTCGTGATCGAGCGCGACTGACCTGGAATCTCGAAATATCAGGCAGCAGGCTTTCTTGCGCTGCGTCTTGCGTTGTGTGGTTGGGGGACTTGCGATGATGGCATCCATGAGCCCTCTGGCCGGAGCCATGGCTGGAGCCGTGGCTCCATCAGATCAACCCGATGGTCAATCGCAAAAGGGCTCCTTGAACCTGAGCCCGGACGAAGTGCGCGCCCTAGAAATGACCCGCCTCCGCCTGGTCCAACTGTGCAATGGGCTTGAGCGCTTCAAGGCTGACATCTACAGGAGCAATCCGCTACCTAACCCGTGAGTGCTGAGGTTGTTCACGTCCCCCCTCCTATATTGCGCAATGGTTTATTGACAACCCTTTCAATAATCAGTCAAAGCCTCCAGAACAGCGCGCGCATCCTCAAACAAAACATGACCCACCTCCTCGAGATAATGCAGCAGCATTCATCCACCTTCCAGCGCGTAGTCGTATACCCTTCCACCAACTACCCCGGCCGCACACAAGAGGGCGTCGTCATGCAGCTCCTCCGCAAGAAGCTCGAGCCCGACGTCGAGACGCTCGTCGAGGCCGCCCGCGAGGCGGCGCTCGCGGCCGGCGTCGACCCGAAGACGAGCTTCAACTCCACCGAGGACTCGCAGGAGCGCAAGGAGCGTAACAAGCGCGCCAGGCTCGAGGCGGAGATGCAGGGGTACGGGGCCAACGACGATGATGACGATGACGACGACGACAACTCGGACGACAGCGAGGAGGGCGACCCGGAGCCCCACGGCATAGGCGACGTCTGGTTCGACTCGCGCGCCTGGTGTAAGACGCGGCTCGCGGAGTTCGTCAGGGATGACTATCAGGATGCCTACACTGCCGAGGAGCGCGCCATGGGCATCGAGAACGTGCGGACGGGTCTGAGGCAGAACCTGGAGGACGAGTACGAGGATGAGGACGAGGATGAGGATGAGGAGGATACCGAGGGCGACCAGGCCATGACAGATGCATTGTCCGCACCCCCGGGTAGTGACCCATCTTCTGCTCAGCCTGGAGGTACGGCTCCTGGGCAGCAGGTGGACGCCACAGGGTCGTCTAGCGGTATGGATCCAGAGGAAATGTTATGGTTCTCAGCGAGGGGAGACCGGGCCCTGCCACCTGGTATCGAGCGAGAGTCTCAGCGTGTTGAAAAGCCTGGCCAGAAGAGACGTTTCGCGGATCGCTGATCGAAGATCACTGTGAGAATGATAAGATCGCGCAGGAGAACAATCACCGTCTAGGGACGGTGTGCCACCATCAGAGTCGAGACGGATGCCTAAGTCGATGAGGTGGCTTCGCCCCAAACGAAGAACACCCTCAGACATGCACCTTCAGCTGCAAATGGAGAGGATCCTACGGCCGGAGAGCGCACGTAGGGCGTCTTACAGCTCGCGTAATCGGAACTGTTCGGTGCGACGCCTCTGTCCTAGATTGTAGGCATCTGATGACAGTGGATGGCCCAGGGACCAGCGTCATTCAATAAGCATCAAGAACCTTGATAACGATGGGACTGGGTGGCCCCGTACGAGAATGCACAGTAACACGAACGCAGGAATCAAGGCCTTTTGCTAATGCTCTTATGCTATTTTAGAATGGGTATCATGTACGCCTGTCACATGCAGTCAAACTGTCGCTTTCTTCCCCATTCCCAAGGACCTGCACACCCGATTACTGTTTCTAGACATCCAAATCCCCACAACCAATGACAAGGGAAAAGAGTAGAGACACCCGTTGCTCCCCCGCCTCGACAATCTACACACCCGCAAACGTCTGCCCGACGATCTCGCTCCCACACATCGCACCCCTCTCCTGCTCATTATTGGTGATCCAACCCCTAAACTCGTCGATGGTGATATTGGCCTTTGCGAGCTTCCACTCGATGCTACCGGGCCGGTAGACCTCAGCCACCGTGCGCTCAACATCCCTGTTGCTGCTGATGCTGCTGCTTCCGGTATCGTTGCCGCCGCCGCTTTTGCCATTGTTCTTCTGCAGGATCCCGAACCGCAGCCCGACCTCGCTCACCGTGACGCAGATGGAGATGACGATCAGCACGATGACGATCCAGGTGATGGCGCTCATCTTGGCGTCGGCCACGGTGTCGGACAGGATTTCGGCCAGGTCGAGGAACACGCGGCACCGCTCGTTGAGGACGGTGATGCGCGGGTCGATCTCGAGGTAGTCCCGAATGGCCATGTAGAGGGGATGCAGTGTTGGCTCTGACTCCCAGAAGAAGTTGGGCACTGGGAGGATGTTTGATGCTGTGAGAATGTTAGCGAAATATCCGAGGAAAGCATTCTGCGGATGATAGTTGCCCAGCGGTATACAGCCAAGAGGGAACGCGGGACAAGTAGGTTGCCAATAAACTGCTTTTCTTCCCCCAACCGACATGGCCGTATGCTTCTCTCGTCAAAGACGATTATAAGGTAGACACTGCACTTACACAAGTTAATATCGACCCGGCTCTTGAACAGCCTCCCTAGCAATTTGACGATCTCGGTTCTGCCCATGCTCAGCTCGCCTGTCATCGCAAGGCGTTTAGGCACGTGTTCGGCGTGCTTCATTGTCTCGGACATCCTCTCCTCAAAGCTACACAGCTTCGTGCTCTGCGCCACGGCGTGACTTATAGTCAACTTCACCATGTGGTCCGATCGTGGAAGCAACGTGATCATGTCGTTGAAGATGCGAGGGTGTTTGATGTCGGCCGAGTATTCAAAGTGGAACTCTTCTGTCTCGAAATCGCCCGGCTCGAACGGCCTTGTGGCGAGTGAGATGCCCTTCTCGCTCTCAGCGAATGTGAGGTCGCCCAGGATATCCTTTTCCTGGTGCTCTGAGAAGTTCCAGAAAACCACGACGCCGTACGAGAATACAAACATCTCAGCAAAATTCTTGGCGTCGGGGGCCAGTCGATTGATAGGGCTGAGGGACGCGCGGTCCTCGTCGCCATCCCGTCCCATGTCCCGCCCTCGTTCGTCCGACCCGTTGCTCGTAATCGGGTGCAGGTCCGTCGGACTCGATGAGATTCCCCCAGGACTTCCTGAGAACTCATCATTGGCCCAGCCGTAGTGCTCGTCTCTCCTCTCACTCCTCTCGATTTCAAGGTCCAGCACCGTCTTTCCAGTTCCCGGTGTCTTCAATATGGGCCTGCTGCGCACACGGTATCCCTCCGTACCGTTCATTAGTGGCAGGTGGTAGACCACGTACAGACAATCGTCATAAAGCTTTGTCTTCGCCTCGTGCTTCGTCCGCAGGAACTCAGCCGTTGATTTCATCTTGAATCCCTGCGCCGTGCAATACGCCGTCAGCCGCGACAATTTTTCTGCGCGTTGTCGCTTTGGCAGCCGTTCCGCATAGCTCTTGCCGCGGATCCCACCCCGCTTCCTGAGGACGTCCAGCTCCTCGTCCCGGAGCGGCCGATCCTCCTCCTGCTGGATGAATGCCTGTCTCCTGGCCCTCTCCTCCTCCCTCGCCATGACCTCTTCGATATCATCGTCCTCGGGGGAATCGTCATCGGGGGCGTCTGGGATGAGGACCAGCTTCTCGCTGACCTTGGTGGTCCGCTGCGGGACGTTCTGCGGGACGGCTATCCGCGAGCCTGGCACGACGCCGGCGATGGGCGGCGTGATGATTGCGTTCGCGGGCACGCCCGCCCTACGGGCTGCCGCGCGGGCTGCAGCTCGAACGGACGCCATGGCACCGGGCTGGGGCTGGGGGGAGGAGCCCTGCGTAGGATGCAACCGAGGCTGGCCGGACGGGATCTCGCTGGAATGGCGGAGGACACGGTCGACGGAGACGTTCTGCATGCCCAGGGCTGGCCGAGGGGTCATCATCCCGGTGTCCTGCCGCGGCACCATGGGACGCTGGGGCGGAGCCATTGTGAGTGTCCCAATCGTCAACTGTCGGTTTTGGCCCGAGTGGGAGGTACCCGTGCCTATTGGGGCAGTGTGATATCGCTTCGCTTCCTAAGGTCGACCAGCCGTGGAATGATATTTCCTTCCCAATCGCCGAGCCTCTCTGATGTCGTGGTTGATGTCGTGGTCAATTGTTGCTCCGTGACCTCTTGTAGCCTCGTAAACGAGGTTGCGAGTCGTGAACGAGCTGAGCCGAGAGGTTGCGGAAGGAGCTTTTACAAAGAGAGAAAGAGCTCGAGCCCAACGTCATCGCGGCCTGTCCCCTGCTAACCATCTCCTAACCCTGTAGTCGAACTAGCTGGCAGTTCGGGGCTGTGATGTAGACCAGAGCGACCCAGTGGGTACTCGAAATCGCCCATAGCGTGACCGATAACATCTCATGTTTATACGACAGTGAAAATTATCGTGTCAGACTTAGGTGACTTCTATGCTTGTGAATTGCGCTTGGCGGAAATGTTTGAAGCTTGTGCGAGGCTCGCATGGTGGCGGAGTGAGACAAGTCCCTCTCGAACACCGGGTTCCCGCCACGCAGCCAGGAAAAGCAAGTTCGGGTGCTGTCATACGAAAGTATCAAAATACATAAAAAGAACTCCATTTCTGAGAATATTTGTGCTGCCAAGTATCCATCTACGTCTCTCATGATCAGCTGGATCGTCGTGGACTCATTTGTGGCGACCCCCAACACGGACGGTGCTATGCTCCAGTCACGCCACTGATATGGACATTATATGGTCATACTCGTAGTTCAAGATATTTTCCCACAATTTCCACAGACCAGGCGACCATGAACCGTAAGGTTCCTAGAAGGACCCCTGCGAAATGATGGGGTGAATGAAAATGAATTACAATACTTGTATAGGGTATCCTCCTGTGTAAGAACCACATGTCCAGTCCTCGTGCCCACTAGAAAGCATCGAACCGGGCCAACGCAGCCGCAACTGGACCAATTTTGCCCGGTATCAAGTCACCAACCACCATTCAGACTGTCCATACTCGGCCGCTATCTTGCCTTCGCCTTGCCATCCAGACAAATCAAAACAAACGACTGCCGGCGCGGGGCCCGCCGGGACGAGACTATCCGTACCTCATCCCATCGTTTCTCGGAGGTTGTTGTCCTCCCCAACCCTCCGGCCCACCCTGCTGCGGCGGTGGTTGCTGCTGCTGCAGTGGGACGCCCCCTCCTGCGGCATCCTTCTTCATGGACTGCACATCAGGACGCTGTTGGAGCGGCTGGTGGGTGTTGCAGATGGGGCAGGCAACCTCCTCGTAGCCTTTGATAGACAGTGGAATCACAGGCTGGTGGCCAGGTCAGTGACACTCGGTCAAGTTGGGGAAGGGCTGCTGAGAGCTTACGACGAAGCAGAATGTGAACCAGGGGTTCGACTTGATCACTTGGGCTGAGTAGTTGCCGCAGCGTTGGCAGCGGCAAACGACGCCATCGTACCCCTCGACTTGTTTCCGAAAAGTGTGCTCTCCGCAGGTGAATATCAGACACATGATGGGCTACGCGTGAAGTGATGTCGTGTGTTGTTTTGAGAAGCGACTGGTTGCCGTGTGCAGCTTGTAAGGCAGCAGTGTGGGTCTCGTTGGTTACAGTTGCTGGGTAGTTAGATTAATATCGTGATGTCGTGACGGCGTGACAGCTCGAGGGGTGTCGCTAGAGGATCCGTCAAATGGCGGGTGTTGGTGAGTATGAAGACGAATGGAGGGCAAGTGCAGACTAGGTATCGTGGAACGAAGTTCATGCGAAGCAAGGCGGCTGCTTCTTGTGTCGGCTGGTGGTTTTTGGGTTCGTCTCGGGTGTCAATCACTCAGGTGATATCATTAGCCGCGTCTGGGTTTGAGGCTGTGCCCATCTTGTAGGCCACTGGGTGCTGGCGCCAAGAGAGCCCAAGCCCGCCAAAATTGCGGTTGACCAGGCGAGCTCACAGGGGGGTTTCTGGCCCCTCAGCATCAACATGGCCCTAGCATGCCAAGTTGCCTACGTACAAACACCCAAGGAACACGTAGGTAGATCTACATCTACCGACGAAAAGGCTCACAGTAGATTATCATAGCCGTGTTTCTCATTATCTAGCGTGTCGTTCGAGCTGATCGACTGCTGCCACGCCGTCTCACAAAGATATTCCGCGACGACGATGCGCTACGCTCACATTCGACTCGGTTGGATTGTGCCACCGTACGCGAGTGGGCTAAATTGTAGCAGGCAGCGTCCATCATTCGGCGTGTAATCATCCCCCAGCGGTAACACAATCCTTTTCCTCAGCAACTCGCTCCAGGCAGTCACACTGAAAAGAGGGTTTACTCAGGTATGGAGTGCTTCAAGATGTGGCCCGGTGACCACCCTGCCACCCAGGGAACGCGACAGGGTAGCCTCCTTGTCAGGCAACGCTACCTAGGGAAGCTCCGCAAGCGTGCAGTTGCAGATCTGCCCCCACATTGAACTTTTTGATAGCTCCCGCCTCCGTTCAGCCTTGTGAGATCTCATCACTGCAACCTCTATCCAAGCCCAAACAAAGGCTCCTCGTGCGACAGCCCTGACATGACTGTGCGGGTCGCACCTCACAGCACACAATCACGATGCTCTACGATCTCAATATCCATTGGACGCCGCAGACCCCGGCCTCGGAGCTCGAGCGCACCCTCAGGTTCAGCGCGTCGCTGGGGTACAACGTCGTCGCGATAAACCACACCTTCTCGGCACCCATTCCCTCGCAGATCAACAACCCAATACCGCAGCTCGGGCCGGTCCACTCATCATTCCCTCAACACAACCACATTCAACGACCCTCATCCTCGTCCACCTCCGCTGTCACGGGCGGTAATGCCCCCGCGAACAACAAGCTGCCCACGACCCTGCGCCGCGCCACGGTCGTGGTCTCGGACCCAGCGACCAACTACCGCCTCCCCTCGGTGGCAGCCGCATACGACATGGTCGCTTGCCGACCCACGACGGACAAAGCGTTCGCGGCGGCGTGCACGACCATGTCCGAGATCTCGATGATCAGCCTGGACCTGGCGCAGTTCTTCCCCTTCCACTTCAAGCCGAAGCCCTGCATGGCCGCCGTCAACAGGGGCGTCTACTTCGAGGTGTGCTACGGCCAGCTCGTCGCGGGCGGCGACCAGAGGGCCCGGGCCGTGTGGATCGCCAACGCCACCGAGCTGCTGAGGGCCACGAGGGGCCGCGGGATCGTGCTGAGCTCCGAGGCGAAGGGGGCGGGCAGCCTGAGGGCGCCGGCGGACGTCGTCAACCTGTTCGCCGTCTGGGGACTCGGGCCGGAGAAGGGGCTGGAGGGCCTCGGGGTCAGGCCTAGAGCTGTGGTGGTCAACGAGGGGCTCAAGAGGCGGGCGTTCAAAGGCGTTGTGGATATTGTGGACGTGGAGGGCAGGATACCAGGGCGTGAGAACGATGAAAAAGATGCTGGTGGAGGTCAGAAGAAGCAGAAGGGTGCGAAGAAGCAGCAGGGCCAGAATCAGCAACAACCCAAGGGCAAGAATGAGAATGGCAAGCGGAAACATGAGGGTGGGGTAGATGACGGAGGCGGTGGTGACCAGACATCGTTGCCGGTCATGAGCAAGAGGCAGGCCAAGAAGATGAAGGTGGCTGACAAGAAAGCAGTGCCGGAGCCAAAGGAGAGCTCGAACTAAGTTCTTGGATCAGAACTATTATGCATGGAAGGCGTCCCGGAAAGATCTTATGATACCCATGAATACAGTTTTCGGTGTATATGACTATGTGCACTCCAGAGTCACCCCCTTTTTTCCCCCATCACGTTCAGAATAAGTTTATGACTGTTCGTGGGCTGTGGTACTTGCCTTTTGGCATACCCCGTGGCATACCCCGTCTATTAATTATCATTACGGCTGTGAATTGGGACCGTCAATTACTGATCCGATCACAAATTCCGAATAGTGGTACAAAAGATAACCGCCATGACTCTTTCGCTCTAGGTTTGTCGTGATTCCCCCGTCAAACCATCCGTGCTCTGGCCCCGCTCAGTGGCCTGGCTGGGCTTTCCCGCCTGCTCACCCCTGCCCTCCTCCGCTCCGCTCTGGCCAGGAGGACCGTCCGCGTGCTTGGCCGGATCGAACACGTACATTGGGAACTCCAAAAAGACGGTCCGCTTCAGGATCACGGGCATCCTGGCGTACAGCTGCGGTGGGAACGGGATCAGGATGCTGGTCCGGTCGAGGTAGCGCTTGTACCCGTCCCAGTTGGTGCCCTTCTCGTAGCGCTTCTTCGCGCCGGGCCTCTCCGAGAGGGGCAGGCCGGAGACGAACATGAGCAGCACGGTGAGGAGTATCGGGCCCAGGATGGACGCATACAAGGCGTTATAAGCCTGCCCTCGGACGAACCCGTCAGCTGCGGAGGACACGGCGATCATGTAAATCGCTGCGGGATATCAGAGTCAGCAAGCGAAAACTCTAGTGCGGAAAGCCAAGGGATGAGACGAAAAGAACCTCGAAACCTACCGAACTGGATGATGATCTCGCCAAAGTAATTCGGATGGCGGCTCCAGGCCCAGAAGCCCTTGTCGCACACGGCGCTCTTGTCCTGCGTGCTCCTGAACTTATACTTCTGGACGTCACCGACGCTCTCCATGACGAAGCCAATGGCGAACATGATGATCCCCACGATGTCCCTGGCGGTGCCGAAGCCAATGAATGGATACTGCCTCACGGCGGGCGAGTTGATGAGCGTCACGGGCAGGGAGACGACCCAGACCCAGATCATCTGGAAGACCCAGAAGCCGAGGAACGGGAAGAACTTGTCGCGCTTGTCGTCGAAGCGGTCGTCCTTGCCCGTCTTGAGGATGCGGAACAGCAGGAAGCCCGACAGGCGCACCCCCCACAGCATGATGAAGATGGAAGGCACGATCTGGCGGGCATGAGGGCTGGGGCCGGAGAAGGCGAGGGTTATTATTGCGAGGACGACGAAGTTGGTCCCGCCGGCAAAGTCTGAGATTTCGTGTTAGTTGATATTGTTTTCATGAGTACATGTCAGACACGGTCTGAGGATGTGTTGAGGTCCAGTACCTGTGAGCTTGTCGAATTTAAATGTAAAGGCTATCGCAAAGAAGAAAAGCTGGTACGCCACTGTGATGAGCAGAGTTATGGCGAGGTAGTAGTCGTCCAGAACATTGACGGTGGCCGCCATCTTGGCCGTTATCCTCTTGGCTACTACTTGCGGTCTTAGAGTTGATGATGGTTAAGACTGATTATGTTTACCTTGTGAGGAATGAAGCCGTGTCGACGGTTGTAGATTGTGTTCTTCACCGCGAATGTCTCTCATGAGCAGATGTTTCACAGACGTTTCGGCAGCACGGGCAACCGGTGAATGTTTATGTAGAATTTCACGAGATGTTTTTATGGATGTCCGGAAGTTTGCTCATGATTGCGGACTTCAGCAGAGCTTCCACTGTCAGTGTCACCGTGGAACGCCGTTGAGTACTGTCGTCATAGAAACTTTAGCTTAGCACCCTTCGTGCTGGTAAGCGCGGGTCGGCTGCAATCCCGCCCGCCACCAGCAATTGTCTGTCCCTAGCGGCTGGGCACCTGCGATACCAAGGTTGCAATAGGAGCTGTCACTGCTGTCAGGCTGGCTGTGCGTAGTCAACCACCTTGGTCAGCTTCATCATCACTTTCGGACTCGGAATCGGACGTCTTCGGTGTTCGTGGGACTGTTGCTCCGCGCCGATGACATTGGCAACGGGCCAGGCCCCGTTCCTGAAGACGCAAAGCCATGGCCTGCCGTGCCCCGCCGTGGCCCGCTGTGGCGCCCCTTCTTCCCTGAACCCGGAACGTGCATTCTCTTGGACATGTGCACTGCATTTACGAAGTACGCAACACAAGTGAGGCTGTCGTGACATGACCTCCATTTCTTCGGCTCTTGGCAGATCCCCTGGCCCGCAGAGATGGCCTCGCCTCTGGCTCTGCATCAGATAGCCTCCTGCCCTATGCAAATATCGTACGGCCCAGCCCTGGCCCAGCCAGCCCAGCTCCTCAGATCTCGTCGCCTCCTGCGCGCCAGTAATTCTGCACACCCCGAGACGACCCCGGCCAAGCCAACCCAAGCAGCAGCCCACAGGGTCCCTTACAAGAGACGACCCCCCAAGACTCCCAAGACCCTCCCTCTCATCTACCTTACCCATCGAATGCCTTGGCGGGTTTGCATCAGTTGAACGACAGGTCGGTACCAAACATTAGCGAACCGTCCTGTCAGGTAGCCTTCAACTTGTCTGCAAAGCCTCAGTTCAGGGCATGATGCATCCTGCACTGCACCCGCACATGCTCTAAGTTGAGATCGCGAATGCTGGTCAGTGCGAGACTTCAAGATCTCACCAAACATCGAGTGTTCGCCCGCGCGATGGGAAACACTGCACGGTCGTGTTTGTTTCTCGATGCTGTTCCTCCACGGCTCCTCGCTGTTTGCTATGCATCGCAGCATATCACCGCCTTTGTTCCTGTTCTGCATGAAGTTTCTCTTCTTTTTTCGTCTAAAACGGCCATCATGATCATGCCATATCCGAGAACGTGCTGCGCGCTCGCGCTCGCTCTGGCGCAAAGCCACACACGCGATCGCTGGCTCGCTGGTAGCGCAGGCGGGCCAGGCTGGGAGCTGGTGTTTCGCCACGGCCAACCTCAGACACGTCCCGTCAGGGGCTTGTCTCACCACCCCTCGGCCAGGCCACACCCCTCCACATCTTGCCGATGAGGCTCAATCTGGCAACAATAAGCTTACCCAGCGCCGCGACTGACACTTGCGAGGGAAATTCTCCTACTGGTCGGCTGCAGGGTTCTCTCCGAGGGCGGGTCCCCAACCAAGCATTTGACGCTGCCACCGTCTTGGACTTGTCTCTTTCTTCGTCTTCAACCCCGGCCGAAACAGCCTCGCGAACGTCCAGGCATCGAGCCCTTGGGGGCCTCGCACCGGTTTGTAATCTCTCTTTTGGGTGTCTGCATGGTCTGACGGTCCAGATCAAGACCGCTATCGCCTGTACGCGATGCACTATTCTCTCTCCTCCTCTCGCAAGTCGCCCCCTTTGCGTCTCCACCTCCTTCATCCCATCCCATCTTTTTCGCTCGGGAGAGCATCAGTCACTACCAGCAAACTTCACTTCGTCATCCTCTTGTGGGACTCCTCAGAGTTCTGTCAGGCACAGTCGTTTCGAACACCGCGGACGCCTCGTGCCCCCCTGGCCCGCTAATTACGTATACGTACCTGAGGTGCGAGAGCCACGGCATCTAACCGCCGGGTTGCTGTTCCATGCCGTTGTGCGTGTGAGGGCTTGCCAGTCGCAAGATCGATCCACACTCTGTAGCCCACCCTCCTTTCTGGCCTGTTCCTGCACGTCCCGTCTCTCCTTTCGGTCCAGATACCATTCCCCCCAAAACCCCTTGGCCATCCCATCTCGGCAAACCTTTTCGCTTTTCCTCCGGTCGATCTCGTTCGCATCGCTGGTCCGGGCCTACGAACTTGCTGGTCTTGGCTCTCCTCTCGTTCCATCACCCGGTGACACCACCACCTTCCTTTCTCCAAGGGTTGATCCCATACTCGATTTATCATCGTGCCCTACGATATTCACGAACCGACGACAAAACGGCTGGTCTGTTGCGCCACTCTTTAATTCAACACGGGTTGAGAGGGCTTCTCGCTTGAGGCGGAGCCTCCTCACTGGTCTCGGACGACAAGATGAAAGTTTACCTGCAGTATCTACTGCTACTAATAGGTTATCTGTCACTGGTCAACGTGCGTCAACCTGGCAAAGAGGTGGTTTGTCGGGGTTTGGCAGTGCTGACGACTTTTCACAGGCGAGCGGTTTCTCCCATGAGATTCGACGGGTTAACAGCGATGGCATAGAAGCAAGGGGCGGGAAAGGAAAAGGAGCAGGAGCGGGAGGACTGTTGGCGCTCTTGGGAGCACTGGAAGGAGGAAAGGGAAAGGGAAAGGGTAAAGGTAACGCCGCAGCACAGACGGTCACCAAGACGATCAAGGAGACCGTGACGGCAGCGGCCAAGGCGACGAACCCTCCTGCCGCCGCCGCGGGAGCATCGAACAGCACCGCCGGAGAAGCGGCTCCGGCGGCAGCAGCCCCGCAAGCTGGAGCCTCGAACAGTACCGCTGGCAACGCTGCGGCTGCTCCCGATCCGAATGCGTGAGTCCTTGGAGTTGGATATGGTCCGCAGCCTCGGAGCGTGTATACTGACCCTGTACCCTCAGACCGGCCTTCCAATTCCTCACGAGTACCGTCTTCGCCCAGGGCCCGGCTCCGACGCAAACGATCAGCTTGCTTCCCTCAACCGTCACTCAGACGGTGTACGTGACCGCGCCTTGCGTCAACAACCCAGCCGCACAGAATCCGGCCGCGCAGGCTCCGGCGGCCGGCGCAGGATCCAGCAACGGCACAGGACAGGCCAATGCGGGCGGCGGCGGCGGCGTGGGAGTCATCAGCGTGGCTGTCCCCTCCAGCTTGCATACGACGACACCCTCGCTGAATGCGGCACCACCGGCGGTTGCGACGCCACCAGCGAACAATCCTGCCGCCGCACCCCCGGCGACCACTCCTGCACCACCTCCCGCGGCGCAGTCGCCAGCGAGCCCTCCTCCTGCGGCGGCCCCGCCGCCGGCTAGTGCTCCTCCCGCGGCAGCACCGCCAGCTGCTTCTCGTGAGTGTCCTCGTAATAGTCAGACCTTGACTCGTGAACTTTCATTGCTGACTTTGGATCTTTAGCGCCGGCCGCCTCTTCCCTGGAGTCGTCAGTTAACCTCGGCGGTATTGGACAGAGCGCCCCACCCGCAGCGTCCACGCCTACGCCTCCAGTGGCCGTCAACGCACCGCCCGCGGCTGCTGCTCCTCAGCCGACACAGGCCGCCGCCAACAACGCCGCGCAGCCGGACATCGACACGAGTGGGTTGACGTTGAAATCGGCACTGAGCCTGGGCAACCTCGCGCAGCAGACGATGCTGCCCGACTCGTAGGCAAAGCAGGGCCTGGGTTAGTCTTGGGTAGTGGATGTAGTGATGAAGGAGACACTGGAGAGAGAAGTGGAGCATATGTGTTTTTAGTAATACCCAGCTCAGCTTGTTTGACCCTGGGGGTTGTAAAGGTTGTGTCTTTTCTGAGATAATACCAAGTTTTCGCTTCTTGCTTGGTGGTAGATATACGCTCGTCCGTGGAAATAAATGAGGCCGTTCACTGGACTGGCTGCATATCTCACGTGCGTGCGAGCTGCCGGCGACTCGCTGCTCTCTTGTGTGCGCGTTTTCTCTGTTGTTTGACTAGAGTTCTATTTGTTCTTCTTATAGCCGGTCCCACAAATCTGTTCTGTTCCCTGATGTACCCAGTCCTCAGACTTGACTTACATGGATCTTGCAATTTTGAAATGGTGACAATTGGTATCAAGTAAATAGTAACAGCCTCTCTTAAAACCTACACACCCAACCTCAGTGCACGATATCACGCACCATGTCCTCGTCCAGATTCTCTATCCCGCACACCCCCTCGAGCTCGCTGCTCTTCTTGGCCTGCCTCTCGCGCATCAGGGTCTCGCGGATATCCTCGCCGGGCACGCCGCCCGAGCCGGCCAGCATCCCCGGCTGGTCGAGCGTCTCCTGCGAGTCGCTGTACCCGGTCGTTTGGGACTCCTCGTAGGACTCTGCGTCCTCTGGAATGGGTATCATCTTTTTTTTGGTGTTATCAGGTGATGTTAGTCTTGTGTAGTGAGTTTTGATATGATTTGCGTGGCGTATAGGCTGTGTGGGACTTTGGGCTTCCGGAGGGGAGGCCGGGGGGGGGGGCGCTCTGTTATCTCCTATCTCGCCGCATTTTCCTCTCTTCCCTCTCTTTGCTTTCTCTTCTTTTCACGTCGGAGGGACCGGATGCCAGTCGGCGAGAGGACATAGGCTCGATGGAGTTGGGGTTCGGTTTTTAGGGAATTATTTGCTTACAGCGCTCTTGGTCCAGATGTGGATCGCCTTGCCCCAGTCCAATCCCTCGAGGCACCCGCCTTTTACGGAGACGACTCTTTTGTTCTGTAGTGGGTGGCACGTTAGAACGGGAGAGATCAGAATACATGTAGCCTGTACGAGACGGGGTGCATGATCAAGACAGCCTTAGATAGGCAGGTGTTTGCATGCAGGACGGCAATATCTGCAGGGACCTCGACACTGAACAAGGGGGAGCTCACAGGTGTGGTGTGGATGAGCCTCGTGCCACAGTTTTTACAGAAGTAGCTGTTTGTAGTCGGTATCAGTAATCCGGAAGGGCGGCTGGCGGAGGGGTGGGTTGACCATCAAGGTCCTCCGGACTCACCAGTAGAGGGTCTGCCCAGAGTGGGTGGGCCGTCTGGGGGAGGGAACATAAGTATCAGCCGATCTGTCACTCCTAGCCTCGAATTTTATCACGATTCCCGCCCCTTCAGTTTTGTTTTTCCTGTCCCCCTTACGCCGCCGCTCACTCACAACTACCATGTTTTCCTCTTACATCACATCAGGGAGCCCCGGGCAGGTAACACATGGGGCGTGCTTGGGAACTCACTTGTAGACACTGAGCAGCTCGGCGTCCGGCAGCGCGAAGCGCGGGAAGATGGCCGACGTCCCAAAGGCCGAGGAGGTCTGCCTCCGGCACTCTGTGCAGTGACATATGTACAGCGCGAGCGGCTTCTCGAGGGGCGTCTTGAAGGTGACGGAACCGCACTGGCAGCTGGCGTCCATGGTGTGTGTGAGGTGGATATGTGTGATACGTGTCTCTGGTATCCTACGTCCCTTTCCAATGGCCTGCCCTGGTTCAGGGCTGGACAGATGAGCAGCAGCGGCTGGTATGGTGACGATAATTGTGAGTTGTTGAGATTGAAGGACTAATAGGTCGATGCCTGAGGAAAGTAGAAAGAAAGAGGAAGCCTATAGCTCCCTGAGAGGTGAGGACCGCCTTAACCAACAACAGCATCCGTCGTTGACAATTAATAAGCCGCGTGAGCTGCCTGAGGACGGTGACTCGACGGCGAGGATAAGGACGTCAGGGAGGGTCCGACGTTCGCAGAGGACATACAAGACAGAGCACACACGGAGACGCGGGAGACGCGGATTCGCAGAGCGTCAAGGCGTGACTCATCCAGAATATCCAGGATGTCAGGCCCGGGCGGTCAAGTGCTGCATTCGCGAAGTCACATGTCTGTCCTAGCGGAGTCACAATGGAGAGAGAGGGAGAGAGCGGCATGCGTCTGCTACCTAGGTATGTGAGTGAGTAAGAAGTGCATTAAGCCTACTTGACAAGTAGTCAGTCAGTCCACTGCGTTTTACCCATGCTAAGCCTGTCAGCGCTAAGGGCCCCCCCCCGTAACCCGCAGCCGAGACAAAGGTCCATGAGGCCTGGGCGCCCCCTTTGTCCGGTGCGGCGTCCGGCGGAGTTTGGCGGCGCTTGAAACAACGTGGCAATTGATTGACTCTGCTGCGGGTGACGGCTCTAAACCTTGCATGTGCCGTGTCTGGCCTGCGAGAACCGGTCCGGTCGTGCTTGACACCGGCGTCAGTGCATGCCTGGGCATGGCGCTTCGTTGGTCCGTCTTACAACTCAGGCTGGGCAGGGGCCGACTTCCGGCTTCACATGCGTATTTCTCTCGGGTCTGTGGTTGGATAGGGCAATATATAGTTGTAGCGTGAATCGCCAAGCTTTAAATAGTAGCAAGTCTTTTCTTTCTGTTGCTAATAAATACCACAATGCTAGTAAATACCATACTTCCTGCACTTCTAGTGGGCGTTGCCGTTTGATCTCGCGCCGAGATCAACATCATTGTCGAGCACTTTCGTCTCGATCGTCCTGGCCAGCCTGACCATGGGTATATCTACCAATCTCCAAAACAAATCTGCCACCCAAATTACAATCGGCCCCAGGAGCAGCATTCCCATGGCCCAGCACACCGTCCTCTGCATCGCCGTGTCGATCCCAACCATCCCCTTCACTCCACTGGGGAGGACCTCGGGCCTGTAGCCCGGCAGCTTTGGCGTTCCTTTGGGCGCCACGTAGACCTGGCCCGCCACCTGTCTCTGGAGGCATTCGAGAACGGGCCCGTGCACAATATATATCGCGTAGCTGATGTGCCCCAAGTACTGCGCGAACTCGCCCTCGAGGAATTCCTTGACGGGATGGAGTTCCCCACAAGTCCAGACCATCGCGATCGCCTGCACTGCAAACCAGAACTTCTGCGGCGTGACGTTGTCCACCTGTGGGAAGGACGAGGGCGTGTGCGCCAGCAGCCACCGGATGCCGGGCGTCCTGTCGGCGTCGAAGTTGGGCCAGCCGCCGGTGAAGATGCAGGCCAGGAAGATGGTGCCGTGCACGCAGTAATGCAGGATCGGGTTCTCGATTATTGACGGTAATGTGCCCGGTGACGAGGGCGAAATTGAGTCAATGGATTCGTAGCGCTTCATCTGCGCTGTCCGCTTGATGTGTATGTCGGCCAGCAGCATGCCCGCCCAGAACTCGAATGCCGCCCACTTCCCGCATGTGACGGCGTAGGCGATCAGGAGCACCTCGATGGCCAGGCGCGCCCGCGTCCGCAACCTGGCGACCATGAGGATGGTCAGGAACAGCAGCATCGAGTGGGCGAACTCGATTGGAATCGACCACAGGTGGATGTCGAAGGCAGGCCGCAGGTCAAAGTCCCAGGCCCACGGCCAGGTGACGCTGTGGAACATGGCGTCGATCCAGGCCAGGAATTGCCTCCAGAGGCTCGGCAGAGGCCTGTACATGAAGCCGCATTGGATCATGACAGCTACTATCGCCGTCGAAACCAGACATGGCCCAAAGAGTCGGAATGGCCGCCTGAAAGTGGACGAGGACAGCGCAGTGTAACACTTTTCCAGGTCTCTTGTGCGTATCGCCTTGAGGGGCTTATACGAGAGCACGAAGCCGGATATGACAAAAAATATGTGAACCATGGGCCGCCCGCTGTACAGAATCCTCACAAGCGGCAACTGTAGCAATGACGACTCGCCGTCCTTGTTCAGGCCGTATGTGGGTACTAGGTAGGGGTGATTTTCCTCGGTGTAGTGGCAGAAGAAGACCAGCAAGCTGGCGACGCCTCGCAGGCCGTCGAGGTATGAGGTTGAGTGTAGCCTATGAGTCTGGAGGGGAGACTTGTGGTCGGGCCATATCGCGTCGGCGACAAAGCTGGGGAGTAGAGTTTCGGGAGACATGGTGGTGAGGGAGGCGGCTGACCATGGTGGACGGAGCGGAGAGCCGAGTGCCATGCGGTAGGAATTCCGTCGCAGGGTCGGTGGTGTCTCGCCTTCGGGAGGACGAAGGGGAACCAGCTCGTCGCCACTGGACCGTGGTCGGGGATGCCTTTGGAGTATTAGGGAGTTCGAACTGGAAAAGACAGTGTCGTCGGCTTCGGTGTCAGAGTTGGCGACGGTCGAGAATTAGACTAAAGTGCCATGTGGCTGCAGGAAGCACATCCTGGTGGTTAGCTAGGATGGACGGGCTGGACAAGCTGGCCGCAGGCCGGGGAGGGATCTATTTTTGAAAGAGACAGAGGTGCAGCCGTAATGTGGTAATTGTGATAATTCTGGGGACAGCTGGGGCAGTCTGCAGAGGAGCGGCGCAGACATTTGCTGGACAGTGACGAGTGACGAGGACGTCTGTTCCAAGGCCGGGAAGCTGCGCATGCTGCCGCACACAGACTTGCACGCCCGGTGTGGGCACAGACAAGGCTCATGCAGGTGCCCAGTGGTCTCGACCCGTGGGCGGGCGGGTCTCCAGGGGCCAAGTCGGGGGGCCAGCGGGCCCGGGCAGGGGTTGATGATCACTCACCCACAGGGCACCTCCAGCAGCGGATCCTGCTTACCGGTTTTGGTGAAACAGGTGGGCAGCTTCGGCCACCCAGTCCTCCTGTGCCTCTTGCTACAGGTCGGTCTGTCTGTCTGTCTGTCTGTCTGTCTAACAGAACAGCTTCGACTATCTTCTCTTCTTGTTCACAATTTGACGCGACCCAGACGGTGATACTGCGTCCAAATAAGAAGATGGCCCAGAACAAATCCGATGTTGATAGATTCTCTTGCTGTAGGACAGTCACTCGGTCAGCCGATCGAGCTCGTTCGTCCAAAGTACCCGAGGTACATGTACCGTACATAGTGCTAGGGCAGGAGGAAAGAGGGCGCCGTGGAGTCTGTCGCGAACGGGGAAGATTTATGGGGCACTTACGACGACACCTGCTCGCCTCGATAGACGTGAATAAAATGAAGGGTCAACGGCTCAGCAGAGAGGAAAAGGGCACGAGCAGAAAATTTACAACAGGAACTCCGTCGTGGCTTTAAATGGTGCACAGATCTCCCCCCATCGGCACTTTGTGGCAGCCCGTTGAGAGAGAAGGTTCAATCTGCTGGCGGGCCTTCCTTCACATGCCCCAACGTGGCCCATCCCTTACTCCGTCGCACACGGCCAAGCGCCCGGAGGTTCCAATCCACGCCTGGCGAGGAGCTGCAAACCATCGTCCCATCTAGTCAAAAGTCTGCCTCATTGTTTCAAAGCTTTTCTCCTCCTAGACGGCATGTGCCACCATCCCGCGGCTGGGGTGTCGGGTGCGCCTTAAGCTTATGGAAATGCGTGCATGAATTGTTTCAAATCTAATCATCCCCCGGTCCTCGACCTCAGCCGGCAGCTCCTTCCGTAATGCGCCAGATCCAGGTGTGACTTCATCCGTATTAATTGCCAACCTCAGGTAAAGTATTCCATTGTTGTTTACGTCTTTATTAGCTGTCTGGTTGCACATGTGCAGGTCGAATCAAGCTGGAGTAACTCACCAGTGGCTTCACGGCAAGGCATTTGTCAAGTCGTGGTGCACTGCAGCCATCACCCAGGACCGAGTAACATGGCCGTTGTGCCGACGAGGCTGAACGATTGGGAGACATATAAACAACCGTCGCTGGCATTGTCTCACAATGCCATACCGTACAGAGGTAGCAGCTGTGCCGGTCAGTTCTGGATCGGAGTACCAAAATGGGACGGCATTTGCAACCACGTCTTTCGCGAGCCAGCTATGCGCCTGCTTTGGATTCCGTCATTTAAAGTATACGTGAAGCTGCACCTTTGACTCCAAGGAGATTCCCTGACCCTCAATCATACAGCACGCGGGCAGCAGTCAGTCCTTGGACCTCTGTAAGCTGAGCCAGTCGTCATCCGAACATGTGCCTCCACAAATATGCCGGCCGCCTGCTGTTTTCCCTCGCCTGCCCACAAAGATCAGTCACTTCCATGCGAGCAACCTTAAGACACGACGTCTTGCCGGCAGTCACCATGGGGACACTGCTCCTGTCACACAAGCACCGTGTATCTGATAGCGTTGTGTTAGCCACACCTGGTCGTTGACGATCTATTGACCATTGTGATGCACCCAGAAGAGACCGGTAGGTACCAGATTACGACGCTTGGTACCAGGCGAGCAGAGCTCTGTGAGCTCGAGAGGACATGCTGGCATCCCGCGGCCGCACACGTATTCGCATTCCAGGTGAGCAAGATTCGGAAAGATCATCGTGCCTCGATTCTCGGTGCAAGGCCAGATCTTTCGGCATAGAGAAAGGCATATCAGGCTGTGGCTGAGCTAGTGAAACCCAAGGGCGAGGGCACACATTAGCCTGACGTAGCCTGAGTAGGGAGGACAGTGAGGTCTGATCTCCAGATCGGCACATTCCTCCAAGCGCCTCTATTGCTTCAACTGTACAGGGGCATTCGTACAGCCCCGGGAGATCTTTATTCGTAATGGTGATGCTGTTATTCTTTTCTCCGACACGCTACAGCCTGCTCGCGTATGGGCGCCCAGCCGCCACAGCGCCGATCTGCTACCTCGCCAAAACACCCCCGGCACGGCCCGCCTCCAACTACCGAACGCCTCGGGAATTGTGGGTACCCTGATGCGGACTTCCCGGGTCAATCAGTCGGGCTGTCGGGACGCCAAAGGATTTCGAGCGGGCTGCGCTAGAGTCAATGTGCAGCAAAACCTTGCGTTCAAATAGCCCTGGGATACAATTTTCTGTTGGACATCCAACTATGTTGTCAGTTTAAGCTCGCAGTGCTGACGCGGATGACCGCCTTGCTGGGAAACATGGTCGCCTACTTCTCCAAATTTGATACCAAAGAAGGTCCGAGGCGCTCCGACTTGGCGTAGGATGCCTTTTTGTTTCTTGTACAACATATACATTAGATTACCAAATCGTGAGGAATCTAAAGCGTCATGGAGTCTCACATTCAATGCCTCCTCCTTTATGTCTGCACTTGGGACCAAGGCATCGTAAGCAGATCAGCAAAATAGTTCTTGTAGAACTCTGATTGCTAGAGATACGTCATGAAGCCTCCATCTTGGGGCCTGGTAGTATTGTTGAGATTGATATGGGTGCAAAATAGCTCTACTGAAGAGTCGTTGAGGTTTAAAAAAGCTCAACAAGACCTTGTCGTTTCAATATCCCTGGTGATTAATTGCGATCTGTTGTCCAGAAAAGCCTGCTTGGCTCCTGATACATCATCACTTATGGAGATCGACTGAGGTCAGAGGCAAGATCAGCTTAAACATGACGCCGCAGAGGATACGATTATGAAGAATTTGGCCGTTCTAATAGGTGAAGCGGCCAGAAAGGCACTGTGGCTATCTGGTGAACTAAGTCTAGTCCGCAACTCTGCCACCAACGTCTCTGTCGACCAGTATTTCCCTCGAAAACAATGTTCCGAAAACCTGGAATAAGTTTTGGCGGATTCCAAGTTCTTCAAAAGACCTTAGCGAACCCATCTACAGAGGGGAGGGGTACAATAATTTCCATAGATGACCACACCAAACCACTCGACACATGAGTCACTCGTATAACAGCCCGAGGCATGTGCTGCGTTTTCCTTCGCCAATATTACGCCTCTTCACCAGCCCATATCTTGTAAGATGTGTAAGTCTTCCGGATCTGTTTCTCGCCATGTGTTGATGCCAGTTCCAGAAATCCTCGTGCTAATAGTGGCTTCACGCAGGCCAAGCCTTCGCGGTCATCCTGTACTTGCCAGGCTCAGGTCGACCCGGTCGGACTCTGTTGCGTCGTGGAGCCTGCGAAGCTGTTGGAACCAGGTCGTTAGCAGCAACTCTTCTGTAAGCAGTGTGCATGCGAGTAGACAGGACGAGTAGCGGTGAGCCCGACCTACCTGGAGCACTGCCGATATCCTCGTCTTCGTCTCCTCCCTCAGTTTGGCTATCTGTCTTGCGACTGGATGAAGTTGCTCTGTTCCGAGTTTCGAAGACGTTGCCCACTTTTTTGCGACGGGTGTGAGTCTTCGTCTCTGTTGGCGAGTTAAACGAGGCAGTGTTTCGTCCAGGTTTCTGAGTCCGGAACGCCTTGAGAGCCCTTCCGGAAGGTCCCTCCTGTGATCCCGGGAAGGAGACATCACTCGTATAATCCTCTTCATCTTTGTTCTCATTCTGAGAGAAGTCTGGTTCCTCATCGTCACTGTCAAACATTCCCGGCACCCTCTTGCGTTTCTTGGAGTCGAGGGTGGATTTCGCCTTGTTTGTTGCCTGGGGGGCAATCGCGGGGATAGAGCTGTCTGTCTCATCGCCAGACTCCTGGGAATTGTCAATGCATCTGTTGCTAGCACCAGTAGTGTTCTCATTTCCAGCCTCAGCTTGCTGCTGGCCAGCAATTCGCAGCTATAGATTGAAAGTTAGGCTCCTTGCGGCTGTTCCCACCACAATCTTCTGATGAGGGGCTTACCGACACGGTCACCAGAGTCGGTGAGCTGGGAGTCTCGGAAACGGCAGATGCATGAAGGCCAGATTCGGGGGCCGCTGTGCGATATTGCTCCCTGATTTCAGAAAGCTTCTCGGCATGCCTGACCTTGATGGGCTCCATGTATGCCTCGTAGATCCTCTCGTTCTCATCCAACTCCTTCTGCTCCTGCTGCTTGAGGTCGCGATATGCTTGCTTCTTCTTGGCCTTGTACTTTGCTTCGACCTTGAGGGCCTTCAGCTCGTAGACAGCCTTGATTGTCTCAGCTTCTTTGGAACACTGTTCCTCAAACAGTCGGACAATTTCTGCCTTTTTCTGGTCGCATGTTGATGGAGGCATGTTGAAGACAGCACAGGAATGAGTCCAGCTGGAAAATTTGGCGTGACTGGGTCTTTTAACGCAAGGAGATGAGGGAGTTGGTAGACATAACGGTAGGAAGATTTGGAAATAAGAGGTTGTCAGCGGTAGACCAGATGGAACTATTCAAGTGCGGATGACGTCTTGCTTGCTCTTCTGAAATTGATAAAGGAAAGGGCGAAGGTGGAGGAGCCCATGCAAAGATGGGAAGGGGGAGGAGCTGCCTGTCTTGGGAACCCTGGAAGTGATGAAAATCAAGAGTCCAGGTTCCTACGCCTTTCATGGGGTGGGCAGCTGCAAAACTGAAAGCAGCAGCTTCCCTACCAACGTCTCGAAAACGGTACAACAGTTTTGGAAACACACCGGCCTCTTCAAGGTATAGGTGACTGCCCAAGTAGTTCGCATTGTTTCGGGGAAGGACAGTAGCATCTCTGTTGTTGCTGCGATTGAGTCACTGTGAATCGCTTCACGTATTGATAGGGCTTCAACATTGCAGGCTACATCTAAAATGCTCACTGGAAGATCCAGCAGTCGACATCTTGACAATATATTTATAAGAGATGCTAGCTAGCCCTTGACAGTATACGGGTGGTAGAACTACCTAGGTAATGCATGATGCTTCTTGGCAACCTGGAGATACTTACTGCCAGCTAGGCAGTCTTCCCCCAGTCGATCAGATGCCACAGCGCCAACATGTTCCGCTCAACAATCTTTAAAAGAGTTGCAAGCAGTCAAGGCATAATTGCATTTCGAGACTTAGCCGTTGGCAGATTGCAGTAGATCTCTGCTGGCCTCCCAAAAGCATTCTCGTGGAGACTAGACTGGCTGCTCTCCCCAACAGCAGCAGCTTGACGCTTCTTCTGCAACCCCATTCAGACACCCACACCCCAAACTCGCTCCTAATACTCCCCTGTGGCCAGAGCCACTAGAGACCATGAATTTGAATAACGAAATAGAAACTGATCGCAAACAAATAATTATCATAGGTGCCAGACGTCCATATTGAGGGCATGTTTTACTTGATACAAGCGTTTATCACTGTATGAAGGGACTGGTTGCATACTGCTTAAGAAGCATATGTGTACAGATTAAAAACGAGACCACTTACATTCCCACGAACCACTCCGACTATAATTATATCGGCCCAGACATGTGAATCATTCACTCCATGAACCCTTTCAACATCCATTCGCCAAGCAAGTTCCCTGCGCAGTAAGAAGGGAATAGGGCCAAATATGGGACCAAAAATAGCCCCGACAAATGCACTCGCAACGGCTGCAGAAAACTTGGCCTTGTTACAAGCCTCGCAGCTCTTTGCCTGCGTGCAGTCCAACGTATAGTCCAGGTGGCCTTTTGAGCTTCCGTTCTGGTCCTTCACGTTGACTTGGAGAGTCTGGGACACCTTGGTAATGTCTCGCTCGACGCGATCCCATCCTCCGATGCAAGTGTCACGGCCACTCTTGCAAGGGTTCCATATCGAGTCGACGACCGTCGACTGCTGCAATACTCCCGAGTCTCCATTCTTGGCCAGGTCCTTGAGGGCCTTCACCATACCCTTTGTCACGCCTTTGACGTTTTCGTAGCAAATTGTCTTCATCTTGCATTGGGTATTGGAAACATCCGCCCATGTGTTGTCGCAAGTTCCATTGTCGTTATAACTGATCGTATCAAAGACCGTGTCCACAGAGATATGGTTGTCTAAAGTAGCCTTATCGTTATTATTTGACACGTTGATAGTAATGTAACGAGTCATACAAGGGCTTTGGAATCAATTAAGGTATTAATTTAGGTTTCTAATAGCCAATTCAATTGAAGATATTATATCTCATTATATATATATTAAGGAGAAGCTAATACTAGGCGAGTTATAAAAGGTATAATATATTAAAAGAGAGTGGGGTGATTAATCATCCTTTAATATACCTAGCCCTTAAAAAATATATATATCTTTATACGCTTTTATATTAAGATAATAATCCTTATAATTAGTTATTTTTAAAGAGTTTATTTATTATTTATTTCTATTAAATAAAATATTATCTTTATTATTTTATCTATTAGATTTACTAGCTTAATTTATAGACTTTATAAACTCTAACTTATTTTATTTATTAAATTTATCTCCCTTTATTAAAGCATCATTCTATCTACTAGATTTATTAACTTAATCTATAAATTCTATAGATTTTAATTTATTTTATTTATTAGATTTATTAATAGGAGTAATAGGAATAGCTAGAGTAATATTAACCTTATAACCTTAATTAGGAATTTTATTATTATCTTTAATCTTAAGGCCTTAGCTAAAAACTTTATTATTATTTATAATATAAATCTTAATTTATAAACCCTTCTTCTCCTTCCTTAAGCCTTAATAAACTTTTCTAGATTTAATAATCTTTTTATTTATTAAGAATTTATTAAAGTTATTTAAGTCTTTAGCCTAATTATCTTTCTTATCTTTATCTTTAAATTACTTAAATTTATTAAGCTTTATATCCTTTAATATTATAATAGAAGATTATATATTAAGTATCTTTAGGATATTATTATTAAGTAGGTTATTTAATCTAGCTTTTAAGTTAAGGTTAAGTTCCTTTATTAATTTCTTAACCTTATTATATTTAAACTTATTATTATCCTATAAGTTTATCTTAAGTATAATAAGAGGATTTATATATACTTTATCTCTTTATTAAGAATTAATCTCTTTATTAATATTATTAATATTATCTTTCTTAATAATTTATTAAGGAAGGTTGATGATATTAAGGTTTATTATTAAATTAAGGAAATCCTTTTTTTAATAATTATATATATAGTAACTCTTAGATTTATAAAAGAAATAAATAAGCTTATTATAATCTTTCTAAATAACCTTTTTAATAATATAATGAGGAATATAATATTAATAATAGATGTTACTTTAGTTATAAAGATCTTTATAATAAGCATTATAAAGTATTTAATATATTAAGTATTAACTTATAATCTTTATATTATATCCCTTAGGCTTAATAAAAAAGTTTTTATTTAAAATATTAATTAATAGGTATTTAAAGCATATTTATATAATATTAATATAATTGCCTTTAAAGAGGAATATTATCTTATTATCCTAAATAAAGTAGAAAATTATAATATTTTATTTATTATTTATCATTATTATTTAAGTATAAATCTTAATAAGGTTATAATAAACTTCCTTATTAGATAAAGTTTAAAGGTGAATCTTAATTTTATTAATTTAAGTATTATAAAGTATAATAATATAAATTTAAGGCCTTATTATTATATTAAAATCTAGAATATAAAATTAATAAATTTAGGCTATTATTTTTATTAAGAGCTAAGCTTATATTATATTAATAAAGCTAATGCCTTTAATAATTATTATAGATTAATATATTAAAGTGATATAGTTTCTTAAGAGGAATTTAGTTACTTTGCTATTAGTAAGATTAAAATCCGTTTTAAAAGTATATATATTATAAATAAGTTGCTATTTAAATGTATATTATATATAGGTTAGGTTAAAAGGTATATAAAAGTTGAAAATAGTTTATATATTTCCCTTATAAAAGATATTAAATATAAGATCTTGAAGTTTTTTATATTATTAATAGTTTTCTATAAGGAAGGTAATATAATTAGGTTTTATAGCTATAACTTAAAATAAGAGGGGTATTAAGAGCTGATTAAGGTGGATATTCTTATATTCACTGCTTTTATTATATTATTTATTAATAAATAGCTTATTTTAATGATAATTATTAATAAATAGGAAAAGGTAGCATTAGAATATAGTTTAAGCTTATTAAATATATAATTTAGATTCTTAAGATGCCTTATTAATAAAGATAATTATAGGGTTAATAAGCTCCTTATATATTAAGGATTAAGTGATAATAAATATATAGATAATAACCTTAGCATTATTAAGGATCTTTTTTATAAAGTTATTAATATTCTTATTTAAGATCTTTATCTTATCTAAGGTTAAGATATTAATAAGGTTATTAAATTAATATAATAAGTGTATTAAATTAGGCTTATATCTATTATATAACTTTTAAAATATAATATTTTCTAGTTTTTAAATGCTATTATATTTATTATAAATAAAGTCCTTGGTATAGTTAGTGAGATCTCATAGCTTCTTTAGTTATATATTTAAGCATAAGATATTAAAGATTCTTAGGGCTTAATATATACCCTTATTACACTTAAGGTAGAAGCTTCTCTTTAGCGCTATATTCTTTAGCTATAAGTTAATAATCTAAATAATGAGTTCGCTAAAGTTTAGGTTAATGTTTAATATCTTATATATTAATGCAGCTATATCATTATTATTTATATTCTAATTAATAATAATCATAACTTAAGGATTATATTTAAGGTTTATAAGCTTAGGCTATTTAGCTTATAAGGTAATCTTCTTATAGATATTGTTTATAATAGCTGCCTTTTCTTTAGTTTTTATAATTAGGGTTATATTATAAGTAGTTTTATCTTTAAACTTTATTATTAATAGCATTAATAAATATTATATATTTTAATACTTATTATAAATAAGCTTAGTATAATTATCTACTATTAAAGAAGGGTGATTATAATTAAAGTTATAATAATAAGTATCCTGAATAATAGTAAATAAAGATTTATAATATTCCTTTTACTTTATAATATCTACTGGGATTAATTAATAGATATATTGCTATTAAGTAATGGTTAAGCTAAATATAAGGGGGGGAATCTTATAATAGCTTTAAACTTCCTAGTTGCACTTATTAACTTTATCTTTAGCTTAGTTACCTTTAAATAAATAAATATTATCATTACTATTTAAAGATTTTAAGATAATTAACCTAATATTATATTATATATTATTATTATTAAATTAAGGCTCACTTAAATTAAGGTTTAAGTTATTATTATTAAGGATTTTTACTATTTTAAGCTAGCGTATTATATATAATATATCTTAAATAGATGAGTATATATAAGTAAAAAGAATAATATAAATTAACATTATCTTATTATTATTAAAAACCCCTTTAATAATAATAGTTATAAAGGGCACCTTAATAAATATAATAAAGGTATCCCATTAATCTTTAGAGAATATATATAATACTTCCAAGATGCGTTATATAATAATATTATAATGCTGGAACTTAAGTATAATAATTATAATAATCTTATTACTTATATCCTAAAATATTACTAGGTAAAAAAGGTCTTTATATTTATCTTAAATATTATCTAATTTATAAAATAATAAGGCTAAGTTATAATAAAATTAATATATTACTTAACTTAGGATAAAGAAGCTTTAAATGATATTTATAATAATGGGATTATTATAAAATATAAAAAACTATTAAATTAAGGGTATATTTTAAAATTCCTTTATCTTAAAAAGGCTCTAAACCTTTAACTTAATTATAATATCATTATTAACTTTAATAAAATAAAGATTAATTATAAACTTTTCCGCCTTATCTTTATTTAAAGTAAAGATCTTTATAAACTTATTTAATCCATTATATTTAAGGAGCTAGGGTTCCTTAAAGTTAAGGAATAAGGTAGCAGTTATTATAAGTTTCTTCTTAAGCTAACTTATCTATTTAAGTTAATATATTATAAATTAAAAGTTAAATAGTTTATTTAATAGATTATTATATAATATATAAATTAATATAAATTAAGGAATATTAATAGTTATATCTACTAATAATATAAGGTAGTTATAATATTTATTAACTTCCTTTATAGTTTTAATATAGTATTCCTTTAAAGTCTTATCTTTAATATTACTTTCCTTATTTATTTAATACTTTTAAAGCCTTTAAGAAAATATATAGATAAAGATATAAATAAGCTTATCTTTATTATTAAACTTCTTCATTATTATAAATAGCTTGATAATCTTAATATATATATTAATTTATCGCTATTTAATATTTACTTTATCTTTATTATAAGGAATATAATAAGATTAAAGCTAGTTATATATTACCTTTATAATTATATTAATAATCTCCTTTTCAGATTTATTATCTATAGATATAAGGACCTTAATATATAAAACCTGGATTTAAACTTTATATATAATGTTTATTAAAGGTATTAATTATATAAATTACTTATTATTAGATATTTTAAATATTAAGAAGTAGTATAAATAGGGAACTTTAACTTCCTTTCTATCTTACTTAATTATATATATTTAGGTATTAATTAATATTATAAGTACCTTATAATCCATCTTATTAAGCTTTAATATTGCTCATTTCTTATAAATATATTTACATATTATGCTGTTTCTTAAGCTTATTAATATATTATTTATATCTTAAAAAGCTATATAAGTTAGCAACTTATAAGCTTTCTTAGGGAAGTTAGCGATATAATTATAAATAATGATGGGCTAACTATGAATAATAATCTTTAAAAAGGCTATTAAGTTAAAGAGGGAGTTTATATATTCCTAACTAAGATAAAGAGATTAATTATTAAAATCTTTTTATTCCTTAATAATTAAGAAGGTAAGTTATAAGGATTTAATAAAAAAGGTTATCTTAATAAAGTTATAAAGTTATATAAGCCTAGGTATATATAAATTATAAAAGTTATCTATAATATGCCTTTAAAAGATAACTTTAATATTCTTATTATTTATTATTATATTAAGTAAGAAGATATTATTTTATAATGGTTTGGTGAAACCTTAAGATACTAATAAGCTTTCAACTTATTCTTATGATATTATATTTATTTAAGGTATTATAATAAGGCTATTTAAAGGAATAAAGATAGATATAATCTTTATATTAATCATATTATAATAAATATTAATATTTAACTTAAGTTAAGGGTGTTAATATAAATAGCTAGAAATATAGATAGCTATAATAAACCTAAATATAAGTATATTGCTAAGTATTATTATAATTTCTTAGGTATATAATATTATTAGTTTATTTAAGGTAAAGGTAATATAAATAAAAAAAGGGGAAATATCTTTAACTTTCTTAATTACCTTCTTATTTATCTCTTACTCTTCCTTAAGTTAAGCTATATTAACCCTTAGATTTAAAGCATAAGCTAATTAATATAGGTTAAGGCCTTCTTATTTAAATATTAAGAATAATGAAAATTACTTATCATAAAGGAGCTCCTTATTTAATATTATATTAGATAAAATATTATTAAAGGAATATATTTATAATAAGAAATTTAGCTAAGTAATCTTAAAAGAAAATAAGGCTAGGAATTTAAGATTAACTTATAAAAGAATACTATTAAAATAAAATAAAGCTATATCTTATATTATAGATATATCTTAAGAAAAGGCCTTTTATAATTTATAAATTAATTGCTTTAAATTATAATTATTTATTAAGTTAATAATATTATTAAGGATAATAATGATTACTATTTATATTATAAAAAGATTAAAGTCTATAAATATATTAATTACTTTATTATATTTAAGTAAAGGCTTATTATTTTTTAATATAATGGTATACCCTGATATAATAATAGACTTAGATATAATAGAATCTTTGCTATTAATATTATCTAATCTCTATTAAGGAAAAATATTGCTAATTCTTAACTAATCCTATTTAGATCACTAAATAACGAAGTTTAACTTATTTTAAATTTAATATAAGTTAATAGAGTTATTATAATTAATTACCTTATCTAACTTATTCTAAATATAATATAAGTTAATAGGGTTATTACTTTATAATTATAATAAAAGGTATAATTTATTAAAAAGCTTATTTAATATATTATTAATATTTAAAGTAGTAATTATATAAATATAAAGAATAATAATCTTTATAAAAAGGAGAGTAAAGGTATTAAAAGGAATAAAAATACCTTTTTAAAGGTACTTAAGCATATTTATAAATATATAAAGGGATATTATAATAATAGTTTTATTATATATTATTTTGATAATATATAAGAGGAGTTTAAAAAGGGGGGGATTATTATATAATTAAAAATAATATATATAAAGAGGTAAAGGCTAAATAAGGATAAAAGGTAAGGTTAATTATAAGTAAAGATTAAAGGTAAAGGTAGTTATAAGTAAAGGTTAAAAGTAAAGGTAAATATTAATAGGATAGCGATTTAAAGTAAGCTTTAAAAAGTTTTTAACTTTTAAAATAATTATTTATAAATAATCTAAAGCTATTATTATAATAATAAATAATAAATTGCTTTTAATAATAATTTATATATTAAAATTGGGATAAGTTTTACTAATATTTACTTTTAATATGAATTTAATATAATTGATTAATTATTTAATAATATAATATAAGTATATTACTTATAAGGGATTTTAAGATATAAATATAAAGGTTATTAGCTTTTTAAATTTATAATGCTTATAATATTTATTAATAAAATAGGAAATATTAAGAATAAAAGTATTATAAGGCTCTTAAGTTATTCCTTTATAATTTATCTATTTAACTTTATAATAAAGGTATTTAATAATATTATTAAGTTTTTTTAATTATTTATAATTTATAATTACCTTTATAATAAATTTCTCTTCTCCTTTTTATATAAGCAGCTTAGGTAATAAGGGGGCTTTAAGTATTTATTAAGGGTTAGTTAGTTTAAGGTATTTAATTAAAATATCTTATAATTAGCATAGCTATTAAGATAAGTTAAGATGGTATTTAAAAGGGCTGATTTTCTTAATAATTCTATAGGGCTTAGCTTAATAAAAGGATAACTTAATTTAATAATTTATATAATATCCTTAATATTTAAGTTTAATTAGCTTAATATATATATAATTATCCTTTTTAAGATATAAAGGGCTTTAATAATGATTATCATAATAAGCTTTTATCTTAGCCTAGGTAATATATAAATATTCTATAGCTTCTTTCTATGCAGCTTATTATATTTATCTGAAATCATGGTTTATTAAGTATATAGTTAATAAAAATCTGGTGGGAAGTTAATTATATAGTATTATAAAGGGTATTTATTTAATTAAGGTTAATATAAAGGTATTTATAATAAATAATATATATAATAATTATTATTCCTAAAAAGATAGATCCTATAATATATTAATGTAAATAATTAAGCCTATTATTATAGTTTAAATTATATACTTAGCTTAGTTATTAATAACAATATAATTTACAGCTATTATATAAATATTAATATTAACGGCTTTATATAATCCCTTTTAAAGAATATTAAGGAATTTCCTATTTATATTAAAGATAAAGATATTTAGAAATCCTTAATTTAAATATATATAGGTGATATATACCCTTGCTTAATCTTTTATTATATAATTAATCTAGCTGATTAAGGTATAAATAAACTTTAAGGTTTTATATATAATAAATAGGATATAATTATAGCCTTTTATAAATATAGGTAGGCTAATAATAAAATTAAGGTAGAGGATTAAGAGTGGAATTATTGGAATATTAATTAGCTAGAGATCTTTAAAGGGTAAATATTAATAGGATCCTTTTATATTATAAATAATATATTCTAAAATATATTCCTAGATTCGTTTACTTATAAATAGGAAAAATATAATGTTTTATAAGAATTAAAATATTTATATCTATTTAATATAAGCTTAATCATTATATATTAAGTGAAGGATTTAATAGATTTATTTAATAAGGATAATAAGGTAGGCCTTATCCTTATCTATATAATATAATAGCTGGCTCTTTAAATATATATAGAAGTTATAAAGCATTAGGTTAAGGCCTTTAGGCTGGTATTTAGTATTTGCTAGCTATTTTAAGAGTTAAAGATAAATGGATTTAAAGATATAATCTTTTTTAAGAGCTTTTCTTAAATCTTCCTTAAAGGCAGGGGATATATAAAGTTAAGTAATAATTTAGCCCTTATTATTACTTATATATACTTTAACTATTAAGATATTATTTATTAAGATTATTATAGCTAATGTGTTTTTATCTTTAAAGATATTAAGGGTAGGAAGGGTAATAATAATCTAAGGGATTAAAATAAGGGTTGGGTTTATTAAGTTTACTTAAATTAGTTTAAATATAGCTTAAGTTTATTATTAAATAATAATATAAGAATATATTATGAGTTTGGTTATTATTATTATAAATTTAGGTATTATCGTTTATTCTTTTTAAAATAATCTTAATAATATATCTATATTAATATATAATTTACTTAAGTAATAAATAATTAAGATTTAATTAATATATTTTATAAGGAAGAGTTGCTATTTTATAATATATTAAGTATTCTTAAGAAAGTGAATTATAGCTTTAAATGATTACTTAATAGACTTATAATTAATAATAACCTGAATTTTATTATAATTTAAATAGTATAAATATTTCTTTAAGGCCTAGATAAGATTAAATATCTTTAATTTAAGGGTAAAATAATTCTTCTTTATAAATATAAAGGTATATAATAGGAATAGGATAAGTTAACTCTTCCTATCTACCTATATTTAATATAAACTTACATTAATGCCCTTATTACTTATATTAATATAAAGGATAAAGGGCTTAAAGTAATCTAAGAATATAAGGTTAATATAATTAATTAAGCCTTGCTTAAATTGCTCTTAAGCCTTTTTAGCTCTTATTTATAGCTTATTATAATATTTTTACTTTTTCTCTTAAGCCTTTATAATCTCTAGAATAATTATTGGAAAGGGGTAAATAACCTTAAAGGGGAAGGTATATTATTTAATATAAATATCCTTTTAAGGATTAATATAAGGGTTACCCTTAAATTTAAGGGTTTTAAGTTTATTTAATAGGTTAGCTATAATAAAATAATTAAATATAAAGTTATAATAGTAACTCATTAATTTAATATTATATTTAAGCTTTTAAAGATTAAAGGGTATAAATAAGTTATGAATGGCCTTAGTCTTTTCCTTAGTTATAAATAGATTAAGTTGTAATATATAATAACTTAAAGCTTTTAATTTAGCCTAAGTAAAATGGCATTTAATAAGAGATAATATATATCTGTTATTTTTTAATAAAGTTAAAGCTAATTTAAGATAAAGAATATAGTTTTATATAGATTTAGAGAAGATGATAATGTTATTAATATAAACTAATATAAATACCTAAAGGTAAGATATAAATAAAGTTTTTATATAATATTGAAAGAAGGAGGGGGAAATAGCTAAGCCTATAATAGCTATTGCTATATATTTTAATCTTTAATGTAAAGTAATGAATATTATTTTCCATTAATCTTATTTAATAATGGTTTGCTGAAAAAACCCTTTTATTATATTTATAATTATAAAAACTTAGCTATCTTTTAATAAACCTAAAATATCATCTTATTAAGGTAGGGGATAATTATATTAAATGAGCTTTATATTAACCTTTTATAAATTAATAACTATTTAAGGTTTATTGTTTTATTATATTATAAAAGCTAGTGCTGTGATAAAGTAATTTTCTTTAAGCTAAATAAGCTTAACTATGTTCATTTAAGTTAGCTTATTAATAATCTTATTGAATACCTTATGATTATAGCATAATATATTATATAAGTATTATATTAAGTCATTTAAGTTGATATTTAATTTAAAGGGAATATTTATCTTAATTTTATTATTAAAGTATTTTAATTTAGCTTAAAATAAATATATATGATATAATATAGTTTATTATACTTCTTCTATCTTTTTAAGGCCTTAGTATGGGTTAATATTAGCTTAATTAATATTAAAGTTTAGGTTTAAGATTAATATATTAAAGGGATATCCATTTAAAACTCGCTCCTCTTCTTTATTAAAAGGTATATTACCTAAAACTTTAAAAAGGGGAATGCTAATTAAGGTATTATTTTATTATATAAAGAAGGATTTTAAGTTAAGGATTAGGGAGATAACTTAAAGATAACCTAAAATTTAACCCTTATAAATAATAATAAGGATATTATTAAAATTAAAAAAGGATAAAATATTATTAATCCTATTTATAATATTATTAATTAAAGAATTATAGGTAAGTTTATAAGTATTAATGATTACTTAAAGTTTAATAAAATAACCTTTAATATAAATAGGAAGCTCTTAGGTTTAAATATAAATATTAAAGCTATAATTAAGAGGGATGAAATATTCCTTAGCAGCCTTTAATATTAAAACTTATTAATTAGCTAAAGAATCTTAAATATAAATAGCTTGGATTTCCTAACTTATATCTATAATAAGAATTGATTTATTATAATTATAAAGTTCTTATTTAATATATAATTAATAATATTTAAAGAAAGGAATTTTAAGAAGGATATTATAAGAAAGGTTATTAATAATATAAGCTAATTCCTAAATAACTTATAATTATCATTTATAGTTTAAAAGGTTTATTAATAGGTTGATTTAATATATAATAATAAGTCTTTTATTAATTTTAAATAAGTGAAAAGGGGTATTAAGTTTTTTAAATAATAAATTAGGATAATAGTATATAAGTATCTTCTTAAAGATAAGAGTAATATTAAAAGTTATATTTAATATACCATTAAGAGAATCTTTATCTAGGGTATATATAATAATATATAAATAATCTAGTTTAAAAAGGGAATATAGTAAAGAAGTATCCTTTTTTATTAAATGTGAAAAGGTAATATTAGCTAGATTTTCTATTATATCTTTATATATAATCTATATCTTAATATTATCTCTTTAAGATAAAATCTTAGATTTAAAAATAAGTTTTAGTTTTTCATTATCTCTTTATAATAATAGGTTAAAGGTAATTTACTTTAAAGGGTTAATAAAAGTATTAGGTATATTTATAATAAGAATAGGTTGAATTAAGGATTATTTAAATGATAAAGGTATCTTTAATTCTATCTATTTATTTAATTTTCTTACTTTAGCTTTAAATTTATATTAAATCTAAAGCTGTTATTATTAAAGGGCAGGTTATAATATATATAAAATCATTAAATTTTATTTATAATCTTAAGAGTAAGCTAATTTAACTTATCTTTAATTATAGTTATATAAGTTTTAATAAGAGGTTAGCTTTTTTATCTTCTTATAACTATTATTTATTAGTAAAATAGTTTTATTTATTTAATTTATTAAATATTAGCTTATTAATATAACTTATTAATATATTATAGGAAGCTTTATTTATTATTATATTATTAATATTATAATTTATAAGGAATCTTAAATCATAATTTATAAAGAATCTTAAATTATAATTTAATAAGAAGTTTAAATTATAATTTAATTTATAATTATAATTAAGGCTTTAAGGATAATTAGGGCTATAAGGGTAATTTTAGTTATTTTATTATATATATAAAGGATAAGGGGCTTAATCTTAATTATTATATTAAAGGGGCTAGTTAAATTACTTATTTTAATTGAAATAGTTATTAGTGGATTTTTAGAGAGTAGTGATTTAATCTTATAATACTTTAATCTTATAAGCTTATAAATCCTTTGCTTCTTTATTTTTCTTTTATTTTAAGTGAATGTTATATTTAGCTTAATTAATAAGTTTTTTAAAGTTTTTAAGCTTATTCCTTTTAAAATAAAATATAATAGCTGTGTATAGCTTAAGGTCAAGTTTAATATAAATATATTATATTTATATATCTTTATTAATCTCTTTAGCTTTATTATAAAGGTAGATTTTATTATTAATATATTTTTATAAAGATAAAGTATCTTTATTTTTAAAGCTATATATTATTTTATTAACCTTAATTATAAGGTTTTTATAATCTTTATAAAAGTATTATTAAAGTTTACTTTCTTATAAAATAAGGTTAATAAAAAGCTATTTACGTTTTCCTTCTATTAAAAATATAAATTAATATATATTATTTAAGTTTAAATTAAAGATGATATTAATAAAGAGATTTATTAATATAATATCATTATTATAAATCTTAGCGAAATATTTAATATAAGAGATATAAATATTGATTTTAGTATTATAAAACTTAAATATTTTTAATTTAAGGTATAAGGTAATACTTCTTAAGAATATAAAAGCTTAATTAAGAGTAATTAATTTTAAATAAGATCCTTAATATAATATAAGTTAATAAAAGGGGAGCTTATATTTATAATTATAAATTAAGTAAGGATAATATTTATGATTATAATTTAGGTTAAGGTAATAATCCTATTTATCTTTTTATCTTAAAAGGATACCTTTAAGTAATTATTATATTAAAGTTAATATAAGATAATAATAAAGTTAATAAAGAGATCCTAAGAAGAAATAAGATGTTTCTTATTAATAGTAAGGTGATATTCTTATAAGCCTTAATAAGATAAAGGGTATAATTATTAATTATTAAAAAGGTTATTAAAGTAGTATTAATTCTTAATAAGGTGGTATTTAGGAATATTAAAGCAGTATTAATAATTAATAAGTTAGTCTTACCTTAAAATAGGTAAGGAGGATATAATAAGTAATTAAGGAAGAAGTAGTATTTATAAGTTTAATAAATAAATATTATATTATAGCTATTTATTTATAATATTCTTTCTTTATAAATTTATTTATAATTTATTAAATCCTTTAAAATATCTTGCTAGATATAATAGGGTAAAGCTTAAAAAGTATTTTTAAGGTAATATTTTATTTAATAATATAGATAATTATTATATTAAAGGTATAATTTACTTTAATATAAGGAGGTTTTTATTTAAGTAATCCTTTAAAAGCTTTCTTAGTTTATTTTATAGGGGAATTTAGTAATTTAGTTATAATTATAATGATAAAGGAGTAATAAGTTAAAGGGAGAGATTTAATTAAATATATAAAAAGAAGGGATTCTGCTTAAAATATTAAGGAATCTATTTATAATATAGAGAAATCTAATGATTAATTAATAATAAGGTACTTTTTATTTTTAAATTAAGGATATTAATAATATAAAATAATAAGATTTTGGATAATAATTAATAGAAGATTTCTTATTATAAATAAGGGATATTAATTAAATTTAAAGGAATTAATAAAAAGGGAAGATTAAGATAATAATTATAATAAGTTAATAATAGCTTTCTTAATAACTTTTAAAATTTATATTTTAAAAAGGAAGTTATAATTTAAAATATAAATAATTATATTTTATATTTAAAAGGTTTAAAAGGGGCTATTAAGAATATAAGATAATATTATTATAAGCTAAGGAGTAGCTTTTAAAAGTAGCTTAAGCTGCCTTTTATTTAATAATACTAAATCAAAGGATAGCTTATAGATATTAGGCTAGTTTTAAAGGGGTTTGATATTAAGGAAGCATTCCTTAATATCTTATAATAGTTTTTTCTTATTTTTATTTATAGGGCTATTTAAGGTTTAGCTTAGGTAATTAATAAAGGGTTATTTAATTTAAGTTAATTTAATTAAAGGGGTTTAATAGCTAGAAGTTTATTAAGGCTATTAAATTAATAAAAACTTAATATTTAATAAGTATAAGGCTTATTAATAATTATTTAGGGCATTATAGATATCTAAGGCCTTTAATTAATTAGATTAATGCTTATTTAATAAAGTCTTAATATATTATATAAGGGGAGGAATTTAATTATTATAATGATTATAGGGCAATTAGTGAAGATTAAGGATTATTCTTAATATAAAAGCTTAGAGAATAAAATAAAGTTATAGTTATTATATAATAAGTTATATAAGGGCTTTGGAATCGATCAGGGCATTAATTTAGATTTCTAATAGCTAATTTAATTAAAGGTATCGTATCTCGTTATATATATATTAAGGAGAAGCTAATATTAGGTGGGTTATGGAAGGTATGGTGTATTAGAAGAGAGTGGGGTGATTAGTTATCCCCTAATAAGTGATGGAAGTCGCAGTGGGGTTCTCGCCATGGTTGCAGACGTAGGCCGAGCGGCACCACTCGCCACTCGGCAGTTGCGCAACAAAGTCGCGGTGGTAGGCGAAGCAATTGAGGACGTGGTAATCGTACCTGTGGAATGCGGATCCCGCTTTCTCGAGGTCCTTGGGCTTGGGGTCGATCCAGGTCATGAACAGGTCGCCATTGGAAAATTTTGCTCCTGTCCCCGAGGATCTCCAGGGATATGAGCCGTCCCAGGGCACTGGCGCGATCATGTCGGGCCTGTTGGTGTTGGACTGGGAGTCATCTACCCAGACTGAGCCTTTATCTGTTTCCAGTATTGGTAGTTAGCATAAAGGCTCGACGGAAAAGGCCCATTAAAACTACTAACGGTACAGCATTTGGTTGGAAGAGGCCCAATCTGGATGCGCAGCATTGGACCCGATACCACAGTCCGCAAGTACGAGAGTCTCTTTGGCATTGTACTCTGCACTGACTGGGATAGCCTGACAGGCGATCCAGAAAGTTAAGGCATATTTGAAAAGAGACATTGTCATGGTTGAATCACTGTCGAGGATTGGGGCGGGTTCAGGCTAAGATCGTGCGTGGTCTGTAAACGGGAGATTATAACGAATTTAGGATACAAGCAGATAATGAGGTCTGTTGTCTTCTTTCAAGTTCGTTTCTTCTGAAAGTGATGATGAGACAGTATATATACCAAGCTGGTCTCAAACACATCTTCACAGCTTCCAAGCATGGGAACGTTGCTTTCGGTCGTCCCGTCTCAATGCTGACTGACGGTTCCAGTTGAGACGATATAGTCGGCGACCGAGGTGTAGCCCCAAAAGGTATGTACTAGTGCTCTTCTATTGATCGCGAATTTTTGTGTTCACCGTTCATCTCAAACAGGGGCCAATGATCGCCGACCAGCCTACGGCGACGGGGGCAGCATGTACGCATTCTTGGCATAATCTGCAATGAGGCCATCTGATAGGGTTGCTGAACGGTGGTGTCTGTCTTTGTGGCTAATATCACATCAGCGTGACACACATCAAGCAAGCACCGCCACGCCCGCCCGCCCCTTAGCTTAAGTCCTGAGTAATCAGAAGTGGTGTAGTGGTGAAAACCATCACAATTTTGAGGCATTTGCTAGAGAACCAGAAGCTGCGAGTTAGATTTCGACCTCCATTTCGTTCAACACATGCGTTTGTGTAATGAAGACAGGATAAATTGCATGTTACGCAATGATAACTGTTGAAATCGGAGAAATCAGCATAAGTGAACTATTTCTTCTGATTGAGGATCGATCTTTGGCACTAAAGAGGCTTCAGAGTCCAATCGCTGGCGCTTCTATATTCAAGTATTTACGTGACTGGAAGGCATGAATTACGACTCAACCTACGGCTGGAATATATCGGCGAGTTAGTTTTCCAGCGACGGCCAGTCGGTACAGATATTAGTGAGCTGGATCTTGGGGCTGTCTAAAGTTTAAGTGGTCTCGGTGTCTCGGTAGTTAGACAATATGTTCAGAGAAACGAGTATCCAAATCCTTAAATGCTAAGCTTATACTCTTAGGTATGTAGTCTATAGCATAAAGGCTGAATAAGAAAACAGTAATGACAATTGAGATTACTGGACTAAATCTAAAGGGGCGAGGGAAAGGGCTGAGATATTGAACCGCACTGGTAAAAACTCAAGATTAGCAGCCCATGGAAGCAAAGGAGATTCGAGGACAGTAGATTATTCAATAATATCAGGGGCCTGTTATGTTACCATCATGTCGCCAATATCACCTCAACATTACAAAAGTACTGCTTCAAAAGAGCAAGATGAATACCCCCCCCCCCAAAAAAAAAGAGAGAAAATTAGAATATATTAAATTTGTACGCCAAGGCTAGTGTCCGACGGACCCCAACGTTACAAGCCAACTAATTCTCTTTCTCAGCCCAGCCAACAAACTCGAACAGGCGACTATTGGTAAATCGTTGCGACCATCGCCGGATCAGTTGGCTGGTATATGTGTATGTGTCCATCATGCGGTATAGTTGCCACTCTCGCCTTACATCGCAAACAGTAGATGTGCGTATCCTCAAACCAGTGGCACACATATGGGAGACAGACAGCACATATGCAGAACAAGCAGCACAGAGCCGCCGCCATGGTCTGCATTGAGGTCCCCTCTGTTGACACGTTTGTCTGAGCCCGCTGGAGGCAGAAGGGGCAGTCGATAAACGTCGGCGTTGCCGTCAACCTGGACAGCGGCGTTACCATCTGCGGCTCGGGCTCCGACACGATTGGAGGCATCTCCATGTGAGGGTTCTTGGCAGGAGGTGTTATGACCTTTTCTGGTACAGATGGTCTGGTGATCATGAGTCGTTAATAAATTAGGACAAGGTAAAGTGTAAGTTTCAGGAGGACTGAACGCACGCTTTCTGTTCTTCTACCTGTATCAAGTCCGCAGGCAGACTCGTGTCTTGTGTGGGCTTCATCTCACGTCCAACCGCCAGATCGTGTGCCACACCAGGACGCTGTGGATCTTGAGACTGAGGTCCATTTCCATTCGCTTCAGCGTCCTGCTGGAATTTTTCTGCCGTCATAATGCCGACGTGAATATTTTGCTGCCAAATTGGGGTTGGTGTTTAGTATCAGCTTTATGGGGGAAGTCGAATGAATGCTGTCGTGATATTGAAGGAACCGAGACCGCCGTCCAATGTGTAGTGGAGTATGGAACAACTAGATTTCAGTCAAGCCCCTGATTCATTAATGTCGGTTATATGTGTCCTTCAAGGAGGCTGTAGTGTGACGCAGTCTGGATCCGCGGCTTGGCAAGCATGAGCTGAACAGGATGTAACACAAACAATTCAGGCAACGAGATTCCTGGTGCTTGAGAAAAGTGGAACCACAGCTAGAGCATCCGAAATGCAACAGGACAACAAATATTGAGCCAGGGCACACAGTGTCCTCGAGCATATATATGAGCACACTACTCTTCTAGTGGAACAGCCTGCAAATTGATCGACTGACTTGCTAACCTGGGCATCCTCCAAGCTGACGGAGGTTGCAACATCTGATTAAGTGGTGTTATACCTGTGGGGCTGTGCTCGAATCCGCCAGGCTAGGTCGTATTGCACTTTGTGTCTTACTCACATGTGTAGTACTGTGTATTACACGGTACACAGTGGAAGGATCGCAAGGATGCAGAAATCCTGCAGTGTGACCGTACAAGGGTGCTGATATTACCGGGCCAGCTAAGGCAACGAATTAGTGTCTCAATCTGCCCATGGTGCTTGCAGAGTGAAGAAGGGTTCATTGATTCGGAGTCTAGATCCTCAAATAGGACTGCACACTGCTTTGGTCAAGACCTTCGCTAGCGATCAAGATCTCCGGCACTTCTATATTGGAAACCCAGTATTCCACATTGCAAAATCCCGAGAAATGCGGCTTCTTCACACAACCACCCAAAAGTTGGTCGAAAAGACCCCTGAGGAGTTGCGGAAAGACAACGTGAGATATGCCATTCTTTCGCACACCTGGGGTCCAAACGAAGTGATCTACGACGACATCGTCCGCGGCACCGAACGGACCAAAAATCCAAACTCACTGCTCAAGGTCCAAGGCGCTTGCCACCAGGCTCGCAGCGATGGGTATGACTATATCTGGATCGACACCTGCTGTATAGACAAGAGCAGCAGTGCCGAGCTGTCTGAAGCGATCAACTCCATGTACACTTGGTACAAGATGTCAGAAGTGTGCTACGCCTTCATCGAGGATTTCAACTCCAAGAGCCTCAGCTTGCCCGAGAACAAGGAGTCTTTCGCAGCTAGCAGGTGGTTCACCCGTGGGTGGACGTTGCAAGAGCTTCTCGCGCCAGCCAATATGATCTTCTTCACGAGAGATTGGGTCAGTCTTGGCGAGAAGAGAGCCATCAGCCCTTTCCTCTCAGAAATCACGAGAATCGACGCGGACATTATGGCAGGCGAGCGTCCGATCGAATCCGCCAGCATCGCCAAGCGGATGTCGTGGATGGCATACCGACAGACAACACGGCCTGAGGACTCGGCATATTGTCTCTTGGGAATATTCGACGTGGCGTTGCCGATGCTTTATGGTGAGGGTGGACGGAGGGCATTTCTGAGGCTCCAGGAAGAGATAATGAAGACATCCGACGACCAGTCTCTCTTCGCGTGGGTGAAGCGAGACGCAGATCCCGAGGCACTCCACGGGCTCCTGGCGCCTTCTCCAGCAGCGTTTGCGCATTCGAACGGTATATTACCGTACCACGATTGGGGTGACCCCCGCGAGCCTTACACCATGACCAATCGGGGCCTCCGTATCCAGTTGCATCTGTCCGCACGAGAAGACGGCATATTTGTGGCAACCATAGACTGCCCTGTCCCGCCAAACTACGCAGACTCGAGCTTCCTGGCCATATATCTGAAGAAGATATCCACTGGGAGGGAAGACAAGGAAGGCCAGCACTATGCCCGCGTTAAGGCTGGCCAATTTGGCAGTGTGCAAGTCCGGGGGAAGCTGAAGACCATCTACGTGCGTGAGGACCAGCGGCCACCCATTGAAGACGGCGTGTTCCCACAGCATATCGTCCAGCTCCGCAGCGGCCCTCATGCCGATGTTTATAAAGTAACGGAAGTCCTTCTGCCCGCTGGGTGCGCTAAGGACACCCCAACATCACTCCCGTTGCGCCAGTCGGCACGGGACTGGGTGCCCGATCGGTGGCCAGTGGCATTTCGTCTCCCGAAAGGCGAAGGCCAAGTGGCAGCTGCCATCATTTTCGAGCGTAATGACGGTGAGAGGTTGGCTGTGCTGATCGGCTCCATCGGCGGCTTCAGGGTGGCCTTTGGCGCCATGAAGATCGAGAGCCAAGGCAGATCCGGCGCAAAGACACCGTCTTTCGAGACGCTGGCAAGTAACTTTCAACCGCTTTCGGCTGGGAGGTTTGACAGCGGCTTCCACAGTGTGCGCGCCTCCGCCACGCCTGTTGTGAAAGACTCTTGGAAATACTACCTGATTGATATTGGAGTGGAAGATGTCGGCCGGTCGCTGCCGGAGATGCTGGCACAGGCCACTCTCGGAGCTTATAGCCGTGCCACCGGGACTGGCAACCATGCTTCCAACCAGATTGGTGCAATGTCAGACGCTGCGTTGCACCCTCGAGGGTCACAGGACTCGTATCCTTACTATGAGGATGATGATTCGAGTATTGAAGACACGTCGAAATTGCAAGATAATACCGAGAGGACCGTGCCAGGGAAGAAACGGAGCAGATGGAAGAGGCTGTTACATTAGACGACTCTGGGAGAGCACAAAGGTACAAATAAAACACTGGTCTGCCTCTTCATACATAGTTCTGGACCGTCACGAACTACATGACATTGAGAGCCACCAACACTGAGGCTTCTAACCAGGATCCAGAAGCTGTAACTTGGAATTTGGACTAAATTTGGCCCGATCAAAGTATTTACGCAAGAAGACCATAAGCCTACTCAAATAGCAAACATCATGGCAAAGTATAAGGAACCGGCTGAAGTGAGCGACTGATTTGAGTGAGTGTTTTCGCCATTGGACAAGGCCCACTGTACAGTCACTCAAGCTTCCACCTAAGTATCTTACGATGACTGGGAATACACATCTCGAAATGATACCTCAGTAACACTTTCCATCCAGGTCTGACTAGGCAGGCTTGAACTTTGTCCATGTTGAAGTTGCTCACACAAGCAGTACTTTTCTAATCACCCGCTTCCGTTCTTCACGCCCATTCGAGCTCTATTCAGGAAGCTTTCTTCCTTTATAGCTCTCATGTGTCACTATTTGAATTGACATGTGCATGTCTCATCCGTGATGTATGTGTGAAGTATTTAAACTGCGTAAATTCGTTTTGAAATCCCGATTAGCATTATTTCCAAGCCTCTTCCATCTTACATAAATACACACAAGATGTGCCAAATCATGCTTACCATTTGCGAAGAGGGCGGCAAGATCCACTGGGTCCGAAAGAGGTGTTGCGAGCCTGTCAGGGAAAGCTTTCCAACTCTTCCGGATTCATGGGCCATATCCAAAGTCCATGAAAAATTTGTGTGGTCCCCCATGGAAGGGTGCGAGGGTTTGACTTTTGAGAATCCCGTCATTTCGAAGCCCTGTGGCAGTCGCGCAGGATGGTCTTCTGAAGAGGAAATTGACGAGGAAATGGACGAATCCACGTCTCTGCGTTCTACATCTGATAGCGAATTCAGCGTGAGGCTGTATGATTATCCACGCACTAATCGCACCGAAGAGTAAGGCGGATAGATTGTCAAGGATCACGGCATGAGATTTCTAAATTTGTATCTAGGTAGAGAAACTGATAATTTCCTGCTAATCGAGAGTTCTATTGAAACATGATGCCTAGGTCCGCCTTAAGAGGCATGCAACCTTACAAGACCTGACCCAGGTTTCTTCCATTCCCTGTGTGACCTGTACCATATCATATGGTGTTCATCTGTCCGATTTCTATGGCAATATCACGTCACTGTGGATCCCTATACCGCATATCTGAATTCCCTGTTCTCTCGATCCGTGAGATCTAAGAATTCGTGGTTCTTCTCCACCACATAGTTGTCTCCCAATTCTTCTCTTTCCTCATCTCTTCTCTTGTTCTCTCTCACTGCCAATAGACGTATCAGGTATAGATCGATTGTAATTAAGACGTAAAGAATACAGATAGATATCTTTGCAGGCATGTACCTGGGGGCGTCTTTGACCTGAAACGTCTGAGGCGAGATGATGTTCCCGACATTGTAGGCCTAATATGTGTTAATCACCTGCCGCGGGTCCCAAAGTCATACATTCTGGAACAGTCCAATATAAGACAGACGGGGAATCGTAAAAGAGAATAATGGTGCTTACTATGGTTCCAATGCAAGTGACGGTGATTTTCTTGGTCGATCCCGCCACATTTGTACTTTGCAACGCAAGGATGGTCGTCCAGCCGATAGGGATACCACCACTGAGATAGAATCCTATAAGTGCAGGCACTTTGTTGGTCGTTGCCATTAGGATTGCGCCGACGATGGAGGGTATGTGGCCCGCAATGCAGATCCAAAGACGTTGGCCGGTCTTGCTCGCGAGGTATGTCAGACCAATCAGCACAACGATCTCATACGCACCAAGGGGAGTCACGAGCAGCAAACTCTCTTTTCTGGTGTAGCCCATGCCGGTAACAAGAATGTTGCCGAAGCTTGTTGCCATCGAGTTGTGGATGTTGGCAGCGAAGATCCAGAAGGCGTACAGCCAGGTGTTAGGGTCCTTAATAGCCTCCCAGAACTGGTTCCATTTGAAGACACGATTGCCGATGCCTTGCTCATTTTCGCGCATGCGTTCCGCATGCAGCGCTTTCTCCTCGGCCGACAGGAATTTGGCCGAGAGAGGCGAATCCGGGAGCACGAACCAGAAGATGATGCCGACCACAGAAGTCAAAAGACCTAGGATCAGAAAGATCACCTGCCAGCCTCGGAGAGCGGCGTGCACGTCGCCTCCAACGTGGTTGGCAACGCCGTACGAGAAGCACCCGCCTAGGAGCAGCGCAAAACCGCACATGGAAGACCAGATGCCGACGCGGAAAGCCTGCTCCTCCTTGCGATACCACTAGGACGTGAAGACGACCCATGCCAGCACAACGGCAGCTTCTGCCATGCCTAGGATGGCGCGACAGACCATGAGAGTTCGAGAAAGACTTGCATGCTGCCAGACAAGCCAGGACGCCGCCCCAGATGACGACGTTGACGGCGACGTACTTGGCCAAGGGGAATAGTTGGATCAGGCGAATGGTGGGGAATTCGAAGGCAAGCTGTCCAAAGAAGAATATGCTCGCTATCCAGTTGAATTCATTGCCCCGGAGGTGGGCAGACTCTTTGATGCCGGTGACGCTCGCATAAGATATAGCGATCTTGTCGAGGTATTGAAGGACTTAGATCGCATTAGCGAAATAAAGGATGCTTTTTGTTGTTTTTCCTCGTCAGAGCCGACTCACAGTATACTATGCAGATCAATGGTATGATGTGTAGATCAATACGCCGGACAAGTCGCCTGTGTTTCTCAGGGTCAAGGATCCCTGTCTGCGAGCCATGCTCTTGCAGCATCTCGAGTGCCGCATCGGCATCGCTTCGAGAATGCCCTTCGACCGACTGCAGGGTCTGCTGCGGATCCTTTTCTGTGCTTGGTGTCATTTTCGATGGCATACCTGTGCAGAGATGCGTCTTTTATTAGTGAGGTCTAGGTGTCGACCACGATCGAAGAGACAGGAATCAAATGTTCCTCATTGTCCCCTGGTGAAGGCTTCCACCATTGTGGTCTGACAATATTCCATGGGAAGGGAAGATATTTTGCTCAAAAATGGCGTGCTGATAGACCGAAGCACGTAATTCCGATTAGGTATTTTCTCTTGGCCTGATTACCAAACTGAGGCACATACATATGTGCTGATGGTGGGTATCCACAAAGGCTTGTCTTACATGTCTTAGGTGTGCTATGCGTAATGTGGTCAGGGTGATGTTAAGAAAGCGCATGTAGCTACTGTACTACGGTCACACAAACATAGAGAATCCAGAACCTTTTCTGGAAACTAATGCGGACTAATCCGTGCCATGAAATTAGTAACGGTCCGCTCAACGCCGAAGACACAAGGAGATTGACTAACAAAGCTATCTTGTCCTATTATTTCTTAAAGCTCTTTACAACGTGTCTATACTTATCTTAGCGGCGGGAAAGCATCTCGCCATTATGAAAAGCCCCGGTGGTAATTGGTCAAAGCGATGCACGGTTGAGCACCCTGGGCAGAGAGCCATTATACTAGCCCTCTGAGCAGATGGAAATAATGGCAGAGGCTACTCGTAGGCATTGGTCCGAGCTGTTGGACATGGAGGCGTCTGTCATGATATATGCTGATGAAGTCCTAGAGACGAGGGGGCCAGTCAACAAGCAACAGATTACCTTGTGGATGTATTGAACATACTTTAAGAGCATTCAGTTCACTGGACACGTTTTCTTCTACAGCTCACTGCGATTAATTTCCAGCTCTCCACATATAGCCGGAACACGCTATCGAAAACTCCAAAGATGTCTGCCCCTTCCGGCTTCGTTCCTAAGGCCATGCCTTTCGATGGCGGATGGTGAAATCATGGAGGTCAACGTGACACTCATCATCAAAACCTGAGGACTCTGCCTCCTGCTACTTCAATTGCTCCGGACTTTGCCAGTCATGGCTCTATATTCAGCTTAGAGCCAGCGATAAGAAAACATTTACTAGTAGTGTTGTGCTTCGAAATGCCAGCATCACTCTCAGTCTACGGCCTTGACGGATGTTCCCTGCTATCTAGAGTTCCACCAGCTAGCCCAAAGGTAGATGAATCTAGGGGGCTGATGACTTATGAGGCGTTTCAACAGCTAAAAATACGTGTTAAAGCCCGACTCTTCAAGCCTAGGCACAGATTGCGCCAATACACAGCCCTCTCAAAGCTATATCCCAGAATGTGGTCATGCGGAAATGTTGACCAGCGGATCTCTTCGTAAGGTTATGCTAGTTTGTGCATTCCCTTTTTCATTCATTAATCCTGCCATTGAAACCTACTAGGGCTGTAAACTTGGTGGCTGGGACTTCTTAGAAATATAACTGTGCCTTGATGACTCGAGTGCTGCCAACAATAATCTTTCTTACTTGAGCTTAACTCAAAGAAGCAAAGAATACGACTGCTAACGTCATCTTTTCGCGAACCTGTTACAGCGCCCCGTTTCAAGTTGAACAAGTCCAACAGTGTTCACAGACGGTGCCGAGCATCTATTTAATGAAGAACGGATCACGAGGTAGGTAAACTCCCATTCAATGCGATACTTTCACGTGCCCCATACAAACGAGACTGGACCAAATACCATGAGAATGGTGATTTTCTTGACGTCAGACTGGTTTGTTGACAAACTCATGCTCTTTATAAATATGTATGATTGCTGTGAGTTCTGCACATACGACACTCTACTTGGAAGATCACAGTATGAATTCAACACGTCTATCCACGGCCAAGGACAGAGTAAATGCAACTGTTAGGACAATATGTCACGATCGGGGAGCATGAAGAGGTTACATCAACCTGTGCTCCCCATGAGCAGGCGCGACGTTGTACTAGGCATTTGGCATATGCGACGCCAGTGCTCCTGGCATGGTCACGATAGACCGAGTTCTTCAGTGGACAACTGCGATGCATGCTATAGTGCTGTTAAACGATGCAGTACCTGCAGTCCTGATATGCGATGGACAGAGAGCATAGCTTCCGACTAGACGGCGTCGGACGGCATCTAACCGCACCGTGTCCACCATCGCCCGCGAAGGTTTCAACTTTGGAAGCCGTGGATGCCCTCACGTTTGTCCTTGCGCTAGTGCTAGGCCTCGACTAACGAACCTTACCTGTCAAATGATCAGGTTAATTTTACTGCCGACCATGCGTCCGCGTATTCGTGGCCGGCAGGGGCTGCGCTCGACCTGCCGGCACCCATCTAGCTTTTCTTCTCAAGGTTGCAGAGGGCTCGTAGGCGATTTGGGAGGCATGATGCCGGTGCCGTTCACCCGGATCTGACTCCTGCTTGATCAGGGTGTTGCCGGCCCGCGGATATCACGGCGTTCGGTGACTGTGCTCGTGAGCTTGTGTGCCGAGTCCCGTTACCGACTGAGGGGAGGCGTCCACATGGACTCATGACTGTCTATGGGAATTAGAGTTCCTTCGATCTTACTCATGTGCATTATTGTATATGAAGAAGGAGGTGATCATCACTGCTGTGGGCATTGAAGCAAATTAGAAGGCTCCGTGACATCCGGACGCGTGAGGCCTGTCGACTCAGAGGTTTACGAAATGCGTGTTTCCAAATGCCAAGCTCTAACCCGGCGACTGGGCGATCCGAGGACGGGATGTCGCATGTTAGAGTATGGTACAGGCTCTACACGTCTAACGGGGTCTCCTTGCCTTATAAGAAAGCCTTTGGTGTAATGAACCACGTCCAGCTTTGGGAAAGTGTGCCCTCTCGGTGTGCTTAGGCTTGCAAGCGACTGCTTGCTAGAAGAGGTATACCTTGTGGATATAGAATCAGTACCACTACTGCTCTACGCAACGCGGTCGCCAGAAATGGTACCATGTCTGGGACCAAGCAGGCTGCTTCCCGCCTTGGATACCGGCGGCCGAGCATCTGTTAAACCGGATCCAAAGTCCGCGACGGCGTGCGGGAAGGTCCAGACGTCACCTGTCAGAAGTCTTGGCCACGCATTCCGCAAATATCAATTCCCAGTGCAATAATGCGGCGAGAGGACGGGAGGTGATGTGATGATCAACGGTGACGAGGCTGTGTTGCGTTTCAGATTTTTTCGGGCGGTTCATGGGACTTGAGGGAGTGCACGCGTCAATTCTGGCTCCTGCTCTCGGTGAGACAAAATCCCTGAATCACACTGATGAGTTCTGGCTCTAAGGTCCGAGACAGCCGAGGGCAAAAAGGGCCAAGCTTCAGCAGATCTGCATCTAGCACCAGCTGCGGACTTGGCATTGGACCCGGGCAGCGGGACAACGACCAACAGCGGACGTCATCCAGACGGAGAAGCTTTCATTATCTAGGAAAGTGGGACCACCGACCGAATTCGTGAAAGAACTTGGTGGATCTGTGGGTTTTGCCATCGCTCTGGGAATAGTCCAGTGGGATGATCGATAGCATTAGACAGACTCATCTTGAGACAAATTTTGGGTGGGCCACGCGACTCGGTATTCAAAGAGAACCTGGCCGCGTCCATCTTCGCGGTCTGTTGCCCCTTTGGAGCTGGCCTCGGAATTATGGGAGCGGCACATTGTCTGGTAGACTAGTAAATGAGGAACGAATGCCTTTATCAGTCTGGTCAATCTGCTTTTCCACAAAGGGACAAGTATAATAAGGCGTGCGCGTGGGAGAGGGGCCAGAAGATCAGACCCGCCCTGGGGGACCCAGTTTGCCAGCTGGGCACGACCAGGGTATCGGGAAAGAAGCTCGCCCTGAGACGGCGCCCGTCCTTGGCGATGTGGGCGAGGGAAAGCTTGAGAAAAGCTTCGTTTCCTGCTAAGGGAAGTTCGGCAATCTTGGAGCGGCGGCAACTAGAGTGATTCGCCCAGGGCTGGTGTGACGTGGTGTGGACGGTTGTGTTGACCAGTTGGCCAAAAGCCAGCCTCGAGCATGAGATGACCGAATCGAGATCGGGCCCGCCGGGACTGCCAGCCCGCACCCGCAACGCACAGCTGCATTACGATAGCGCAGGCCGCCTGTTTGAGGTTCTGCTTCTCCCTGGGCTTCTGCTTCTCTTTCTGGTGTCTTGATGCTGACTCTGACGGAAACCGCCGCCGATTCATTCCTCACGTCTCGGGATTGTGCCGTTCAGCCGACCAACGACAGCAGCAGCGACAAGTCTGTCGGGGTGCATCCGATTTGACGGATGTCAGCTGTGCCTCCTCTCTCGAGCACAGCCTTGACGCCTGCGCTGCGCTATTGCAAATACGCAGAGCAGCGCAGCGCAGGACAGCACAGTATGTACAGCGCAGCAGTGGGCCCTGCTGGGGCCTCCCTGGCATCTTAGGTGCAGCTTCGTGCAGCAGGAAACCCGGCTGAGTGCTTGACGATGAGGAGAAGGAGCATGATGATAGGAGGAGAGCGGGAGGATAGTGGGAGCAGGGTAGGGTGACGGAAACGACTTCTCTTCGGAAAGAAGACAAGCGACCGCCTCGAAGCAGCTAGCCCAGATACTATGTAGGAAACCCCCCCTGCAAAGCTGGGCTTCCCTGGTTGCCATTCCCTGGTCGGGGTGCCCAGTGCCCACCCGACTCCTTGCTGCCATCCGGGTGCTCGTGCCTCTTGTGCCCATATAAAGACCAGACAGGCGACAGGTCTTGGCATTTCCCACGGGTGTCGCGCTCTTTCCCATCCCCCCCTCAAATCTTCTTCCTCTTGGATTCCGTCGCACACGCCTGTACCTGCCTGCCTGTCCGTGCACGCCCTGACGCAGTCTTACCTACCGTGAACTGAGCCACGGCCCCTCCTCCAGCCAACCCACCACACACAGGCCCAAGTCTTACCTCCGGGTGATCTAATCTCACTCCTCCCTCGGTCTCTGGCCTACCTTGCCTCTTCCCAGGTTGTGGCCTTGCTCCACGTTTTTCCTCCTCTACACTTTCGCACACCTATCAATCAACAAGTGGACGACGGACCACCTCGGCTGTTCCTGGCCTCGCTCCCGTGTGTATTTGTTTCCTCGCGCGTCCTAGATGCCTCCGTGCCTCGAGCCTTGGGTTCTACAGCCCGCACAATGATGGTCGACAATGATGGGCAACAGTAAGTTTAAATTGTTTGATGCTTATGCTTGTCGTTGATTGCCCCGGCCGTGTCTGAGACCATCTGGTCCCATTTCTGGTTACTCCAGGGCCGAGACGTCAAAACTCTTGGAAATCTCTTGGGTGTTCTTGGGTTGTTTTGATCGTTTTTTCCCCAGGCCTTGGGCCCTTGGCAGCCGTCTTGGCACGACCCAGCAGCCAGATTCAGATTGCCCCAGAAAGCCCAAGCACACCCACAACGCCGTGCCGTGCCATGCCAAGCCATGCATTTGCCATGCGACTGCCAATTCTTCGGCTCGGGAATATATTCGGGTGCTAACTCGGCTCTTGTGTCACAGCCTACGTCGACGATATCCAAAATGCAGTGTACGTCTCGAGTGTGTTTCCTTGTGTCTTCTTTCCTTGGCCTTCTCTTGCCCTACCCTTCCGTCATCGTCCCCTTCCTGTCCTACGCCATGCAGGCTGAGCGACGCCGGCGACATCGTGCCCTCGGTGACGTTTCTCGTCACCTGGACATGTCGCCAAACCTCGCTCGTCCACAGGTGCTACTTGTCCCCTCCACCAAGCCCTTCTTGTCAACGTCGACAATATCATCCCGGCGTGCCGGGCCATGGCGGTTCTTGTGACACGCCGCCTGCCCACGTCTCATACCCCTCATGAGCGGAACAAAGGGCCTCTTCGCTGTTGTCGGTTGTGCGTCTTTGTCGCTTCGTATACTGACAAGCCTCGAGACTTCTATTCAGCAACCCCGTTTGGTCTGGCGCCGATAGCATTCCATCGACCATCATCAGGAACATCACTGCGCTCTCCGTGAGTCGTTCCCAGCCCGGCGCAACGTCTCCCGGTCCCGAAGACGTCCGTACCTGTCGCTCTCGACCTCTCATTAATGTCTTACAGAGCGACATAGCCTATTCTGCCGAGATCAACGACAACATTACCATTCTGTCCTCCAGATACGCCCAGACAAACAATGGCGTCATTCAAGGCTTGCTCTATGTGCCTGATCTTGAGGCCCGCGACCCATGCATGGCACTCGAGTCTGCATATGTGCCCAGGACGGCTGTGCGACAAGCGCACCTGCCACCTTCCGATTACAACCTGATTGCCCTGGTGCCCTGGTACAATGCGACCTGTACGAGGTCATATCTTGCCTCTGCGGCGTTGGACCCCATCCGCGCCCTCATCACCTACAGACCCGACAACAGCATCGATCGGCCTCCGCCTGTCGAGGACGAGATTTGGAACCTCCAGGACCGCGACGCTTGGAAGACCAATAGCAAATTTCCCATCTACGCCGTCTCGGGAGCCGTCGGCTCCTCCATGATGACGCAGCTGAGTCTCTATTCTGGCAATGTGACTTCCGTACCCTACGGGAAGAACATCTCTGCCTTGTACAACCCCGATGCCGACGACTATGTCCGTATATGGTCCCAGATCCACGTGGCAACTACGGACTCGCTGCCGACAATCTGGATCTTTATACTCATCTGCGTGGCGGCACTATTCTTCATCGTGGCCGGCATCTCTTGTCTCATGCATTACGTCCAACACAGGCGCCGGGCTTCGCTCCAACGTCGTGTGATGAACGGCGAGGTGAATTTGGAAGCGATGAACATCAAACACGTGACGGTGCCTCTCGAGCATGTCGAAAAGTTTCCACTTTTCACATACAACTATGAGCCGAATCCGAATAGCCTGCCACCCTCGCCGACAACGCCGCGGGCACCGGCGCGAGCCCATGTGCGAAATAACAGCTTGGGAATCGATGAAACCATCACGAACAATCCAGCACCGGCGTATTCAGAGAAAGCCCTTCCCAGTCCCACAGCAAAATCAACCGTCACCGGCATTACTGCCGTCAGCACTGCAACTGATTACCAGCCTGCCTGCTCGATATGTTCTGAGGACTACGAGAACAGGGTTACCATCATCCGCGAAGTTCCCTGTGGCCACATATTCCACCCGGAATGCATCGACGAATTCCTCAGCAGCCACAGCTCCTTGTGCCCGCAGTGCAAGGTCTCTATGCTCCCGCATGGTTTTTGTCCCAAGGTCACCAACTCGATGGTACGACGCGAGAGGGCCATTCGGAAGCTGCGCGGTCGCGTCATCGTGGACGACTCGGACGTGGAAAGCGGCCGTGCTCAACCAGACACCTGGAAATCGAGTGTTAAGAGGAAGTTGTTCCGTCCCAGCAACAACGCAGCCAACCTCGTGCAGCGGGTGCCAGCTCGTCAAGCCGAAGGCCCAAGACCCGAAGTTCGCCTGCGAATGCGCGACTTGGCTGGTGAAGAGTTTCACGACGCTCGGAGTATAGACGGACAGCCCAAATGGAAGAGGGCCACGCGAACGTTGTTCCCTGGATTTCTCTAATTTCTTTTTCTTTTACGCTTTTCGACATTTCTTTTTGGACCGGTTCCCACATGATACCCCGGAGCAATCTCCATAACTGATTTAGTGAGCATCGGACGGCGTTATCAGGCATGGGTCGGGTCATAGCAGTGCATACTGTGGGCTTCGAGGGATAAGCACCGCATAGGGAGTGTTTGTGAATGTTAGAGGGCGCCACGAGGAAACGGAGACACAGCGTCTACTGGGGAGCTCGCACATGCGACCTGGCAAGGGAAAATGTACACCTCTTGAGCAGCTGGCTGGGTTCAACTCCGGACCAATGCCATATAAAATGTGTGTCAAGACAAATACATATTGTATGTAGCTACATCATGATCCTGGCAAGAAAATGAACATCAAGATTTACATAAAGAAATGAATGCTTATATAATGACTTCGTAATGTGTAAGAAGATTGACCAAGACGTTTTAGGACGTCAAATGTAAATTACTAACAAGGGCAGATGAAATATGCGCATATAATAGTAGACTCGATCACAGCATCGAAAGATAAGGAAACGATGTCTGCGAAATATACAAACCGCACCTGTCACATTGCATTTGGTAGCCAAGGGGGTCATGAACAATCTCTAGCCAACGGAGACACATGACTCTATGTGAATTGAAAATTTGCACTAGAATAAAATCCTACTACAGAAAAGTCCACAAATCGAAGAGAGGAAGGAATTTGTCTACTACGACTTAACGCTGCTCTAGTCTCATCATCTATGAAGCCCTCTACATGCGCCAACGCAAGACTTGCTCTGAACTGAATACTGACTGTGTAGGTGTTGTCCGACAGCCATCTTTCCGTGGAGAATCAATTGATACATCTGTGCATATCTTTGTAACCCCTTAAGACTTCCGGCAAAGACAGACCCGGACATGGGCGGGAGTCACAGTCAAGCCCAGCGTCTCGGTCCACAGCAAGTTGTCGCGCGCCTCGATACTCCGAAACTCCTGCACAAATCGCGTAATGATATAAAGCGTCTCCGTGATGGCGTATTGCTGGCCTAGACAGGCTCTAGGCCCTCCATTGAAGGGGAGATACTCCTTTATCAGAGGTGTCAGCAAAACAGGGCGCCGTCCATGAAATCGCTGTGACGCGGGAAGGGGGAAGGGTCGTCTCGAGAATGCTTACCCAGGCATGCCTCGCGCCAACCCACCGCTCAGGCCGGAACTCATCGGCGTCGGCTCCCCAGATGTCTATGCGGCGGTGCATTGAGTATGTGGAGTAGAGAACCTTGAGGCCTTTTGGGATGTATATGGGTGATTCTCCGTCCGGCCCGCCACCGCGAGGGAGTACCGTGTCACGGACGGCGACCTTTGCACTGGTTGGGACCGGTGGGTAAAGCCGTAATGCTGAACGATGGTTAGCTATGCAGTTTGAGCCTTAGAGTAAAGATGACTTGCCCTCGTTGATGCAGTACTTCGCATAGGTCAGGTTCCTCAGTTCCGCATACGTCGGCCTCCGGCCCTCCAATGCGTCGACTTCCTCGCTCAATTTCGCCCACACATCCGGCCTTCGCGAAATGTGATAAAACAAGCTGCTCAACAGGCCGGCAGTCGTATCCCTCCCGGCCAGCAGCAGGCTGAGTAGCTCACCCCTGATCTTCCCCTTGTCGTTCGTCGCGCTGGCGAGGTCCCTGAGAAATGAGTTCCGCCGGATCCCACCCTCCTCAGCCACCGTGTCTACCGCCGCCTCTCCCTTCTTGTACGCCAGCACCTCGTCCACGAAAGTATCAACGTACGACCGGCAGATCAGGTTCGACCTGCGGAACTCCGGGTCGCCCTTCCAGAACCGACGAGGCGGGCCCGCAATGAGGAGGAAGGCCATGTGATCAAGGGAATACCGCAAGGCCTTAGCGAACTCTAGGTCCTTCTCCCTTGCGTCGATAAGGGTACTGGTCGGCTTGCCGAAGAGGAAGTCTGTGGCAGAGCCAAGCGTGAAGCGGTGGAAGAGCGGCTGAAGGTCGACGGTGGCGCCGTCCCCGGGTAGCAGGCGGAACAGGCGGGCGACGTGCGCCTCGATGAGCCCCAGGTCGGCGACCTGTTCCCTCGCACAGTTGGGCCGGAGCAGCGCCCGCGAGGCCGCCCACTCCTCTCCGTCGCTGGCAAAAACGCCCTGGCCCAGCAGCGGGCCCATGATGCGCTGCCGGCCGCCGAGGGTGAAGTCCTTGAACCGCAGAGAGAGCAGGGCCTTGACGTTCTCCGGGTCAGCCGTGAAGATGGACCGGCGGTGGAAGCCGCGGACCTCCCAGGTCTGCCCGGCCTCGCGAAACCGGGTTGAGAGGAGCTCGAGGAAGCGGTGGTTTCGAAAGGCCCGAATATTGGTGATGATAAAATCCAGCCCCAATATGGGGTCCCGCAGAGGGAACTTGCGGCATGGTTTGCATCCGTGCTGGGCCCTGAAGTTCCGCCTGGATACGTCTCTCCGAAGTTTTGAGATAATGGTGAGGATGAGAAGAAGGAAAATAGCGAGGGCAAAGAGCTTGGGTAGCGAACGCCAGTCGGGCGTCGTCGCTGCGGCTAAAACCTCGAGAGACAGTGCCATCGTGCCTGGGTCGCTTGCTTACCACTGATGATGTGGTGCAGATAACTTTCAATACAACAGTATCTCGAATGATTCCAAAGTACAACTGCAGAGCCCGGGCAGTTATCAGGCGAACCCCCGGCCTCTCGAAGGATCTCGATTCCCTATCATCACGGCATCGAGGCTGCAACATGGCCCACGTCTCTCGCCCTGTTGGTTTCTGTGGCGGCCGCTATAATTGGTAATATTCATGCCGGCAAGGAGTTAGCCTCGTGTCAGCATCCATGTTGATCTCATCACGTCAGAAATGGACTTCCTTTCGAGTTTTTGTTGCGTATATACAAAGTACCTGAGGGAAAGACTCCCTTGGGGACTACATGGTGTGTGATACCTACATCATGTCATCTTGTAGATTTACCCGCGCTTCGGTTGCGAATGTAGTCTGGGTGGTCTGAAAAACTGACCCGTTTGCCTTTCAGCCATCTCGAACATGATGAGTACTACTAGGCAATCATGCTCTCTGCATCGAAGTGGACTTTAAGCATGCTGTTGCGAATCAGTGCTTTTCGAATCGTGCTCGTCGAAACCGACCCCAGCCGAGCCTACCTTACAATTCCAACGGTTCTCTAATTACATGTAAGCTGGCCTCTGAGTAAATAGCTACAAGTCAACGAGATTTTGTCTGATGAGGACGGCTATGCGTACACAGTCTGTTTTCCGGCACACTGAAATCAAAAGTACATGCCAGAGACCTGCACGGGATTTACACATAGTTGTATAATTAGCGATAGTTATACATTGCAAGGATGGCATGCCTGTCTGGAATACCACTCAGTTAATAAAGAAGGCAAAAGGCTTTGATTTAGGCAGCAATAATGTGTGTTGGCACCCTCCATTCTTGTTTCCTTGTGGAGTTGCAGGCTCATAATGATTTGGCCACGACAGACGGAGGTTGATTCCTGGGTAGTGACCGGAGTGGATCTTGGTTTCTCACGTCAGAGCCGTTGCAGAAAAGTTGCAGAAACTTGCAGGCGTTGCACAGATATCAATGAGGCTGACTGGTGCTAGTAGCCGCCAGAATCAATTCGGACATTGGATGAATGGAATCCTGACAGATCTGTCTGCTACATGGAACTGAAGCGACTGGTGAGCTCGCAAGAATTCCGACACGAGCTAGCTGATGTCCGATTTGCCGCCCCCGAATTCAGTTTGCGCCGCTTAAACTGTGTCTGTGTCGATCCACCTTACCGATAGCAGGACTCTGCTATAGAAGGCGAATTGTGTTTATTTCTAGAATCCGATGTGCAGTTCGACGTGCCTGCTCAAAAAATACTGATTTGCAATGCCCAACTCATCCAGCTCTGAGGACTCCGGACTGGTCCGTCAGGAACATCCCGTCTCACACATTCCTTTTCAAAATATTCTCGTCGTGTTCGCTTTTGGTTTATTGAACATTGTATCGACATCTCAAAATGGCCAGTTCTGAAATGCCAAATGTTGGCCATGCACAAGTCCCTGCCGAACCCAGCGCGCATGAAAAAGACAGCAATGGCATGCGTCAAACCGTTGGACCAGAGAAAGGCTTGACAAAGTCCGAGCCTGCTACATCCCGTGGGTGGAGGTTTTGGGCAATCTTCCCGCCCATATGTCTCGCCACGCTGCTCATTGCACTCGAGTCCACGGTCACCACGGCGTCCTTGCCTAAAATTGCGGCTGACCTCGACGCCGGAGACAATTATGTTTGGATTATGAACGGATACTTGCTTACAGCGTCAGTAAATATTCCATTTCGGAGTTGATGAAGGTCCTAAGCTTAATTCCGGCTTTACCATGCTTACATGCTTTACATAGCACTGTCTTCATCCCCTTCTTCGGCCAGTTCGCATTTGTCTTCGGCCGGCGCTGGCCCACCCTCTTCGCAGTCCTGATGTTCATGCTCGGTAGTGGTGTAGCTGGTGGAGCAGACTCAATGGCCATGCTCATAGGTATGTTAGTACTAGGTTCTTAGCTTTTCTAGCCAACAGCTCTAGGAAAGTGAAGATTAACATATCTCTCCACATGCCAGCCGGCCGTGTAGTCCAAGGTCTGGGCGGCGCTGGTGTTGGCGTCCTTGGAAATATCATCGTCTCAGACCTGACCTCTGTCCGAGAGCGCGGTAAATATCTTGCTGCGATCTTCGGTGTGTTTGGTCTAGGAATTGCAGTCGGGCCTCCCATCGGCGGCGCTATAGCCCAGACGAATTGGCGCTGGGTCTTTGTAAGAACAACTCCACCAATTTATGCTTTCCCCAGGGCCTGTGCTCTCACTTCCATCGTTTACTTGGAAAGAAACTTTGTACTTGCTATTACTACTATTATCCAGATGACTGACATGACACCTCACCGTCAGTGGTTGAACTTGCCTGTTGGTGCCCTGGCATTGATCATGTTGTTTATCTTTCTACATGTTGATGCCCCCAAGCTTATGACCGTACGTCAAGGGCTGAAGAGGGTGGACTGGATCGGAAACTGGCTGCTGATTGGCAGTGTGCTGAGCATCCTGATCGCCTTGAGCTGGGCAGATGCCAGATATCCTTGGGCGTCGTGGCATATTCTTGTCCCGCTCCTGGTCGGATTTGCAGGCCTGGTGGCTTTCCACGCCTACGAGGCAAGTCCCTGGTGCGCAAACCCCACAATACCTCCACGTCTATTCGGTAACAGAACGGCGACCGTCGCATTCCTGAGTACGTTCCTCGCGGGGGCCTTGACTTTCTGGCGCCTCTACTTCATGGCGCTCTACTTCGAGGGCGTGCTGCTTGTGTCAACAGGACGATCGGGCGTCCTCCTACTCCCATCGGTGCTGGTCTACGTTCCTGTCGCCGTGTCTGGTGGATTCGCGCTCTCGAAATGGGGCCGGTACAAGCCGATCCACCTCATTGCGTATGGGCTCATTGTCCTCGCGACGGGACTATATATCGACCTCGATGAGACATACTCCCCTGCAAAAATAGTCATATTTCAGATCATTGCGGGCTGGGGATCCGGAATGCTTATCACTACGATCCTCCCCGCCGCCCAGGCCGCACTGCCAACATCAGACGCCGTGCCGGCGAGCGCGCTGTGGGCGTACCTTCGCTCTTTCGGCAGCATCTGGGGAATCGCTATCCCGGCCGCGATTTTCAACAGCCGATTTTCTCAACTGTCAGACACCATCACGGACGAGGGTGTGCGCAGTGTGCTTGGTAGAGGCAATGCCTACTCGCACGTCTCGAGCACGTACGTGTCATCGCTGCCCGAGGCGGTCAAGGGGCAGGTCGTACAAGTGTACAATGATGCCTTGAGATTGGTATGGTATGTCTGCCTCGCTTTCAGCGCGTTTGCGCTTCTGATCACCCTGCTGGAGAAGGAGGTTGTGATGCGCACTACACTTGATGTGCCGCAAAAAGGCACGTCTCAAAACGCTGCGAGGGACCTGGAGTCTGGCGGCGGCCAGAATCAATGGACATCAGGACTGAGCTCTCTTTGATGGCCTGTGCATGAAAACATCCTGGCCGAATGCGCGTTGAGGTTTATCAAAATGGAGAAGGAGATGGGAGGAGGGGAAAAGATTGATGGGCCCAACCCAAATTATATATTTGGTCTGCTTATGTATCTTGTTAAGCTTTCGGTCTCAGAAAAGTCATTCAGTACATCCTTACATTGGGTCGATTTAGATTTGCGAGTCCTTTATGCAATAGCTGCGGGCTTTTCTTGTGCTGATATCAGGATATCCACACCGTAATATACCTAGGTAGCATATCAAGAACCTTGAAGCTTCGTCCTTATCTAGTGGCCAGTGGGAGCGCTTGGAGAGCACCAATGGTTGTGAGAACACCTAATCTCGAAGCACGGTCATTCACGGGTCTACGAGAGTACGTCTGCTGGTAGGGTTGTTTGAATCTAGGGTGGCTACGAGCGTGTTGTCTCTTGGAATTCCCAAAAACATCACGGCGCCCAGCAATTATAATGTCTACCTAGTAACATTTTCAGCGGGACTTCAACTTGACATGAGACTGCATTGAAGGTTATCGCCATTGCCAGTTGCTACTGTAGGCTTATGTTCATGATCGTAGATTTCAAGAGGGCTGAGGTTGTCCTCGCCAATACTGTGAAAGATGATATATGCGGGGAGATGACACCATCTGTTTAAGCTCTGGTACAGCCGAGACGTTTGTCTTACAGGATCTGGTTCTGGATTGGTCCCATTGACAGTTAAATATATTTAGAGAGGGCATACACACAGCAGCTTGCAAGCTTCGTCCATGGCAGGAACCTCAGGAGCTGCCGTCATCGAGGTGGGATCAAGGTGGGAGGCCGTGCAGCGGGCCGGGCGGCTCCTGAAACACAGGGCGCCGGCCCCTGATGCAGCTCAAGGGATGACAAAATACCTGGCAAGGGATTTGTCCAGCACAGGTGTCGATCTCATGGCAGTTGACAGGATGTTTGGCAAGAACTATGATCATATTCGATAGCTTATCCCATGGGAGTTTACCACGCTGGTGGTCTTCCATAGAAAAGACATGGGCTGAGTTACACACGATACTTGAGATTCGTTGCGTGGAGGTCAGGCCTCAAGGCATGGGTAGTGCGCTATGGACGTGGCTTGTTCTCTGACATGCCTTCCACGATCCTGTGGAATTGATCGCGAATCCACTTCACGAAGTCCCTGCAACACAAGTACGAAAGGAGCCATCGACTGGCCAGGACTGGCCTAGAAGACTGCAGATCAACACCGGCAGCTACCAAGAGTGATGCGCAGCTGGGTTTTTGTTGGAGCATGAGTGTAGCCCCATCCCCATTGAGGGTCCCCCCAATAGCTCTCGATCTTGGAACCCCTCGCCAAGGCTGTCACAAGCAAAGGGCACGTCTTGTCGCTCCCACAGCGAACAGGGCTGTGTCCATTCCGAGAACTGACACCGCGCAGCAGAGACACGAGGTAGAAAGGACTTGGGAACCAGTGGTAATTCTGAGCAAGGACATGCATGCAGACTGCACCGTAGCATGGAGGATAATACGACGAAAAAGAAACGGACCCCTGAGCAAGGCGCCTGTTGTTTTTCTTGGCTGACGACGTACGCGACCCAGAACACCCCGCCATCCGCCACGGAACTGCCCCTCTCCCCACTTGAGCTCAGAAGAGGTGAGCTCTGTATGGAGTCTTGGCACGTTTGACCACTCCTCCCTACCCAGGCCCTCTGCGCCGCCTTCCAAGGTTGAGCGCACCAGAGAAGGTGTCTTTTCCCTCCTTCCCCTTTCCTCTCCTGTTCTTTCACATCAACCAACTTCATCATAACAATTTGCTTGCCAAGGGGCTGGTTGAAGACACCCATCGCGAGCAAACGACGCAATCACCCCGCCACTGCATACTCGAGCCTCACAGAGCTCCCAACTCGTCACCACCGTTGTGGTCTCACACAAGCCTGAACAACAAGGCGGTCAGCAAGGTTCGTCACCCTCATCCTGTTCGACAATACCTTCCCGAGTCAATCGTCACTTGTCGCGAACAAAAAGAATCAATCAGTCGCAAAGCAGCTCTCCCAAGCCTCGCATCTAGATCCAAGCTGACAAGTGCCCTAAAACAACAGACTACAGACCGCCATGTCATCTTCCCTCAAGATGACCCCCCTCTTGATGGGGATGGTTCTTCTCTTCCTCTTCGCCGGTCGCGCTCATGCCTTCGGTGCTGGAAACATCGCCGGCATCTCCAAGGTCGAGGGCCAGAACTGTAAGCCAGCGCGCACACCATGAGAACAATCGTACTACAGGGCGATCTGGGTACTAATCGCGGTTTCTGACAGGGCGTCACGGCGACATCGAGGACACGCTTCTGAAGATTCTTATGGCTCGAGCCGTCGGAGGCAAGAAGTTCGACAAGCTGACGGTCTCGCGTACTTACTTTGGCAACTGGTAAGGAACATACAGCCCCCCCCCCTCTACCACTCTTCACACTAATACGGGTCTAGGTTGAGAGATTATTCCCAAGCCATCGATGTTGGCACGGTCAAGAGCGTTTCGGCCGAGGCTATTCGCCTTCTGCTCTGCGTCTTGGGCTTCTTGACATTTGGCTATGGTTCTCGCGAGTTCGAGGTCACTGCTGATCGTCTCGGCTGCTACCGCCCAGAAGGTAACTAAGCCAAGTCACTTCATGTATTGCTTTGCCCATTCAGATGCTGACAGCTTTCGCAGACCACATTGACAACCCCAAGAACTACGCCGACAACGAGGACGCGCGTCAATATGACCGTCGTCTGCGTGGCCCCATCGACGAGCGTGTCGAGTTGGCCGTCGATGAAGAGACGGGCATGAAGAACTACATCGCAAACGAGAATGTGAACATCATGACCAGTGCTCTCCATGTCCGACGCCTCTTCACAAAGTGTATCGAGCTCGGCCGACGGTACCAGCGTGACAACAGGAAGGAAGACTTGTACGAGGCGCTTCGACTTCTGGGTACCGGACTCCACTGCTTGGAAGGTAAGTCATCCTCACTAAGTCACAAGATCTGGCTCTAACGACTCGCGGCAGACTACCTGGCTCACAGCAACTACTGCGAACTTGCCCTGATTGAAATGGGAGAGCGCGATGTGTTCCCCCACGTTGGCCGGAATACCCAGATGCGCCTGCCTGGCGCGCGTCACGAAGTCTACCCAATTGTTACCGGTACCTTCGGTGGTGTCGACTTCTTGCACTCCGTCACGGGTGAGGTTTCCGACAAGCTGACCCAGAACGAGATCGATGAGCTTGAAGGTACCCTTCAGCAGAGCCAGAACACAGACACAAGCCTTCTGCGGAACCTACTGGACAAGATCCCCGACGGCCTTTTCGGGGGCGACGACAAGAAGTCCAAGATGGATAACATCCAGCAGAACGCAAGTGCTGCCCAGGTTGAGCAGATGTCCGTCTCGCCCCGTGATCCTGAGGAGTACACGCTCTACGTCCAGCAGATCTTCCGTCAGGTCATGCCGGCGATTGAGTTCCACGACGAGATCCTCCAGAATGTCACCGAGGCTATCGAGAAGATCCCCATCCTGCCCCAGATTGTTGAACAGCTTGAGGAACAGCTCTCTGTTTTCGTCTTCTCGGTCATCGCTCCCTTCGTTGTCCCCGTCATCAACCAGGTCAAGAACGAGCTCCGCACCGGCTCTGATGAGATCATCCAGTCCAGTGAGAACGAGCAGCTGATCGTCTTTAACGATGACGAGAGCACTGATCCCACCCACTCCATGCTGTCAAAGGACCACTTCTCCAACATCCTGAATGAAGTCGCCGGAAAGACGGCCAGCAAGGTTGTCGCATGGAGCGTCCCGCAGATTATGGAGGCCATTGACGACGATGGCGCCGACATTGATCGCGTGTGCAGCCGCATCATTCACGGAGTCCTGCACCACCCGGCCCAGCGCGACCAGGGTCAAGACGGGGCGCGCGAAGGCCGTGAGATCATGTTCCGCAGTGTTGAAGAGTGGTGGAACGACATGTCCGATGACGCAAAGGACGAGTACCGCCGCAAGCTAGCCCGCAACGGTGTCAAGAACGGGGAGAACCACAAGGAGGGTGTGCATGACACTGGCCACGGCCATGGATGCTCTGGCAAGTTGAGCATGCACAAGCAGTTCGGCGGCGGTGACCAATCCGTCGAGGACAAGATTGCGTCCGCAGCCGCAGGTGCCATCATTGGTGGGGTCACCTCGGGTGTCTCTGACTTCGTCTCCGGACAGACGGGCGGCAAGGTCAACCTGCCCGACTCCAACGACCCCAACAAGGGTGGCGGCCTCCTCGGGAACGTGTCGTCGCTGCTGGAGGGTGCGTTCGACAAGAACTCAAGCTCGTATGAGTCGCGCCCCCACCGTGACAATGACGGCGGTGTCAGCCAGTCTGTCGGGCAGTACGGCCGGAGCGACGATGGTCGTCGCTACGAGCAGGCCGAGTACACAGAGACCCGCTATGACGACGGACGCGAGAGGCAGGAGTACCGCCGCACCGAGCAGAGGGACGATGACCGGGGCCGGGAGCACGGCTATGGCTATCAGGAAACCCAGGAGAGCTACGGTGGGCGCCAGCACCATGAGGAGAGACGCTGGGAGGGTGAAACCTCCAGCTACCGCCGAGAGGAGACTCAGAGCTACGGTGGCTCACGACGTGAGGAGTCTGAAAGCTATGGCTCTTCCCGACGAGAGGAGTCTGGTGGCTACGGTGGCGGTGGCGGTTATGGGCGACAAGAGTCCGGCGGCTATGGTGGTGGTGGTGGAGGCGGAGGATATGGCTCCTCCGGACGAGAGGAGAGCTATGGGGGAGGAGGAGGCCACGACTCTGGACGCCGTGACGAGTACGGGGGCGGCCGACAGGAAGGGGGCTACGGTGGTGGCCGTCAGGAAGGAGGCTACGGAGGCGACAATTCGTCTGGGAGACGCCGTGATGATGATGATGACAGCAACGATCTGGTCGGAAACGTTATCGAGGGCGCTGCTAAGCACTTCTTTGGCGGAGACAAGCAAGATGATCGTCGCGAGGGCGGTGGCGGAGGCTGGTTCTCTTAGGTGGAAGACCTCCCACGCAGGTTTCGTTCCAGGTCTTCGGATCGTGGGGCAGACTAGAGCCAAGGCTACACCGAGCTACTACAAGCTTCAGCTCTGCTAGAAGGGCTGATTGGTAACGCCTGAGGAATGCATCAAAAGTGTTTATTGCTTTTAGTAATGGTATCTCGCCATGCTCTCTCTGCCAAAGATTCCTCTCTGGCTGGCTAGGACGAAGATGGTCGTGGATCTGAATATTAACTTCTGATAAGAGACTCGTCTACAAGCACACCAAGCTACACGCATGGGAAAGCCTCGTATTTGAATAGCTTCTGTGTTAGTCTTTGAATCTCCGTATATCCTACGTGGGAGAATAGCCCCTGGCGCATGAACAGCAAAATATTTGGTTCGCCCACATGAGCCGCACCTATCAACGAACGGCTTGTTCTTCACACTGGTAGACGCTGTTTCATCTTGAATGGAATGCTCGTTCACTCGGAAGTGCTGCTTTAAAATCATTTCAGCCTAGACAGGCCGCGTGAAATATCGTCTTTTCTATATTGGAGGAGAGCACTTGCTGCTTGAATATTGACAACTGCCCACGAGGCTGCCCACGAGATGTCTCGGACGTCCTCTCTTTCACCTTCAAAGGAGTCTCTCTATGCTATAGAATACTGGAGCGACTCACGCCTGGAGAGACTCGGCGTCACAAAAGGCAAACGAGACAGCATGGGCCGAAGCGAGCTGTGGCTCCCAAGAGATGTGTGGCAGCATGCCCAGGCACATGTTTGTTTCATCACCTGGGCATATGTTTGTTTCATCACCGGGGAATAAAATGCCGCGACCGCTGAAGAAGCTGCAGGCAGCTGGGAACAGTGTTCCCGATGGGTGCCCGCCAACATGGACGGACTACCAACACGGCCGTGTCTGCTGTCGAAGGGGGTTCGGACGGTGGTGCTGGCCTTATCACGAGGAGCATAGGGAGTGCAAGCTCGAGATCAGGGGAACCTGGCAGCTGTTGCTCATTACCTAGTGTACCTTAGTAGACTAATCGGTGCCGGCCCCAGGACCCCTAGAAGTCGATGTTGCGGAATGTCTCTAAGCACGATCTTCCCGTGCCCAAGTCCCCCCCTCGGGCCGTTGCGCGAGACCCCACCTGCAACCACGTGGTGGTGGCGGGCAGCCCGCTGGCTTGGACCCTGGCTCCCTGGGTCGCGGAACCATTTGCCTATGGGCGCTCGTGGATACGGGCGTGCTGCTGCTGCTTCTTCGAGCCAGTACGATGGTTCCTCCCTCAGAGGAGCCCGTGTCGCCTGAGCAGCGGGTGTTCCCGCTCCATGAGGCTCGGAGCGCAGGCTACAAGGATACTGAGGTCTGGTGTCATGTTATTATTGACGCGATTCACGCCATTCCCCAGGTCTTTCCCCATGGTTGGGCTCTGCTATACATGAATAAGCCATGGTAGGCCAATTGCGGCAACATGCTACGTTGAAGTCTCTACAGGCAGGCTGGAGCTTAGCCAGCTCAATATTCGGCCTTCTGGCTGGCTGGCAGGCAGGCAGACTGATAGGCATACAAGCACGCGAGCAAGCAAACGTTGCTAGAGCGCATACCTTGAGCACAGCGTAGATTCTCAGGGCTGCATGTGGCCGGGGACAGCTGGGGAGGGGGGCATTGTTCGGTGCCAGGTGATAGTTCAATGCTTGTAACTGCTAATGCTGGTCTCACCTAGGTGCTGTGGCCGAGGCAAGGTAAGTTGTTGGTGGCACAATGCTGATGTTTGGGATCAATGATGGACACTGGGGGATGTGGCCACCCTGAGCTCGGGAATTACAATCACCTGTCCCCACTTACCACGGCTCCCGGCGCGTCTCGTCTCGTCTCGCCTGGCCTGGAGCTGGCGTTGTCCTCGACAGGTCAAGCAAGCGAATCTCGATGTGTGATCGCCATGCTGGATACCCGGGCTCAACGGAAGCTTAGATAAGTGGAAGACGGATCTGGATTGGTCGCGAAGAAAGGCAGCTTTGAGGGCTTGTACTGAAGCTGGAAGCTTGCGCAGCCAGGCGCGTTGTATCTACAAACTGATGCTCGCTCGCATAACGGGTTGGGAGAATACGGCGACCAAGGTCCCTGAGGTCATCCAGGGCACAGGCTAAAGTCAGGGCGGAAGGTGCAGCAGTTTCATAGCAAAGGATAAATGGATACCTACCGTGGGGCAGCGCTGTCTGGCTCGAACAGAAGAGCTCTGCTGAGCGCGTTATGGCGGTCCGCTTTGCTGGCTCGGACAGGACTCAGGGTGATTTACTGGGTGGTGCAGGTGTAGCAGACCAGCGAAACTGACAAGAGCCAAAATCACAGCAGCCCAGTGGCCGCCAAGAGGTTGCTGAGGTCTGAGGGCCTGTGCGGGCTGCGGGCAGGTGAACTGAGGGGAGAGCAGAGCAGAGCATGCTTGCACTCTGGGGAGGGGGGCACTGGAGCTCTCCCTCTTTCCCCGTCTCTGGTCTGGACAGCTCTTCCCTTCCTCTCTCGGCGCCTGGGCAGAGCACCTATGAGATTGGCGCCCACAGCGACCCCTGCCAAGCAGAGCGCTGAGCCACACAATTGGCTCGAGCTTCTTTGTGAATCCCCAGCCCCTCATTTGATGATGTCTGGCGGGTTGCACACAACGCTGCTGCATGGAAAGAGGGCAACGTTTCGGAGTTTGCATCGAGAACCTCATTCACGTTGATTGACTGCAGCACCTGCGCAGACGCTTGGGTTATGACGATTTCATGAAGACTTTCATGAATAGGACCCTCAGGATGCCAGAACATGAGATACACTCAAAATGAGTATTGTAGATGTAGAAAGAAAATGCAGATGCAGCTACAACAGCAGTGGATTGCTGGATGGAACGGCATCGAGCAAGTGCTGGCACAAAGGAAGGTGCGTACGCGGGTTGCTGCTGGCAGAGATGGAGGGCCCAAAGGAGGCAGAGGGAGAGAGGCGGGGAGGTGTAGGTGCAGGGCGATTACAGGCGGCGCTGAAGCCCGAACTCGGAGGGTCTTCTACCTGTGCAGCATTGGAATTGGAACCGGACCCAGAAGGGAGAAAAGGAGGCCTTTCTGATCCCGATTCTCGTAGGCATTGCAGGCCGGGCCAGGGCAGGGCAGTGCGTGCGGTGTAGCGCAGTAGAGGCAGTGGCAGCAGAGGCGCGTCGTGACGGTGGGCTGTGGGAAGGGAACAGACCGGGTTGGGTTGGGGAGGACAATCAGGTCAGGCAGCCAGGCAGGGCGAGGGCGAGGGCAAAAGAATGGATGACCTCAGTCAGTGCCCAGGGGACTTGGGAGAAGGCAGAGCTGCAGGCTGGCTCGATGCTTGCTGCTGCTTGAGGAGGGAAGAGTGGCAGCCCGGTCAGTTCCCACACCACGTTGCCTTGCCTGCTGTCCTTGCCTGCTGTCCTTCCCTGTGGGCGCGGGTACCTGGGCAGGTTAGAGACTTTGGTTGGCCGGCTGCCCGTCGCCCGTCGCTCACAGGAAAAATGCCCAGTGTAGAAGTGCAAGTGCAAGTGCGAGTGTGGGTGCAGGTGGTGCGGTGCGCCTGCGCCTGCACCTGCACCTGCACCGGCGAACTCCTGCGCCGTCCCAAAGCTGCACACGCTCCAAATCAGCCAGCAGCTTCTGGGCACCCGAATTTCCAATAAACCGTCCCCCGCCCACCTTGGCCTGTCGCTTCCGTTTCCCCCTCCTCTCTCTTTCATCCTCTAAACCTCCAGGCTTCCCAGGGCATTTCCACCCACCGCGTACTGAAGCAATTATCACTAGAGCATCAGACCGAAGACACCACCACCACACCAGCTGCACCCTGCACCTGGCCCACCACTCCACCGCGCCAGCACCAGCGCTCTCCTTTCACCACCAAACCACCACTCTGCAGCCCACCCGCTGCAGCCCGCAGCCAGATCAACTGCCCAAACCGCCAAACCACCAAAACCACCACAGCAAAAATGGCGCGCCCCAAGAAGATCGAGGAGAAGCAGCTGGCCCCGGCCGTCCCTCAGCCCGTGCCCATTGCCGCTCCCCAGCAGCCGCAGCAGCAACCCCAGCAGCCCAACCTGGTCGGCAGCAACCTGCAGGGCAGAGTCATCGATGTTGATAACTTCATCAAAGTTAGGAACTCCGTGAGTGCCAGCACCCCAACCCTCCTCTGCTGCCGCTGCACCGTGCCCATGCCCGCCCGCCTGCCACCACTACTATCGCGGATACTCACCACACACTTGCTCTGCCCGTTTCTCACTCGCTCCGGCACCAAACCTGCCTGGCTCCCAACCCGACCACCACAGCCCTCTTCACAAGCGGGCCGGCATGGTCCATCATCGCCTGCCTGGCCTGCCTTTGACCCTCAACCCAGGCCCGTTCCGTTCCAAAGGGATTTCTCACAGAACTCCCAAAACCCAACGGACAAGCCATCACACCGAAAACGCCCCTCTTGTACCACCCTCAATCCATCGCCCAAATGCACATGTAATTCACAATGCACCTTGAGAAATCCGTCCTGTTTCACGTGATCACAAGCCAATCTATCCGCATCCACCACCACCTCCACCTCCTCACACCCTGGCTGCATTTGTTTACATGAGTGCGTCGCGTCATGTCATTGGCGCGCGTCGCGTTGGTCGATATGATGCCACACCAATTGTCCTACAACTGAGGTCTCACCCCGAGGCTGCAACTGCAACATCCAGTAGTTGGCCTCCTGCTCCTCGCCTCTCATCGCCGTGGTGGCACTGTCATAGTATTTACTCAATGCTTGATACTAATACGAGCAAAGGTCTATCATCGCCTGGCTACCATCCAGGAGTTCATCCGTTCTACTAATACGGACTTCCTCCGTCAGACCAACCTGCTGATTGGGGAGCCCCTTGAGGACGATGCCGGTCTTGCGGACATTGCCGACTTGTTTACGTCGCAGTCGCTGCCTCAGGTGACCGGTATCCCAAATCCCGCCCCTGCTCCCGTCCCCGTCGTGGAGGAGAAGAAGGAGCGCAAGAAGCGCCAGCATGACCCCAACGCGCCCAAGCGTCCCTTGACCCCCTACTTCCTGTACATGCAGACCGCCCGCCCCATCATCGCTGCCGACCTTGGTGACAGTGTCCCCAAGGGTGCTGTGCAGGATGAGGGACAGCGTCGGTGGGGCTCCATGTCTGCCCAAGAGAAACTGGTCAGTAGCCAACCCTCATTGTCATCCTCAGTCACTAACAGATCGCATTAGGGCTGGAACTCTGCCTACCAGTACAACCTGCGCCTGTACAATGCCCGGGTGGCATCATACAAGGCTGGCAACCTAAACGCCAAGAACATGACCGACGATGAGGCGATGGAGTATGCCGAGGAGTTCAACATCCCCATGCCTCCTCTCGGTGGTGGTGACGCCAATCATGCCAACGACCAGGCCGCTATTGCCGAACAGTTGCAGCAGAGTGCGCCCGCCCCGGAGCCCATCGTTGAGGAGCCCGCCAGTACCACCAAAGCAGCCAAACCAAAGGCGTCCCGCAAGCGCAAGAGTGAGGCTGAGCCTGCCGTGGCTACCCCCGCTCAGCAGGCGGCGGCGGCGACACCGGCGGCCAGCCCCGACAAGAAGCGCAAGAGGGCGTCTGCTAAGCCGGTAGAGCAGCCTGAGAAGGATGAACCCAAGAAATCGGGACGCAAGAAGGCTAAGAGCGGTTAGGCGGCCCCATTCCTTGATTCACACGCCATCGATCCGGCCCTCTTCCAACTCCAACGATGATACCTCTTCTTTTCGGTGCGGCTCTCGTCTTGTTTTCCAGTCCCAAGTCCCGAGAGAATTGTCGACATCCGGCCCCGGAACCCCCCTCCCCCGACACAAAAGTACGATACATCTTGCCCCACCTGTCAACCTCAACGGCCTGTCTTACCTTGCCAGCTTTGGGTGACGGCCATGTGCAAAGCCCTGCTGGACCGGCTTGGCTCCACCTGGTGCAAGCGCACAAGCAACAGCTTTTCTGTCTGTCTGGTCTCGTCCCCGAGATATCTGGGGTCTGGTGGGATCCTACAGTTATGGGACTTAGACAAGGGAAGTATACCTGGCGGCTCTTGTGGAGAGGTCTCTCGTTGTTTTATCCCAGTCTGCCTGCGTTGCATGAACACGAAGAAGGTGCGGATCGAGACCGTGTGGTTGCGGCCGAGAGCCTGGAAATGAATTCTCTGCTGCTCTATTTATTTATGGTTCCGGGCACAACGTCTGGATGGAGTCGGTCTGCGCGCGGTGTTCGGCAGGAGGGGCGTACAGAACAGGTCAGGACAGGGCAACGGCGTGGTTTACGTTACTGGCTCTGCTGTGTGGTTTTTGATTGTGTAACTATTTGTTGCTGGCTCTGGTTTTCTAGGGGCAGTCTGGTACATGACTAGGATGATGGCAATTCATGAACACTCGAAGAATGCATGGAGCCCAACTACCTATTTGTACAGTGATCACAGGCATCGAGATACATTGCCCCGAACAAGCTGTAGATGTTTGTCAACTGGTCAAGAATGGGAGTCAAGGCAGCTGATCCGATAGGACAGTCGTCCGTGTAAAAGCTCCTGCATCTGAGGTGATGGTCTTGTGTAGAACAAGATATGATATATATAGACTAATTCTATTCTTTTTGAGTTGCTCTACTAAGCCGGAGCAACAATGATTGTCATCGTGGGACAATTGACAGAGTATTTTGTAAGCAATTGAATATTATGTATAGAGAGAGCAGTACACATAGGTCAGCAATCTCCTCTTCTCGGCCTCAGGTAGCTGTGCATGTGTGGACCTTGCCCCGATCGCAAGCGGCAGCGCAAGAGATGGGACGAGATGAGACGGTGGTCACCCCCCTCTCAAGGCCACTGGATATCGTGGGCTCTGACCGTGGTAACGGGGTGCAACGGCATCCCGGCACTGTGCCAAAACTCTCCGGCGGAGTGGTACGGGAGTGGCCTGGATTCGGGGCCCCGGTGTCACCCTTGGCATGTGCCACATGTTAATGTGCAGCACCTATGGGCGTCGTTGCCTACGTCCCTGCTCGCGTACTTGCACGGGGGCGTATACGAGCGATCGATCTACGTGCAGGCTGGGTTCCTTGTTGTCCCGGGGCCAACGAGTGGGCGTCATCGCCCCTGTCCTAGGAGGCAGCTGGTGTAGTAGCTTGGGGCACTTCGAGGCTACGACGGAGCTGTCCTCGAAAGTCAGGTCCTGGATCTACGGGTTACCTAGGCCGGGGTGGGGAGGCCCCTCTGGACATTAATCTATACACGACGGCGGCATGCGGCACCTCACAGGATAGAAGGACCCCTGATCCAGCATGTGCCGGCTCGACAGGAGCCCTCGGCATCAACGTTTGGTGCCTAGTTCATGTCCGATGCTGCCGGGTCGATATCTGAAGACTTGCAGAAACACGGTACGGCTTGTCTACTCGATGCACAGTAGCACCGAGCATCGGAAAGCGCCAGCGTGCGGTGACGAGCAAGATGGCCCATCCTGGGGTGACTTGGGAGAAGATGATGTATCACAGCTCGTCTCCAGGACTAAGGCAGACCCAGGTCCATCGGAGCAGGCAGTCGCACTTCCGGATCCGACCTGCTGCAGGTGTCAGGGCTCGGACGCGTGGAGTGGGTGAGCACTGAGCAGAGGAGGGAGGGCGCGGTTGTTCATCAGGGCGATAGCCGTTGCATCGTGGCACATGCACGGCACCCAGCGGGTCGAGTCGCGGGCCCGGGATGGTGTTGGGATTTTTGGTGGTGGAGGGGGGAGGGGCAAGGATGGCGGGGCTTCTTATCAGTTCAGGGCCCCTGGGAGCAAAATAGCCTTGGGCTGTAGAAGGAATTTTGTTTACAGTTCGTGGCTTTCGATCGTCCAGTGTCTAATCTATCTGTCTGTGTGTCTGTGTCCCTCCCTCCCTCCGTTGCGGGGTAATGACTGCAGGATGCAGTACAGGCCTGACAGGTCAGACTGACTCTGGCGGGTATGGAGCTCCCCCATGCTGGGCTGCTGGGGTGGCAGATCATGACGGAGCCCAGTCGAGGTCGAAGAAGGGCCCAGACTCTGCGTCCCACGCCAGAACCCCTCGGCTGCAGCTGTGGACTGACACCAGCCGGACGTATGGCAGCTACAGGTAGGTGGTCTAGGTAGGTAGGTACCTTGGGTACCTAGGTAGGTAACGGCAGACTAGGTATGTGCTGGGACGAGACACGCATGAACGACGGGCTAGACTGCACCATCCCTTCCATCCCTCCATCCATCAGCATGAGCACCAGCACCCAGCGACCAGCGACCAGCGAGCTGTCTATCTCTATCTCGGTCTCCCCTCCATCTATCAAGGTCGCCTGCTTGCTGACTGCCTTTATCCCCAGGGCCACGCAGCCCAGGTCAAGTCCGGCACGGCTCAGCCCAGCCCATCCCAGACCAGACAAGCCCAGTGGCAGCTCCCGAGACGTTGGCTTGACTTCTTTTTATTACTCACTCGTATCCGTACACCTCGCTCCGCGACTGCTGCACCGAGATCCCCCCCCCCTTCCCCTTTGACCCTGGCCGCCCTGGCTGTTTATTATACCACCGGACCCCATATGAATATTCCATGACACTTGCTTGCTCCTGGCTCCGTGACGACGGGTGTGTGAAGACGAGACTGTCACCAAAGCACGCAAGATGCATCTTGCCCCAAAAGAGGTGAGTGCCGTCCGTCTCCTCTGGAGCCATGTGATGCCGTGCAGTGCAGTGCAGTGCAGTGCCGTGCCGTCGAGCTGCGGTGCGGTGCGGTGGTGCGGTGCTCTGCTGCGTCCTGCTCGGCTTGCCTAGTCAAGCTTTTGCTCTGACCCGCAGCCTTCTCCGATGCTCCCTCACATATTCTGGCTCGCAGCTCTTTCTCCCCCAACAGTCCCGGATATGCTAACCATACACTCCCCCATCGCCAGCTTGATAAGCTCGCAATCTCGCAGCTGGGCTCTCTCGCCCAGCGGCGTCTTGCCAGAGGTGTCAAGCTGAACCATTCCGAGGCCACCGTAAGCTTCCTTGATCCGCTTCGGCCTCCCTGCTAACCGAGCCGGGCCTCTCCTTCCCCACCAACATGTACATCCTTAACTGGCTAACGCCCACCCACAGGCCCTCATCGCCAACAACTTGCAGGAGCTGATCCGCGATGGCAACCACAGCGTCGCCGACCTCATGTCCCTCGGCGCGACCATGCTGGGCCGTCGTCATGTCCTGCCATCTGTGCTGGCCACCCTGCACGAGATCCAGGTCGAGGGCACCTTCCCGTCAGGCACATATCTGGTGACGGTCCACAACCCCATCTCCAGTGACGATGGCGATCTCGCACGCGCGCTCTACGGCTCATTCCTGCCCATCCCTAACGCGGATCTGTTCTCTCTGCCTCGTACCGAGGACTTCGAGCCTGCGCGCCAGCCCGGCGCCGTTGTGACGCTCAAGACCCATGTCGAGTGCAACAGAGGCCGCAGGAGGGTACGCCTCAGGGTCACCAGCAGGGGGGACCGGCCTATCCAGGTCGGCAGCCACTACCATTTCACCGAGACGAACCCGCAGCTCGACTTTGACCGCAGCAAGGCATACGGGTATCGCCTGGACATCGCCGCTGGTACGAGCGTCAGGTTCGAACCCGGCGACACCAAGACCGTGACCCTCGTCGAGATCGCGGGGAACCGCATCATCCAGGGCGGCAACGGCATCGCGAAGGGGGTAGTGAGCGCCTCACGCAAGGATGAGATCGTGACGAAGCTGCAGCAGGCCGGGTTCGCGCACACGCCTCAGCCGGACGCTGACTCGTCGCTCAGCGCTGAAGGCTTCAAGATGAGCCGAGCCGCGTATGCCGCCATGTTTGGGCCGACGACTGGGGATATCGTGAGGCTGGGCATGACGGATTTGTGGATAAAGGTCGAAAAGGACTTCACGGTCTACGGCGATGAGTGCAAGTTTGGCGGCGGCAAGACGCTCCGCGAGGGCATGGGACAAGCTACCGGACGGCCGGACTCGAGGACGCTGGATCTAGTTGTTACCAATGCGCTGATTGTGGACTGGACAGGGGTATATAAGGCGGATATTGGCGTAAAGGACGGGCTGATTGTGGGCATTGGTAAGGCAGGCAACCCGGATGTCATGGAGGGTGTGACGCCGGGCATGGTGGTGGGCAGCTGCACGGATGTCATTGCTGGAGAGGGCAAGATCATCACTGCTGGTGGCATTGATTCACATATCCACTTCATCTGCCCACAGCAGGCGGACGAGGCCATTGCAAGTGGTATCACGACCATGTTAGGCGGTGGCACAGGGCCAAGGTCAGTCTTTCTTTCAATCTCCGTTCCGGCGCAGGGACCTTTCTTTTGGCGTCTCACGTACTGACCTGGGATCGCAGTGCTGGCACATCTGCGACGACATGCACTCCCGGCGCAAATTACATGCGCCAGATGCTTCAGGCATGCGACAGCATCCCGGTCAATATCGGCATCACCGGCAAGGGCAACGATAGCGATCCGAAAGCCCTGCGCGAGCAAGTTATTGCCGGCGCGTGCGGGCTCAAGCTCCACGAAGACTGGGGCAGCACGCCCGCGGCCATCGACGCCTGCCTCAGCGTGTGCGACGAGCTGGACGTGCAGTGCCTAATCCACACGGACACGCTCAACGAGTCCGGATTCGTTGAGAGCACAATCGCCGCGATCAAAGGCCGGACCATCCACACGTACCACACTGAGGGCGCGGGCGGCGGGCACGCGCCTGACATCATCAGCGTGGTGGAGCACCCAAACGTGCTGCCCAGCAGCACGAACCCGACGCGGCCGTACACGCGCAACACTCTGGACGAGCACTTGGACATGCTGATGGTGTGCCACCACCTGTCAAAGAACATCCCCGAGGACGTGGCATTTGCCGAGTCGCGTATCCGCGCCGAGACCATCGCCGCCGAGGACGTGCTGCACGACCTCGGCGCCATCAGCATGATGTCCTCTGACTCGCAGGCTATGGGCCGCTGTGGCGAGGTCATCCTGCGCACGTGGAACACGGCGCATAAGAACAAGGTGCAGCGCGGCCACCTGCCCGAGGACGAGGGCACTGGCGCAGATAACTTCCGCGTCAAGAGGTATGTCAGCAAGTACACCATCAACCCGGCGCTCGCGCAGGGGATGGGCCATCTTGTGGGCAGTGTTGAGATCGGCAAGTTGGCGGATCTGTTGGTCTGGGATCCGGCATGGTTCGGCACGAAGCCTAACCTGGTGATTAAGAGTGGGCTGGTCTCGTGGGCGATGATGGTGAGTCTGTCTTCTTTGTCACATACCTGTTGCCTCTCATGTTACGTCTGTCCGCCCTCCACTTTGTGTGAGACTATGGCCAAGCTAACACAGAATTCCAACAAGGGCGATCCCAACGCCTCCATCCCGACAGTCCAACCCATCGTCGCGCGGCCCATGTACGCACCCCTGGTGCCCGCAACGTCGGTGCTCTTCGTGTCGCAGGCATCCATCGAGCACGGCGTCGTGCAGACGTACAACTTGCGCAAGCGTGTCGAGCCCGTCAGGGGCTGCAGGTCCGTCGGCAAGAAGGACATGCGGTACAACGACGCCATGCCGCGCATGCGTGTCGACCCGGAGAGCTACACGGTCGAGGCTGACGGGCAGGCCTGCGAGGCCGAGCCCAGTGAGACGCTGCCGCTCACTCAGGGCTATTTCGTCTACTGATAGCCCCCCCCCCTCCTTTCTTTTTCTGTTTCGCGAGGGCGGTTTCCTCTGTTTTGTTTTGCGAGGAAAAGAGAGAAGGAAGAGCTGGCCTTCTTTTTCTGAAGACGAGAAATGAGACATGGTCGGACTTTCTATCTGGGAGCCGGTGGAGTGGGATTCTTGATATCACGCTGGATTTAAGCCAAGGGCGCGGCAAACTAGAATGAAGGATTGGAGAGATTGGTTTATATGCTCGGCTGGATCTACCGGATCCAGCAGGGCCATACTAGGTGGTATACATAATAATTCGGCCATGTGTGGCCATCATCAAGCTACCGTCAGGGTTGGTTGATATATCATTCTCGGATTGTCACCAATAACACGGCACCACCACACGACTGGTTCCCTTCGCCGCCAGCGTCGCATGCAGTCTCGAATGGCGTCTAAGCTGCTTGCTACTCGGCGCGTTGCTTGGAGTGAAGGCCGCCGACGTAAGGTATTTCATGTCAGTCTGCGATGGCTTCATGTCCTTTGCTCATTGCAGCCGGGGAATGAGCCCCCTCCAGGCTTTGTACGGGTGTACCCTCCGTTTTTGTAGGTGAAAATATCCGTTCTCTCTGGGAAAACAAACAAGATGTTCTTTAAGCTAAGCGTCTATTTGATATGAACTGACTAACGGCAATGTCTTTCGCATTTAACAAGGTGGTTATCCCAGGGGAGAGCTGATGCCAGCAAGTCCAGTGTCCACTCGATATATTCTGCAGCCGGTTCAGCAGCCTGCCCCCGGGGTGTCCTCCGCTCTTGGCCACAGACAGCTCAGTCCTTCTTCACCTCAGCGTCGCCCTTGTCCCCGGCGGTCCGAGCAGCACGAATCAATGTGGCGCCGACCTCCTCGCTCTTGCCGTCAAGTGCCTGCTTCGTCCAGAACTTGTCCAGGTCAGCCATGCGCGCGTCGCTCCTCTTGCGGCGCAGCTCGACGCCACCGCCGGCGCTGAGCAGGAGGGCGTCGCGCATCCTGCTCTGGGCCTCGAGCTCGTCGAGGTGGCCCTTGCGGAAGGCGTAGCGCTCGTCCTTCTCGCGCCTCAGCTGCTTGCTGCCTACGACGCGCTGCAGGACCGAGTGCACCAGCACGCGCAGAAGCATGTAGATGTGCTCGCTGGCGAAGATGGTCGCCAGCAGGCCCAGCCACGAGGCGGGCTTGCCCTCGAAGCTGCCGCTGCCGCCGCCCGAGAACAGGTGCACGATGGCCGCCGTCGAGATGCTGCCCAGCCACGCGAGGGCGTCCAGCGCCCCGACCCACGGCCCGATGCCGTCGGTGCGCACCGGGTGGGGGCGCTGGTGCTGCGTGCAGAGCTTGAGGAAGTCGGAGCGAAGCTCGATCCAGTCGTTGATCAGAAACCCGACCGACACTAGCGGCCAGGCCGGGGCGAACAGCGCAAGGTGTCCGAACTGGATTGCCATTTCTGAGATGTCGTCCTGCACGTTGTACGGCTCCAGGTCGGCCTGGTGCCTCACGCGCCGCAGGAAGGGGGCCTCGGCCGGGTCGTCGGCGACGACGGCCGACAGCGAGCGGCGGTGGGACGTCGGCTTCGCGGCGGACTGGCGGTGGTGCCACCAGTCCCTGAGCCAGATCTTGATGTACGGCAGCATCAGCTCCTCGAACATGTCCGAGAACTGGCCCGTCATTGTCATTGCAATAATCTCAGTCCGCAGGCGGTCCGGGTCGCTACGGAAGTCGGCCGCGATGTGGATCAGCGTCGAGTCGGTGCCGCGGCCGAGCATCCTGCGCAGGGCGTCCCTGAGCTGCGGCACGATGCGGTCGCCCATCGGGATGTAGACGAAGGCCGTGAGGAGTATCGGCAGGTAGTTGGCGATGAAGCTCAGCACGAAGCGCTTCTGCGTGAGCGAGACGTCGAAGTTGTCGCTCGTGCGGTGGTTCTCGAACTCGGCCAGCCACTCGGCCATGTCCTCGAGGAACGTGTTGATGTACGGGAGGGACACGGCCAGCAGCACCGTCGGCAGGTACTCCAGCCACCTCTGGTACGGGCCGTCGTAGGCCTCCGACACCAGCACCTCGATGGCGAAGACGGCGGCGATGATGGAGCCGAGGACCACGAGCGCCACGGCAAAGAACGGGAACTGCACCATCTGCCGCAGGAGTGCCTTCCACTTGGGATAGATGTGCTTTGTCCGCCCCACGGCATCCACCACAACGCTCTCGTACTTGAAGCTTGGCCGACTGACCTTGAGCGACCCGACCCCCTTGACATTCCACCGGATGCTGAGGTCGGTCTGCCGGATCTTCCAATATTCCAGGAAGATGGTGCAGCCGAAAAGCACAAGTATGGCGTAGGTGAGTGAGTACTTGGGGAGGAACAACCAGGCGAGGAGTCCCGTGATGGCAGGGAAGAACAGAAACGCCGTGTACGTCTGCATGAAGGCGAAGTAGAACGCGACCTTGCTCCCGAAGAGGTCCCTGATGGAGTCGAGGTCGTCGTCCTCGAGGAAGAGCTTCCTGCTCAGGTGGCGCAGGAGGGCGCTGTTGGCCGGCTCGTTGTGGATCGGGAAGATGGACTTGACGCACTCCCACTTGCCACGACCAGGGGTGATGCCGGCGCCGCCAATCTCCTGGGACCAGTTGACCAGGTGGTACATGGACAGCACATTCTCGGCCTCGAAGGCGTCGTCGACGAGGGGGCCGTCCCTGCCTGTCGGGGGCTGCAGCCGCGTAATCTCCCACAGCCAGTCCTTGACGCGCGACTTGAAGACAGTCGAGTCGAGGTGCTCCTTGCGGGCCCTCGCGAACACAAGAAGCGACTGGCCGTCGCCCGGGCGGACCTCTACCTCGAGGCCGGCGCCGCTCAGGTCCCCGCAGAGGGTATTGAGTTTCTCGACCGCCTCATCCTGGGTGGTGTCCGAGAAGTCGTAGTGGATCACGTACTTGTCGTGGTAGGTGATTGGGAATGCAGCCTCGTCCCCTCCTGGTGGACGATGCACAGGCACTCCTCCATCTTCGTGCTCGAGTCCCATAAGTGAGCCTGTTGAAGATTCAAGGTCAAAATGCAGGCGTCTAGGACGGTTGTTGTGGATGAGGTCCTCGTCGCCGCTCAACAAAGAAAAAGAAGGCAACAAGAGGATAAATATTCAGCAGGTCAGAGTGCACACGTCGGATATCGGTGAGACAACATGCAGGATGATAAAAGATTCCTGACGACCCACTGCATTAAGTAATCCGTGCCGTTTAAACATCCGAGCTGAGGTCCGTGTTGTAAGATGGCTGTGTACTGTACGATGCCGGTTTTCCGGAGTCGTGGATACGTACCGTCCAAATGGCTCGAGGCTGTCTAAAAGGAGGTGCCAACTAATGCTGATATACACCCCCTTTTGAGAGATCAACGGTACATCCCGATGAATCAAGACAAACTAGATCTCAAAGAGATGGTTCTAATGTTGTCAAGTATTAGTCTGCTCCTTCAAATGAAGCTCAAGATATTATACTCAGCCGGATCCTTATGAAACGATGAATGGAGAGACAAATTTTACTCTGGGTCTCACATGGGATGGATTAGGGTAGGGCTCTCAGCTCTCAATGCTTTGAGGTGTATCGTTGCTTATACTTTCAAATATATCGTTACTCACGACGTCAAGACCACTTCAGCCTCTGCTTCTCCACACGTTACATCTTCGCACATCAAGACATTCAAAATGTGGGGACTTGCCAGTTTTAAGTTTCCTATCCTATGCTGTCCACTCAAAGTTAGTAGTCTTGGGTTACATTCCTTCGCTTACGTGCCGAGAGGTCTGGGCGATTGGGCGGAGTGGGACTGGGCACATGTCAAGTCTTGGATTGGACTGTTGGGAGATGACGGACCTACCACAGGACAGACAGGGGGGATAACAATATCTGGCCAATTCTTTGCCGAAATGATCGGCGTCTTTGATACTTTCGAGGTGAAGGACGGATGCTTCGAAGGGCTCGCTCAGCGTCACAGTCAGGATGTTGGGTAGGCACTGAACTGTTGTCGCCATTATGACATATAGAATGTTGCTTAGTGCCAGCACTTGATGACTTATTTGCTTCTTGGTTTCGTACCGACGGGTTCCTGAGAGAGAAAGCCCGTACAGTCACAACAAGGCAGTTGGGGAAAATTGCAACCGTTTGACCGGTGTTGAAACTTTAGCAGATCTACTTCATCCTATTATTGCGCATCAAATCTAGCGGCACAACGCACTCACTGATCTAACACTATTGCTAGGTAGTGAGGATAATGTATACTACAAGCAGAACAGGCTCGAAAGACCATCAATTCTAGTATGAGTGGATATTAGCACCCGTAAAAACGGAGGGTACACCCACACATATCACCAGCCCTATTGACACACATAGTAACGCACCCGACGCCCACACATCTAATACCCATATACCAATACCCAACACCCATAAACCCATATACTTAACACTTACCCACCTATCACCCACACACCCATCACCCACACACCCATCACCCATACACCCATCACCCATACACTTATTATCCATACACCCATCACCCATATACTCAACGCCCATACACCCGACACTCATACACCCAACACTCATACACTCAACACATATATACTTAAATACTTATATAAATTAGGTGTTAGGTATGTGGGTGTTGGTTGGGTGTGCGAACAGGCCCGGGAGATTTACTCTAATAGGCTGCAGCCGTGGCTTGAGTGATGTACGGGTGTACCATCCGTTTTGGCGTGCGCGAGTATTCGTTTTCATTAACAAAGGCGAAAGTCGAGGACACACTGTGCTGGCCCGTTTGGAAGCCCAAAGTCTTGACCATTTGATTGTGATCTGACCAATATAACCTTGGACCTCTTAAATTATTTACATTACACATCGTCGAAGCCATTCACATACAATCCGACTTTATCTGTTCTTTACGGTCGAATTCAACAAGTACTATTGGCGAAGATAGAAGCTATACGTGGAATAAATTCAGTGAAAGACTGCTGATCTTTTTGCCATGTGAGAAGCTCATCCTTCCACAGCCGCCAGCGGTGGAGTCGGTGCGCCGAAATGTGTATCCCTGGAGGCCTGGAGTGCTGCGATGCGCAAATAAACTCAAAGTCCGAAAAGTGATACTTGTGTTCCAGTGACGAGGCACACAGTAAGCCTGGGGTATCATGTATTCGCTACCAATATCTGCAGAAGTCAAGAAAACAAAGTTACAATGACGCAGGCTGGTTCTGTGAATCCATATCATCCAGTAAAGTACAATAACTCCTTCCGTTCAAACGCCCTGTTTCCAACCGCCGTTGCTCTATGATTCATGGTCTCAGTGATGAATTTTCCAAAAAAAATATTCGTTAGAAGAAGACATCTCTTTTCGCCCAATCTTCACGTGGATTCTATCAGGCGCTCCTCGATCTTTCCCCTGGCCAGCACCTCATGGATCCGGTCGTTCTCAATTGCCCTGATCCGGCTCCTCGCGTGCTCCAGCCTCTCGACGCCGCGGTCGATCGTCTCGATGTGCACACTGAGCGGCATCGGCCCCTTGGGCGAAGCTGCCGCCACCTCGGGCTCCGCGACCCTATCGCGCAGGTCGTCCAGCCCGGCCTGGATCTTCTCCAGCTCCACGATCAGCTCCGACACCTGCTTGACGGCGTCGCTCCTCTGAGAGTCCACGCGGCGCAGGAGAGAGAGCTGCGAGTTAAGCTTGGAGATACGGCGGTAGTTTGCCCCGACCAGCGTCCAGATGGTCCAGAGGACGTCGTCCTTGCGGGACTGGACCGTCTCCTGCGTGCGCGTGACGAAGTCGTATATGATCCCCAGGTGATTCTCCGCCTGGTTCAGGGTCTTCAAAACCGCCTGTGCCTCGATGATGAGATCGGCGATCTTGTCGCCCACCAAAGCCGTGTGCTCGACATATTTGTCGAGTAGATTCCGCTCGGAGAATGTCGCCGGTTGGAATGGCGAGAACACCCAGGCCGTAAAGTCGCTAAGCAGACCTTGGGCTTCTTGGTCGGCGACCAGGCCATCGAGGTAGCGACTCGTCCACCGGTTGATACTGATCACGGAGTCTACTGCAGAGCCCACGTGGGAGTTGAATTTCTGCAGCTCGTTAGACGCCGACCGGGCCGTGTCAATGAAGCCATCGAACTCCAGGACGAGCTCATCTTTGCCCTGAAGCGTGCTGTAGCGGACCAAGGTCCGCAAATCCCGGATCGAAGCCTCGGAGCGCTTCATTTCCATTGGCAAAGAGACACCGTTTGCGCTCTTCTCCAGAACCTCCTCAAAGCGTTCTTGGACATCCATCAAACCGTCAAACTCCACAGGTGCCTTATCCCCTGTGTGTGGTATGTTGGGCCCGTGCGGACAAAAAGGTAGGTCCAGGTAAGAAGCCCCAGGTATGCGACATATTGGCGATAGCGAGGTGTATATTGACTGAGTGACCATGTTCTGGGCGATTATGAGTCCTCCGAAAGTGAAGTAGATGGCGAGTGCGATAGCAAGCGGTTTCTGCGCATACCGAAAGGCCATACCGATCACACCCAAAGCCCAGGCGAGGATGTTGTAAAGTGCGTGAGGAAGATCCGCAGACATGCGCTGGCTCACAGTTGGGGGTTGCTCTTGAGGCGTCATCTGTTGTTGCCGCCGTTTCGTGGGACTTCCACGAGCCGGCCTTGCCATCGCACGCTGCCGTACAGATTGCCCGTTGGCCGGCACCAGAGTCCGAGACGAGCCAGTAGATGATCCTCGGCGCGGGCTGTCAACGTCGACTCTTGGCATGTAGAACTCTGGATCTGGCGAGTGGCTTTGGTTCTGATTCCTTGGGGACCTCCTAGCTGCGACGGGCACTGACGGCTGGAATGGAGACCTCATAATGACACGTTCGTCGTCGGCTTTGCTGATAAAGTCCTGGATGGTGCTGTCGTCCTGAGAACTCCCTATGTGCCAGTTGCCTCGAGACTGCGATGAAAGCTGCGACAGTTGCGACAGGTTTGATAACTGAGATGGTCCGGTCGATAAGGGAGTATCATCGTCAAGGTATTCATCGGCTACAATGGAAGCATCGAAGCTGTCGTTTTCGCCCTCAACCATGCGCCAGGAGCTCTCCACGGGAATCTCCTGCCTCCTCGACCTTGAGTTGCTCATCTTGGACAACCCAGATGTGAAGGTCTTAGATGGTGGAAACAACAAGTTCGAGTTCCTTTTCTGGAAAATAATATCCGCAGGCGCTGAGCTTGACTGGTTTGGTATCAGCGCCTGCGCCTGCACCTGATATTTATCAGACTGCGGACAATGGTCAACTCGATGAACGTCGACAATGTTCTAGCAATAGTGGTCGCGTTGAAGTACAAAGATGCGCAAGACGATGGGAGTGGCGAAACGCGGTTTTTGGTGTGCTGCCTGGTCGGATCTTCCAAGCGCGACCGTGAGTGCGATAATGTGAGGCAGCGCGTCGCTTGTTCGCGATCAAGTGTCGGTGTGGATGAGTCACGGTCCAGCAGGCAGCCCAGTCGATTGCTCTGGTGGATTTAGGGGCCCACGATAATGTCTGGCTGCATTCGAACGCGTTGAAGTGCCGTATTTGTGCTTTGTTGTCGTGCTAGTACCGTTCACGACGTCGCACGAGGTGAGAGGCGGCAATGTACTTCCCCAGGTAGACTATGTCCGGATGACGTCGGGCGAGGCGGGACCCCCATGTCACACTCCCCGGTCAGCTGGTCCCTGCGCCCGGCCTGACAGGGGTCCATCTGCATGGGCTATGGACCCATCCAGCCGGATTCGAGCTTGGGTCGGCACCGGCAGGACCTGGAGGATTTGGAGCTTCGAGTGTCTGTCCAGACCTAGGATTGACAACGACATGCTGGGCACACGGGTCGCGAGGGTGTCCTTACGATCGGTTCGACACACGCGGCTTCCGGCCTCACGCAGAGTGACGTTATCACCTCCAAAATGTCAACAGCGACGGCAGTGCGCGAGCTGCCCTCCTCCGAAGCAGTCGCCCCTCCCAAAGCCGCCCGCTGACCACCGCGATCTCGCCGTGCAACAAGAGCTCTTCACCACCTCGGTCTACTCCCCCGGTAGCCCCATCTTCCTGCCCGCCGGTGCTCGCATCTTCAACCGCCTTGTCGAGTTCCTCCGTCGAAAGTACGTCAAGTATGGCTTCCAGGAGGTCATCACCCCCACCATCTACAAGAAGGCCCTGTGGGCAAAGTCGGGCCACCTCGAGAACTACGCCGACGACATGTTCACCGTGACGAGCACATCTCCCTCACGACGCGATCCTCCCTCTGACCCCGTCCTGAAAGATGGGGCAGCTGCTGAAGAGGAGGACGAGTACGGCCTCAAGCCTATGAATTGTCCCGGCCACTGCCTCATCTTCGCCGCCCGCCGCCACTCCTACCGCGACCTGCCCATCCGCTATGCCGACTTCTCACCGCTGCATAGGAACGAGGTCTCGGGCGCCCTGAGCGGTCTCACGCGCGTGCGCCGCTTCCACCAGGATGACGGCCACATCTTCTGCCGCCCCTCGCAGATCGAAGACGAGATCCGGCGCACGCTCGACTTCGTACGCGAGACGTACGAGACATTCAAGCTGGGGCCCTACAGGCTAGTGCTTTCGACGAGGCCGCAGGAGCATTACATCGGCACCCTGGAGGAGTGGGACCAGGCCGAGGGGGCGCTGAAGAGCGCGCTGGACCACGCAGGCCAGGCGTGGACGCTCAACGAGGGCGACGGGGCATTCTACGGGCCCAAGATCGACATCATCCTCAAGGACTCGGACGGCAAGGAGCACCAGACGGCGACGGTGCAGCTGGACTTCCAGCTGCCCAAGCGGTTCGAGCTCGAGTACGAAGCCCCTGCGCCAGATCTGGAGCAGAGGGGCCTGACTTCTTCCGACCCTGCACAGCAGGCTGTCGTGGGCCGCATCCGACCCGTGATGATCCACAGAGCCGTGCTTGGCTCCGTGGAAAGGCTGATGGCGCTGCTGATTGAGCACTACAACGGCAAGTGGCCGTTCTGGCTGAACCCCAGGCAGGTGGCTATCATCACCGTCAATGATACGGAGCCAGTCGTGGCTATGGCGCGGGAGACCATGGATGTTCTACTGGGCACGACAAATAGCCGCAGTGAGCCGTCGGAGGATGGTAAGGCGGCGCCGGCCTCAGCCAGCCACCCGTCACAGCTGGCGGTGGATCTGGACGAAAGTCCGCGGAGTGTGGGCCTAAAGGTTCGCGAGGCGAAAGCCAAGGGCTACGGCGCGATTGTGGTGATTGGGCCCAAGAACGTAGGAAGTGGGAGTGTGAGTGCCAACGTGTCAGGCATACCATCATTGAAAGAGCAGAAAGATGATGTGCCCATGGCTGCGATAGAACTGCTGCGCTTCCTGAAGCTGCAGGTGGATACGTACCAGTAGAAGGAATATAAAAGTCTTGATACCCTCCTCTTATTGCAAAATCTCGTACTTGAAAGAACTCTCTTGCATATGGCGATTGCGAAATCGAACCCACCTCATGTAGAGTGCTCGTGACGTGAAGATTACACCCCAGGAAGGGCATTGCCTTCCCTACTTGCCTGTGGTCATTTCAGGTTGATCACTCTCAAATGCAATCCTCCGAGTACGTCAGAAAAAGTCGATATGAACACTCTCCTGCACAGGAATCGAACAAGAGCTCCGGGGCGGAAAGCAACCATGGAGTATATGGACACAAGTCAGAGATGTCCAAAAAAAAAAGACTTTACACGTTCTTATGGCGTCTTTTTGGATATTCCGTAACCAGTACGGCGGCTCGACCCCACATGGCCTATGATCTCTTTCACCTACTCGTTCCAAGCCGGCGGTCCCAATTCCCAGTTGTCGTCCTAGAGATCCCGTGGTTTTGCAGCAGAACTGCCAGGCCGGGGATGTGCTTCCAAGGGCACAAGATCAATCAAACCTAACGCGGTAACCGCTGCGCCAACAACCCCCATCATTAGAAGTCCTGGTGGGATCGAATGGTAGATAAGGGCAGGTCGAGGCGGGATCCAAGATGGGATGAAAGTCTGAGAGGGCGTTGCTTATGGTACAGATGGCCCTCCATCCAGACTTGCCGCGTCGACCTGAGCGACCCGCCTGGAACGAGTCTCTCCTTCATTATCACGCTTTCCTAATCCTTCTCCCTCACTCCCCGCGTTCCTCTTCCTCATCGCTCCACTGGACCTCCTCCTCCCCTTGCTGGAATATCGCCTTCTCCATCAGTGCTAGCGTCTTGCGCACCGGCAGTCCGACCACGTTGTCCACGCTCCCCTCAAGCTTCTCGATCAGGACCAGGCCGCCGATCCCCTGCACGGCGTAGCCGCCGGCCTTGTCGACGCCCTCGCGGGTGCGCACGTACGAGTCGATGACATCGTCGGGCAGGCCGTCGTTCTCGCTGGCGAAGAAGACCCGCGTCTCCTCGGTGTGGGCGGCGATCTCGTAGCCCGGGTGCGACGCATCAGCCTTGGGCGCGACGCACACGACGGCAGTCAGGACCCTGTGCATGCGCGTGTCGCGCAGGTGGCGCAGCATACGGACGTGGTCGGCCTCGCTGCGCGGCTTCTCCAAGATGCGGCCGTCCTTGGTGACGATGACGGTGTCGGCGGCGATGACGAGCTCCGGATCGGCGGGGGTCTCGGCCTTGGACTCGGCCAGCTCCGCCTGCGTCTTGAGGGCGGCCTCGTAGATGTCGAGGCACTTTTGGCGGGCCGTTGCCGAGACGTACTCGTGGGGGGTGTAATCTTTCTTGGAGAGGTCTTCGGGTTTCGTGGAAGGGAGGATCTCGAGGTCCTTTAGGCCGACCTGCAGGCAAGAGCCGGTTAGCATGGAGAATGTTCTAGCTTCAAGCTTGGGGGCTATGGGTCTGCCTTACCTGTGCCAGGAGGGCTTTCCTCCTTGGTGAGGCCGAGGCGAGGATGACTCTCTTGCCCTTGAGATGGCTGATGATGGGCAGTTCGAAGGGGAGCGGCCCCTTTTTGACCGGGGCGCTCTGCTTCAGGCGGAGGCCATGTTCCCGGGCGGACTGGATATAGTCTGGTGGATTGTCGGAGGGTACTGATGTGTATGCCATGGCGGTTTCACGATCTTCAAGAAATTAGGCTGAAGAACGGTATGCGACGGGGCAGTTGTCTCCCAGAATGTGTTCTCCTGTCTGGACTATGTGGTCTATCAAGCAGTTGGGCGAGCGGGCCAACAAGTGACGTCTACTGGAAAGAAAGCCAGACCCCACTAGGGACCTAGCTCAGGGGTTCTGCTGGCCCTACGTGGTAGGAGGGTGCCTGGCGCCCAGCGGTTGATCTATCAATCGAGTCCAAGGTTCCCCGCAAAACGCTTGACAAGCTCCGGAAGGGCTGGCGGGAATGCAGATTGTGTAGGGGGACGTAGATGCAGGTGCAGGGATGCTGCGGATCTGCGACAGTACATCGTCGTCTATCACATGTTTGCCTCGCTTCTCGCCCAACACTGCGCAGAGGTCACGCACCTCTGTCTCATTGGTCTCAGGCCCATTGGTACTTTCCCAACAGGAAACTGTAACACAAGCAGGAGCAGGAGCAGGAGCTAAGCAAGACAAAAGCAGGCCCATCATAACAAGCACATCCGCTCCTCAGAACGGCGTCGACGCTTTGCGATCACATCTCCGCTCCGCGTATATTGCACACTTACCGAACATGTCTTCTCCCGACAAGTCATCGCCTCCACGCGACGGCGCCAACGGCCAAGATGAGAAGCCCCGGCTGACAGAGGAGCAGAAACGCCAGAACCATATTTCTTCAGGTATGTATTGATCCCACAGATCGAAGCCCCATCCCTCCGCCCGCGTCAACCCAGATATATCTTAATGTATGTGGCATGCACATACATACACCTACGCACATGCGGAGGCACAGGCACAGGGCATATGGCGATCCTCGCAGGGCCGGCGTGCATACGCATGTATATATGTACTCCAAGCCCGATGCACCACCCAGATGTTCAGGTCTCATTCTCGTCACCCCACCAACAGCCAGCTAACACTTCCCCCCCAAAGAACAAAAACGCCGTCAGGCCATCCGCGACGGCTTCGATAAGATGGCATCCATCGTGCCCGGTCTAGAGGGTCAGGGGCGCTCCGAGGGTCACGTACTGAATGTCTCGGTCCAGTTCATACTAGAGCAAGTCCAGGAGCGCCGTCGGCTAGTCGAGCAGATCGAGGCAAGAGGGGGCGTGGTCTCCGACGAGCTGAAAGCGTACGTGAAACATGAACTCGCCCGTTCCTGCGCCCCCCCCCCAATTCTTCTTTCCTGCTTATCCCGCGATGTGAGGTGTCTAATCCCTGACCCGTGTAATGCAGCCCGCTCAATGTGGATTTGAGCAAGGTGAACCTCGAACACCTGCAGCAGCGTAACGGCAGCGCAGGCGGCCCGGGGATGTGAGCGGCAGACTCGCGGGCTCCTGGGCCGAGTAACGACAGCCAGGCCGGCGGATCGAGCAGCCAGGCTGGCGGATCTTACAGTCAAGCTGGCGGATCAAGCAGTCAAGTCGGCGGATCGAGTAGTCAGACCGGCGGATCAAGCAGTCAAGTCGGCGGATCGAGCAGTCAAGCCGGCGGACCGAGCACAGGAGATGCATACGGCAACCAGAAAGCCTGAAGGTTTACTTACTGAATTACATCAATTGTCCTTTGTGTGTTGATCTCTTGGAACGCCCTAACAGGGCCAAGGTCTCCACGGAGAAAAGTGTAAGGACAGGTTCACAGGCATTTGGCAGAGGGAATTAGGCCAAATGCAGTAGGATTGGATTCAAACAAACAGCGAAGCATTGGTCAAGATACAGTCACGTGGAAGGGGGTAGCGGTATTGCGACTATGTATGATTGCAGAGGATGCAAAGGGCTTGTCAACGGGCAGGTTCCCATACTGACTTGGTGGAGCGTGAGGATACCCAAGATTACCACCAGATGATAGCATTGACTATAGTCTCTATTGTCTATGTAACAACAAGTAAAAGTCATTGTAGTCCCCTTTGAATGAACTTCAGATGGTGGACCATATATGACTGAATGTTTTGCAAGGACGCGCCAGATATCGTCTTGGGATAATGGCACTTCTTGACGGGACGTTTGAATCGTGACTAGTCTGCGGCAGCATCAAGAATCATAATTTGAGAATGCGATGCCACGGTGGTCCATGCTGATGAGCCCGTTGAGCCCTCTTCTTCTGAACCGCTTCTCGTCAGCCTCCCGGTGGCCCTGACCGCGAAGCGCTTTTGCTTCTCTGTGGTTGATGCAGGCACCTGGAGAATAGACGAACAGAGCTTTACTCATGCACTGCAAGAGTTCGAGAAATCGAAATGGTGAAAGAATTGCGGTATCTAGTGTAGAAAGACGTCCAATAACGCCATACCTTGTTCGAATCTGATGACCATGCAGATCCATGAATATACCACGCGCCATCATCCCAAGACATAAATGGCCGCAGATGACCGCTGTAGTTACGAGAACTTCATTATTAACCAATACACTCTGTTTGCCGATGCGCCGCCCAAAGGCTTTCGTTTCGCTTCTAATCGACCCCCGGTCACACCATGACTTGATATGTAGTCGCGCTCTTTCAATACTGAGGCAAGATGTCATGTTTGCTCCCGTGGAGTCCATCCCCAAGGCCCTCTCCGTCTCTCCAATCATGACTTCGGTATCCGCAGCGGATGCGCCTCCGTGTTGAGGACATAGTCGTCCAAGCTGATCAAGTCGGACTCCGAAAAGATGAGATAGAAGTACTTCAGCGTCTCGGCGAGCCAGAAGCTCTCCATTTGGTCGAGCTTCTTGGGCGAGCCGCCCCTCGTGACATCCTCGATCGCGGAGAAGCCATACTTGGTCTCGGTCACCTTCTTGATGCTCTGGAACATGTCCCACGCCATATCCTGCCACTTGGAGTCGCCCGTTATGCGATATAGGTAAAAGATGCTCTCAATAGCCTCGGGCCGCAAAAAGTACCCCGGGGCGTGGGCGCTGGAGAAGCCCTTGGGGAAGTTCTTGTTGCCCTCCTTCTGCCACCGCTCCTCGTCCCATTCGCACTTGGCCATGTTCGCCTCCTTGCAAGGGACCATGGTGAACTCCTCGGGCATCACCCCCGTGGGCATCGCCTGGTACGCCCAGGCGCAGCCGCGCGCCAGCCGAGCGCCGATCTCGAGGTCCTCCTGGATGTCAAACAGCTTTGCGCCGAGGGCGAACATGCCCCCGATGTAGCAGGTCAGGTGCTGGCCCTGTGGCATAAGGTCGATGATGCCCCTGCCGTTGGCGAGCACGGTGCCCGAGAAGAGGATGTCGACGTCGCTCTCTGTGTCCGGCAGCATCGGCCGGAAGAGGAGGAAGGCCTTCGCTGTGTTCAGGGCCTTGACGTGCATCTCCATGTAGGAGTTGTCCAGGCCGCCCAGCAGCGCGTACATCTTTGGGAGGTACTCATAAAGCGAGTCGGCCATGGAACCGAGTGTGAATGAACTATCCGGGGTGAGGAAGCCGTTCTGGACATCCACGAAGGTGGGCCACAGCCCAGGGAGTTTTGTGCCGTCCTGCGTCCGCTTGAGCTCCTTCTTGACCCGCTCGGTCGCGTCGAAGAATTTTGGATCCCGCGTAAGCTGCGAAAGCCGGGTAAACTCCATCGACAGGCTCCCGACGTTGGCGGATATTTCGCGTGTGGAGGGGAGAAGCAGGCCCTCTTTGGCCCTCTCGAAGTTGAACGAGTTGGCTGGCATGCGGTTCGGGGTATCGAATGCGCTGTAGAGCATCTCACCGAGCTCAGTCGCCTTCTGCAGGATGACCGTCTCGTTGCTGAGGTCATATGCCGCGAGGAGACCGCCCAAATATCTGATCGTAGTCTCGAAGGTACTGCAAATCTGGTGGTCCGGGTGGAAGTCCCAGTCGATCGAGACAACCTGGTGAACGGCCTCCTTAAACTCCAGCTTCATATCCATGATCCATAACGCGTCCAGAGAATCGACCAATGTAGCACCCCAGCCCGAGAAGCTATTCGCTCCCATCAGGGAGATGGGCTTGAGCTCGTCATATCCCCACGCGTACCTCCTGTAGTTGTGCCAGCACTTCTTGAAGGTGTCCTTAACCTCCTTTCTTCGGGACTCCTGGACGCCCTGTCCCTCCTCGAATTCGAATTGTATTTTGGGCAACTGATGTGGAGGGTCCTGGGAAATGGTCTCGTACGACGCGACAGGGTATCTTTGCTTACGACTCGCCCAGTCATAACTGCTACGGACATATGCGTACGGGTGATTTATGTAGAGAGCGAGGTTTGATGACTCGAAGTAATCAGAGGAGAGAGTGAAAAAGGAGAGGGTCAAAACGAAGACGACAAACAATATCAGCCTGAGAGGCTTCCGGTGGGTGCTCAGGATAGCCATTGTCTAGCAATGGGACGAGGACCCCGCAACGAAGCGAACCAAGAAAGAGCCTCGTATAGTATGTGTCCCATGAAAGGACGGACACGGTGCTTTGGAGAAAGCGAACAGGAAGAGAAAGGAAAGACCTACATGTCCAGTTGCCTGTCAGACAATACGCTGACAGGATGGGTCTCGTCCGTGGTCCCAGCTCCCCAACTGCTCCTGCTACGAAAGTTGGCAAACGGGCAGGGATAGCTGTCGACCTGATGCGGACGCTGGATCTTCATTGCTTCTGAAGAAGCACTTGACCCACTGGCGGGACATCGGAAACGAAAGGTGATCGGCAGCCCTGTTGCAGCATGCAGGCTCTTCCAGTCTTGTCTTCGGGAGAAAGGCCATGTAGGCCCACCGTGGTTTCACGGCCGGGGAGCAGCGATATGCCATGATTCAACCAGAGGGCGGGCGTCGTATAGAACGGGAGGACGCGCCCTGCACAGTCTGAAAAGCGAGCAGCCATGACATCATGGTCATGGCGGCTTCGTATTTAAGAAAACCGCCTGGGGTTCGTTACCGAGATCGAGAGAAGCCTGTGGGCCCCGAAATAGAAGGCCTAGAAAAGGGGCTGGCCACACAATATCGACATGTGGTGTCAGATTGTGTGCCGCAACGGACAAGCGGGTCACGCCCTGGATCGGCAACCCGGGGAAGGGTGTGGTGCATTGCCATGCCCGGGCAGCCAAAGCAAATCTCAATCTCACTGGCCCGTCCCTGCGCCAGACCAGACGCCTATCACAGGTGATTCGAAACAGATCAACAACCACACTCCTTCAGTTCATACTTGAATGACCTAATCGACACTCAATTTGTAGACAAATCGTACGGGATGGGGGCCCTCACAATACAAAATTGTGGACATTGGGCGCATTCAAGAGGCAGTGCCAGCCAGTGTTGCATCGAAATGACCTCTCGCCTTTGAATAATCCGAGTAATTCTGTCATGGGCCAAACACGGCAGAGCAAATACGATCCAACGAAGCCACAGCCTTTGATGTCTTGATCGTTCCAAACTAACAGTGCTGCCCCGTGGCGATAATTATTATGTGGCGTGAAGGATACTACTTGTAGTAGCCCTATAAACGATTCGATTCAAGCTGGGGTCATCTGTGGTATTGCAATCGAGCCCACGGCGGCCTTCACTAGGTGTAGTCTATCACCAAGCAGCCCGGGGCAGCAGGGCTCGTTAGGATCAAGCCACATGCATGCTCCATGTGCGCCGCCTTCCTGCGATAACTCCTTGCGACCTTGTGGCCACCTGTTGAAATGGCCACGGCGAAATGGAGATTCAGCCAGTGAGTGTTCATGTACGTGGACAAATGATGCTGAGGATCCCTGGGACACTGGCGGTAACAGATTGGGATTCTGAGGCTCCGCGCCGTCTAATGAATTGCCGGGCGTCACGGCCCGAGGTCAGGCTTGGCCCCGTGGTGGACCCGGCCTGCTGGACCCCGGCTTGAAAACTGACGAAGGCCGTCCGCTATTCCTGAGATCACTGACCGCCCAGCTGTTAATTACTGACACCAATGTAGGTAATTGCTACATATGGGGCCATCCTGCAGCTGTTCCTGGGAATGATTTTGCTGGTGACTGAACCTTACGCCCGTGTTTGGTCCCACAGCTGTCGACTAATGCTCTCCAAACACAACTCGTCACTGTGTTTTGTCTTAATGAATTCCAATCTCATATGATGCAAAGACTACTTTTACATTGGTGCCGGTGCTATGTACCTAGATGTTCATGGCCAGATTGGTGCAGGTGGGTGGAAATCTACCTGGGCTAGGTACTTAGCCTACCTAGAGGTAGCTAGGTACCTTGTAGGCGCCGAAGGCCTTATCTTATCGGCCGCAACCTTAAGATTTTCCCAGACAATTCCCCAGCCGATTTGGACTTACGACCATAACTGCTCCTCAGTAACCATTCCACACACCACGACAAACCGCAAAAATGTCGTCCATGCGAAATTCAATACAGCGCCGCTCGCATCGCGAGAGAGGCCAGCTCAAAGGCCGCGAGAAACTCGGTCTCCTCGAAAAGCACAAGGTGCGACTTCTCTCCACGACCCGTCCCCCTCGACTACGACCAAGCTGACAGTGGACCAGGATTACTCCCTTCGAGCAAAAGACCACAAAAAGAAACAGACCGTCCTCAAGAGCCTCAAGCAAAAGGCTGCCGAACGAAACGAAGATGAATTCTACTTTGGCATGGTTTCCCGGGGCAAGTTCTCCTCAGGAAAGCTGGCAGCGGGCAAGAAATGGGACGGTACCGTGGCCGGCGACAGAGGAAACAAGGCCCTGGACATGGACACCGTCCGACTCCTCAAGACCCAAGACATCGGCTATCTACGAACTGTGAGGAATGTCGTTGCCAAGGAGGTCAGAGGCCTCGAGCAAAAGGCTGTGATCGCAGGGGCATTCGCGGGCGTGGACGGCGAGGACGACGACGAAGAGGAAGACGATTTTGACAGTGATGAGGATACCGCACCAAGAAAAGCGAAGCCACAATCAAAACCGAAGAAGATCGTGTTCGCTGCGTCAGAAGAGGAACTAGAGGAGAAAATGCCGGAACCAGAGGACAGCGACGACGACGTGGACATGGACGATGACGACTCCGAGCATGGCAATGAGAAAGACCGCGAGGCAAGAAAGAGGGTACAGAACGCAGAGCGGTTACGTACGAAGTTGCGGAACGCAAGGAAGAAATTGAAGGCCCTCACGGACGCGGAGAACGCACTCGAGCTGCAGCGGGCACGGATGGCGAAAACGGCTACGGTGGGAAGCATCACGAAGAAAGGCCAGAAGATCAAGGTTCGGGAACGCAAGAAGTAGAATCTTAGTTTTCTGCTCTTGCTGCCGCAGGCAAGGGCCATCGATGTTCAACCCCGTAGGACCATCAGAATCCGTCCTTTATACCCGGACATCGTGCCCTGCGTGGGAGGTATCATGTTGGGGGATAATAAGAAAATACAGAGAAGAAAACTCCCCCAAAGACCAGCCTTTGAATGCATCCTTCGACTCGCTCGGAACCATTACGCGGTGTCTTGCCCATTCGTTTTACTCATCCAATTCATACAAAACATTTGCCCGCTGTTCGCTATCACGCACCTACAACTTCTCAGAAGTTATACACCTCGCGAACAACGAGATACAGCCCGTCAGGGCCTTGAACAGGACCGTCGCGCACCAGATGAGGCACTTAAAGATGACCCCCAGCAGCGAGATGATGGCCCTCGCGCAGCCGGGCATCTTGTCCTCGTCCTTGCTCCTCCTCTTGGAGTGCTTCTTCAGGTCGCTCGTCTGGCTCTCGAGGTCCAGCTCGAACTCCTCCATGCGCGTCCTGCCGGCCTTCCTGTCCTTCTTATCCCCGCTGTTGACGCGCGGGGTCATGCGGCTGAGGCGGCTGCCCCTCCCGCCGTGCTGGCCCTGCTCCCCCTGGCCCTGCTGCCTGCTCTCGCTGCGCAGCGAAGGCGGCGGCGGCGGCGGGTCGAAGACCTCGACGCGGCTGAACTCGCCGTCGGCGTGCGCGACGAGCATGAGCGCCGCGACGGCGACGTCGACCAGGTACACGGCGTCGATCTTGGCGGCGATGCCCGTGTCGACCTCGAGCCAGCCGGTGCCGGTCCCGTCACGCGTCAGCCGCGCCAGGTGCTGCGGGCTCTCGACGTGCTCGAGCGTGTACTCGGTGCGGCTCCACGCCGGGTTCCGCTCCACCGTCACGCAGAAGGGCATCGCCAGGGCCGGGTGCACCAGGAAGTGGTTCCCGCTGTCGTCGTCCCACACCAGCCGCGCGCACTCGCGCTCCGCCGTCGCGAAGGCCGCCGGGTTCGTGTACCGGCTGTCCACGGCCAGCTTCGCCGCGGGGAGCGGGTACAGCAGCGCCACCAGCCCGTCGTGCGGCGCGTGGTGCCGCGCCGCCTCCTCCAGCGTCGTGCTCAGCACCTCCTGCCAGCCCTTGGTGGCCGGCTCGCCCCCGCCGACGCTCTCGCTGCTGCCCCCGCCCCTGGGGCTGCCGGGGCCGCCGTCCTTGGGCGGCACGGGCGGCTTGTACGGCTTGCTGGGGTCGAAGCGCGACAGCGAGACGTACGCCGACGCCGACGTCGGGTCCAGCTTGAGCCGGTAGAAGGGCTGCGACGACTTGGACGCCAGCGTGTAGATGGGCGTGTCCCGCTCGCTCGACACCGTGAACGTGTACACGCGGCCCTCGGACGCCGGCGCCTTCCACCCGTTGGCGACCTTCCAGAAGTTCCGCAGCTGCTCGGTGGTGCTGGGCTCCGGCGTCGAGGGCTTCACGTTCACCCTCGGCGGCGGCCACTTGCGGGTGGCCGTCTGCTGGTGGGTGCGGGAGCTGTTGGCGCTCATGGGGCTCCGCAGGGGGCTGGTGGTGTCCTCGGGGTTCTCGGGCCTCTCCTCTGAAGTGGGTGAGTACAGGCGGCGGCTGATGGCTCCGGCAGGGATGTTTGCTGGGTGGGTTGGACTTGACTGAGGGGGATAGTAATTTTGCTGGGAGAGTGGGAGGTTGGGGTTGTACTCTGGGAAGATGGACCGCAAGGGGGCCTCAGATGACCCTTCTCCATACTGTGTTGCTCGGTTGTCCAGCGGTGGCTTGGCTATCGAGTTCCTGGACCGGTCGCTGTTGGCCCGGACGAGGGTCTGAGCCTCCGAGAAGGCAGTGCCACACCGGGCCGGAGGTTCGGCCGTGACGACGGCGGCCGGCCGTTGTATTATGGGATCTGCCTGTCTGCTCTCGGAGGGCCACACAACTGTGCTCTCGCCTGCGCCTACGGGCTCGGAGGCGCCCAATGAGGGGCCCGTGGCTGTTGTTGCAGAGGTCTTCTTGCCGTCGCGGACGGACATGTTGCGCTCTAGCGGTGTGCGTCTTCCTGCTCTAGATGGGGAGTCTCGAGGTGCCGAGTCTATTGATGGCCGGCCTGGCGTGGTGTTCTGGGTCCTGGATGGTGGTCGCTCCTTGGGGAACAGTGAGAATGTCCCCTGCTGGGAAGGTCCTGATGACATTGTGGGTGTCCTGTGTCTGCTTCGAGCAGATCTTCCGGCTCTGAGTCTGCCTTGCCCTTTCTATTCCTTTTCTCGAAGCGAGCACCCAGGCTCGGCGGGGAAGCTGGAGGTGAGATGATGGACGCCCAATCTACTACCGACGCATGTTGGCTGGTGAAGAGACAGAGCCCGAGACTGAGAAGAGACCTCGAGGCTAGAAACTGACGGAACCAACACTCAGGAGTGGTAGAGAAGAGCACAGTAATTTACTGGTGGACCGGCAGATGCGGAAAAGCAGACTATATCAGGATCTACAGAGTGTACATACAGCCAACCGCCCAGGTCAAGCTCGCGAGAGCGAACAAGCTTCTTGATTAGACAGAGGCCGGGAGACACACTAGATCCTTGCGTGGTGGGCGATGGTCATTCGAGAAGCACATGGCGTCCGCACCCGCTCACCCGCAGCATATCTATGGTTATTTTAAGCGCTGTGGGAACATTGCCAGGTCTTGCCCGGGGGGCGATTGTGGACGGGACTCGAGTCCTGCCTGCTGGGCGGCTCTCTGGAACGGCAGAGCACGCAGTCCATGTTGCCGTAGAGGAAGGTAGTGGACCGGGTGAAGAGGCGGGAGGCAGGTCCCTCCCGTACGAGATTTGCGTGCAGGTGGTACAAGGGCAGACAGGCTATCGTTCAAAATAGCAGCATGAGGGACAAGACCGGGGTGGTGTAAGTGGTGTCAGGGGTCCGTGTCCAATCATTGGCCCCGTCACGCTGCAGTTAGACGCCCGGCGACAAAAGCGGGCAGGTTTCGCGCGGGGAAGGGAGATCTGCGTCCATTTTCTTCCCTGCCGTCGACCCTCGCCCGTGATTGGGTTTGTTGAGATTTCCCGCCAGCAATCGCTCTGATTTGGGCCGCTCACACATTGGCCCCCCGCCAAGCCGGCGGCTTCAGCGCTTGGGAGCGAGACGGTCGGCCTCGACTACTCTCGTCGGGGGTGCCGCCGGCCGCCTGTTTATTTAAACGTATTAGGCGGCGGCCGCATTCGAGGCCGGCCACGAGGAAACTTTTTACCAAGCGTTTTGGGCCGTTTCTTCGCCTGCGGCATTGGCGCTGACAGGCGCATGCGATGGGCGGCTAGTGAAGCGCAGATGGAGCCCTCATGGGACCAAGTGCTGTGCTTGCTGCTGGCAAAGCTCAAGAGACAGAGGCAAGACAGTGGCGATGCCCGACATAAAGCGGTCAGGTTTCCTGCAATTGACATGTGCAACCCCAGATTCCCCTTTCGGTTGCTGAATCAGTCTGAATGGCACCCCGATCGCCGTCTTTCCGACCTCACGGGGCTCTCAGATGCCAAAGTAGGCAAGGTCTGTGATGCCTGTGGCCCACGCATGTCTCAGTGTCCCGTCGACAGTCATTGGTCCATGGCGTGGCATCTGCAGAGACACCAGAGGACCAGAGCAAGAGAGCAAGCAGGCTGTACTGCGTGCCCAGTTCAGGACTACTCGCACAGGGAACATCGGTTTGTATGCCTCCGCAAAGGCTTCGACTTGTCTATGCTGCTCTCCCGTCTCGAGCCCCTTTTCCCTCGTCTTCAGGAGGTCGGATCTCCGTAGGCCAAGACCTTGTCAGCCCGATGGTGCTGGTCCGTGGGGGCCGGGGGCCGTGTATCTGACATGCACAAACCTCCGACCTCCACACCTCTTTTCGGCTGCGGTACCCTCGTCGCATCCGCGACCGCGCACACGCAAGTGCTAGGCCTTTTAGTCTGCCCGCGGCTGTGGTCGCTAGGCTCCTCAATATCTAGCTGCAAAATGCTGCTGCCAGCATGATGGCTCAAGGCCAAAGCGACTCCAACGATGGCGATGTCAGCCAGACAAGCCATTCGTTGGGCTCGCCAGCTTCTGCAGCTCTTCAGATCATGTCCGATCTTCACTTGGAGACACCCAAGTTCCTACCCATGTACAACGAATTTCAAATCGAACCGAGGGCAAAACATCTGGCCTTGCTCGGTGATATCGGCATCGCTGGTGACGACAACCTGTTCGACTTCCTGACCCGGCAGCTGGGCCAATTCGAGGTCATCTTCTACGTGCTGGGGAACCACGAGCCTTACTCCAGCAGATACGAGGATGCCGTGGCAAGGATGGAGGCCTTCGAGAGATCAATCACATCCAGGAAAGGACTTGGACAACAGGACGAAAACAGTCACTTTAACCTTGGCCGATTCGTCTTCTTGAACCGCAGACGATTTGATCTTTCGTCCAAAGTGACAATCCTGGGCTGCACGCTCTTCTCTCATATATCCGACGAACAGCGCAGCACCGTGGCCCTGTTCGTCTCTGACTTTTCCAACATCGCCGACTGGTCCGTCGACAGACACAATACCGCGCACCAGGCCGACCTGGCCTGGCTCAACGCCGAGGTCGAGGCAATCGCCAGGGATGAGCCGCAACGCAGCGTCGTCGTGCTCACACACCACAGCCCGACGGCCGTGCCGGAAGCCAACGACCCGGAGCATGTGGAAGACTCGCGAGGCGTGCAGTATGCCTTCGTAACGGACCTCCAGAAGGAGCCATGCTGGATGTCGCCTTCGGTTAAGGTCTGGGCGTTTGGACATACGCACTACAATTGTGAGTTTGTCGATGGGATGACGGGGAAGCTGGTTGTTGCGAACCAGAGAGGGTATGGGCGGGAGGACATTTACAATTTTGATGGTGAGAAGACCATGGACATGGTGTGAAGGTATGATCGGAGAACGTTGACTTGCCACGGCCTGGCTGCTGCAAGTCTCCATCCACGTCGCGTGTCGCGAACCCACTAACACATCCTCATCTCCCAAATCCAAGAGAAATCACCGAATATCTCTGTACAAGATACAGCCGGGCGTCCAGCCATGATGAGGACCCTCGGAGTTGTCCACGGCTTCGAGCTTGGGCTTGACCCTTGCTCCCACCTCAACCCAAGCTACCCACCTGACTTAGGGTGCCTGTTTGACCCTCACTATAGTAGCTGCATCAGCATAGGCTGTTAAGCCTGCTCTTTTTTCTCGTCTGCAGCACTCAGAGGTGTGTAAAGTAACACTGTGAAAATAGAGGGTGAGAAGGGAGGAGGGGGGCGTATATCGCAAGCGGCTTAGCTAAACCTCTCTGCCCGCCCCTCGGCCTGTATACACATCGCCTGGCAACTCTGAATTGATTTCTCCTTTATCAGAAGGTAGCAACAACTTGACTGAATTGAAAAATCAAGGCCAGCTGCTTGTATCTCTGAGCTTCTTGTGGCATCTTTGTTGGGTTTTTATTAACCCTAAAATGGTTAAATCTCTACAAGTTAAGAACCTGCAACCCAAACACCACCTCAGTGGAGGCCTGGCACATTTAGCTTGCACAAACCCTCGATATCACCCCCCACCCTCCCGCTTGAGGACTTGGAGGATGCTGCCACTTCACCAGGTAGCTGTTCATTCAATTCCCCAGCCTTCTCCAGATTCATATGTCACCAGGAATGGCATCGCATGGATACACTCGTCTTGACCTTGGAAGAGACGCCATCCGGCTGCTCAGGCTCGAGAAGGGTTATTCTGCCGAGCCTCTACGCTGCGAGCTGTTTGAAGCCTATCTCCATGAGGTCGACGGCATACCCTATGAGGCACTATCTTACACCTGGGGCGATGCTTCTGCCAAGCGGGATATTACCGTGAACCAGCAGCCATTCAGCATCACGGCCAATCTGGACACGGCTCTGCAAGCCTTGAGATTACCACATCAGGATCGACTTCTCTGGGTTGACGCGATCTGCATAGACCAAGCCTCTGATGCAGAGAAGAGCCACCAAGTCGGCCAGATGAGACTGGTATACAAACTTGCAGAGCAGGTCATAATCTGGTTGGGGCCGAGCAGTGAAGACAGCAATCTCCTTCTGAGCCTTGCAAAAACGCTTGACCTGCACGCGTCGAGAACCAAGGCCTGGGAGCAGGAATGGGAATCGATTGTGGTCGCGAACGGAGGGCCAGCATCGGATATGTTCCGCCGAGCATACATGGCGCTTGAAGAACTACTGGCCAGACCGTGGTTTAGACGTGTCTGGATCCTCCAGGAGGTTGCAAGCGCAAGATCAGCAGTCGTTGTCTGTGGGGCGAAGCACGTCTCGGCCCGGACCTTTGCCCAAATGCCGGCTCTCTTGGACATAGAGAAGGTCGACTCTCACGTCCAGGCCGTACTCGATATCATGCCAGGCCCTCTCAGGCAAAAGTCTTGGTGGACTTCCAACCGGGACCTGAAAACACTCCTCAGAAAGTTTCGCTCTAGTCAGGCGGGCGATCCAAGGGACCGTATCTACGCTTTATTAGGGATCTCGTCCGATGCTTATACTGGGAAAGTGATTCCGCCGGATTATGGGGCTGACGTAGGTACGGTGGTTCAACGCACCATATCCCATCTACTTTTCAAGGACCAGGGGCCTGCGGCACCTCCAGCACTTTCTGGGGTCTGGACGATTTCTTCGACGCCTTGGAGGACCTGCCTCAACGGGTGCTCGGCTGGTACTTTGCGAATGAATCCCATCGACAATACAAATGGTATCAAGACATGATGTTCTCCCCAACACCAACCGGTGCCGCGAGTTCGGCCCCACAGCACTTATCACGAAAGTTGCTGATGCCCGCCGCGTCCGCTGGGGATATTACTGCCGTCCAAGCCATTCTTGACAGAGATGATGTCGATGTGAACAGCTGTATCGGTCCAGGAAATTCCGCACTTGCCGTCGCGCTCAAACACGACAAGCATGACATAGTTGCAGTGCTATTGGCGCATAGGGATCTCAAATTGAGCAAGGACGAAGTTCCACATCCACTGATGGTCGCAATAAGACGAGAAATTCACGTCGAAACCATAATCGCCAGAGATGATATCGACATCAATGGGTACTACGACACAGGAGTCACCTGGGAGACCCCACTGACTATGGTCGCCAAGTTTGGTAGGCATCGTATAGTCGACTTGCTCCTGGGCCGGGAAGACGTCAATGTGAATATGAAGAGCAAGTGTACTTCGGACCTGTCGCTTTCGGCACTGGCTATAGCCTCGTGGAAAGGGGACGAAGTCATGGTGAAGACGTTTCTGTCCCACATTGACATCAATACCACACTGAATTCCGGGGAGGCGGGCGTGAGGCACAGCCCAATCTGGCTTGCCGCACAGAACGGCCACACAAAAGTGGTGCGAATACTCCTAGGCCAATACGAGGGCCCTGATATCGAGGGATATATGGCAGTCGCGAAAGCCAATGAGTCCAGGGTTCCAGATGATGTGCCTTGGGAAGGTGTTGCCACAAGCACCCTGCTACAGTTCTTCCCATCCAATGTCAGGCAGACTGCACCAGGGTGATGTTGGAAGCCGCGCCTGAGAGCTGCACTTGAAGTCGAAACAGCAGTTAAACTGGCAGAAGCCAACCATAGCTGACAGCAAGAAACACACTGAGCCATTAGTAGCCAAGGCTCTCCACATCGCTGGGGCGAAATAATGAAGGAACGAGTTGGAAATGAAAGCCCATAAGACCATTCAAGTCAACTGTGTGTTCGTTCAGACTGGTTCAAGCTGAGTCCACTCAGAGCACCCGAGACTGGTCTATTGCATTTTCAAGGTAGTATGTTGCCGTCCCTGGCTATCTAAATACATAAGTCCAAGCCACACCCAGTGGGTGTAGGTGTGTCCGCAAATATGTCCCTCAGAGGCTAACATCTTCTGAGCCAGGATCTTGCTCTGAGTTACCTAGGTACGCATGTAGCCGTTCAACAAAGGAATATGAGACACCCTTCAGTTTGAGCCTAGATCAGAGCAGCGCCTGAAGGGGGTCAAGAGCCCAATAGACCTAGCTACCTAGGTAGTGTAGCCTTGGATCTGCTCACCGTTTGACCATCTGAGTGGGGAATTTTCTGTCCTTGGCTATGTCACTCCAGACTACACTTGTGGATGTACGTACTCTCCCCTATTATTCAACTGGCCATGAGCATGAGCTAGTACAGCATGAAGCATCTGTTGCACAGAGAAATGTGGGTGGTCAGTTGGTTTGTTTATGCTGTTTGGGTTCTGGAACTGTCTGAGGCTGGAAGTATTGGTGCCGGCTTGATACTGACAGTGAATATGCCTTCCGGGGTGCTCGCATTCACCTTGATCCCCCGGACCCAAAACCAGTCCTGCGTGATATTCTCCCCAAGTTTACAAATTCACGTGGTCTTCAAATACTAGCCCTTATTGTCCCACTGCAGATGTTGACAGGGCACCGGACAGAATAAGTCAACAGAAGTTTGCCTCCTCTGTTTGCTTTCCTTGTACCTCACACACCTTTCCTTTTTCCCTTTGCATCTCACAAACCCAAGCGTCATTTGTCTTTCAATCAGAATTCCCCTTAACTTGACAATCATGCAGTTCTTGCGGGCAGAGGCACCCCCTCACGTGCCCGATGAAGAGACCATCGAGTATCTCCTCGGCGAGGAGAACAATTCGACAAAGAGAGCAGCCAAGATCTCGCCTTTGCAAGATCTCGAGCCCGATGTCCGTCTGAGAACGGGGCTCATCACCCTTGGCAAGTTGAAGAAGAGAATCTAGGGAGACCCTTGGGGTTACTACTTCTCATGGGCTGGAAATGTTTGTCTCCCGGATGACATGCGTGTGGTAAGTTATCTCCCGGCTCGTGCCAACGGCATATTTTAACTATGGACAAAACAGCACAACATCGTAGTCTCCCTTTGCAAGAAACTGCAGCAGTACAATATCCAAGAGTCAGACGATTTGAAGGCAACCCGACAGCTTCTCGAGATGGTGCCGACCACCGACGTTGTAGCAGTCGCCAAGGCACTCGCTGAAGATGGTGACTATGCTGTCCTTGCGGACAATGATACCGAGATTGTGATTACCTTCCGCATTGGTTCAAAAGCCGTCCGTATGATGCAAGCCAAGAATGTTGATGTTGACGATCCAAAATCCTACGGAACCACCAAGCGAGCTGCTTCATCCGCCGCCGAGGCAAAGCAATACACTCCCGACCCACCCATGACCGTTGAGTTGCAACAGTACCTCATGGCACTTGCAATTGTCGAGAAGGATGAGTGGAAAGAGCTGAACAAGCGCAAGGAAGCAATCAGTCTGAAGCAGCAAGAGCTTCAGACTGCGGATCTCGGCGAAGAGTCCAGGAAGAAGAAGAGTACTCACCTACGCAAGGACACCAACAAATACAACAATCATTGTGCCAAGTTCTTCCTCAACTTGCGAGACACCATCAGAGAGGACTACTGGTTGCTCAAGACGCTAGTCCAGCGTGAAGAAATTCGAAACGCGTCCCAGGCAGCTGATCCCGCCGAGGACCAGAACTTTTTCAGCAACCTGGACACCATCAAGGAGAACTGTCGGCCGCATTGGAATAGTCCGCGGCTGGCCAAAGACTTCTTCCACCACTACCTGATCGACCAGACAGCAGCTGAGCATGCTTGGACCCTGGTTGAGGAGGAGGTTTTCGTCATCACCGACAAGAAGCGCCAGGTGGTCTTTGCGAATCTTGAGAAGGCGGGCGAGCTTCTATTTGGAAAGGAGGCCATGGAGGTCTTGGTTAGATGCCTGGACATGTGGAAGTTCTTCATCCCTCTTCCCGCCCCCGAGTCCTGCCGCCACGTCGTCGACAACTTCATCCGTCGCCAGCACCCAGAGCTAGATCCATCCGCAGTTACTGTTGAGCACCTCGCCAACGCCGTCATGGCTGTTGCACACTACGGCTGCTGGTCTCACAAGCTTAATCATCACGGGAAGAAGATCATGCGGACCATGGACGCCAAATTCGGGAGGTCCCCTCTCGCAGAATACCCCAACGCTGTGTTCCCTGACTTTGCAAAGGCGGCCCTGCGCATAGCGAGCAAGATCACCAGATTCCTGACCAAGCCGCTGGACCCTGAATACTATGAAGACTGTGTCAAGATTTTCCAGAACCTGCCAGAGCTTTCACGGTTGTCCACAGATGAAGAGGACTTCATCAGCCTCTTCGCATTTGGAGTCCATGGCTATACACAGCGCCACAGAGACGTGAAGGACATTGGTGGAAGACTGGCTGGACTGTTCTCCACGGGTGATTATCAAGGTAAGAAGTTGACGAAGATTTCCTGCATACTCTCCCCGTCAAAGAGCTTTAAGACTAATATTGATCTTTTCTTCAAAGGAGCCAACCTTTGTGTGCCAGAGCTTGGTATCAAGGTACCCTAAAAGCCCGGAACATGCACCATCCTGCGTGGGGGCGACCTGGACCACCTAGTCCGCGACTTCACAGGCACCAGATACTTCTTCATCGCCACCAACCACGAGAGCAGCCGCCAGTATGCCCTTCGCCAAATGGGCGACCCCCGGGCCCAGCCACTTCCGGCTCCCAAGCCCAAGAGTGACTCGCCGCAGGGCAGAGACAAACGCCGTGCATCAGACGAAGCGCTGGATTTCGACACTGATGAGCTGAGCGAGGATTCGGATGACGGTGGTGACTTCGAGGCCCCGTGTATCAACCACCGCACCGATGAGGACGATATGCCCGTGTATACCAACAAGGATCTGCACGGCCCCAACGTGTTGTACTCGAGCAGCAGCAGCGAGGCTTCATCCCTGGACTAGGCATCCAAGGGGGTAGTGACTCGGTGGAGCAAGAGGCGGAAGATTTGAAGAAGAGGGTGGCTAGGTCACCGAGAGCCAGACTCGGATGTTCGTTTCTCACAGATGCCACTCCACCATCGAAGTGTCTGACAGGAGTTTAGAAATTAACATGTAATTAAATCACAGTTCTAGATGACTTGCCCCCGAGACTGAGTAGTATCCACAAGTGAATACTTGTCAAGTCTGACTTAAACTCCTCGCTTGAGGACATATAAAAAGACCAGAACTTGCAGACTTCTACGTGTTTGTTTCTCCGTCTATTCGCAAGTAACAGTCCACTCCCAGATCCAAACGTTCGAATCAGAGAATCAACAAGAAATCCAAACAACAAAATCCATCCCCAAGGTCCGCACAGACAAAACGTCCTCGCAAGACATCTTCAGCTACAAGAAACGAAAATGCCCACGTCTGTCCCCAAGCAGGGTGGCTCCAACACCACCACTGGCGGTTCTAGCACCACCCAGGGAGGCTCTACCACCAACCAGGGAGCCGTGGTATCTGCGATGGCCAACGTATGCCAGAAGTGCCTGAATAAGATCCCTTGCGGTGGTTGCGGATCGAGTGGCAGCAGCGCCGGCCAGGGCGAGGACTACATTCGAGACTACAAGACGCCCATGAAGAAGTAGGGCATGGGTAATTAGCTGAGCGTGGAGGGTCCAACAAGCATAACCACATAGCCAAGAAAGCAACAATGAAGACTTGATCAAGTGATGATGCGTAATATCTTTATACGTGTGATACTGTAAGGGTATGCGTCGCCAACAAGATCTCTAATGAGTCTAAGAAAAATGCCCAACCGCTTGCATGCTTTGCACATATAGTAATGAAAATGTTTTCCGACCCATTCCCAATATCTCAAGTTCAATCAACAAGCAAAGTACATGGCAAAAATACAATCGTCATCTTTCATCTCCAGTCGTCCTTCTAGGAAGCAAAATGAGGGGCGTTAAGGAACAGACCCATGAGAATGCCGCCCAACGTGCCGGCGATGGGGATGGTGGCGATCCAGGCGATGACGAGCAGGCCGACACGCTGGAAGTTGACGGCCTTGAGCGTGCCGTTGCACAGGCCGACGCCGACGGTGGCGCCAGTGATGCACATGGATGTGGACACGGGGAGGGAGAACTGCGAGAAGACCAGGACGGTGACGGCGGCGCCCATCTCCATGGAGCAGCCACGGCTGGGGGAGTGATATGTGATCTTGTTGCCCATGACTATTCATAATGAGTTAGCTATCAGACCTTCAGACGGCGTTGATTGACCGGACGAATAGTGACTTACCCTTCATGATGTTGTAACCGTAGGTGATGAGACCAATAGAGATGGTGGCGGACAGGACAGCGAGCTGCCAGATCGGGACGGGCGCCTTGGCAGCGGCGGCCTCACCCGTCGACCAGGCCGAGTAGATGACAGCCCAGGGGCCGACCGAGTTGCCGATATCGTTGGCGCCGTGGGCGAAGGAGGCGGTACAGGCCGTCAGAATCTGCACGAACGAGTACGTGTGCTCGACCTCGTTGGGGTACTTCACAGCGTTGGCGTAGACGCGTTCCATGCGCGCACCCTCGGGGGTGCCAGCGTGTCCGGACTGCGCGGCGTGGATGTCGTAGTGCAGACCGTAGAGTAGACCGACGGTGACCATGGCCGGGATGCGCTTGCACAGCATCTTCATGTTGTGGAGCTCGTAGATCTGGCCTGCTCCCATGGGGTTGTCGCGTAGCGTGCGCATAGCCCAGCCCAGGGGCCCGCGCTTCTTGAGCAGCTTGGCGCGCAGCCTGGCCTCGCCCTGCTCCTGAAGCTCCTTGTAGGTGAGCTGCTTGGTCTCGGAGTTGACGACAGCCTTTTCCTGGTCTGCTTGCTTCTCGGCCTGAGTCGAGTCACCGCTGATGGATCCGGGGGAGGTGTGGGTGATGTCAACGTCATCCTCTTCCTCTTGGACGACTGCGTAGTTGGGCACGACGGCGCGCTCTGCCCCCGCGACGACAGGGCGGCGGAAGAGCAGAGGACCCTGGAGGCAGTGCCACCACCTCACAGAGGCGTCTCTCTTGACGATCTTGGCGTGGACATATGGGACGAAGAAGAGAGCGGCCAGGAGGGCGACTCCACCACCGGTGCCCATGGTGACCGAGGCGACATACCAGTCGGGCTTCTTGTTCAGACCCAGGTTGGGAGAGCCCTTGTAGACAATGGACAGCGTGCAGATGGTACCGGCAATGAGGAAGAAGAAGGGCGAGGTCCACACAGCCCATGGGACCGGGTTCTTGCGCATGTGCACGACCAACTTGATGAGCATGAAGATGGTGGCACCAAAGCCGGCAGAGATGGCCGGGGCCATACCCAGACCTGCGAAGATGGCACCCAAACCCTTGCCCTTGTTCCATCCCCACTTGACCTCTGAAGCACCGACAGTTGCGACACCGACACCAGCAACGGCCGAGATGAGGGAGTATGTGGAGGAAACGTGGGCAGAGTGTTTTGTGCACCACATGACCCACGATGAGGCAGCGGCGAGGGCGCATGTGAAGGCGAGCATCTGGACTCCGGCATTTCCCCGGAAGGCTTCGTTGGGGATAATCCCGTTCTTGATGGTGTCTGCTGTCCGGGCCCCGACGGTGATGGCTCCCAGCATCTCGAAGATGGTACCGAAGATCATGGCCTGCCTGTATGAGATAGACCTCGAAGACACACTGGTTGCCCAGGCGTTCGCGACATCGTCTACCAGACTCGGTTAGCACACCCAGGGCCGGGAGACGGGCGAAGGAGGGACGGCCAAGAGGGAGACCAAGCTGTGGGAAGAAGCTTACTTGCGCCATTGTTGAAGGCATCGAGCATCGCAAAGAGCGTGCCGATCACAAAGACGTAAGTATATTGGTCAAGCATTTTGGCGGCTGATGACAAGATGCAAGCCTAGAAATATTGTCTTGGGGTTGCCGCTGTGTGCCAGATCTCGGAGCATTGGCACATGTCGAGGGTGGGCGAGAGGCAAGATATTATATACTGCCTCTCCCATGCTGCTCCTCGTCCGCCGCTGGGAGAGAGGGAGGGCGCACACGTGCTCCAAGACCGAGTCTCGCCTGGACCCCACAGGCCATCATGCTATCCCATGGGCGTCCATTATCCCCCGAGGATGGCGAGTCTGATGGGCGTTGTTGCCCACTTTGGTGTCCATATCCGTTGGGTCCTGCTGCCCACTAGGAGCTTTGACAAACCGGCGGCAGGATAGGCACACCCTAGCGGAAGGGTCCTCGTCGAGGCTTGGTCGTTGGCCAAGGCCGGCCGTGGCAGCCCTCGGTGTCCTCAATTGGGTGTCTGACCAGAATCATCGTCGAAGGATGGGGAAATCTCTTTGACTTGGCAGATCCAGCAGGCTGGGCTGGGCGTGGAAGCCAAGAGATGTACGGAGGAGGTTTATATGATTCTGGGATGGTGTCCTGCTCAAGGCTCTGGGCAGGCCTTGGCGACGTGGGCTGCGTTCGCCTATAAGATGCCTCTGGTCGCCCACGTGGGTAAGCTTTGCCATGGCCTCTTGTCCTGTTTGACATTGACCCGACCCAGCACCCAAGCGACGGCGAAGGCAGATCGTGGCAATTTCTGTCCGACTCGACGCCCAAAGGCCCAGCCTCCCAAGCCTGCTGCCCGCATCAATCCCCTTCAGCCAAGCAGCCCAGGTCGATGTCGGTCGCCTATTCCCATCGTTCGGTCGGCTGAACCCAATTCGCGCATGCAGAAAAGTACTCGGCCGACTAGGCGCATGTCTCGCCTCGCTGATCCAATAGCTGAGAGCCTAGGCGCGACAAACGGTGGCAGGCGTTGGATGGGGCATGGCCTAGCACGCAGCCGGGTTGTTCACGAACCAAGCACTGTCGGGCGGTGGAACGCATCGCTGTACGATCTGCGATCCTCTCTGATTAGCAGGAGCACGTGCTTGCTCTGCAGCCGTGCAGACCCCGCCAAGGCCTTGATGTCGGACCTTAATTATCGTTCTTGAATCGCCATTTCTGACACTATAATTGGAAACCATGCGACAAAAATTCGATAGACTGGATGCGATATTTGTGAGCAGGCTGAAATATCGATCAGGGTGGCGCATGAGGTCGCAACAAGTGTTGGAACCGCAGCGAATGAGCCATTTGCCGTTTCTGTCCCCGACAGGCCTCGGCTCCGATCACCTCCACCCCAGGCTGACCCAAGCTGCCGGCTCGGCTCTCCGATCAGCGACTTCGGACCTCGATATCATGCTATTCCAGCTTGACAAGTGATAGGAGTTATGAGGAAAAGTGATGTGTAGACTCACAATGGCATGGCGTTGTTCATCGAAATCTAGCTCGTTCATCTTGAATCCACCAAATTCGGCCGTCCAGACGTGAACTTCTCAGAGACAGCGTCGCTTGCTTGCACACCACCAGCCTCGGCCCACGCGTGATGCGATCGAAACTTGCACCCAATCTCGGCCGTGTCTGCGACCACCACCACAACCAGCAGACCGAACCAGACCGCACCGGGCCGTACTATACCATGTCTTCCCAGATCGTAGTCATAGGGTTCATACGCACCCCCTCCTCGCCACCTGATCCTCTTGCAGCCCAGCAGAACTAACACCCCATGTCTCAGCGCCGGCGTCACCGGCCTGAGCTGCGCCATTCAGCTGCAAGAAGCCCGCCATGCAGCGGCAGGAGCGAGTGAAGTCACCATTATCGCCAGGGACTTCCCCACGCCCTTCGCCCTCGTCGATCCCAAGGCCCAGATCAACTTCACCAGCCCCTGGGGCGGCGCACACAACAGATGGGTGCCGCCCCCTGTCGACGGGCAGGCCCAGCCCAATGACCTGCGGGACCACCGCCTCGCCCTAGCCACTTTCCGCCGCATGAGGTCCCTGCAGGGGTCGAACCCCGAGGCAGGTATCACCTTCATGAAGGGGGTCGAGTATCTGGAAAACCCTGGGCCAGAGTATCGAGCGCTGACCCGCGAGGGCGGCGAGGGAAGTGCAAAGGCTCTGGGTCTCGAGGGCTTCCGCGTCCTGGAGAGGAGCGAGCTGCCGGATGACAAGGTCAGCCTGGGGGTCGAATACGACACGTGGTGTGTCAACCCCATGGTGTACTGCAGCTTCTTGCTCAACAGATTTGTCTTTCGCGGTGGCCGGATTCTCCGGAGGGAAATTAGTCGCCCTGAGGAGGTCTTCGAGATGCGTCATCTAGGCGGGCCCGTAAAGGCGGTAGTGAACGCTTCAGGGATGGGATTCAATGACCCGAAGTCATTTATCATCAGGGGTATGCCACCTATTCCATTTAGGTCCACTTATACCTGCCACAGTGGGAGCTGACAGAGGGAACAAGGACAAACATGTCTTGTCGCCAATCTTTGCCCCGAGACAGTAACCAGGCAAAATGCAGACGGCAGCTGGACATTCTGTGTACCACGGAATTTCGAAGGCGGGACCATAATAGGTGGCACCAAGGAGCCGAACAGTTGGGACACGGAGCCTTCATTGGAGGTCAGGGAAAGGCTGGTGCGGGCTTTCGTGGCCACACACCCCAAGATTGCTGACGAGTCTGGCTCCGTGCGAGTCCTGAAAGATGTCGTAGGGCGACGGCCAGCCCGCCACGGCGGGGCAAGGCTGGAGAGTGAGGAGGTTGCCCCTGGCAAGATAGTTGTGCACGCGTATGGCCTTGGCGGCAGAGGATATGAATTGTCCTGGGGGGTCGCGGAGACAGTGCAGAAGCTGCTCGACGAAGCCAGCCCGACCAAGGCCCGAATATGATCGACTGCGGCGGCGCAGCCCCTGCGATTCTAAAGTCAATACATGTACTATGAATATGACAGAAATAACTCACACGATCCTCATGATACCACGCTGAGATACAGCACCCAACAGGTCATTGAATAGAGCTGCAAACTGTCACCTGAGATTCTTGAGCAGCGCCACAGTCCCCGCCCTTTTTGGACATCAGATCTATTTCCATCACCATTCATACATATGTACACCTTGTGGGCTCGTCTAATCCAGATGTCTCTAGAGTAGCGTAGCGTAATTCAACCCAGGCCATCAAGTCGCAGGATATGCCCGGAACCGTCTCCCCCAAAACGCCGAAATATGCAAGTCCATCTACACAACCCGACCTCTCCCGCCGGCCGAGCTGCAGACGTCCACCCCTCCAGTATCACCAGCCCGCCCATCCAGGCGGTCCTCCACCTCATGGCTTCTTGCCCGGCTCGGCCTCCCCCTCAAACCTCTTCCTGCTCCCGGACGCGAACCCCCCGACGCGCTCCGCCCGTGTGAGCTTCTCCTCGGCCGCCCGCCGCAGCTGCTCCTCGCGCTCACTCTCCTCGAGCCCCCACCACTCGCGCATGAAGCGCTGCTGCTCCGCCTTGCGCCGCTCCTTCTCCTGCCTCTCCCGCGCGCGCTCCTGCCTCTTCGCGAACCAGTCCTCGCGCGCCGCGTCCTCCTCCTGCGGCGTCGCGTGCGCCTTCATGCACGCGTTCATCACCCGGTGCGGCTCGCGGCAGGCAAAGGGGGCCGAGAACGTGCGGCCCAGGGCGCAGGCTGCGAATGCTGTTTCCCGGGGGGCGAAACGGTCAGCTGGAGTCTCCTTTCCCTTTTTTTTTCCCCTTCTCTTGATTTTTCTGCGTGTGTGAGGGGAGGGGCGGGGGCAGCCTGGTTGCCAAGACTGTTTTCTGTATGTACCTTTTATCTCCGGCCCGCAGTAGCCTCGTACCCTCTCGTAGAATATCTCCCGTACTTGTGCCTCTTGCGACGCGGATAGGGGCAGTGGGTTGCGCGAGGGCATTGGCAGTCGCCCTGTCGACGTCGAGTCCGAGCCGGCGCCCGATGGTGATGATTCGGCGGCCATTGTGGCCATTGACAGACAAGGTTGTGGTTCGGTTGGGTGTGATGCGGTGTTCGGACACGGTGGTTATGGTATCGGGCCAGAGAGGGCTGTTTCGCGACTTTATGAGGTGGGAACAGGTCGTGTAAGTGGGTAACAGTGGGTGGGCTTGATGTCTGATGTTGAGCTTAGATCGACTGATTTGGAGTCCGAAGTCGAATCTGCCGCCCGGAGCTTAAGCTCGGCACCTCCTGGGCTCTCACCGCTTCTGCCCCATCGGGCCATGTCTGTAAAGCCGCATGGTCAAGGAGCTACATCTACTTCTATGATCAGACATGCAAGTAAAATCCAGCTAACTCGACATTACGTGGCACGTCGAGCACGATTTCAAAGTGAACGGATCACACGTTCCATCATCGTGAGCACGATTCTAAGCTTTTCAAGGCTGGCAGTATTTCCATTTTAATTTGCTATACTTGTGACGCTGACAACAACGAAGGTCTTTCTTGTGGGCTGATTGCGCAGAAACATCTTGACTCGGCTTTGCTTCCACAAAGTCGGTCCCGCGGTACTCAGGAGTCCGCCCACTACTCAAGATGAAAGCTGCATAGCCGGCTGCTCCTCAGCAGTAGGCGTCTCAGCATCCGGACTCCTCTCCCCATCGATATCCACGCTCGCCTTCTCCTTTTTCTTGCCCATGGAGAACCACCTGCCGCCCTTGGACTTGTTGGTGCCAATCGACGGGCTAGAGTTGAGTGAATCAAAGCTCTTGCCAAGGAGATCCTCCCCAGCGCCGTCCTTGCCGGCCCAGCTGTTGTCGGCGACGTCACTGCCACCAAAGCTCGGGCGGTGCTCCCTCTCCGAGCCGGCAGCTGAACCTGGCCCGGTGGCCTTCCTGGAACCGCCGAGCCGTGATGAGATAGCCGATCCTTTACGGAACAGCTTGCGCACCACGTTGTCCGGCCCGGCGCTGGCCGAAAGCTCCTTGAGGCTCATCGGTGGCTCCGATGGTGTGTTCGAAAAGGATTGGTCGAGCGACAGGGAATCGTGAGACTCGCTGATAGATGCACGACTGCGGACAGACATTGATAGTCGTGAGTCGGACCGTTCAGCAACCGAGTCGTTCCCCGACGAGGCCGGCGGATCGTCAAAGGCTCCCTTGGCTTGGTCTCTGGCCTCTCTGGCCCTGTCCTTACTCTTCGCCTTGTCCTTGCTGCTGAAGATACTTCCCATGAAGTTTGGAGAGAAGGACGGGACAGTGGGATTGAGGGCTTTCAGAGACTTTTTCGTAGGCCGACTTCCGATCACCCCTACCTGTGAAGGGGAGACCTGCGGGTTCAGTAGGTCATGCTCGTCAAGGATCTCATCGTCCGCGGACGCGAGTGTCGTCTTGAGAGCCGAAGGAGAACCGCCGATCGAGGGACGCCGGGAAGGGTTCCTGGACCATGTGTTGTTCTCGGGTGACCAGACGAGTCTTGAACGAGGGAAGCCTTGCTGCTCTGATGGCGGCGGCCAGAGATGGGATCCACTGTCGGTTGAGGGCCGAGGCATCTCAGACGAAGAAATAGAGGCTGGTCGCGGGCTGCTCTGGTCGCGATCAAAGACGCCGGTCATCGCCCGAGAACCGAAGGGCAACAGATTTCTAGCTGAAAACCCTCTTGTTCCCGGTGGTGGGGCGTAAGTGTCCATGGTATCCGGGCCGACTGAGTTGCGGTTGAAAACGTTCCAGTTTGAGAGGCTGATCCGGCGCCTATTTGGCACTCCATCCAGTTCATCTGTCTGACGGGGGAATGATTGACTTTGTCCGTGCTTAAGACTGCCCAGCTGAGGGGGCTCATCTACTGCCCGCGCGGGCTTGCCTCGCTGGAAGGAGAACAGGGAAGCCAGTCGTTGAGTAGCAGGTTGTCCAGGTGCTGGGGCAGGAGACGCGAAATGTCCCGAGTTGATTGAACGTCTTTCGTTGTCGTCGTTCGGGAACGAAGGAAATGGCAAATTCTGCTGGGACCCGTGAGCGCTTGAGAAGATACTGCCAGAACGAGCCGATTGAGGCGACTGAGGGTCATGCTCAGGGGATGCCGTCGGCAAAGGTGCGAACGGACTAGTAGGCTCGCGGTGAGAGATAGGGCTACTAGGTGCCTCATCCTCGGAATGCTCATCATCTGTGAAGATGTTGCTGGGCAGGAGAGCGGCTGCCGAGGGGCTCAGGGGCGCCCCAGCTGTCAATGCTCTGAGCTCATCCCCATCCATGTCGTCCATGTCTATAGAAGACAAATCGATAAACGGCGCAGCAGCAAAGCCCGGTGGAGGTCGAGTGCTGCTGTAGCCAGGTGGCTGTGGGAGCGAATCCAGCGTAGCAAAGGGAGGCGCGGGTGACATGACCACGTTCGAGAGCGAGCTGCTGTGATGGCTTCGGCGTTTCGCCTGGGCCTGCGACGAAGCATCGAACTCGGCGCCTGGTGTGTTTGCCTGGTTGTAGAGGGCGAAAGCGGCCTGTGGGATTTGCTGAAGCTGAGCGTGGATCGAATTGAGACTATCATCGAGCTCCTTGGCCCGCTTTGTCTCTTGATAGAGCTTCATGTTCCAGTCACGCTCCCTCCGCTGCCACTCACGTCTTTTCTCAAGGTTGTTCTGCCTCCACTCGTCATCGTCCTCGCCTCCCGGTAGCTTCTTCCGGTCGTCCTCCAGCAGCTTCACTTGGTCTCTCTTGAACTTCAAGTCCGCTTCCAATTGCGAGCATTCCGCCTGCAATTTTTCGTTGCACCGGCGGACTTCGTCCATTTTCGACTTCGCGTCCTCCTCGACGGACTTCTTCTGCTCTTCGAAGCTTTCTTTCTCCTTGCGCCACTCTTGGATCTGTCTCTCCATCTTCGCGATGTTATCGTAATATCGAGAGCGCTCGGCTTGTTTCGACTTGAGCTCCTTCTCCAATTGCGTTCTCCTCTGCACGGTCGACCGCATTGCACGTTCGGTTGTGCCCATCTCCTTCTTGAGCTTCTCCGTCTGCTCCTCTTTCTTCTTCTGCTCGGCCTTCTTCTGTTGTTTCTCTAGCTCCAGTTCGTCCAACAATTTCTTGCTGTCTTCTTCCTCCCTCGTGATGACCGCTATGGTGTCCTCGATCTCAGCCTTGATGCTGCTGAATCTCTGTCCAAGCTCTCTGACTTCGGCTTCGGAGGTACTATCCTTGCGTATGGGTTTCTGCTCTATGCTGCTCACTGACGGAGATGCTCTCCTGCCGACAGTATTCCGTCTTGGTACCGTCCCAGCTGTGTTTGGCTCTCTCGCCAAAGCCGGGCCACCGTCTGGAATTGTCGCGGATTCAATCGCCGGCAAGGGACTCCTCGGCGCGCCATTCTCGTCGGCGTTCTCGCCCTGTGTTGTGGAAGGTGGCTCCTCGGGTTCAAAGTTCGGGGGCAGGCGGGAGTTTCCTAGGCGTGGTCGGCCACTAGGATCAAAGGTCTGGAGGCGGACGACTTGGCTGCCAGCTTGAAAGCTATTGGACCCGACGGCGATGACCCGTACGTTGTAGAAATGATTTGGCTTCAGCCCGGTCACGGTGATGGCCGTTTCTTGGTTTGCTGGAGACTCGCCCACTTTTTTTTCGCGACACATGTGTTAGTGTCTAGGCACATATCTTGGATCTCCAACACGACGCCCGTTGCTCTTCGTAAATTTGCTTACCGACTACGCCGTTGACCTGGATGAGGAACTTGTGCACCGGCTTGCTGGGGTGCGGTCTCGCCCAGCTCACAGTCGCCTTGTCGAGACCAATGCCAGAGAGCACGACATCAGGGGCGTCGGGGACATCGACGCCAAGGATGTTGATCAGTTCGGGAACGGGCTTCCACAGCGTCTGGGAGGCCCTTCGAAGCAGCCTGTGGGAAACTAGTGTCAGCTACAGCGTCCCCAGGAGTCTAAGCATGGTCGCGTGCTCGTGCGGACGAGCATGTGCCGGGTCCGCCCGTACCATAATGCTGCGACGCTGAAGAGCACCATGGTGGCATTCTCCTCGCAGAGGCGGTCCAGATGTTCGAAGTCGATGTGAGAGGCGGCTTTCATGTAGATGTTGTCGACCGAGATGTCGTTCTGGTCAATGTAGGCGGCGACGTAGATGAGGACGCAGCAGGTCGCGACGGTGACATGCACAAAGGCGCTCTTACGCTCGATGAGCCAGGCGATGAGCAGACAAATGAGGGTGAGTAGCGGCAGAATCGACGTCCAAGAGATCCATAACATATCGGAGTGGGAGAAGTGCCGGCCGAGGAGAGGAGGGAGGGTGGAGCGGATCGGGATCGGGGTGGGATGGTGGTGAGGCGGAGGCGGAGGAGAGGGAGGGAAACATAGGACCGATCGATGGGGGCAGAACAGGAAAAAGTAAGAATGCGATGTGGTAGATGCTGTTAATGCCGGGACGGATAGTGCACACAAGGTCCAGGTCGGCCGAGTCAAGCCGCGGAAGGCCAACAAGCAAGCTGGTACATGCACAAGGATCAGGTGCAGTTTCTGTGTGCGAACGACAACGTCTCCTCTCCGCGCAACAGAACACAGCAGGGAATTTTCTCTCATGCGATGGCGACGGCCTGGTGACTCCTTGGGTCGAGGCAGAGTAGCAAGCAGTATGGAGAAGTCGGTAAGAGAAGGCCAGGCGGCCAGGCGGATCCCGCCCTGACGCCTCAAGCAGCCAAGCTCGTCTCCACGATCTGAGGGTTCAGGGGTTCCTCATTCGCCGGTCCAAGGTACCAGCAGCTGCCCTGACCTCCGTTTTCCAACCCTAACGCGCATCAGCAGTGACGCTAAGCCCTGAGCGAATCTTCCAACCGCCAAATTGCAGCGGGCTCAATATAACCTTGAACAAAGCGAGAGCCTCATCTCGGCACTTCGAACCGGAGACACGCCACCTTCACGGCCGACCATGACAGACTTGCATAAATCTACGTAGCCCATGGCAGTCCACTGATGGACTCGCATGCAGCATGGGAAAACAGGCAGAAGGGGCAGGCCTACGGTAAGCTAGTCTATTGTGCGATGTGAGCGTGAGCGTGAGCGTGTGAGTGCGTGCTTGCATTTGCGCCGGCACAATGGGAAAGGTCTTTCAGGCCGACAAGTGGATTCTCCCGCACATTGATCGACACTGCAAACGGGAGACCTGCCCCCAATCATGCCCTTCGTACCGGCACAATGCGATGACAGTTGCAGTAGTGTGCTTGAGCTGGCACGCCCCCATCATGCTTGACCTGCTCCCTTCCCCCTCCCTGTTGGTCATGTGTAGTTGCACAACGTGTAGCCCGGCGCCGGAGGACCATCGATGGCGACGCGCGACGCAGCCCGTCGAGACCATGGCGATGGGCTTGACATGCCTCGGTCGCTAGTTGCCGCGTCACGACGAGATGCAACCAAGAACAGCCGCGGACCATCAGGAAGCTTATCCTGCACACGTGCTAGTGCCCTTCTAGTCGCAACGGTGGTTCGCACACCAGGTTCGGAGGTTCCATCGCCTCATATTATTAGAGGGCACCGTCTGCGAGTAGCACAGTCCGCATGCCAGTCTTCGTCCGGCCTTGCGGGGTCAAAAGAACATGCGCCGGCGATTTTGTCCGCCATTGACTTTGAGATGTCCCCGGTACCCGGTTTAGGGACACAGCCTCATCCTCGTCAGTGTGCCGTTTAATATGGCATTAAGCGCAATGGATCGCACATGACCATTACCAGGATCGCCCGCATGGGGTCGCGGCTCATTGCATTTCCATGCAGGGGCCATGGGCGATTGGGTGCGGCCGCCTTGGGGATTTTACGAGGTCTCGGCGACAGGGCTGAGGCAAGGTTGTCCTAGATGGGCCTCAGCCTCGTCTATTAATCCTGCCGTCAGACGGCGAGACGGTGAGTGATGACCTCAGCAGAAAGGCTACTGGCAATCCTTCGACGCATGTGCAGTAGAAGTTGGCATAGGGAAGACTGTTTCAGGGACGGCTTTGTCCGGGGCAGGCGAGGGTCTTACATCGGATGAACGTCCGAGTGTCGACGAGGCCTTAGCGATGCTTTAAGGAGGTTGAAGGCCCTATTAGGCATAGACGAGACCTAGCTTCGCCAGGGTTGGTTTAACATGTAAATTTGTCTACACATGCGTTCAAGAACTCTACAGCAGCAGCCAATGAGCCTGAGAGCCCTCTGGCATGGCTATTGATCCGGGCCGTCGATAGCAGCTCAAGAGAGCGCGTATATAGTGTGGGCTCTAAACATGTTGGACAATTGTACAATTCCAGTAAGGACGCCAAGCGCTGGACCTCACACTCGAAGAAAGACACGATATAGAACCTACGATGCGGCATCCTATTATACCCATGTCTATGTTACACAAGTCAATGACAAATTACTCTGTAAAAACGGAGAATTGATCATTTTCCTTAAGGGCCATCCTCAGCGGTCATCCCATCCCATTGGAAGTCATCCTACAATAAATAGGTGTTGGCAAGTCGTATTCGCCTCGCTGCTAGCTGCCCAGTATTTTGCTACAAGAAGATCGACACAGGCATAATTCAACAAGCACATGACATTTGTCCTAAGAGGGGAGGTGTGAGAGACGAATTGTTGTCTGACTCGCGGGAATTGAAACATGGTACCCAAAACATGCAACATTATCACTGGTAATGTGCAGGTAGTATGGAAGAGCGTGTCTTGGGACTGTCGCACGCGGCTTCCGGTCTGCGGGACAAGGCCCATATGTGGCAGAGCAGTGCCGTCAACTGGTACAGACCAACAGGTCGTAGGAGCGAATTGAGTATGTTCACCGTGTGTGCTCCCAGCAACTGACACACGCACCACATCAGGACATGGACAGTTTACGTGGGCAGTTCATGGTGAGTTAAATGACCCTGAGAATGGAGCACAGGAAGATAGGTTGAACTTGAAAGAATGTTGGGACGTGTTTCGTCCTCACCGTCAGCATTTAAGACGGAGCGCCCAACAAGCTCCAGGGCTGATGGGAGATGGGCAGCGGGGTTAGCCGGATTCGCCCTGCCGTGCAAGGCCTGGACAGGGTGGTGGCAGGGTCACACTGTCACACTGGTCGACTCGTGCCCAAAGCTGTGGACTACCTAGACAAAAGGAAGGGGCGACTTGCTGACTGCGGATTGTGGAGGATCGTCGACCATGCTGCCATGGATGTATTTGCAGTGCTCTCCGTTGAGGGGAGGGCCGCTCATGTCTCTGGAAAGATCGTGCAAGGCAGTAGTAGTACATGGATCCTCTGTCAAACGCATTACATACTATACATCTACAGAATTTTCACCACGCCATGATGTCATTAAGCATCGCAGCAGGATCGCGTTCGGGTCCGTTTCCGGTCGTCTCAACCGGACGGTCACTCCCTCGGCCACCCTCATGGAAAGCAGAGCGAGGGGGGCCGACCTGGGCAGACGGCTCCTGGATAGGCAATCCCCAACGGCCAGCCTGTCAGCACGGTCAGGCAGGCAGAAGGCCAACCCGAGTGCGAATCAGGGGTCAAGTCAGCTGGTCGTTCGGTGGCATCCATTCAGGTGGTGAGACGTCGGGACGCCGCCTGGGCAGACGGCCAGCGGACGGAAATCCCACCTCGGCTAGGTAACGTAACGGCAACCTCCTCGCTTCCATCCCTTCTGCCCACCGGGTACATGTATTTGTTGGGCGCTGGAGGGCTTTATTATCCCCGACCCCATGCGAAGAGGTTTGAAGCCTCGTGACACAACAATGACTTGACCACTCTGGGCCCCAGGACCGCCATATTGCCCTGTTCCCCGGTCTTTGTCTGTATCTCAGTTCCCCTGGCAAGCCTTGCTTTGCCCGTTGATCGCACCTCTTCAAGCCTGGCGCCTCGTTGCTGTGTCATGTCATACAGCAATAAGAAGGAGACGACCTCCTACACCACCGAACTATTTCAACTAGATCCAGATATCCTTCTCTCTTCTCTCCCGTGCGCGGTTTTTCTTGGCAAAGTATTTTGACTCCTCTTCCTGAGCCTGCCCTGTCCCGTCCTACTGGTACCTCGGTACTCTGCACTACTCTATTTCTTTCTCTCTACCTCGGACTGTCCTCCTATCGCAAATAGACAGGCAGTCAGCCCCGGTTTTAACCAGAACAAATTCGCATCCGTTGATTCGCCCGCCACCGCTGTCACAAGCTTGCCAGAATCACAAGCAGACATCCCAAACGCGCAGCATTTCCCAAAGCAGCCTTGCCCCATCGCTAGAGTCCTAGTCGTTTCCACTCGCTTCGACCCTTTCCGAGGCTCACCGCGGCCGACCCAGACCCGTATTTCCCCCCAAGCGCTCGATCAGCCTATCTAAAGAATTGCGCAAACGCCGTGCAGCTCGGGGACAGCCCCTTTTCTTACATACACGTTCCTCATCGACCCTCCACGCCGTTCGCCAGCTCCCAAAATCGCATGTGACGTTTCCCGCGCTGTATCACCAGTGGGACACCCACGACGACATCCCGCAGCTTCATAACCACGCCTTTCTGCCTTCCGACACACCCCCACAGCCATGCAGTACGTGCGCAACCTGTCGGACTCTGTCTCGACAGCATGGAACTCTATAAATCCAGCCACCCTCAGCGGTGCCATCGACGTGATAGTGGTAGAGCAGGAAGATGGCACTCTGTCATGCTCGCCCTTCCACGTCCGCTTCGGCAAGTTCTCGCTCTTGCGCCCCTACGAGAAGAAGGTCGAGTTCAGGGTCAATGGCAAGAAGCAGGACTACGCCATGAAGCTGGGCGAGGGCGGCGAGGCATTCTTTGTGTTCGAGACTAGCGACACCATCCCCCAGAGTCTGCAGACGTCACCTCTTGTGTCCCCTGCGTCGAGCCCACCGCTAGAACCTTCAACACCTGGGAGGGCCGCTACTATGCCGCCTGCTTTGCAAGAACCGCCACTGTTGGACTTGGAGGACTTGGGTGCTGAAAGGGACGCCGAAAGGGATATTGACAAGCTGTCATCCTCGAGTTTCATCAGACCACTTCCTGGGCTGATCTACTCGAGCTCAGCACCGCGGGAAAAGGGTTCGTTGTCACTGCTCCATCGTGTCCGATGCTCTCCAGGCTAACATGTTTCAAGGGATACTCTCCCCAATGATGACATCGCCCGAACTCTCGGGTGGCAGGCCCGTCTCAGGAGACTGGTCTTCGCTCCGACCGCACAGCGATGATATACTGCGCGAGTCCGCGCGCCATAAGCGCAAAGGGTCCAATCTGAATGAAACGGCCGACCTTCCCGATCTCTCCGACAGATCCCACAGCCCCCCACCGTTGCCACCGAGCGAGGCGCTCGAGCGCGCAATAAATTTGTCGAGAGAGCTGCAGGCTGTGAACCTGCCCACTCATGTCACCGAGACAGGCGATCTCATGTTAGATATGACTGGGTTCAAGAACAATGAGGAAGATGCCATCCACGCCGAAATCCTTGCTAGGAAAGTGCTGTCTCAAGAGCTCGAGGGAAACTACGATATTGGCGCGCTTTTCGGAATCGATGAGCACGGAAATCTGTGGATATACAGCAGCGAGGAGGCCAAAGATACAGCCATGCGCAAGACAATGGAGTCTGCTTCTGGACTTCGATCCCAGACCTTCGACGCCGATGCGGTGTCTGACCCGGGCTACCATAGCGACGACAGCAGCCGCGACTCTGCGTCGGCTGCGTTCCCAGGCCATCGCCGAACTGAGTCGGATGTGGGCCACGGTATGGATTTGCAAACGCCGCCTTCGTCGCCCGGCTCGAGCAAGGCCGGCCGTGTCGGGATGGGCGATCCAAACATCAACTATGCCAAGACCCTGCGCCTGACTAGCGATCAGCTGCATGCCTTGAACCTGAAGCCCGGCGAGAACGCCATGAGCTTTACGGTGAATCGTGCGACTTGCTCGGGGTCTCTTTACTTGTGGAAACACGATACTCCGGTGGTGATCTCGGACATCGACGGAACGATCACAAAATCCGACGCTTTGGGCCAAGTGCTAAACATGATAGGGCGTGATTGGACACACGCTGGGGTTGCAAAGCTCTATTCGGACATTGAAGCCAACGGCTATAATATCATGTACCTCACCTCACGCTCAGTGGGACAAGCGGATACCACCCGCGCGTATTTGGGCGGCATTGTGCAAGATGGATACAGACTACCCCGGGGCCCAACGATCTTGTCCCCGGACAGGACGATGGCAGCGTTGAGGCGGGAGATCTACCTGCGCAAGCCGCAGGTATTCAAGATGGCCACCTTACGCGACATACGTAATCTATATGGCGCGGATACCCACCCTTTCTACGCTGGCTTCGGCAACCGTCTCACGGATCAGATTTCTTATCGCACGGTGGACGTTCCGAGGACGAGGATCTTCACGATCAACTCTAACGCCGAGGTGTCACTCGACCTCTTGTCGCTCAACAAGCTCAAGCTGTCCTACGTGTCCATGACGGACGTGGTGGACCACTACTTCCCGCCCGTGTCCACGATCGTCAAGGGCGGCGGCGAGGAGTACACCGACTTCGCCTACTGGCGCGACAAGCCGCTCGACATGGACGAGTTCTCGGCGTCCGAGTCCGACTCAGACGACGAGGACGCCCGTCGGAGGCCGGCCGAACTCGAGAGGCAGTACGCCGACGACGAGGACGACGAGGTCGAAGGGGACGGACTCGCGGACTCGTACATCTCGCGGGGTTCGTACTATGAAGGGTATGGCTACGCCGAGGGCGACGGCGAGGGTGACGGCGAGGGCAGCGTCTTCAGCGGCGAGTACGACGAGGAGCAGCTCGACGGCGGCATGATGGGGAGCCTGGTGCTTGAAGAGGAGGACGCCGACGACGAGGACGACGAAGACGATGTGGGCGAGGCAGAGCAAACGGAGGAAGAGACGCAAAAGCTCTCGCCGCCGAAGGCGGTGGCGGCGCCTAGGGCACCATCGCCCAAGGTCGCGGTCGAGGATCTCAGCGCCGAGATGATCACAGGGATGATGAACCTCTCCGTGGAGAAGGAGCTTGAGAGGTAAGGGCTTCAGCTTGTTTGAAGTGCATGGAGATCTATCTGTAGGATTGGGAGCAGAAAAGTGAGGTCGATTGCATACTTAATTTGGCGGGCTTCCGCTGCAGGTTCAAGAGATTGTAAGGGACTGTGGATATGGCCCCGAGAGTCATTCACCATTATCATTGCACAGCAAGGCGTCTTGGTTTGAAACTTCCAGGGGATAAATAGGGGCATTAGAAATACGCATTAGAAGCATGGAATTATTATTTCGTATCTTTGGATCCTATTAAAGACCGGCCTGCTTCCACGTATACAGACTCTTGCATAAACTCGCCTCGTGGTGCTGTGACTTGCACCGCCTGTTTTGATGTTGATCGGGCTGGCTTTCTGAGCAAGGGGGAGAAAAGTTGTCGGCCCTCGCAAAGTTCCGTAAACAACGATACTAAGCGGCCGGCAAATATTCAACCCATTACTCCCCATCTTCATCATAGGGGTTGGACCTCAGTTCTCCCGTCAACCCCAATAGCCCTACCGACAGACCTTGCCATTCCCTCACTTCCCTCTCGGTGTTTCCGGGTCTGATACTGGGAGATCTGCCCCGTTTTATGTGCGTTTTGCTTGCTGGATTGCTCGACCTTCTCTTTTGGTAGATAGGGTGTTCTAAAGCCGCGCTCTTGGAGTATTCTCAACACAATACACGTCGGGGCGACCCCATCTGTGACCACGTCGTGTGTTCTGCCCGCGATGATACCGAGCTGCCGAGGACTCTAGCTATCAATTCCATGGATGCTACAGGCTGATCTCGCCAGATCTTGGCTTCGTCGCCTCTATCGCGCTAGACTTTTTGGAGATCATACGTCTCCTGCAAGTACGTGAGATCCCAGGGCTTGCTCTGGGTCGATACACCCTAATCGGATCGAGGAAAATCGTGGCTTCCAGGAATCCAGCCTTGCGCATTGGATGGATTGTTTGCTTCCTGTGGCCACGCGCTACGCCCTGACGCGGAGTTTGAAGTAGCTTGAGCCGACTGACCGGCAGCCGATGTGGATCGACTGGAGACAGGTGTTGCCACAGCTGATCTCGGAATGCCCAGAAGGTCCCATGGATGTTGTTGCAGCGACCACTGATTATTGCTGGTATTCGCTTGTCTAGGTGCCGAGGTGGATGCAATGGGTTCCGCGCGAAATATCTGGCCCGCGCCAGCACTATTGCTTCCAGAGGTGTGACTAGAGCTGCGAAAGCTTGTGCCATCGAGGCCCGCGATTTGCTCGTCCGAAAACCCCGAGAAGAATTCACCATGATGGCCGTTTGTTGTCGAATTGTCGGCCCCGAACGCATGGTCCTTTATACGCGACTGTACAGATTCAGTCAACAGCGTAAATCTATTCTGAAACGGCGGAGCAATATGTGCGGATTGCCCCAGATTAGCACCGGCCGTGACTTGGGAGAATCTGTTAGCAGCGTCGTGGAGTCCGCAACCCAGTGTTCTGGGTGCAGTCCAGGTAGAGCCCAGCGTGAGTGTGTCCCGTGCAGAGTCCTACTCTGCAGTCATATCAACGTCCTCCTCGCCGACCTGCTCGCCAGGCTGTGCGTCTTGCCCTGCACCAAAGATGTCTTCCATTGTACCACCCTCGACTCCGTCGCCGCCGACATCCTCATCATTTGGCTGATGTTCCATGGCGTCCACCATCTCCTCATCGTCCTCGTCCTCGTCATCTCCACTGTCGTCTTCGCCGTTCCGCGCGAGCACGTCTCGTAGCCCCCAACCTACGCCACTGAGCACGAACTTCTCGCTTGGCAGTCGCACACCCCATTCGCCGGGCGGCACACGCGGCAGCGCGACCTTGTTCCTCTCCGCAGCTATGCTTGCAAGAGCATCCTTGCTTATAGCGCCGCCGCCAGTCGCGCCGCCACCGCCTCGAAACTGGTAGGCCAGCCGTGCACCGATGGCCAATTTCACCGCATTGGCGGTGACTACCGCGTCCCCGCCACTGCCTGGAACTGTAGCCGTGCCGCCTGCGGTAGCAGATGGCTTGGATCCGGCATGGGTAGTGTAAGGATCGGCAGCGAGGTAGATGGAGTCACTAAGCACAGAAGCTGTGTGTCGATAGGCGAAGTCGAGCAGAAGAAGGGGTATGCGAGACTCGAAGGCCGTGACACCTTGGGCGTTGAGAAGCAGCTCGATTGTGCGTTGGTCGCGCGGTCGCGGGGCGGAGGCGGTGGGTGAGGTCGGTGGCGCAGGTTGGGAGGCTGTAGCCGCTGCTGCTGGAGAGCCTTGTGCTGCTGCTGATGTTTGGGGCTGTGATTGCGACTGCGACGGTTGCGAATTTGAGGGCACGCCGTTGGTAGCTGGTTGTGTCTGGGAGTTGGACGGTTGCGATTGCGACTGGGTGTTGTTGACGGTCTGAGAGGCGGAGCCGCCAGGCGAGGACGAGGGCACGCCATTTGTCTGAGGCGCGGCAGTCGAAGACATCGCGAAGTATGTGGAGTGCGTTGGTGACCTGATGGCGTAGGGGAGTGCGAACGAGCAAAGGTCGCGACTGTGCACCAGCGGCGAGGTGGTAAAAGGATGGAGGACTGGCGAGAGCCGGAGGCAGTGCTGTTGCCCAGAGGCTCTTGGGGTAATGTCTTGTGGTACTGTTAAGTGGTTGTACAACGGGCGTAGAGATATCGATTAGCGACATTCACCCATGAATTTGGGCCCAAGTTGAAAGAGGTTGGATTGCGATGAACTAGGTCGCATGCTGAAGGAGCTCGTGGTGAGGAAGGCCGGCCTGAGCTCCAGCCGGCACGTCCCTAGTTCGCAGATGGAGTCGGCAACTGGCGAAACAATTGGCCGCGGCGCGTTGCAGGCAAGTACTTGTACCTTTGTACCCAGCAGCAGCAGCAGGGGTGCGAACCTTAAAACGCTGAGATCCACCGAGGGGCAGCAAGCAGTCAATCAGGTACTTAGGAACCTACAAAGTGAGAAGTGATAGATACATCTCACTTCGACCTTCGAAACTAGCAAGTACTTGGGTTTCGGGTAATCTACTCAGTAAGAGGCCTGGGTATCTGAAAGATATGTCTCCGACTGCTCTGGTCTGTGGACTGTCTAGGTCTGCCCATGCATTGCGGCTCCTCAGTGGACGGGCACCTGCCAAGTGCATGTACCTTGCCGCGGTCTGCCGATGCAGGAGCTCCAGTCGTTACGTAGTACATGATACTAGCGAATTGAACTTTTCCAATTAGATGACTCTACCTTCGACTCATACCAAAGATAGTGGTGTGACTTGTAGGAAGACAGTCTATAACTCGACCTGGATTGGTCCTTTCTGGTCTTTTCGAGTTCATCTCCCAGCTAGCTTTCTCTGGACTCTGCTCGGACTACAGTCGAATCCCAGTCATCGTCATTCGGAGAACGCCATGGAGACGACTCTGCCCCTCCCCTTTCTTATCAGCCTTGCTGCGCTACCCGGCCTGGCAGGGCCAGAGGGTCTGAGTCGGGACGAAATCAGCTGCCTTGGCTCAGTCTTTGCTGAAGTCACTCCAGACAGCCTGGATAAGACCCTAGCGTTCCTCAGCCAGCACAATGTCGACTTCCTGCCGTTCCTGGATGTGACTCAACTGCAGTCCAGGGACGACGTCCTGTCCCTGCTCGATGCCGGCGCACGAAAGGTCTTCGTGAAGCCAGAGAACCTGCCAGAGTACACCGAGTATGGCTCAAGAGTGGCACCTGCCATCACAAAGACCAATGCACTCGAGTCGGCCACGGAGCATGGGCTCCTCATCTCAGACTTTGACCACTCCAAGTGTGAAATCGGCCCATTTCTGGAGAAGGCAAAGTCAACCAAGGTCAAGAACCTCTTCATCAAGCCCGTCGAGGGAGCAATTCTCGAGCACTTCATCGATGTCGCGGCCCAGTTGGGAGCCACTCCCATTCTACCGTCAACCGGTCTGACCACGGCCAAAGACGCCAGCGGCAAGTTGTCGGTGTCAAAGGTGTTGTGCTCCACCTGGAGCTCGGACCGCCCAGACAACCTCATCCCGACCATCGTTACGGATGAGAATGGTATTGCTCTTGGCTTGGTGTACAGCAGCGAGGAGAGTGTCGGAGAGGCTTTGCGGACCCAGACTGGCGTGTACCAAAGTAGGAAGCGAGGCCTTTGGTACAAGGGAGCAAGCTCGGGAGACACGCAGGAGCTCGTGAGGATCTCTCTGGATTGCGACAGTGACGCATTGAAGTTTGTCGTCAAGCAGAAGGGCCGTTTCTGCCACCTCGAGCAGTTCGGTTGCTTCGGGGAGCTCAAGGGGATACCAAGGCTGGAGCAGACGCTCAAGTCCAGGAAGGAGTCCGCTCCGGAGGGGTCGTACACGGCGCGTCTTTTCAACGATGAGAAACTCCTGCGGGCCAAGATCATGGAAGAAGCTGAGGAGCTGTGCGATGCCAAGGCGCCGAAGGACGTTGCTTTCGAGGCTGCTGATCTCATCTACTTTGCCCTCACAAAGGCTGTCGCTGCCGGCGTAAACCTGGCGGATATCGAGAGGAGCCTTGACGCCAAGAGCTCGAAGGTCAAGAGGCGCACAGGTGACGCGAAGGGCAAATGGGCTGAGAAGGAAGGTATCAAGCCCGTCGACGGCACCACTACAGCAGCTGTCACCGCGCCTGCTACCTCGGGTCCTGTACCATCCTCAGACAGGATTACTATGAAGCGCCACGACCTTGCTTCGCTTGCACCTGGCCAGCTCCAACAAGTGCTGAACAGACCATCACAGAAGTCTGCCGATTCAATCATGAAGATCGTCGTGCCTATCATCGACGACGTTAAGAAGAATGGCGACAAGGCTCTGCTATCCTATACCCAAAAATTCGAGAAGGCCGCCTCCTTGACCTCCACAGTCATCAAGGCTCCCTTCGCCGACTCCCTCATGCAGCTGCCCGCCGAGACCATCAAGGCTATTGACGTGTCCTTCGACAACATCAAGAAGTTCCACGCTGCGCAACAAGAAGAGAAGCCCCTCCGCGTCGAGACCATGCCTGGTGTGGTCTGCAGTCGATTCTCGAGGCCTATTGAGCGCGTGGGTCTGTACGTCCCCGGTGGCACGGCTGTCCTACCATCTACGGCCCTCATGCTCGGTGTCCCTGCCATGGTCGCTGGCTGCAAGAAGATTGTGCTCGCCTCGCCACCGCGCTCCGACGGCAGCGTCACTCCTGAAATCGTCTACGCCGCGCACAAGGTGGGTGCTGAGAGTATCGTGCTGGCCGGCGGCGCCCAGGCCGTTGCGGCCATGGCGTACGGCACCGAGAGCGTGAGCAAGGTGGACAAGATCCTCGGCCCGGGCAACCAATTCGTGACTGCCGCCAAGATGTACGTCAGCAATGACACCAACGCCGGCGTGAGCATCGACATGCCCGCAGGCCCTTCGGAGGTCCTCGTCATCGCCGACAAGGATGCCAACCCCGCGTTCGTGGCGAGCGACCTGCTTAGCCAGGCTGAGCACGGCGTGGACAGCCAGGTGATCCTCATCGCGGTGGACCTTGACGAAGAAGGGCTGCAGGCCATCGAGGACGAGCTGCACAAGCAGGCCATGGCGCTGCCGCGGGTTGAGATTGTGCGCGGGGCCATCGCCCACTCGGTCACGATCCAGGTCAAGACGGTCGAGCAGGCGATGGAGGTCAGCAATGAGTATGCGCCAGAGCACCTGATCCTGCAGCTTAAGGATGCCGAGAAGGTCTCGGAGCTGGTCATGAATGCGGGAAGTGTCTTCATTGGACAGTGGACGCCCGAGAGTGTTGGTGACTACTCTGCTGGTGTGAACCACTCTCTACGTAAGTTTACGAACTTTGTTCCCAACCCTTCACTCAAATAATAGCTGACGTGAAGAAATGCAGCAACATATGGATACGCCAAGCAGTACTCGGGTGTCAACCTCGGATCCTTCATCAAGCACATCACCAGCGCCAACCTGACGGCCGAAGGTCTACGAAACGTGGGCGGAGCCGTGATGCAGCTGGCCAAGGTGGAGGAGCTCGAGGCCCACAGAAGGGCAGTTGGCATTCGCATTGAGCACATGGACAAGTAGATGATGCTCTCTAAATCAGAGATAACGTCAAGGCTTGGATAGCTTGAGCACCGCGTATGGAAATACAAGCTGTGAATATAGTAAATGGAAATGAGATTGTGTAGATACGTGAAGTGTAAGTTAGTTCAGGAGAACATGAATGCCCTGCCTGTTTTTAGCATCCTGACAAAAGACCGCTGGATATTCCGTGGGTAGGATCATCAAATCCTGGCATCCATTGTCCACTGCCACACTGTTTGTGTCGTCTCGTCAGATCGGAATATTCATCTGTACGCAAGGGTCGAGGCGCTGGGTAGGGGAGGGGCAAGACAATTTTCAAGGCTATTCAGCCTGCATCGATACTAACCTTTGGCCTGATTTTCAAGCAGCCCTGCCTCCAACCTGGATTTGATTTCTTCCCATGTTCTCCAGCAAGCGTTTCCCCGCAACAAGTATAAGAATGAAGGGAGTCCAAAACACGTGTGGTCCAATGCCCCAACTCAGCAGAAAGCGCAGGAACCTCCAAAGACTCCACAAACACCCGGCGATCCAACGCCAACTTTCTGCAAGCAAGTTCGCTAGAAGTTTTACGTTAGCATCAGATTCCCTGACGAAAACGCCCCGAGGACTCCAACACGGGGGCCACAGAGGCGCCCATCTCAGTCTGCACTTTCACCTTGGGGGTCAGGAACTCAGGGGCCCAGCATACCTTTGTCTTTAACCTTCTTAGCCGCGCCTTCTGTCTCAGCATGGGTTACCGGCCCCGTTACGGTGACGACTACCTTGTCCGCCGGCACCGTAATGGTGATGGTCTCCTTGTCCGTCTCTGGCGGCACTGCGACATTGCTAGTCGTGACGTCTACAACGCTGACTGGGACTTCTCCGTATGTTTTCACAGTGGTCGTGTCGATGTCATTATCTTCCGATGCAGTTTTCCGGCTGTGAACTCGCTTCTTGGATGCTCTGCTCGAGCTGCTTGCCTTCTCTTCTTTGGAGACAATGCTAGCCGCAATTCGTCTCGCCTCGTCCTCCACAGCAAGGCTGGCGGCGACTCTCTCACTGACGATTCTGCTCTCGCTGGCGGCGCTTCTCTTGGCGACAGCACTCCTCTCGGCTTCAGCCTTTTTCTCAGCTTCAGCGCTTCTCTGGGCGGCGGCGCTGGTTTTGCTGCTCTCTCTGCTCTGGCTGGCAGAACTTTCGCTGGCGGCCTTGCTCTCGCTGAGAGAGCTCCTACTGCTGGCCTCACTCTTCCTGCTCTCACTGGCGGAGCTCTGGCTGGCGGCACTGCTCCTGCTTTTCTCGTCGGCGATACTATTCTTGACGCTCTCCCTCACGGAGCTCTCAATCGAGGCAATCCTGTCCTTCTCGGAATAAAGGCTCTCCGCGACGCTATCCGTCGTGGAAGCAAACTCTGAGGCGACACTGTCCTTTACGGACGCAATACCATCGGTGACTTTATCCTTTGCAGACGCAATGCCATCAGTGACCTTGTTCTTTGCAGAAATGACTCTAGCAGCGATGCCCGCCCCGGTAGAGACAAAGCCGCTGCCGCCATTTTTACTGTCATCGCCGCTGCTGTCGCTATCCTCGTCGCTGTCGCTGTCGCTGTCGCTGCCGCTGCCGTCGTCGTCGTCGTCGTCGTCGTCACTGTCATCATCGTTGTAGTCATCTGCTCCTTTATCGAACTTTTTCACAATCGTCTCCGTGACTGTTTCTGTCACCTTGGATACAGAAGGGGCTTTAGATCCGAACCAAGGCTTGGAGGGCTTATTCTCATCGACCTTGGACTTGGTCACCACAACAGTCTCTGTGACAATATCAGTCCCGATGGGGACAGCTACGATAGTAGTGGTCTTCCTCTCTTCCAAGAACTCTTGACTGCTCGACGACGACTTGACAACCCATGGCTGATCTTCTGACTCTTGTTGGACTTCTGGGGACGTAACAAAAGAAAACAGTAAGAAGACGACGGCGTAAAGCAGAATGGAGCGCCAGGTGAACCACTTCGCCCAGCGACGGCTACTGATTTGCTCGCTCAGCGTCCGCCGCTCATCCATGTCGGCTTCGTCCGAATCGTCGCCGCTGTAATAGACACACTGCGCCTTCATGATCTGCGTGATGATCTCGCCCGTGTTGTAACCACCATCGCCCGGGTCACTCTCGCCCACGGTGGTGTAGCGCTTGATGAACGGCCACATGGCCACCTGGACCTTGGCGGTGCGGCGAATAAAGGGCCTCGGGTGGTCTTTTTCATAGGCTACTCGGCGTGCCTCGGTTATATCCTCTCCCGGGTGTTTCTTAGCGAGTTCGGCGTCCCTCTTGCGCTCCCAAACGGCCTCGGCTTTATCGTCGAGTACCTTTGCATGAGCCTTGGACCGGTTCCAGATGTCGTCGATGGCATGCTCATGTGTGATATCGTTCAGCTCGCCCGGTAGGGCAAATTGAATCCAAAAGACCGATCTGGTAGCCCGCATGCCGTTGGTAAACCAGGCAGCCTCGGCGACGATGTCGTGGAGCCCCTGATGGACCTTTTTCAAGGGTGGCCAAGCGGCATCTGGTATATCCTGGCCGAGAAGGTTGATCAAGGGAAGCAGGAGGTCTAGGATTCCCATTGTGACACTGTCAACCTCGATCCAGAAATTATCGGACCAAAGGTCCTCAAGGCCTACGCCAGAGGGGCGCCGATTAGCTTGGATATAATTCCTGACGGTCCCTGAGCGGGTCTTATTTCGCTGGTATGCTTCAAGCCAGATCGTTAGCAAACAGTAGAAAGTAGTCAAGGCTTGGAATCACGTACAATTATCGAGGAAGGCTCTTGAGTGGTCATCGGCCATCAGGGCTGTTTTTTCTACATCGGCGGCTCCGAACAGAAGAGAGTTGAACACATTCTTCTCGAGCAACTTGGCCATCACGCCGACCATGAGCTTCACTCGGAACTTGTCGTCCAGAAAAAGGAACTCCCAGTTGGTAGGATCGTAACTCTTCGGGGCCGCGACGGTCCTGTCGCCTCTTGCAACCTGTGATGCAAGGACCACAAACTCTTGAGGCAGCTTATCTAGCCATCGGAGCGTCCAGTCATGCTTCTCATGGCTTTTAGTCATTGATGCATCAAGGCCAAAAGTATCGTTACAATAGTCCCACACCCGCGCAAACAAGTCCTGCGACATTCTTTCAAACCACAGAGAGGGAATTCTGTCTCCTTCCTGATCACTGTCGAGACGTTGTCGGCGGGAAAGTCTTGCATTTTGTCGGTCGGCTTCTGCGTAGAAGTTGGTCAAAGGAGCGAATCCCAGCTGTGCCGGCTTGTAATTTCCTTCCTTCAATTCCTCGAGAGAACGCTTCTTGAACCTTGGCGGGTTAGGGATCCGTCCCACAGCCGCCGTACGTTCCGCCTCGAGTCTATCATATAGTTGCTTGCGCACGTCTGGGAAATACTCGGGAAATTTGTCACGAATATCGGGCCGCTGTCTGGTCAGCCGCCATCTGGCCCATTCTGCACTAGGCACGGCTTCTTCTGTCGTGGGAGGAGCGTTGGGCCTCCGGCTGTAGTCGGGCCCGTTGTTCTGGGGGGCAGGCTCGGCTGTCCCAGCGGGAGCATCCCCAGGAGCACCGGGCGCACCGGGCGCACCTGGATCATCACGCCTCACATCAGCGCGCGTGGTTGTCCGTGTCGCGGACATGGTGACTGATTCTTGAGAGGCTGCGAAGTTCCTTGTCGCCTCTGCCGTGCCGTGCCCTGTCTACTCGTCTTCCCAGTTGGCGACAGTGGTCGTGTCGACGTAAGGAGTGTCGAGTATCGTTGGGCTGTAGCATGTCCCGTCCTCAGAGGGCGGCGACAAAGTGGACCAATGCCTTTTATCATTCTGGATTGATGGCATGGAGGCCGTTTCCTCGGCTTTGTCCCCTTGAAGCTCGAGGCCTGGTGAAGGCTTGGGCGCGTTGGATGGCCGGTTTCGCACAGAACAAAGGCACGAAACAAGACAATTCCGGTGGATGTTGAAAGTATCCAGCACAGCAATTTGTAGAAGATAAGACTTGAGGTGATGAAGAGAGTGCTGGAAGACAAGTGGGAACAATGGGAAACTTGGCTCACGAAACATATAACCTGGTTGCGGAATACAGGGGCGCAACCAGACTGTAACCATTGGGCACTTCTGGGCAATTCGGCTTCTCGAAGAGAGGACGAATAACCTTAGGAGTTATTTTCCCCGAGAAGAATGGCACTTCAAGCAGATTCCTTTGAAAATTGCCAAGTGTGGTAGATAGCACTTGCGAGCGAAGCAAGAAGTCCATGATGATCTGACGTTAACACACTCCACTTGACGGTCTTGAGCCCTCGGGACTGACGACAACCTAAGACCCCCTGGGCATTTCGTGTCCAGGACCCAGAGCTCTTTCTTTGAGATTTGCGTCAGAGATTGGAAGGTTTCCCTGGACGAACGCAAATGGGTCGTCTTCTGAACACCAAACATTGCAGTGTTGCTCCAGCGGGATCCTCAACGATACAGACGCGGTCAAGATGACGGTCGTTTGGGTCAATCGATTCGAGCTGGATTTCAGACACTATGGGATCTTTCAGAGCTGCTGAATGGCCCTGTGAGAAAGACGGACTGGCATGGTCTGGCCTGTGCTGTACTGTGCTGTGTGCTGTAGGAACTGACTGGCTATGGAGCGGTGCCGATGTTGATGACTGCTTACAATTACGGATGCGGTTTTGGGGTGCAGTTCACCCTCGTGGGTGGGTGTACCTAGGACAGCATCTCGCGTCGGCTAGGCAGCAAAACTTCTTTACAACACAGTTCAAATTTCTAGTTGTACAAGTTCGGCATGTAAGTTGGTAATAGTAAGTCCATAATGATATTTTACCAGGTGCCGTGTTAGCACATTGCGTATTGCTGCAGTACAAAAGAGCAGCACTACCTGGAGGTGCAGGTGCACAGGGGTAATCCACCTTCGTACCTAGGTATGTACAAGGGTACCTACCTAGAAGCCTTACATAAGTGACTCGGGAGTGCTCAGCAGATGGGGACTGGGACTAGGCCATCCGTCTGCCGCCTCAAACAGCTTTTTGACTTTCGAAAGGTGGAAACTCCGAAAACCCGTTTGGTGAGACGAGCAAGACGAGACGAGACGAGACGAGAGCACTTTGCCTGGCGCAGAGCTATAGATAGACAGGACCACTTACTGCTGCCCGTTTTCTCTCGTGCGATTTGGCAAGACGTCCGGTAGCGCAGAGCCTGATAAGAGCCGAACCTTGAAGCTCGTTGGGCAAAATCGGTGGTCTCTTACACTGAACCGAGCCTCGGGGTAGTCGCGAACTTTTTGCAGCCCACCTGCATCAATACCCTACCCACCACCGACAACACTACCACACCACCACCGCCGCCCCAGCAGCAGCAGCCACGACCCGACCGACAATCAACCTCGACCTTTTTGCGTAACCATCGTGCCTTCCCTCGAGGGCACCTTCAAAGCCACTCCCACCTCCCCTTCCACGTCCAACTGCAAGAGACCGGAACTCTTCCCCACTCCGCCTCGCCCATAACCATATCCTGCGCAACATCTTCTTTGCGACAGGCAATCATCCCGCATCAGCCTCCCCCTCTCCCTCACGACAATCGTCCCAAAGTATCAAACCAAGATGGCTGAGCAAGTCGATCTGTCCACCATCCCCGTCTCGCCTGAGGGCGGCAACGACCCCTCCGCCTCCACCGATGCCGCCGCCTCGTCCTCCAGCAAGCCTGTCACCGTCTTCGACGACAAGGATAACTTCAACGTCAAGCATCCTCTGGCACACGACTGGACCCTCTGGTTCACCAAGCCTCCTTCTGGCAAGGTTTGTCGTGCTCTCGACCCCACCGCGCCAATCGCAGCTCGCTGACACTCAGGTCCAACGACAGGGCGACAACTGGAATGATCTTCTGAAGCAGGTCATCACCTTCAACTCGGTCGAGGAGTTCTGGGGCATCTATGTAAGCATCAATCCGACCATTCGTATCCCAGTCGCAGCCTTCCCGAAGCAGAGCTGACCCAATCTCACAGAACAACATCGCGCCGGTCTCTGATCTCGCCCTCAAGTCCGACTACCACCTCTTCCAGGCCGGCGTGCGGCCAGAGTGGGAAGACCCCCAGAACAAGCACGGTGGCAAGTGGTCCTACCAGTTCAAGGAGAAGCGCAACGTCAACATCGACGAGCTGTGGCTGCATGTCATGCTGGCCGCCATCGGCAACACGCTGGAGGACGAGGAGGATGGTGAGGTCATGGGTGTTGTCGTCAACGTCCGCAAGGCCTTCTACCGTATCGGTGTCTGGACCCGTACCGTCGGCAAGAGCATACCCAATCGTGGCGACGGTGACGTGGCCGGCGGCAAGGGCCGGACCCCCGAGAAGGGCAAGGAGGTTCTCCTGACCATCGGCCGCCGCGTCAAGGAGGTCCTGAAGCTGCCCCCCAACGAGATGCTCGAGTTCTCGAGCCACACCGAGGCTGCACATGCTGGTAGCACGCGGGCCAAAGCTAAGATCACGGTCTAATTCCCGCCGTCATGCCCAAAAACCGTCACAAAATTTCTACGGCATACGTACTCGACCATGGGCCCTTGGCGGGTGCGACTGTGGAGGCTCTGCTTGCTACACGGTATAGCCCCTGACGAAGCTGGAGATGCTTCCACGGGGCAAAGTGGCATTGCCCCAAAAATACCCTGCATAAAGTTTTTTGGAAGGCCAAGGTCGGGCTGGGAGAAAAAGCATTGCATTTCAGGTGAAACCCGGACGAGATATGGGTCCCATATCGCCCATCACGAAATGAGGCGTTGATTATTTCGCTAGTTTTAGAGATCCCGAATGGAACAGAGGTCCGCCGTGGTTCCTTCAGATTGGGTGGTTCCTTCAGATTGGGTGGTTCCTTCAGATTGGGTGCTCAACATTGCCTCACCATGCGTACTTCCTTCGTGCCGGGTCTTGGCGGTCAGAGGCAGGCAATACTCAGAAATGGCCATAAGGAAGAAATGATAGTCACATGATACATTATTGGTGGACATGTCGGCGTCCTCGTGCAGGTCTCTATGCGTGTGTTTTTCTCTATGCCAGCCTCGATGCGACCCCTCTATAACGTAGTGTTTGGTACACAGTACAGTAGCTCTCCGGTGCCACAGATACTGGCGACAGCTTTCTTCTACTTTCGTCCTCATTTCTTTTCGCTCCACACCGGCCTCCTCCACATTGACCCCGGGCCAAGTCCTGTCGACCCTACAACTCATCCCCGCTGAAGTCGTCCTGGAAGACGGCCTTAACGAGCTGCTTCTTGTTGATCTTGCCCATGGCGTTGCGGGGGATGTGGTCCACAACACGCAGGACCTGGGGTATCTTGTAGTTGACCAGGCGGCCCTTGAGGGCCCGGCGCATGTCCATGGGCGTCCAGCGGCCGCCCTCGGGCCCGGCCTCCCTGTCGAGGATGACGACGGCGCCGACCTTCTGGCCCCACTTGCCCGAGGGCACAGCCAGCACGGCGGCCTCGGCGACCTCGGGCAGCGACAGCAGCTCGCGCTCCACCTCGAGCGCCGACACCTTCTCGCCGCCCGACTTGATGATGTCGGCCGACTTGCGCCCCAGGATGAAGTACATGTCCGACGAGCCCGTCCAGTCCTGGCTCGCCAGCCGGCCCGCCGCCTTGCCCGCCGTCGGCACCGGCCGCCGAACCGCCACGTCGCCCGTCTTGAACCACTTCCCGCCGGTGCCGCCCGCGCTGTCCGGCACGAATTCGGCGGCCGTAGCCTCCGGGTTGCGCCAGTACTCCCTGAACACGGTGGGCCCGCGCAGCTGGATCTCGCCGGCGCGCTCGCGGCCCCCGGCGTCCGCCTCCTCGCCGTGCGCGATCACCTCGCCCGTGTCGACGTCGACCAGGCGCGCCTCGACCGACGGCAGCGGCCAGCCCACGGACCCGTCGACGCGGTCGGCAAAGTCCAGCCCGCACGACAGCGCCATGCCGACCTCGGTCATGCCGAAGCGCTCCAGGAGCACGTTGCCGTGCGACAGGTCCTTCCAGGCGCGCTTGACGGGGGTGGGGAGCGCCGCGGACCCGGAGATGCACAGGCGCAGGTTGGCCGGGGAGATGGCCTCGCGGGTCGCCGCCTGCATCTGGGGTGGGAGCGCCTTGTGGGTGGCGAGCAGGCGGGAGTAGACTGTCGGTACCACGGTGAAGAATGTGATCTTATCTTGTGGTCGCCCTGCGTGAGGGCCGTCGCCGTTGGTGGTAGTAGTAGCACTGCCGTTAGCATGGCCGTTGACGTCATTTGTGGTGCCATTGACCCCGTTCGTAACGGCGTGGCCGTTCGCCTCGGCTTGTTGCTCGTGCTTGTGCAGGAACGGTGCCGCAAAACGCTTCCACACGGCGTCCGCGTTGAATGGGTAGAGGAACTCGATGCTGCTGCCCGCGAACAGCGGCGCGAGGATCGCGTTGATGGTGCCGTGGATGTGGTGCAGCGGGAGCACGTGCAGCAGCCGGTCGGCGGGCGAGTACTCCCAAGCCTTGAGCAGCGACCGGGCCTGGGCCGTCATGACGGACTGTGGAATGAGGACGCCCTTGGGCCGGTTCGTCGTGCCCGACGTGTAGAGCATCATACCAGCCGAGCCTGGGTCGTCGCCCTCCAGAGATACCGACTCGTGGGGAGACGAGCCCGGGTGCTTGGGGATCTCGACGTGCTTCGGTGGCGACACCAGAGGCAGGCCGAGGGTCTCCTCCGCCTTGGTTGAGAACTTTGCCGAAGAGAGAAGCAGCAAGGCCTCGCTGTGCCCCAGGATGTATTGCAGCTCTGGTGCTGGGAAAGCCGGCGACAGCGGCACGGCTATTGCCCTTGCTCCCAGGACTGCCAGCCATGTGACTACGGGCAATGTTCAGCGCACGTTCGAGCAGGACAATGGACAATGATAAAGAGCCAGGTTTCTCGGCTTCTCTTCTTCAAGCTTACCTACATAGTCGTAGCTGTTCTCCACAAGGAAGGCGATGCGCTCGCCGTGGATGTCGTCCTTGCCTGCCGCCTCGAGGAGCCGGTTGCGCATCCGGCACACATCGCCAAGCAGCTCGCCGTACCTGAAAGTCCTCTGGGAAGCCGAATGGACGACCACAGTCGAGTCCGGGTCATGGCCCGAGATGGCCTCGAAGACGGGCAGTCGAGGCAGTGCCGATGCCATCCTCGGGAAAGCGAAGCCGAGTCTATACACAGAGGCGCGTTGCGGGCGGTGTTGGGGGAACCCGTGGCCCAGGCGAAGTGGCCTTGTGAGTGGTGATGTTGAGATGCTGCCGCAACTGCTGCTGTATAGCCTCTTTGTGATCGCGGACAGCCTCAGTGAGGGGCCAATGCTCATCATGAAGGGGAGGAAAAGGGCGGACGGCAAGGTGAGATAAGACCGGGGATATATCAGACAATTAACTGCACGACTGACTGCAGGCTCCGGTTCCTTTCCTGTCAGGGAACTCCGATGATCTGACAAGGGTAGGCTCAGGGTTTGGTGTGCTGGAGTTGCCCGTTTGCTGTGTTACGCCGCCCGATCGGCCACCCAGTCGGCCTATCATCTGAGACGCCGATGCCGACCACTCACTCAGCTGCCGCCCGCCTACCGCAGCCCACAGGCAGGATCACAGCCGGACCCCCACCGCCTGCAAGAGCCGCTGCAACACTGCAGCCTCGAGGGGGTTGCAGCAGATCTCTTGGTTCCTGACTGCCAGATTTGGGGGTGCTGTAGCAGATTGACTGGTGTCCGGGCACGCTGGGGACCTCGAGACGAGACGAGATGCGAGTCACTTGGGACATGCAGACAACTTGTCGATATGATGCATCGACACTCACTCGCGTGATCGCTACTTAAACACAGGCCCTCTGCACCGAGCGGGTCGGCCACCGGGCGAGATTCGGGATGCAGTGCCGACTGGGGCATCCCGAATCCTCGGCATCTAGAACTATAAGACGGCCCCAACAGTTGGGCTTTTGTTGGCCCTGTCACGTCCATTCATTTACATCGATCAGCTGCTATATTGAGATCCTGAGCCTGCTAAGCCATTACGCACTTCATAGGCATACGGGAGAAAAGCTTCATCATTTCTGGTTCTGGGGTTTGGTTATCTCACTTGCTAAAACATAATTCTAGGCCAATGTAGTCACATTCCGCCTGTAAACATGCACCCCGGCTTATCGACACGCCCCAACACCATACTGCAGTAATTAGCTACTTTGTGCTTGCTGGGGTCGAATTAGGTGTCTTTGCAGACAACGTCTTCCTCACGTGCTCTTTGAACTTCCTGCTCCGTTCCTCTTTTGTCTCGCCCACCCGTTTCTTGAACAAAGACACGCTGGCACGAGGCCTATCCGATGATGCTGGACTGTTTCTGATTCCCATGCTCGAGTCGACCGATGATCGGGACACAACTCCCTCGCGGGCAGGCACTTTCTTCTGAATCGCTTCATCCGGCTTCAGAGCGGTGACTGTCGTCGCAGTTGATGCCATCTGCCCCGGGGCCTTACGAGGCTGAGGGGCTGCAGGGGTCCTTCCCACGGTCTGCGGAGGTGGTGGTGGTGGCATGGGCTCTTCGGGCAGCCGGTCGGGCGTGCCCCGTATCTCATATACTGATTGAGCCTGTGTCAGAAATGCTGGGACGTCGTTTTCTGCTGCCCTCGATAGTGATATCGCTGCTTTCGCAACGGGCGGGTCAAATGAGTCTGACTCATCATCAGAAGACTCGACCTGTGACCTAAACGCTGGCGAGCTCTGCTTTGCCGTATTTCGGGTCGGGGGAGATATCGCTTTGTCCTTGGCCAGCCTATGAACACTGCCCGTGACACTTGATGGCGTCGATGACGGAAGTGGTGCCAGAAGCTTCCTCTGGCCAGTTGCTGACTTGGGAGTGGAATTAGCAGGTGTGGGTGCATTGCGCCGACTCTGGCCTGGCTTCGGGGACTCCCTTCTGGGAGGCGTCCTCTCGACCCCTTGGACGACCTCTTTTGAAGGGGCTTCTTCGTCTGAAACTGTTTCCGGCTCCTGGAAGCTGAGCTCAGGGGAAGTCCTGGACCTGTGGGAGTCCTCGGGTGCAGCATTATCCACATGCCCTTCCTCCACTGTTCTGCTATGCTGCCTCTGTCGAGGAGGAGCGGATAATGACGCAGCTGGTTCATCTGTCTCCTCCAAGTCATCATCCCCAACCATATCGGATCTCGTGGTTATCACTGGCCCCGGAGAGGGAATGTGGAATTCTGGCGACAGCCTTGATCCAGGAATATCCTCTGGCTCAGACTCGTCTGCTCCCAATTCCTCTCCTTGAACCTGCTCGCCTTCATCCGCCATGTCCTCATCGCTATCCTGAGTCGAATTGGTATCATCAATCAACGTAGTTGCCTCGATTGCTGCTCGAATGGATTCCCTGATTTGCCGCACTGCAGTTGAATGTGCCTTCAAGACTGCAGGCAGATTGTCTCTTCGGATGATCTTTTTGGTGTAGACCATGTCCTTCACATTCTCATTATACCACTGTGTGGCCTTGAGCACCTCGTTGTATTTTCTGATCTGTGCCTCTCCGTAGTAGTCCATGTACACTGTTGAGTGCACTCGAACGAAATCATCGTACAGAAACTCTGGGAGTGCCCGTTCACTCTCTAGCTTTTCAACAGCTAGACATGCCCTGATGAAGGCTCTGGTGCTTTCTTCATAGTCCGGATATGCCGCCTTGAACTCCTCGTACGGCGTGCGATGACCGATGGTGTTTCCAAGGTGGGGCTGGGATTCTTTGACAAGGTCCAAAGGAGTTGGCTCCGCTGGGGGCTGGGCCGGGGCCGGGGCCATGGAAGATCCGGATGCGGAATGTCGAAGGACGTTTTTCTGCTGTGTCGAAGTATCGCGAGGCCGACCTTCGTATGTTGGTGTGTAATGAGACGAGCTCTGTTCATTGGAATCTGCCGCGGACGCTGTCTGCAGAAGAGCGCTATGCTGGTGTTGCTCTACAGCAGCCTGCGAAGGAAATGACGGCGTGGAGACACTGGCGCTTGAAGTAGTAAGATCTTTGTGAGGCGCCATGGACTGTGACTTCGAACCAGACTTGGGGATCGCCCTCGTTTCCAACGTTGTGTCACGTTCTTTGTCTGACAGTTCTATGTCTTCTACACGCCTCTGCTTGTTCAATGGACGTGCTACCACACTGCCGACTTGCCCCGTATTCATGAAAGTGCTTGGGATGACTTCCACCTGAGCAGATGGAGGTGTGGCCGCTGGCAGAACCGACTGCGTTGCGGCGACTCGATTTGCACCTCGATTGACTGGTGGATGTGATTCCTCGCCCAGATTCGAGAGAGGCTCATATGGCAATGCATCGCTCTGCGCGGTGCTGCTTGGAGGACCGACGCCCAAGGTTGTAGGCGGTGTCTTTCTCTTTAGCGAAGTTGACTGAGAGACCGGCTGATTTCTAGGCGGTGACGCTAGCGCCGGCTGTTCGGTATGTTGAGCCGCGCGATCACCTGGCGGAGAACGAGACGGAGACTGAGACCAGGACAATTGCGTGGCTTCATCATCGCCAGCCTGGTCGTCCTGGCCGAGCCTGGGGCTGGATAGCGGTTGCTTCGACCTGCTCGAGTTGGGCGGTGCGACTGATGCAGCTGAAGAGGCGGGCTGGGTGAAGTTGGGTTGTTGTGCCAAGTTTGAATGCCTGCGTGCATGGAAGTCCTTGACATCCTGCAGGACCTCTGGAGGGACATTGATCATGCCGTGGGGCCCATGGCTGAGGTTCTCGGACCAGGCGTCAGGCCTCTCCAGCAGGTCCTTTTGCTTCCCTGGGATCTGGACATAACGGCGTCTAATCAGGCGGTCTGCCTGGACAAAATCCTGAGAGAAGGTGGTGGACATTGTTGTGAGGCGTCGTGGACGACCCACTGGAATCGTTGGAGTTCCGCCGTCAGCAGCGTCGGCATGTCGTGTCAGGACCGAACCCACGGTTGGCCGATCACATGGGGTGGACGACAACGCAACGCGACTCGATAAAGTGAGGCGCGTCTGAGGGCCGTGATGCGTGGCCCCCCTGCAGCCTTTCCCCAGCGGGTCCTCCACTCGCTGTCATGTGCTTCTTGGCTTGCAAGGTTGTGCGTTGTACTGCATTTTACAGGACATGGAGTACTCAAGGGCAGCATGCACCCAGCAGGTAGGTCGAGAGCCGAGTAATACCTGCCAGTCAGATCCCCAATGACGCAGCAGCCTCATGCCGATCCTTGCCCCGCGTTACAGTTGCACTAGGAATGAACGGCGAGAGAAAGTTAGCGGTGGGCTTACGGTGCCGTCCGGACCTGTCAGCCCAATGGGCCACTAGAGTACCTACCTAGATAGTACCCGAGTACAGCTTCCTCAAACTTGGCTGGACTCGACCTGCCCTCTATCCCTCCTCATGAGGCAACCTTGGAAGTCAGACACACAAGCAACCTCCGCTTGTGTCTTCCTCACCCAACTCAACACGGCCGTGTCACAGGCATCGCCACCACCCCCACGCTCTCCTCACATACCGACCGGATTCATTTGTCACCTTCGAGGTCCTGCTCCTGCGCCTGCTCGCTTACGAAAATGTCATGAACCTGTGAACAACCAGTCTAGTTCGTCCGCAAAGTAAACGTCACGCACAGGTGCGGGAACGACAGTCTCACACGCAGTGCTCGCTCGCCTGCCCAGTGATTGGTCTGATGTGAGCCTATTATAGCTTCCAGCTGCATCCCTCCCTCCCCTGGCCTCCCACCTGCTCAAACATGTAGATTCTGGAACTGACGTAGCATGTGCGGCTGGTAGCAAGTTACTCCACCAGTCTAGCCTCTCGTAAGGCGACTTCCCTTCGACTCTTGAGCCATGAATATCTGTTCGCCGACCCTCCACGTCGTTCGGTTGCCTTGACCTTCGTAAGACACCTGGCGAGGCGGCACCCATCCTCGACACTCTGGGCCGAACCCGCCCCCCCCCCTTCTCAAGAGGTTCACGACTGTTGCATTGGTCGCGAAGACAAAAGACAATATGGATACCACAAATCCTCCAAGGACACCTCTATCCCCCGCGACCGCTTCTTCATTCAGCGACCTGAAAACTCGCCGCGACTCTTTCAACTCCATCTCGACTACTTCTCAGGTGGACAAGGAGCAGATGGCCCAGGCGCTTGACAAGATACACACCTCTGCGAGCCAGTCCGGTGTCTTAACCACCTTCAACGACTTCGCCCCGCCGCCCGCCTCCGCTCCCATAGAAGGCAAAGGCTCCCCCGGCGACCTCGTGCATCAGGGTATCAGCGGGCTCTATAGTCGCTTCAAAGAAGCCGTTGGTGTTGGTGGAAAGGCAGCCCTGCAAGAGCCGGAAGTCGCGGAGCGCAACGAAGGTCTGTCCAGGAAGGGCAAGGCATCTCTTGCATCCTTGAACAGCGCCGAGGGCAATGCGAGCCAATTTTCAGAGCACCCGCCAAGTGCGACACCCTCACATGCGCCGGTGCCAGCTGAAGGCGCCTCCCAGCCTCCACAGTCGTCCAAGGCATCTTCCATTGCAACGGTCAGCACAGCGAAGAGTGCACCTAGCCTCCCCAAGATAGTGAAGGGTGCTGCTCCCTCGGTTGCTGCGACCGCCGTGGCACCAATAACAGTCAGCGCCTTCAAGGATAATGATGTGACGAGAGGAGTCACCAGCCGTGTCGAGGAGGGCGGCCGGCGGAGCATCAACCAGATGCCTGAACTGAAGACCACAAGTGCCTCGAGGGGTTCGAGTATCTATGACCCATCAGATGCCAGGAACCTCTCTCATGGAGACTTGATCACCAGCCCTAGGGGTCAGCGGAGGGACGGCTCCTTCACTCACGATGCTGCTTCAGACGATACTTCCTTGAGCCATGTCAAATCGAATTCGACAGCTGGTGGACTTGAGATTCCTTGTCCGCGTCAAACAAGAGACAGTCTTAAGAAGCCGGCCGTGATAGACCGGATAAGTCGGTCAAGGACATCGGCCGAGATTCATTCCAGATCATCTTCGATAGAAGGGACCGCCGAACCAAGTCCAATCAACATGTCAGCGCATGGGTCTGTTTACCACGAGTCTTTTGGTCACAATGAACGGCCAGAGCAGTCTCACGGCGGCGGCATCAAAATCCCAGGCACGACCACTGTCGAGGGGCCTCCTGGTGGTGTCAGCAACCGATTGGAGATGATGAGGAAGCAGGTCCTCAGCAAGGAGTTTTGGATGGCAGATGAGACGACGAAAGAGTGTTTCCAGTGCGGCGCGCCATTCTCGGCTTTTCGGCGAAAACATCACTGTCGGACCTGCGGTTGCATTTTCGACTCCAAGTGTACTTCGACTATACCTGGTCAAAGATTCGGCGTTGCAGGCAACTTGCGAGTCTGCAAGACTTGCCTGGATGTTATAAACAGCAGATATGACAGCGGTTCAGATTCGGACAACGACTCCTATCTGCCTGCTATCTTTCGATCAAATCCTTTGAAGCCCGCACCATTCGCGAAAGCCAACATGGACGACAATATGAGTATTTCTGAGAGGACAGAGGATCATGACGACAACAGGATGGCGACAGCTCCAATGATGGCCATCCCCGCTATGAGGAGAACCGGAGGTGATTCCGCAAACAGGCGCTCTGCGATTCTCGAAATCGACGCTGCTCCACAACTAAGTCGGCCAAGCTCATCGCGCTCTCTGAGGTCCTTAGCCGCGAGCAGGCCGCAGTCTTCGGGCCACAAGAGGCATCATTCAAAACACAATCTGTTGAATCGCCTGAAGGGCTCCCCGGTACAAGACGACTCCGCGCCGTTCCGCAAGTCGGCCAACGAGGAACTGCAAAGAAAGCCTAAGCTTCCGGCTTTCCATGATGACAACATCATCGATCCCGAACTTGCCCCATACATGTCTGACGAATCGAGCGGCGATGAGCAGCAGATGAGCATATTTGCCACCATGAATAGCAGCGACATAACCCCATCTAGCCTCGATCCTGACAAGTCAAATTTCGGTCCATTCTTGAACGCAGGCCGCAGGCACAAGGCACGAGGTGAGAAGAGCATCAGCGGTTTGAGCTTCACCAGCCGTGGACCACCAGATGACGGGAATGTTGGTGTCACCGTGATAAATCATGGGAGGCAAGGTCGGCGGAGGAATATGAGCACCACAAGTAACACGGCTCACCATCTTCGATCGCCTCGACCGAGATCTGGCATATTTAAAGGCCCAGGGGCATCGACCGAATCGCTTGCCATATTTGACCCGACCACACCCATCGAGCCGACATCGCTCATGAGGAGCAACACCATTCGGAAGAAGTCAACACAAGATGATGAGCTACCCGCAGCCAGCTTGCAGCATGTTCAGACGCTTTTCGGACAGCTGCTTCAAGATAATGGTATCCAGAACCCCCTCGCTTGGGAAAAGGCTCTGATACCAATCCTTGTTCGATGCTCAAACGATGTGGACCCCGATACTCGAGTCGGCGACTTGATGGACATCAGACACTACGTCAAACTGAAAAGGATACCGGGAGGAAAGCCTGGCGACACAAGCTATGTCTCAGGTGTCATTTTCACCAAGAATCTTGCGTTGAAGAGCATGCCCAGGCGGATTCTCAATCCTCGCATCGTACTCGTGTCCTTCCCCATCGAGTACCAAAGACATCAGCAACAGCACTTCATGAGCTTGCAGCCTGTCATCGAGCAGGAAAAAGAGTTTCTGCGGATGGTGGTGAACCGCATCGTCAACCTCCGGCCTCACGTACTGCTCGCACACAAGTCTGTCTCAGGAGTTGCTCTACAATATCTCTCAGAGGCGGGTATAGCTGTCGCGTACAATGTCAAGCTTGCGGTCATCGAAGCCGTGTCGCGATGCGCCAAGGCAGATATAATCGAGACCTTGGACATGCTGGTTCTTCCTACCCAAGTCGGTCAAGCCGGCGGGTTTGAGGTCAAAACTTACGTGAACAATAGCTTTCCGGGCCGGAAGAAGACATACATTTTTATTTCCGGCTGCAAGAAAGAATTGGGCTGCACCATCGCTCTTCGAGGTGCCTCCACAGAAGTGCTCGACAAAATGAAGAGCGTCACGGAGTTCATGATCTACGTCGTTTACAACTTGAAGTTGGAAGCCGCGCTGCTGCGAGACCACTTTGTGTACATGGGTACGGATCCAGACACTGCACCGACACCGTCGAAGGATGGCCTCGGCCAAAGCCTCAGATCGCTGCCCAGCTTTGAGAATAAAAGCGTGTTGGGGACTCTATCGACGAACGGCGACCAACCTGTGGACAGCGAACAGAACACGCAGTCTCAAGCTGACTCGGACCTCAGGACAGAGGAGAGCCAGCCTTCTGATCCTATGCTACCGCAACCTCCTGAGAAGACCCCAAGTATGCTATCACTGCACTCCGCTCATTCAACACACGACAGTCATATTCCCGAGGATGTGCCAGCGCCGCAATTCTACAGTGAGATGGTTGCGAAGTATGAGACCAAAATTCTATCTGCTTCGCCATTCGTCAAATTTACGCAGCCATACCTGCTCGTCAAAGCACGAGAGCAAGAGCGCCGGCTGGTATATCTGAAGCGGCTGCGCGATCAGGACATGGTTGAGGAACTAGGGGAGAACGAGAAGGCCAAGCCACAGAAGTTCCAACTCATCAAGCCAGAAATGGTGCATAAGATCGGGCAGAAGGCCCCTCGACAGATAATGGAAGTCCTACACGCGGTCCACGACGCCGAGTACGACAAGGCCCTGTACAACTACAGGACTCAGACCCGTCAGTGGGAAAACTTCATTGCAGGCGCTCTGGACTTGTTTGACCCTTGCTCGCACCAGAACATTGTTGTTCTGTACTCTGTCATCTGCACAGAGACGAAAATCCCCTGCTCCGAGCCTGGACTGATCGCCTTTGGCTTCTACCATGATGACCCTGCCGACAATATGGACCCAGATTGCACTTTGGGCCAATACATCGAGGATCTCTGCGGAAGTGCTGACTCAATCTGCCATGCTAATGGCTGCGACCGTCAGATGGCTCAGCACCACCGTACTTATGTCCACGATGAGGCACACATCACTGTCTTCATCGAGAAAAACGCTCCTCTACCGTTCGACCCTACTTTACTGAAAAAGGATGAGGTGACCCTGCAAGATGGGGAAGATCCAGAGGACCCCATCTACCTCTGGAGCTATTGCAAGATTTGCAAGAGAGACATGGGTTTTGGTTCTTTATCGCCCACTGCGAGGAAGTATTCATTCGGAAAGTACCTGGAGCTATCCTTCTGGGGCCGAGGGCTCAAATGTTGGCCAGACCTGGAATGCCCACATGACTACCAGAAGGAACACATCCGTTACTTCAACTACCACGACACGTCTATGAGGGTACACTTTGACCCGATTGACCTCCTTGAGATCATAGTACCACGGACTCGCCTGACGTGGAAAGTCGACAATGACCTGAGGCTGAAAAATGACATATTCACCAAGGAAGAGCAACGGTGGAACCGGTTCATGAACTCTGTCAAAACGAGGCTCAAGAGCATCCGGATTGACAGCGTCCTCCCCGAAAAGGCCGACACCTGCAAAGGCGAAATCGAAAGACTGACTAAGAAAGCATCAGAGGACCAGCCAAGGATGATTCGCGAATTGCAAGCCACATATATCAACTCGGCATACTACGAAGTCATCCCACTCAATCGCGTTGTCCGCACAATGATCGAACGGGTTGCAGAGTGGGACTCTGCATTTGCCAAGTTCGAGGCCGATTTCCTGTCAGACAAGGACGTCAGGCAGATAACCATTAACCAGCTGAAGAAAATGTTCTCTGACAATGACTCCAAAGAGTCTCTGCCGGTTTCTGCAGATGGTACCAGTATTGCCTCGGCGGACACGGACGAGAAGGCGTCGCCGCCGACGACTCAGAATTCAGTGATCGAAATCAACGAAAAAACCCAGAGCGAGCCGCACTTGCCTACGACATCACCCAAAGCGGATGAGCTCCTGGATAAGGATGAAAGCGTTCGAGAGGAAAAGGCTGCGGGTTCTGATGATATCGAGGCATCAAAACCAGATGTTCATGGTCCAGTTCCAGCGTCGTCCAGCGAACCTTTGCCTCCAAAGGATGAAGAACCGACGCAGGACCATTCAGCCGAGCAGAACGGTATGTCTGAGATCGGAGACCGCGGCAGCAAGCAGGAGCAAGCAGCCCAAGAGTCCCAGGTGCCTCAGGTGGAAATCGACGAAATCAAGGCGGAGTGTCCGCCGTCGACGGAAGCATTAGACATTCCCGATATATTACCAGTCACTCAGATTCCGACTCCAGTGCATTCCAAGGCACCTTCCCGAAATCATTCGCGGTCTACTTCTTTGCGCCCCGATTCCTCGCTGTCACTCACAGAGAAGGTGGAACAGCTACGGCGCCAGCAACGGGAAGCTGCGGCGGCGGAGGCCAATGGTGGAAGAGAAGGCAAAGATGTCCCGAAGGCTTCAGACAGGGGTCCATCCCGTAGGGCGGGATTGACGGTCTCACCTCCGATCACTCGTGCTATCTCTCAGCCAATAGGTGTTCTCCCCAGGACGCAGACAGGAATTGGCAGACCACTTCAGGTCACCGTGCCGAAGAGTACAGAGCTGCCTACAGGAGGGGACACTCGGCGCATATCAAACGCCGAGTCGTCCAAGAGCGACAAGTCCAAGCTTTCGGATAGATTTGGGCTCGCGGCTCTCAAGACTAAGAAAGCCGGAGGTTCCTCGATCCCGCGGTACGTTCACAAGAGGAAGGAGACCAAGGTGTCGAATCTTGCTCGACACTTCGAGCAGCTGAGCCGTGAATTCGAGAGGGAGCGCATCCGGGATCGCAAGCAGAGAGCCGCCAAGCTCCAATCTTCTCGCGCGTTCTTGCCGCGAACTTCGGCGAAAGCGATAGTAGAAGTTTACGACGATGTAGACCAGGCTGTCTTGGAACCAGGGCCGTCGGATGATGATCACTTGCAGGGCAGCCAACAGAGCCATACCAAGATGACGGAATTCATCCCAGACGACGCGACAACCGCGCCCGAGTCGGAGAGGACCTCGGATGAGACTATTGGTGGTAATGATACGGCTGGGGTGTCCGAGCCCGTTTCTCAGCCTGACAGCACTGGCACTGAGCATGATAACGAGAAGAAATTGGCCAGTCAAGCTGGGTCTGACGACGAGGCCGAGGGCGTCGTCGGTAGCGATGCCGAGGGCTCGCTTCTCGAGGAGATCTTGCCCGACGTACAAGAAATCGCAGACTCGCTGGACTCGAGCGAGGAGATACCTCTTGAGTTGCCAAAGCATCAAAAGACCAGTCTCATGAAGATGCTCACCACGTTCTGGGCTGAACGCTCTGCGAGTGGCTGGCCCCAGCTTGATTACCCCATGAACTTCACGGATCACATCTTCACTGATTCCGACGTGATCGTGAGGGAAGACGAGCCAAGCTCCCTCATCGCCTTTGCCTTGGGATCCGAGGATTACAAGGCGAAGCTAGCCGTCATTCAAAGGCAGTGGAAGATGAGCGAGCAAAAGGACAGCGAAGGCGAGACCTTCAGCGACACGAAGTCACTCGACCCGTCAGAACCTGGTGACGAGTTCATGGGTGAAGAGGAGCTAGAAAAGAGCCTGCTGCGCGCCACAGGTACACACCTGAAGTATCAGTTTACGGAAGGCTCAGCGAAGATGCTCTGCAAGATCTTCTACGCAGAGCAGTTCGACGCCCTGCGCCGCAAATGCGGTGCCGCGGATCGCATCATCGAGTCACTGTCGCGTTGCCTTAAATGGGACTCCAAAGGCGGGAAGACGAAATCGGTATTCCTGAAGACGCTCGATGACAGGCTGGTGATGAAGTCCCTGTCGCCAATTGAGACCTCTGCGTTCCTACGCTTCGCACCAGCCTATTTCAACATCATGGCAGAAGCTCTTTTCCACGACCTGCCTTCGGTAATCGCCAAAATGTTGGGTTTCTTCCAAGTGATTGTCAAGAACCCAGCTACTGGCACCGAGATCAAGCTGGACCTGCTGGTGATGGAGAACCTATTTTATGACCGCTCGCCAACGCGAATCTTTGATCTCAAGGGATCTATGAGGAACCGCAAGATACAGTCCACTGGCGAGCAGAATGAGGTGCTGTTGGACGAGAACATGGTCGAGTACATCTACGAGAGCCCGCTTTTCGCGAGGGAGCATAGTAAGAAGCTCCTAAGGGCTTCTGTAAGTTTTGTCCACGCACCCCAGAGCTGCGCTCGTCACATAGCCCGGAAAGAATAGTGGTCAAGCTGACATATCGATAGGTCTGGAATGACACGCTCTTCCTGGCAAGACAGAATGTCATGGACTACTCGCTCATGATCGCAGTCGACGAGTCCCGCAAGGAATTGGTCGTTGGCATCATCGACTGTATACGCACATATACCTGGGACAAGCGTCTCGAGTCGTGGATCAAGGACCGCGGATTCGCAGGTGGTGGGAGGAACAAGCCAACGGTTACGTCACCAAAGGAGTATAAGAGCAGGTTTAGGGAGGCCATGGCGAGGTACATACTGCAGGCGCCGAACTGTTGGCACCACTTTGGTGTTCCGGGCCACGGTCCGATGGAGAGGGGCTTGCTGGAAGGGCCAAGGTCGGCTTTCGAAGGGGATTGAGGTAGGGAATTTTGTGCTATTAATGAGTGTACGCGTATGGGCGGGCCACGAGAACAATCATGAAAGACAGGCAGGTGGTGTATCGAGGCACTGGGTCCCAAGGGCCATACAATACCTAGGAGAGCATAATTAGCGAGCAATACCACTCGGGTGTTTCCGCGGAATGTGTGACCAATGCACGGGAGGGGTTGCCTCTGGCTGACCTTCCACGTGGATACAGGCAAGGCGGCACAGGCTTCGTGGTGGCTGGGCGGGTGCATACGAGGTCCATACCAGATATCATCGCAAATCGGACTTGAACACAGGCGTATTGTAGGCTCAACCCCGCGCTGATCGGTATGAGTACCGGCACTAGGCCGGGTCCATGCTCCTGCCAATGCCTTTCTTATACCGTCAGCATCATGCTGCACCATGCGGCCATATCTTGTAAGACGGCAGTTTGTAACGCCGCCATGAGTTACCCCTGCATTCTCAGTACCACGTACACGTCGTACGGGTAGCCCAAAGCGGAAACTATCCTCATGATGCATTCACAACCACATACTAAAACCCTGGGCGAGCGTGCTGGCAGCCATTTCACTAGGAGTGGACCCCTTTTTGATTCCCGCTGAGGAGGCGAGACTGAGGTGCCAAAACCAGTGAACCATGCATGTCTGGGCTGTGACGCACTCACTCGACCACCTTGCTTTGCCTGGGTCAACAACTGGGCCGCATACACACGCGAGGCGCATGTCATGCAGTGATATAGTTGCACCGCGTCAGGGGTCTCAGTGAGCACAGCGTCCAGTGTATGATTCCTAATACGGGCCCGAAAAGTTGCCTTTCGTATTAAAGTCGGTCACGTTGTTTGAGTCTGTCGCGCTTCACTTCGCCTCACCTAGCTTCGACCGTCAGGGGGCAGAGGGAGGACTATTTGATGCCCCTGCGAGGGTCTGTGAGCCTGGAAAGTGGGATCTTTGGAAGGCCTCAACCTCTTGATCTTCGTCCAAAATAAAGTGCCAGACATTCAATCTGGACGGAGTCATAAGTGGCCAACATGTTCAACCTACCGGACGGCACGACTTTCCTCCTCCTCGGCGCCTCGCTTCACGTTCTCGCGTTGAGGAAGGGAGAATGGGACCTCGCTGTGTTCCAAATCTTGACCACAGCAGCAGCAGCCCCATTGGCACTTACTTTGTGCCAGATTTCCCTTCATGGGATGACTTTCTCGTCCGCACTCTGGAGGTCATGCTACCTCGTCGGGAGCTTGATAGTCGGCACGTGTCTCAGCATGGTCGTCTACCGGGTCGGATTCCACCGCCTGAACCGATTCCCTGGTCCATTGCTGGCGCGAGTATCAAATTTCTACATCGCCGGAGTGGCTTTTAGAAGACACAAGGAGTATTTCGAGCTTGACAAGCTTCATCAAAAATACGGCGACGTCGTCAGGATAGGCGAGTAATATCACCACAGAATGGAGAACACAAGTAATGCTAACAAGGACCGGACAAGGCCCTTCGACGCTGTCCATCGCCGACCCGCAAGCCCTCCACGCAGTCCACCTCAACCCCAAGTGCCTGAAGGGCCCGTGGTATCAGGTCCTTGCACCGGAGAGTTCCGTCCAGACTGATAGGGATGCCGCCGGGCACGCGGCGAGGCGGAAAGTGTGGGATCGAGGCTTCAGCACCAAGGCGCTGCGCAACTACGAGCCGCGCGTCGTGTACTACACGGACAAGCTCGTCGCGCACATCGACTCCCACGTGGAACAGGGACAGGACAAGTGCCAGCAAAAGCCGCTCAACGCCTCGCTGTGGTTCAACTTCTACTCGTTCGACGTCATGGGCGACCTGTCGCTGGGCGAGAGCTTCGGGATGCTGGACCGCGGCGAGGTGCACTACGCCATGAGGACCCTGCACAGCTACATGTTCATGCTCGGGGTGTTTGGGCACGTGATGTGGGCGTTCAGGATTATTGGGAATCTCCCGCTTGTGGGCGCCGAGAATGTGAGGTTTAAGGCGTGGGTTGCGGAGCAGGTGAAGAAGAGAATCGAGGTTAGTCGTTTCCACGCACGGGGAGAGAAGTCATCGCGATACTAACGCCCTTGATCAGAACCCGCCGGATACCCCTGATGTTTTCAGCTGGATCATCGACGAGTACGATTCCAAGCCCGGTCGGACCGAGGGTGAGAGGCTGAATCTCAATGCTGATGGCCTGACCATTACCATCGCAGGAAGGTAGGTGCATCACAGGCAATTCTCGGGTGCTCGTGCGAACTAACACATCTCCTTCAGTGACACAGTAGCGGCCGCGCTCTCATGCCTCTTCATGGAGCTGGCCACCCGCCCCGCGGTGGCGAAAGCACTCCAGGAAGAGCTCGACGCCTTCTTCCAGGAAAACCCAGAGCCCGACGCTCACGCCTTGTCGAGGCTCAAGTACCTGCAGGCCTGCATCGACGAAGCGTTACGGATCATGCCGGTCGTCCCATCAGGCGGCCAGCGTATAACGCCACCCGAGGGCTTGGAGATCAGCGAGGACTTGTTCATTCCCGGTGACACAATCGTACAGGTTCCAACTTACACTTTACACAGAGGTACGGGTTCCAACCGTGGGCGAGGGTTAATGAGAAGGTTCCGAGCTGATATACTTCCAACAGATGAGCGGAATTTCGAACATCCTAATGAGTTCATCCCCGAGCGATGGACTTCGAAGCCTGAGCTGAGCAGGAATGCATCTGTGTACTCGCCCTTCTCGATTGGTAGGTACCCAATACCCTATGAATCAAACACTATGCAACACCGAATCCCGTCATGCCTGTAGGTAGCTGACATGCCCTCGGCAGGTCCGTACAACTGTGTCGGCAAACAACTGGCCTATATGGAGATCCGCAGCGTGACGAGCAATATTCTGCACCGGTATAATGTGGGACTGGCTCCGGGCCAGACGAGGGAGGCATTTGTGGATGGTATGGTGGACGGTTTCACGGTTGCGTGCCCGAAGCTTGAATTGATATTCACACCGAGAGTGTGAGTCGGGCCGATGTTGGGGAGGAGTTCACCGTCCGACTAGGCCTTCGCTATTGGGCTGTACAATTTGGTAGCTGCCGGCTCAACGTGGCAGTCATATGTGGGTGAGGAATGGGTCTCAAAGAGTATCCAGAGAATCCAATGTTTGCGTTGCATTTTAACGTTTCGTCCTCATGTGTCCATGTGACTTAACTTATGCGAGATATCGTACACTCAGGTACTCTCAATGCTATTTCTTCTCATACTTTCCGCCGGGATGCAATACGTTCTAGATTGCGCTCACCATCTCAAAAACTGTTCGAATACTTGACAAGGCATTTCACAACCTATGCGTGAAAAGTCGCGAGGTATCAGATCAATAGACGAAAGAAATCATAGGAGGAATAAATCAGTGGAACACACTCTATTCATCATATCGACATGTTAGATAGCTTTCACCAATCCAGAAGGAAGAGAACCATCAGATGGAGAGGCTTGGCGTTGTACGAACACACAACATACGGCATAACATATAGTGTGAGGTCTAGGATACTAACTATCCCAAGCACGGCTTCAGTCTCAGAGATGAATTAGTATGATAAAAGATAGCTGAAACAGATTATTATCCAGTTTCAAGACTTGTTCTGCTGTACAACACAAGGTCACGACGCTCTATTTTGCGCTGAAATCTAAACACGGGATGCCGACCTCCTGAGACCTACTTCATGAAGATGCAATAGAGCTTGGTCATGGCTTGAGTAACAGCTGCTAGCCTCATTTGATATGTTGGCTCTTGGCTTTTACGGAGACGAAAACCACCAATAGCAGCCAATCTCACATCAGCAGCTGACTTGTTTTGTCAGTCGATCTTTGACAAGACTCCTCACATTTGGACGTGCCTTTCCATAGTCTGCTGTCAGATGGTAATTTGACCTGGACCTGGCGTGGTGAAGAATCTGTTGCTAATGATTGTACGTTCAGTCTTTGCAACCCTCCACAGCAACTCCCAGTCAAGCTGAATCCAAGCATAAGGCCTCCAGCACAATGGCCACCGACCCTGTACACGAAGCTGCAGAAATCGTCGAATCCATACTTCCCGCTAAGCTGGAGGACATCACCGCTAATTGGCTTACTCTCGTACTTGGGTACCAAACGCGCACCGTGGAAGTGACGAAAGTCGTTCATGGGACTGCCAGCAAAATCTTTGTCACAGTTGTCTACGATGATACATCCAGTACCAGCAGAACGGAGTTCCTCTGCATCAAGGGCGGCTTCGACCCAAATATCCAAGCCCTATATTCCTGGATTGTCAACGTTTACTTTCGTGAGGTCGAGTTCTTCAACCGAGTGGCGCCCAAACTCGCCTATATCAGCCTACCCAGATCCCGTTGGGCCGGCCACAACGGGGTAAACCAGGGAATTGTTATCATGGATGACCTCAACGCTCAGGGGTACCAATTTGGCGATCCGGCCAAGGCGTGGCCTGTGTCGCGAGTTTTGGCGGGCGTCGAGCAGCTCGCAGCCCTCCACGCTGGGACATGGAACGCCAGGGCAGAAGACTACCCCTGGCTGACGGCCCATTATGATCAAGCAATCCTGTCCCTGATGGAGACCTACGAGGCAGTTGTCCTCTCTGATGACCGGCCATCGGGTATCCACGACTATCTCAAGGACCAGAAGCGCATGACGGCTGTCTTGAAGAAGCATTGGCAATCGCGAAACCCCAAGTTCCAGTGCATGGTCCACGGCGACCCGCACACGGGGAACACGTACCTCGTCCAGGATCAACCGCGCTTCCTCGACTGGCAGATAATCCATATCGGCTCGGCTTTCCATGACGTGGCGTACTTCATGGGAGGGGCGTTGTCCATTGAGGACAGGCGGGCTCATGAGATGGAAATCTTGGACCACTATCTGGAGGCGCTCGGCGCCTTCGGTGGCCCAGCTTTCTCGAGCTCGCAGAAGGACGTCCTCGACGAGTACCGGAAGTCTTTTCTCGCGGGGGTTGGATGGATCATGTGTCCATATGTTATGCAGCCGAAGGAACAAGTCCAAGCTATGGCGGTGCGGTATGCCATGGCTCTGGATGACCACAAGACGATTGAGCTTGTGGAGTCGCTCACTGACGTCGAGTGAGCTCAACTGAGCTATGTAGCTGAAATAGGGCTACGCAGAGCCTACATATTAACTTTCCACAGAGGTACGGCATGACGGTGCTTCTGTCGAAAGCCCCAGTTGGCTCAGTACGGAACTCAAGCAGTCGGCCGGGCTTCCGGTTGCGTCAACGGCAATGACCGAGTCTGGTCGCACAGGACTTTCGATCCATGTCTTGTAGCGAGTGAGTGCATCGCCACCGCTGCTGCTATGGGCGGCGTCCATATCCCCTGGTTCTGCATTCACGCTGGTCCGCTGACTCCTCAAGGCCACCCTGTCCCTTAGTCTCTGTTCGAGCAGACCAATGTCTTTTATAGACATTATGCATTCGATATAGGCGTAATCATAACCATGCTGTCGTGCAAGCGCTGTGCCCTGGTCGAGTGTCTCCTGATAGTTGCAGGTACTGTCCACGATGACGTTCCGTCCCTGTCTGAGCAAATCGCCGGCAAGTACCCATTGGAGGTTGTATGTGAGCTCAGCTGATTTCTGAAACGCAATGCCGTTGTCGAGGAAGCAGGATTTGATCAGGTCATGGTTGATGATCACACCGTTGATGGAGCTGTGTTGCGCTAGCAAGTCTGCCAAGGTGCTTTTCCCGGAGCCAGGTGCACCTGACATCTGGACTAGCAGTTTGCGGGTTTCCATGTTTATTGACTCACTATGGTACATTAGATTTGAAATTTGTGGTCATCGGCAGTATGCACTTACAGAAGGCGTCTGGTATTGAACTGCGATGGGGTTCTGTGACAGGACATGGGCCAGGACGTCGGGAATCAATAGTTGTGCCTTGCCGTCGGTTGAACTTAGGACCGAGCTTGGATTCCTTACTTCAGGCAGGCAAGACTTCTGAAACAGACCTGTACACATCTGCCTGTACCGCAACTTATTCAAGCACTTCAGAAAGGTACTGATGAGTGTATATCACAAAAGCACAACAAGTGGAGAAGGACTCTACAGATAACCAACTCTGGCACAAAGACCAAATACTATGACTATGTGAAGTGAAGTATAAAGAGAACTGGCCCCTTACCATGAAGCAAAAAATCTATACACGGCTCAACAAGTGGACTTTCTGTTTATGCTTCACATTCGGAATTTCCTGCCTGGAGCAGGCAGATGGACCCACCAACGCTTGGACAGCTGCCTTGGTAGATAGAGGCCCATTCATACTTGTTGACAACTTAAATATCAAATGACGCCATCCAGAAATCCATTAGTGGATTCCAACCATTCAGAACCCCGCGTCAACACAAGTGAAGATTTGTAACCGTGCTGAGTGGATCCACTCGACTCCCTTCTAGAGTTCCCTCCCTCGGACCAGCCTTCCTGTTGAGACAGCTTCCTTTCTTCCACAGCACCCTTTGAAACAACACGAACACGCTTTGTCAAGACAACTACCATCAGCGTTCAGTATGGGCGGCCCTCAGTGGAATATATGGCCGGAGAAAGGTGGTCCTGACTGGCGACTTCCGCACGTCAACGGGTATGATCTTTCTTTTCTCCCCACTACAGATTTCAGTATCCCAGACCCTTCAATCACCAAACGCTTGTTGTTCCAAATGCTGAGAGACTTTCGCAGCTACAATGCGAACTTCCCACCAGGTTCTGCCGGCTTGGGCCAGAGACAAGATGACCCATCACAAACCAACGACGGTCCTACCAAGTAAGTTGGATTTGCTAAACAGCGAATATTCAACGTGAATTTCCCATCGCATACTAACATAATATCCAGCGATGGTCATCGCAGAGGTATACCTCAGGATGGCAACAGCCAGCACCTGGACGCCAATCCTGATGTGTGAGTTTGTTCCGCGATACTTGCCACAATTGCTATGTACAGGTGGTCTGTAGAAAAGTCTTGCTAATAATTCCTTCTTCAGTCTCCCTGAGGGAGCATTCCACGATGAGGAGGGATCCCTCAGCACTCCCCGAGGAGGCACCTCTCGACAAGAGGCTGATCGGCCTCACCATTCTCTTCATTCTACTAGTCCCGCCTCTGCTCCTAGTGCTACTCCTGCGACCCCAGAGAACTCAGCTCCCGCCACTCATCCTTCAGCCCCTTCTTCTGCACCTCCGCATAGCCGTATGCCTAGGCTGACTTCTGGCCCTGCGGCGACGTCTGGACCGGTGAGCGCTCCTTCAAGCGCTGTCCGTCCAACCGCCCCAAGAACAATTGCTCCACGTCCCATCCCTCAGCCTGTATCAAGCCAGGCACAAGACTATGGGCAGTTGCTAAGCAGACTTCGCCACGATGCAAGGACTCAACCAGGTTTGTTTGAGACCCCTCCACCGGATGCTCAGCGCACCATTGCTCCTCGTCCCGACACTCGATCTGTACCTGGCTCTCGTCCAGACACTCAACCTGTACCGAGCCAGGCACAAGGCTATGGGCAGCTCCTAAGCAGACTTCGCCACAATGCAAGGACTCAACCAGGGCTGTTTGAGACTCCTGCACCGGATACTCCCTCCTGGATGGGCTTTCCACAGGGAAACACCACGAGGCCCCAACGTGGAGCCCAGAACGCGCCTCAGGTCGAAGCCGAGCCCCAGAGCACAGCCGCGCCTGCCACACATGGTCCCCAGCCGATGGGACCCCGTCTCTTGGGCTCGAATCCTACCAATGCTCCGTCCACTCGTCAGCCTCGGCCGCAGGGTTTTATGCGTCCTGGCCCTCAGGGCGTCTCTAACGCACCCAGTGGATTCGCGACACCTCAGTCCGGTATGCCCCCAACTGCGGTGACAGGAGGGCGTGGTGGAACACTGGCTCCGCAGCCTGGCCTTCCTCCGGCCCCTGGCGTCCGGCATGTGCCCTATACACCCGGCTCATTCTCCTCTCGGCCTAATGCAAATCCATCTAGAACGATGGGACAGCCTCGTGGGATGAGGCCGATGGGACAGCATGGTGGAATGCTGGCTCCGCCCCCTGGTCTTCAGAACGTTCCCAACGCACCTGGCGGATCCTCGTCATTTCCGTCTGGTGTAAATCCAGCAGCTGCGACGATGGCACAGCGTGGATCGCTGGCCCCTCCCCCTGGCTTCCAGCCTCCGCCTCCTGGCTTCCAGAACAACCCCGGCATGCTTCATGCGCTCGGAAGCAACCCTGCCGGAGGATTGCGAGCACCGACCTTCCGGCCTCCGCCCACGCTCGCTGAGTAGGACTCGCAGCTGGAGCAGAGAAGTCTCGGTCCGACGGCATACCAGACGGCTTCCGCGGCAAACAGGGGCGGCTCCGCGGCGCACCAGAGTAATCCTGCACCCGCGCATGGCAGCCGCGGGGGGGCTTCTCAGCCGGTTCTTCGCCTGGTCCCCCCTTCGCAGTACGTGCCGCCCTCGAGCGCCCGGGCTGGCCAGCCTTCACACAGGCGTATTCTACCACGTCCGCCTCAGCCAGGCCAGCCTCAGATGGGTCCAACGCCGACGCGTCACGGCACAGAGAGGCAGGCGGCCGGGGCGCCCGGCACATCTAGCCCTGGAGGCCCTACCAATAAAGCTCGCCCGAAGAGAGTGGTGGACAAGCCATGGAACGAGCTCGGGATGTCGAAGTCTCGGTGGAGTGCTACCCACACAAAATGGGGTAGACTGGGCCTCACGAAGGAGCAATACCTGGAGAAGGAGGGCATTTCCGCATACCACTTTAATAAGCTAGAGAGGGGAGAGCAGATGAGGGCGCAGCAGGCGCGAGAGGCTGCTGAGGCTGCTCAGGCTGCTGCTGCTAGTGGTGCTACTGCCTCTCAGGGGCCGGGCACGGGCACGAAGCGCACCCAGTCGGAGGCCGACGAGGGTCAGGAGGACGAGGAGACTGAGGAGGACGAAGAGGAGTACCACGAGGACTACGACGATGACGATGACGATGACGACGATAATGGCTCCCGGGGCCGTGGTGGTGCCCCTTCTCCCGACTCCGACGACAGTTATATTCCCTAGTGTGTTCGTGTGGCAAGGAGGCACAGGTATGGCCCGAGAATTGGCCTGCCTCTTCGCGAACGGGGCTTGTCCAACGGAGGACTTCGCGTGGTCGGTGCTTCTTTTGAGAGTGCCTTCTTCACGGTAACACTCTACTACACTGTGGAGGATAATGAACTTGTGGAATAATTTACTATAGATTGATCCTGGTACGGGGCTGAGCGAGCCTTTCGTCTGACATTGACAAGGCTGGTGCTGCATAATACACCTAGGTAGATAGGACGAATCAGCAGCATTGATAGCCATACTATGTGGAACAAGATGAGGTTGTCGTGCTGGTCCAGTACCAGAGTGATGACAGTGTTTTGGACCATGTGGCGCAGACCGCTCTCCGCGGCATACTCGATGGTTGGCATAATGATGAGAGCTTGTGTGCAACAACAAAAATGTCCTGTAGGCAATGTGAATTGTTCTGGGTAAGCGACAGCGCGGTAATCCTGCCTGGATATGCGACCGTGCCCATCATTACTGCTAGCCGTCTTGGGTACAATATTTTTTGCTTTGCACATTGGGCCATAACACAAATAGTATGGGTATTGAACTCAACCATCTCATACAGACCTGAGCCTCGGTCTGGATGAAACACTCTCTCGCCCCGCAATCTGTGTTGATAGACAACCAGTCCACCGCGAGATCACTCATCCTCATCCTCGGTCTCCTCCTCGGTCTCCTCTCCACCCTCGGAAATCTCATCCTCGAGCTCCTCTTCTTCGGATCCCTCGCTACCCTCGCTTCCATCACTCTCGGCCTCCTCATCGTCCTCACTGCCCTCGATCTTCTTCTGCTCCTCCTCTTTCCTCTTCTTGTCGTCCTCCTTGCGTGCCTCCTCGAGCCTTTTCCGCTTCTCTTCCCTCTGCTTCCTCTGGCCCACCGCAAACGCCCCCACCGGCGTCTTCTCCCAGTCAAACCCGCTGAGGAACTTGTCCACCTGCGCCCTGTTCTTGGGTGCAAAGTCGATCTTGGACCGTTTCTCCTCGATGAATTTGGCGTTCGCCTCCAGCTTCTGCACCAAGAGGGAGATCTGTGACACCAATTTGGAGTTCTTGTTGCCACTGTTGCCCTTCTTGTTTCCCCTGGCCTCCTTGCTCCATCGCTTCAGCATGACCACGATGGGCAGAGCGAACTCTGGGAAGGCAATGTTGGTAGACCAAATCGCGAAGTACTCGCAGAAGAGTTCGACAACCTGATCACCGACACCGTCCTGGTAGACGCGAGTGCGCAGGTATGACTTGGGCGCTTTGTACTGGACGCTGAAGTCCAGCGCCTTGAGAGTCGTGGCTTTTGGTGGCTTCTTCATCTCGGCGGAGTTCAAGACCTCAATCAGGGCTGAAGCTAGGGGGATATATGTGCCTGTGGCACGAGAGAGTCGCAGGAGGGAGCGGATGAGCTGGAATCGCAGGGGGAAGTAGGCTGCCGTGGGGATCAAGCGCATGGCGCCGAGCGTGACTTGGACGAGCGGGTAGATGAGCAGTTTCAGCTGGCTTTCCTTGCCATGCTCGGCCTCCTTCAGCATACTGCAGTGCTCGGCCAGCACACAGGACCAAAAGTCCAGGGAGTGCACATATTGCCAATTGTAGACAGCCTTGTATGACTCGTTCTGGTTGTGAGTGATGCTGTTGCGCAGATGGATGGCGAGTTGACGGATGAACGTGAACGCAGTTGTGTACCCAATGCTCTGGTCAATGCCCCAGAGTTCAGCTGCGGAGTTCTTCATCAGGTTGATGCCTTGTATGGTATTGGGGTTCGTCGCCCGGCTGCCCTGGATCAGGCCCTGGTATGCGACCTTGAGGACTGCCTCGCGGATACCCTTGTCGCCGATGACAACGAGCCTTCTTAAGACCAAGAATGCCGTGATTCTGGTGGCTTCACTGCTGGAAGTCTGCGACCAGAAGTGCACCACGGTCTTGATGAGATTCTTCAAGACTTTGCGGAAAGACAGGAGGTAGGGTAGTAATGGTGTCAAGGCGGAGAGAGTAAGTTTGAGGGTGGCGTCATCTGAGAGGGTTCCGAGCAGGTGGAGGACGGATGCCGTGTAGCTCTTAACGAGTATCGAGAGGGTCCTGAACTTCTTCGAGTCGGTTGGGACATAGACCTTGCCACCTGCTGTCTCCTTGACAGGAACGTGATGTTGCAACACGTCTGGGATCTGCTTCAGCGCCACCATGAGGATGTCATGGAAGACCTCTGGACTTGTGATGGAGTACTTTTGCTTGTTTTCGTCGTCATCCTCGTTGAGATGCGCAGCACTTCGGAAAGCCAAGACCACTTGCCTCGCCGCACGGAGGGAGTTCTTCTCTTCTATTAATGCTTTCCATTTTGCAATCATCGTCTTTGTCAGCTCGTTGTGCTGCGAGAACTCGTCGTCTGACTCCTCGTCGGCCGCATTCTTGCCCTTCTTCTGCTTCTTCTTCGGTCGGTCTTCGTCTTCTCCGGAGCTCAGCTCGTCGATCTCGGCCATGTCCACGTTTTCGTCAAACTCCAGTGCCTCGGGGTCGTTTTCCTGCAGGTATTTGTAGAATTCCGGGTCGTCTTTGGCCAACGCATCCATGTCCTCTTTGCCGATGCCAACATTCTCTTCGCCTGATTCAGCGTCGCTGTCATCAGCGGATGCCGGTGCTTCTGCATCGCTGCCGTCTTCGGAGGAGTTGTCTGCTTCCTCTCCACCTCGCTTCCTCTTTCCCAGCTTGCCAGCCTTCTTAGTGTCCTTGCCCTTGTCGAGAATCTCGAAACCGCCGCTGAAGAAATCGTCGACGCTCATGCTACTGACAGTGGTGCCTGGCTTCTTCTTTTCGCTGGACGCCTTGGAGGCATCCTTGGGGCCCTTGAAGAATTCATCGTCCTTGGAGTGCTTTGTCTGCTTCTTGTTCTTTGCCTGGACTCGCTTCTTGACTTTTGAGTCCTCCTTGCGCTTATCGATGACACCTTTGAGGTGCTTCTTTTCGAATTTCCTGGTCGCCTTTGCGTTCTTCTTTGTGGGTGCCATTTTTGCGGGCGAATGTGCTCAATGGCAAGGAGAAGCGCAAATTCGCAGGCTGGTGTTTGGGGCTGTCGAAAAGTTCCTGAAGCGGCAGAATGCGACGTCGATTCTCGAAAATTTCCAGGCTTATCGTTATCAAGCCGGATCCCTATTGGAGATACCCCCACCCCTGCCAGGGTCTAACCCGTGGCTTGAGACCCTGAGGCCGATCCTTGGGAAGCCTAAGAGCTCGCGAGCAGGTGGATGAGCCTTCTTGCGCATCATGTGGCTCTTTCTCGCCGTCAACATGATCTTGACATCTCACCTCCTGTTTTCGACGAGAAGATGATGCCAAGGCAAGCATACGCACCCACGCCTCACAGCTACGTTCCAAACACAGCACTGTCGGCAACAATAAATCTGGATGAGGCACGTCATCTCGAAGCTCCACAGTGTGAGCGTCGCTAACATCGTATCCGCAGGAGGTGAAACTCGCAGACACTCGCGCGGAGCGAGACCTACAGGACTCCCTCGCCGAGATCTTCAGTATCATAATCACTCTCGATGAGCTAGAGAAGGCATTTCTCAAAGATGCCATACCAGAGGCTGAATATACTGAGATCTGCGAGAGATCGCTGAAGCAGTACAAGTCGATACTGGCCGATGAAGCTGTCGCAAGGGCATTCGTGGGGCTGGAGGAATTCAAGGCCGAATGGGATGTAAGTTCAGATCTACTTAGGGCCCTGGGGAACATAGAGGTGTCAGGAGCAAGGGCAAACCCAAGGACAGATCTGACAACCGACAACAGCTCGAAGTCCCGCGCGCCACGGAGCGCATCCGTGTCGGCATGCCGTCCACGGCCGTGACAGCGTCCTCGGGCTCCGCGCCCGCTCCAGCAGCCGCCGGCAACACCAGCGGCGCTCTCATCCTCGAGGCCACGCAGGACTTCATCACCTTCCTGGACGCACTGCGGCTGGGCCTGCTGGCGAAGGACCAGCTGCACCCGCTGCTAACCGACGTCATCCAGTCGGTGAACAAGGTGACCGACAGGGACTTCGAGAACCGGGGCAAGATCGTGAACTGGCTCATCACTCTGAACCAGATGAAGGCGACCGAGGAGCTGAGCGACGCGCAGGCGAGAGAGCTGGAGCTGGACATCAACTCGGCTTATCAGGGGTTCAAGTCTACGTTGACATGAGAGGGAGGTGGCTACTCGGGTACGAGGAGTTACGCATTTCTAGGAGCGGGCATGAGCAAGAGTCGTGCGTGTTATTGGAAGAAGGCGACCCTGGGATGCTTTGTTTGTGACATTTCTCATTTTGAGGCCGTGAGCCATGCTATACGAGCAACGTCCAGAAACTGGGATAGACAAATTCCTCCTCAAATATGCGCCGCACCTGTTCCAGCACGAAGCGCTCCACTTTGCCCACGTTTTTGAGGCTCTGCTTGCCCCCTTCCCTCTGTCCAATCTCACTCTCCACCCTGATCTCCTGAAGTAGACCGCCCATCTTGCCTGGCCGTATGTTAGACGGGCCAGCCCCTTCGGTCGCATCCTCGGCCTGCCCACCCCCATCACTCCCAACAGCGGCTAGCGCGTCCTCCGGGCTCAGGAAGCAGAAGTGCACCCTCTTCCTGATGTGTGCGACGACGCCGACCCCGTCGAACGACAAGCCCGTGATGCTTAGCCGCAGCGGTATGCCTACGAAACTCGGCATGGGGTAGTCGAGCAGTATGTCCGCGGTGAGCAACAGCTTCACGTCGCCCGAGTATTTGATCCGGAACACGGCCTGGATGTCCTCAGTTCTCGGCTCGCGGAACCGTCGATGGTCCTTGTGGTCCTGGTCGTCCTGCTGCTCCTCGTCCTCTGTGATTGCAGACCCGGCGAGCATGGATGCGGATGCATTCGTGTTGTCCCGCGTGGGCGGCCTCGAAGTCCCCGCGGAGGAAGTTGGTGCGAAAGTAGACACGCTAGATTTCTCTCGCAGGGCTATGTTGCTTGGATGTATTGGGGTCAGGCCGCTGATGGTATTATGAGAGTCCGCCCCAGAGCCTGAGCTCTGGCTGGGGTTTCGGCTGTGACTTGATGCACGGCCGTCCACTGATCGCTGTCTGGCCATCGAGTCTGCAAACGGTGCTGTATTTATCGTCGATAGGGGGCTAGTACCACCGGTTTCGGGTATCCGACGATGATTGTGGTGATGGCTGTTGTTGCCGAGATGTGCCCCCGCCACCGCAGCCAGTGGCGTTTGAGTCCCGGACGGCCCGCCCATGAGATGTGAGTGAAAGTAGCTGAGATTTGACGTCCCACCCGGTATACCCGGCGTCGACGTGCCCAGGAACGGGCTTCCCAGATCCTGCATCGGCGCCAGGGGACCGCCCCTAAACGGCGAACCTGCTAAGCCCGCCGTGCTAATGTGCGGCGGTATCGCCGTCAGCCTCGGGCCCTGGCCGTTCCTGCGCCTCTTCTCAGACGCTGCTATGAGCTCCTCAGGGACGCCCGTGCCCTCACCCCCGAGATCGTGGTCGAAATCCCGCTCGTCATCCTCGTCGTCGTCTTCGGAGTCCTCGTCATCCGCCGCAAGGTTCTCCTCATAGAAGTCGGGAAGCGGGTCCGTGATGTCCTTGAGCTCGAGCTCGGGCGGCGTGGTGCCGAACTCGAAGTCGTGGACCGTCACGGACTTGATGAAGCGAGGTAGCGGGACCGACTGGAACTTGGTGTGGATGAAGTCACGAATGCTGTGGGCGAGCGCTTCGCCATCGGGGCCGGTAGTGAGGGTCTCCCAGTTGAGATCGATCGACATGGGAAATACTGACCCAGCAAGGTCAAGATACGTTGTGGCTTTTTAGAGACTGATGGGTGTGGCCGTGGGCTGCAGACTCTCTGTCCGCGAGGCACTCGCTGGGTTTCTTTCCGGTCCAGATGCAAAATAGCGCCAGAGATCACCGCGGGCGTTTGGGCTGTTCCACTTCGAAACCATTGATGGAGATCTCATATGTGAAACATGTCAGTCTCTAGTGGATGACCAAAATCCGAGCATAAACATTTCCAAGGACGAACGGTCAACAGAGACCCTAAGAGCGTGCATGGCGAGGCTGTTCGGTCCGGCCAGGCTTCATTGAGGCCCAGGGTCATACCCTCGATGGATTGGCCGTGCAGTTGGCAGGGAGCACGTCTCTAACGCACGGGCCACTAACTCATATCTGGCCCAATGTGGCCCGTGCGCTATTATACTGGCAGCCGCCCCCAGGGTGAAAATCTGATGAAATATTCCGCCAGCATGCCATTTCTGAGCTGGTCGGTCGAGTAAAAAACTGACAATGATTTGTTCCATTCAAGCGAATCCAGGTAAAAGGTGGCAAATACGTAGATGGTCGACCAACCTCACGGCCGCTGACCAGGTACGGCATAACATGCCTAGGTGGCACCATATGGTTCCAACTGGACCAGAGGTGTGATTCAGCTATGCGCCGCATTGGGAATGTCATAGGTTTTCTCTGAAATCAAAGTCCTATTGTTGTGTGGGATGTATCAGCGCATGCTGCGAGGGTGTTGAACTAGACAAGTGTTTCCAGGCTGATATACCATGAAATGGTTTCCCCATTGCGGTACGACGACTTGAAATGCCGGAAAAGGAAATTCTAGGAAAGACTTCATTACAAAACCCTGCAATAATCGTGGTATGAAATGATTGGCATTCAGTTTATGTTGGCTCCAATAATTGGTTGGACAGGTCAACAACACTGCTACTCGCGAACATCCACACGCCCTCCTTGGTCGTCTTCTGTGCAGGCCGCTCCCATTCGATCACCTAAGGGCTGTTATCCCTCGCCTCTCGTCCATTGATGGCCCACGTCGGGCAAATTTCAGGCGTAAGCACCGAGTCGGCACCCTCATTCTCGCTGTACCCAGGAGTTTGATCTTCGGATTCATCACCTCCTGCGGCGTCCATGTTATTCTCACCAAGATCCTCATTTCGCTCAGAAGTTCCGACCATTTCTTCTGCATGTTCAATATGCCAATCCCCATGAGGGTTTCGGTACCTCCGACCAGCCAATATGGTCCGAGGCATCAGTGAAAACCTCAATATCCCCTTGCTCTTTTCTTCTCAAAACCCATCAATGCATCGAGTTCAGCCCTTTGTCTGGCCAAAGGCTCATCAAGCTAGACATACGGGTATTGCACCCAGTCTTCAATATTCAACACGCTAGAAGAATCCTGATCCCGATGTGGAACAGAGCTGAAGTGGTCGTCGCGAGTATAATCTCGTACAGAGTGAATATGACACCTTTGATATCATCACGTTCCTTGAAAAAGCGAGTCCCCATACTACGCAATGGAGCGCCAATGCGAGCTGAGAAGTTAAAGTCGAATAGCATGATGTTTTCCGTAGCTTCATCCACGAGGAGGTTCCTTGGGGCGATGTCCTGATGCTGCATACCGTACTTATAGTTGAGGTCGTCAACGAGCCTAGTCAGTTGTAGAAGCCATTTAAGCTTGAACACGCGGCGGTCCCCTGGGTTCTCGTCGATTGCATCAAGGGTACCACCGGCAATATGTTCGGTGGTAAAGCGGCGGAAAGAAAGGACAAAGAGTCTCATCATCGTCAGGATTACAAGAGACGGAGAGAAGCTCGCCATCCTTGGATGCCTCAATAGCACAGGTATGGGGCCCAAGGTCATCGATTTGCCTTCTCAGATGTTCTGTTACTCATATTAGCTTGGTTTGCCTGGGAAAATTTAGGTTTGCAGGCTTGGTGAATGGTGCTCCAGTGGGGTTGAACTGTTGCACACGTGCGGAATCAAAGGCTCGATCGCCGAGTCTTCGTCTTCTGCATCACTATCAAAGGTGACAAGAAATTGTTCATCTTTGATCCCAGTCGCCGACGTGCCAGCAACCGGATCCGCCTGGCGTAAGCAGCCCTCCCATGACCCAGAATCGCCATTCTTCGCCAATGATGCTCGCCGTAACTCATCAAAGGAGATGCTGACACCAGAAATGAGGCCAAGGAACAGAGTAGTACAAAAAGTTTGCAGAGAAGGAGAAAATGTGAAGAATGCAACTGTAAGGCAGCCAAGTGGACACGGTCAGGAGGTCGGGATCTGATTCAACCCCAGATTGTGAGGGGAGTGTCGTCGCGTGGAGGAGCGATCTTGGTCCAATCCAAAATTAGAACATGGAGCCAACCAACTGCCACTGAAAGCTGTCTGTTGTAATTCCCTCCAAATGTTGGACGGGTCAGGCTGGGCCATGATGAGGAACAAAGGATCGCTATGGCTCGAGGATGCCAGCTTGTGAATGCTGATTTCTGCGTATAGCCTTGTGGTTAGCTTGACCCAAACGTCTCTGCAAACATGAAGGTTTTGGGGTCGACACTGCCAGTCTGATGATAATGAAACTGCAAGCCACAGCGTAACTCCAGAATTCTAGAACTTCGCTTTCGCTCTCTAAATACTGTTTAGGGGGAGAGGCCTTCGGGAAGAACCCCCACGATCCCAAAGCACCTCTGAGTCACCACGCAGTCCACCCCAGCTCCAGGGCCCGTTCGTACGGGACGCTGAGCTGCTCCTACTTTATCAGGAACACCTCGTGCATCCTCCCCTGCACAGTTCCGGCGCCGTCGTACGATTTCGGGCCCAGGCACGCGGGAAAGGCGCGCACCCTTGTCGGCGCGACGATTTCGGGTGCCTCCTCCAGCTCCTCCGGGTCCGGCTCGAACTCCCCGGGCATCTCAGCCGGGCGGAACTCGACCATGCGAACGTTGGCCCCGTCCCGCCAGCCCGCTGGGCTGTCGATGATGAAGAGCATGTCGTCGTGGCAGAACGATGGCGGGCGTAGGTATGAGGGGACGAGCCCCGGAAGCCGCTCTGACCCTTGACGAGTGTCGTCTTCCTCGCGCCTGCGTTGCCCATCCCGGATCTCCCTGAGCTGGTCGGTGTAAGTCCCGCGCGCGGATTTCTCTGCGTTGTAGTACCGCTCGCACTCCTCTACTGATGCCCGTGGTTGGAAATAGATATCGAGCCTATAGCTGGTTGTTTCGGGTGCATAGCGGGACGTTTAGAGCCTGCAGGAGCTCAATAACTCCAAGGGACCCAGTTGATGTGTTCTCTGGTGATGTGGCGTAGGTTGCAAAATTGTACAGCGGCGGCAAAGGTTGTGTCGGGCGCCCAGAATACCATTACCGACTTGTTTTCGTCAGGGTCAAGGAACGGCAGTGAATGTACCTTGATAGCGGTACTCATGTCGGGGGAAATTCTTTGAGTGGTTCAGGATCAATGCTGAGCGAAGACGGTCGCGAAGAACGGATGGTAAGCCTGGGGATTTCCATTCCTTTCCTGGATAAATTACAACAACACTGATAGCTGCTTGGCTGTCGCAGCAGCTCACCTCGGTACGTGACTTGCGTGGGAAACAATGTGAACGTCAAAATCGCTGGTCCGGAATTGAATTGATTAAAAGAGAATTGATTAAAAGAGAATTGATTAAAAGAGAGTTGTATTGTGTAGAACATGGCAGGACGTGACTGACAAGGTGACTTTCCCATCAACCATCTTCGGCGGTGTTGGTGAGGGGGACGCACGGCAAATGTCCCATGCAGTTCGCCCACAAGACAAGTCCAGTGCGAGGTTTCTCAACTCTCACTGCAACAGCCATGTCACTTGCGAGTAAAGCAAGGCGCAAATGTATGCTGAAGACGCCGAAGGCAGGACGTCTCCCGAAAGAGGCATTTTTTATGAAGTGCATAGCAGCTGTTGGTAAAACGTTACACTCACCCCTCTCTGAGTTTAGCACGGTTGTATTTTAACCTCATGGTCATTCCAGATTTAGGGCTAGCCCTACGGAAGGGGTGACTGTACATGCAGGTCGAGCACACAGTCCAAAGGTAGAGCATCTGGAAGTGGACTGCAAACGTTGGTTATCAAACATTGTCATACGAGCTCTGCTTCCCAGAGCTTCCCGAGTCAGCGGACCCAGCACAACGATTCGTGCCGGGCGGGTGGATTCCTCGAGACGAGACTGAATCTGAAGCGAGCAGTCCGTGTCTGGGGCCAAGGGACGCGGCCAAGCCTGTCTCGGGGCTGCGAGGTCGCTCGTCAAAAATCATGCGGCCGACGCGAGCCAGGGCATCGTTTCGTTGTCTCGGCACCCGGGAAGAAGGGGTGGAAAGGGTGTGATGTGAACATTCGGCACCGCGGATGGAGGGCCGAAGAAGCAGGTGGCCAGTATCAGGCCGTGTTTGCCGTCGCTCCGGCCGGCCGAGGCATCGGGCCTGCTGTTAACCTGACTGCCTGAATGGCTCGGGAGGCAAGATCAATCTCGGAGAGCGCACACAGCCTCAACGGCGTTATGATTTCATAAGCCATCGAACTACCAGACTACTTGCTAGGTCGGGTGCTATTATTAGGCTCGCCGAGAGGGAGGCCCACGAGCTAAAATGTTCCAGGGTCTCGCGCATCCCCGGGGTGAGGGTGGGGTGGTCCGAGCTTCCCCTGGGCTTTTCCTGCTAGGCCTTGCTGGGCCTGCACAGCCTTCGGCTCGTGCCTGTATCAAATGGAGACGCTGTCGTAATGTGGCGGGTTGGAATTGCGTGGAGCCCCTCTTATGTTGATGAAACGAGTCAGGCGAGGCTGCCCTTCAGACGCCGCGGGGCCTACACACAGCTTTCCCCCAAAAGGACCGTCGACGATTCCAATAATGCTGAGGAACAGGCGAGACAGGACGAGACGGCCGTGCATGCAAATCATCATCTGGCAGCGCTGCACGTCAGGAGGCCGAGGGACGAGCTCGTATTTCAAGTGCCCGTGGCTCATGACGGCCTGTTTCCTGCCCTGGGGCGATTCAACCTGCAGATCAAGGCTGACCCGTCTGTGCTGCCGCACCCGCCCTTATCCCTTGCAATAGCAGAGGCGGCATAGCGGTGACCTCATCCTTTGCATAGTGTATGTACAACGTGTGGTTGAACCAAGTGTCTAGGTGGTTTCAGGCAAAAAAACTAGATTCCCGCCTAGGCTGCCAGGCCCAGCACAGCAAGGCGACCAAGGGACTAGAGTGCCGGCACAGAGTGACATTGGTCGGCGGGTAAGCACTTAGTTTGCTCCCTCATACGACCGCCTCCGCCTTCCGCCTACGGCGCTCGTGCTGCGTCAGCCTCGCGATTCGTGGTGTGGTTGGCTGAGCAGGTGGAGCGCGTTGGTGGCTTGTGTGGCCTGCACATATTGTCGTGTGCTCTGTGAAGCTCGGTCGGCGAGGATTCTAGTACCATGCAGGCGTTTTGTCCCAACGCTCTGGAACTTATGTCCGTCCACCTGGACAACGCCCCGCAACCAACATGCAGCCAGAGACACCCGTGGTGACGAGTCCAGGACCTCTGCAGGCATTCCGTGCATGAATTTGGCTCTCTGCCCAGCTGCAGGCCACGCTCACCCGGGCCTGTCGCGGCGGATGGTGAGATGTGTCTGATGTGAGTGCGATGAGGCGGCCGCTCTGTAGAAGGCCCGGCGATGCTAGAAGTAGGCAGTCGGGGCAGCAACAGAAGGTGAAGGAGGATGAGTGCTCAACCGGATTCGCGATGTCATCCCCCCCACAAAACAAGACCCAGCTGATGGCATCTCGCGGGCACCAGCACAACATGCGGAGCAGAACCTGCAGACAACGCATCGCCAGCCAAGCTTTTTCGTCACTGAGAGCAGCAACGGAAACAGAGCAGCAACCACGGTTGCCGGCCTGTCTGTTGTCGTCAGGGTGCCCCCAGCTGCGCGTCCCTCGTCCCGAACCTCGGTCGCCAGTGGCAGCAACCAGCACCAGCACCGGCGAAGCAGAGGCGGCCGTCGCCCTCAGGCCCCTCCGCTACTGCGCCACTGGCAATTCACAATCACAAAGCGATCTTCGGCTGGGCAGCAAATCTTTCTCTTGCTGCGGCAACAAGCCAGACGACCACAGCTGAGAAAAGTGGGCCAGCCGGGCTTGGAGACCCCGTACCTGGCAGGGGTGACGTTGAAGGCACCGTTGGCTGCGCACCCCCAGCCCCTGCTGCCCGCTGCCCACATCCCACATCCCACCGGGCCTGGCCTGTTGCGCCCAGCCTTGGTGCGCCCAGCCCCAGCCAACACCGCCAGGCCCTTGCAGCCAGTCTTTATTTATCTGCATCATTCCCCTTTGCCAGCTTGTTTATGCCTGACATCTGCCCTCTTCTCTCTCATACTCTCGCTCTCCACCTCTTTGACAATCTCTCAATAGGCTTGGTATTCCATCGTTGGTGTTTTCTTCCCAAACATCACCAAGCCAAGGTCCCACATTCGAGTGATCCATTCTTAAGAATCTCGTTCGACCCCCGGACCACCCAACAGCAGCGACGTCATACCATACGTCTACTTACCACCAAATAAACCGAAACCGATTTCGAAGCGAAAACCAAAATGGGCAACATAGGAAGGATATTCTGTGTGGCTCTGCCATTCATCCTGACAGTGGCCAGCTTGATCGCCATGCTGGTCGCCGGTCTCTCAGGAGTTACCGACAAGAGCATGTACTTATTCAAGGTCAACACCACCGACCTGTCCATCAGCTCGTCCTCTATAACGAGCTTGTTAAGCAGCCGGGGCCTCCACGAGCGTGATCTCTCGGACTCGATCATTGCTGCCACCAGCGGTGCTTCCAGCGATACCTCCGACCTCATCTCGAGTGCCACCTCCGCCGCCGAGGCCGCTGGCGTCTCTTCTGCCGCCGATGCTGAGTCTGCCATCTCTGGCCTTGTCAGCGGGACCAACATCACAGCTTCCGACCTTGGTCTGGCTGACGCCTACCTTGTCAGTCTCTGGGGCTACTGCGAGGTCTCTTCGTCCGGCGACAAGACATGCGAGAAGGCTCAGTTTGACTGGGCTTCCAACGCCACCTCCAGCTTCCAGGCCAAGCTGGACTCTGTGGCTGGCTCCTCTGGCGAGAATGTCACCCTCCCTGACAGCATCAAGACGGCCATGAACACCTTCAGCACCGTCACCAAGTGGACCGAGGTTGTCTTCATCATCGCCTACATCGCCCTCGGCATCTCGCTGTTCCTGGGCATCTTCGCCAACTGCTCGCGTGCCTTCTCGTGCTGCACCTTCATAATCGCCGCCCTCGCTGCCGTTGCGGTCTGTGCCGCTGCTGCCCTGGCTACTGCCATGGCTTCCGTCGTGGTTGGTGCTGTTGAGGGTACTGCCAAGGCGTACGGCGTCACCGGGTCCATCAACACCCGATTCCTGGCTGCCGTGTGGATTGGAGCTGCCTTCGCCATCGCGGCCGCCTTCTTCTGGATGTTCACCATCTGCTGCTGTGCCCCCGACCACAAGTCGTCCCGTGGCAAGTCCGGCGGTTTCGGCCGCAAGAAGCACCTCGACGACGCTGAGAAGCTCCCCATGTCCGGAGCCTACGCGCCTCTCAGCGAGCCCCACCAGAACGCCTACGGAAACGGCCACGACTCTACCTATGGCAACACCGCCTACGGTGGTGGTGGTTTCGGCCAGGGCGCCTCCTACGGCAACCCGCGGACGGGTCGCAACGATATGGCCTACGAGCCTTACCAGCACCGCTCCTAAGCAAGTCACACTGAAGACCTGACAACTTCTCATCCGTGAGGGGTCGTTTTTGGACTTTCGTGGACGTACAAAAACAAATCTTGGCCGTCGAGTACGACGGATGGAAATACTCTTTGTTTTGCTTAATCTGTGTCTTCTCCTTGCATGTAAGGCGTTCCGGGCCCTGTGAAAGGGGCAATGTTGGGCTGTCACGACTATTCCCTCGGGTTGGCCGAGGGAGGAATATTACGATATGGCTCAGGTAGACTGCTAGTGCTACAGGACATGATACCCGCTAAACTTTCGGGAGGAAATGAAATCATACATATTAGAAAGAAGATGAAGTTCCCAAAAAATGTGACATGTGTGGTAGCCGTGCAATTGAGGTGACGTTGCTGGGTTTAAACCGACAGCAAAACGGCTCGCAAACCTCGAATGATTTGTTAGACAAGGCAGCATCGGAAAATGCCAACAGGGGTTTGACAAAATGAAAACATGCCCTGTCAAATGAAAATGCAGAATTATCGTTTTCTGGCATCCGTCTTGTCGCTTCGCTGAGTTCGACGCGGCCACAGACCAAAGTCTTGGGGGCCGCCGAATTTTGACTCGCCCGCCCGCAATTTTTCTCAAGACTAACCCACCCACCACTTCGACATGAACCACCATGTGCCTCCCCGTCTCCAACGGGAACATGTCCACTGCCCAATCACCGCGCTAGCATTCTTCAGGCCGCCAGGCGCCAGCAGCAGCGGGCCGGCCTACGTCCTCTCGGGCGAGGACACCCACCTGAAAATATACGATGCCGAGACCCAGCAGCTGCGCGCCTCGGTGCGCGTCTTCGCCGCGCAGCCCATCCAGGGCATCTCGTCATCCTCCGCCGGCGAGGCATCGTCAGGGGATGTGCTCGTCTGGGGCGGCCCGCTCGTGACGGTCCTGCCGGCGTCTACGCTCGCGGGCCTGGTCCGTGGTGAGGCGAAGGACGGGGACTGCTGTGCTGCAGAACATCACGCCCTACCCGACCGGCAGGTGCTGCGGGCGCCAGACTGGATCTACCACGGCGCCGTGTCCCCCCACAACCCCGGGCTGGCCGCGGTCACGACGGCGCACAACGAGGTCATACCGCTGCTGCGCACTGGGGCCTCCGCGGGCGACGGGTGGCGTCTCGGGAGGCTGAGGTCGCCCCCGTCCCGGCCGATCCTGTACTCGGCGCAGGTCAGGTGGACCCCCAGGGGCGAGGTCCTCGTCGCGGCGGGGACCGTGTTCGGGGAGATCATTGTGTGGAAGTGCCGTGTCGCCGATGTTTGTGGCGGCGAGGAGGGTGGCCACCCCGACGACGCGGCGGTCGAGGTCCTGCACGTCTTCACCGGACACGAGGGCTCCATCTTCGGCGTGGATTTCTCACCCGAGGTCGTGTTCAACCCGAGGACCAGGGAGGCGTCGAGGCTGCTGGTGAGCTGCAGCGACGACCGGACGATACGGGTGTGGAATGTTTCTGATTCGGGCCCTGGCCGGGACAAGAGCTTAGCTGATCGCGCTTTCACAGAGGCGAGGGAGACTGGCTTCGGGGAGAACTCATCTACGATGGAGCTTGAGGCTATGGCGAATCATCACTCCGCGAAGGCGGTGGCGGTGGCCATGGGACACGTCTCGAGGATATGGAGCGTGCGATTTTCACCTCAGAGCGCTACATGTTCTTCGGAAGAGACGGTGCAGAGTTTGGCGTTATATTCTTTCGGCGAAGACGCCACGGCGCAAAAGTGGAGGCTAGAATTTGATGTGACAAGCGGGATCAATCCATCCACTGAACACGATACGATTCTGACAGCCAGTCTCACCCACGAGACAACATTCCATAACCACGATGGAAAACACATCTGGTCGAGCGCTCTGCAGTCCCCTGCGCCGTCATCGCCAGGGAAGGAAGTTCTTGTCACCGGTGGCAGCGATGGCAAGATTCAGCTCATCGAGGAGAGTCTAGCACGGTCTGGAGGGGACTCAGACTCCTCTGTGCTGGACACTGACTCCCCGATACTCTCAAGCACGCCCTCGGCCGAAAAGACGGACTTGACCGCTCATCAACCGGCGGACAGCGGTCTCGCAGAAAGCGAACCACTTCACATGTACGGACTGCCGTCGGCAAAGTCTGTCATTGCAACAACAGCATCAGGGCGCATCTTCACTGGCTCCTTGGATGCATCTGGAGTGTCTTGGAAGGAAGTCTCGGTGCCAAAACCAATACAGGATGACCTACGGAAATACCAGACCGTCCGCAGCGCAGGCCCGGACGTGACTCTCATCGGATCTCCCAGTGGACAGGTTTACATCTTTGGCAACGACATTCTTCGGCCGGTGGTGAAACTGCCGAGGAAGGTCGCGGAAATCTTGATTCTCCCCCTAGAAGATTTTCGCGGGCTTCGGTTCTGCGAGGCAGTGCCAGGCCAGGTTTCCATCATTGTGACGACTATGGGGAGCCCAGAAGTTAGACTAATGTTGTTGGATCCTGCCATTGAAGACCTTGTTTTGCACGAAGCTTTCATAGAGCTAGAAAAGGGCTTCATACCGACCGCAGCCGGTATCTGCCAAGATGTTCTAATATTTGGCTCTCGGATCGGTGCACTCTCACTGCATAGGCTGGATCGAAGCGGAGGAGGCTTCAGACAGGTAGCACACGCCAGCCGCCCTGGCTCGAAGGACGCAGTCTCCGGCGTCGTCCCCTTGCCTGCAAAGCCCGGCCTGCCTTGTCCCTACTTCTTGACGACCTCCCGGGACGGCCGCTACAGGATCTACGAGACGGCGACACAGGCCTGCGGGTCTGACGACGCCGTCACCCTCCACCTCCGCCACGAGGCCATCCCGCCGCTGGGACCCATCATCGAAAGCGGTTTCTTTACCACCACGACCGCCGACCCGGGCTTGAAGCCACAGCTCATCCTGTGCGGCTTCCGCAGCAGGGAATTCGTCGTTTGGAACGAGACGACGCAACAGGAGCTCGCCAGCGTCGAGTGCGGCGGCGGGCACCGCGCCTTCACCTACCACGTCGACCCGGCCTCCCCCGGGAGGCTCTCCTTCATCTGGACAAAAGCGTCACGCACCTGCGTCTACACGCAGGATGGTGTGACGAAGCGCTCGCTCAAACCGGGCGGCCACGGCAGGGAGATCAAAGCCGCGGCGGCGTCGGCGCAGGGTAGGTTTCTCGCGACGGGCGCGGAGGACACCAACATCCGGATATGGCGGGTCGACGGCGACGGCCAAGGAGGTGGAGGCGCCGGGAAAGGCGCAGGCCTGAGTTGCCTCGCCGTCGTGGAGAAGCACACAGCCGGCATCCAGTGTCTGCGGTGGGCCGGCGGGAACTACCTGGTCAGCAGTAGCGGGGGCGAGGAGCTCTTTGTCTGGCGGGTCGCGCGGCTTGGGCACTCGGCGCACGAGGGCATCGCGGTGCTGTGCGAGGGGACCTACCCCGACAAGACGCGCGACGGGGACCTGCGGATAATGAGCTTCGACGTGCAGCTCACGGACCCCGTTCGTGAGGCGGATGACGACAGCGGGGAGGTCCTCTGCCTGTCACTGGTCTTGTCCAACTCGACACTCAAGACATATCGGTACTCTAGGCACGAGGGCTTCACTCTCCTGGCCCAGGGCCAGTACACGGGCGCCTGCCTCATGCAGATCCGCCATCTCAGCGTCCAACCAGAGTCCGACGAGCGGTGGGACTTGCATGTCCTGACGGCGTCTACGGATGGGCATCTTGCCCTCTGGAAGGCGACGGGTACTACATCGACGATACCCGGTCCACCCGCACCCGCCGAGTACGAGCTGGTCGAGGCGCAGCGGCTGCACCAGAGCGGCATCAAGGCCATCGACCTGAGGGCACTCCCCCCCAACGCGACACCCTCCCCGCCCTCCTTCACCGTGTTCACCGGCGGCGACGACAACGCCATCGGACACGTCCGCCTGGACGGGGCGGCGGGCGCAGGGTTCAGGATCACGTCGCGGTCCCTGGTGAGCGGGGCGCACGCCGCCGCCATCACGGGCCTCTGCATCGCCGGGGTCGAGGCCGGCGGGCCCGCGGGCTCGTGCCGGGTGAGGCTGTGCACCGCCAGCAACGACCAGATGATCAGGTCCTGGGTGGCGGCGGTCGGGGACGGGGGCGCCGTGGGGAAGATGTCGCTGGTGGACGACGGCTACAGTGCCGTGGCTGACTGTGGGGACCTTGAGCAGCTGGGTGAAGGGAGGTTTGTTGTCGCCGGGGTTGGCATGGAGCTCTGGACTGTGTAGAGTACATGTTGGGTTAATAACAGCCATTGAAAAGGCGGCACAGCCCGAGGAAGCTCTTTCAGTGTGTGATATATGTCCCTTGTCCCAAATTGTGACCGTCGAGGTACTACGTACTACGTACTATGTACTATGATCTAGATTTCTGCACGAAGGTAATGTCTTTCTCGCTTCTATTCCTCCACGTCATGCCTAGATATAGAATATGTAAAGTCATGCCGGCTGGCGCATCCAAGCATGTGGCTCTGACAGCCGGAGTTTCCATAGACTTGGGGCCCAGAAAGCTGCAAGTTTTGGGACATATACTTTAACGTGGACTTGGCTGCAGGTGAGGCGAAAGCTAGGAGTATTATAGATCATGGCCTTGGAACCCTCCGCAGATGAACACACAACCACCCACCGGCGCACGATCGAGGTCTCTACGTAGTATGCTCCCGGCTGAGCGATCTACGGCAAGGATGTCCCCGTGGTCGAGAAGTGAGCATGACTCTCCCTGTGCTCCCATGACAGATAGATCGCGACAGCGATAGCATATAATATACAGCGATAGCATATACAATAGACCATGGCGGGACTGGGCATACTAGCCGGGTGAAACCGTCCGCCCAAGTTGTCAGCGCGGGGCTTGTCTCGTGGCTGGCCCTCTTGTCTTGCTTGCTTGTCCTCGAGACAAGCAAGATAAGATGCGCCGCACCGCAGGGCGGGGGCTAGCGGGCCAAGCAGGAAACGTCAAACAAGCGAAGGTTCGGCTCCCCAGGGCACTATTTTATGCGGTGTTCCCCAGCCTTCTCTCATGTGGCCAAGGCCGATAGGCCCGCTTGGCGCCGTTCCTGACGATGACCTTCTAAACCTGGGGTATGGGATGGAATGCCTGCCGACCGACAGCAAGCCGGGCGAGAGGCGTCTCCATCTCCGTCTCTTTCTCTCTCACCCTCTCTCTCCACATTCTCTCGTGGATCGTGTCCCCGCAAAAAGCCATGTAAATAGGCGTCGGAAGGATGGGAGAAGTTGGTTACTCGGACAATGGGTGTCTGTTGTGCTGACGGCGCATCTGGCATGCTCGGCCAGGCACCATCATGTGGTGGCTCGCGAGCTAGCAGGTTCTCGTCTGACCCGGCGCGGGACGGACTCAGAGCCACGGCAGGCGTGTTCGTCAATGACACTCACGAACTGATAGAGACTAAGAATTTACCACTTGAGCTAGGGAGTAAAGGTAGCCGATCGTGTAGCGATCCAACCGAGTCCAATGGGCAATGTCTGCTGGAGCGGGACGTTGGTCGAACCAACATGCTATCAAAAGAGGTGTGTTACGACTATGTGGGTGGGCCCGGGCCTGGGCCTGGGGCACGGGGGTTAGTGAATGGGGATGTTGTTGGTGGAGTGTGGCAAGATGGATACTTTGTGCCCCGTACCTTGTGCAAGGTGAGTACGAGCAGCTGTACCAACACCAGATCTGGCGAATCAACACCTGGGCGACAGCGCAGGGCAGAAGCGTTGCACAGGGTGTTGGGGCGGCCGGCCCAGAGACCAACGGGCTGGTGCGATCGGTGCGTCGGGACGCAACTGCCAAACCGCACCCCGCGTCTGCATCTGCGTCTGCGTTCGACGTCGACGACCAGCCAGAACCAGAAGCCCGGCCAGATTGACTTTGGCCGCCTTCTCGTTGTGGGCAACGCGGTGACGATCCTCAAGTCTGTCAGACGGCGGCAGACCATCGCGCACAGACGACGCCGAAGCCTACCCGTCCACCAAATATACATGTGCAGCAATACCAGTCTGTCCGCCGTTTACAGAGCGAGTACGCAGGCGGAGGCGTACGGAATACGGAGACGCAGGCCCAGGGAGCTGGCCAGGGAGCTGGACAAGGCGCGTAGAGTGGTTTTGATCACGGAGCCAGAGGGGCGGGCCTGGCAGGCGACCGATAGATTGCTTGCGGACCGCTGTCGTGGAGCGCCCAGAAATCCCAAGGCGCCAGTCATGCTCGCCAAGCCTCAAATTCGAACCCAGATCATGACCGCTCCTGGTCGGCCGGGTCGCCCAAGTCGCCAGCTATCCAGTCAACCACGCCTGGATACGGTACGGCATCTTGCACCAAGACCCAGGAGGGCCTGGCAGCCAGGGTCTCACCTGTCTGTCCCTCTTTCGCCCGTCCTTGCGCCTGCGTCTCTGCATCTGCAGCACTCACTTGCACCCGCATACTACCTACAAGCCGCGCATGCGTGCGATTCCGCCTCCCGCCTCCTGCCTTTTCTCGTCCAAACAGCCTGCCCCAGTCCACCTTCACATCGCCAGAACTCCTCCCACAACCGACTGACTGGCGGCCTTGACTGATTATCGGTCCGATCCTTCTGAAACAGCGCCGACTACCCACCGACCCTCGACCTTCTTCTGCTCAAGACCAACCAGGCCCACACGCTGCGGGAGAGGCGCAAGGTTTGACCTGAAGGGGGCGCTTTCCAAGGTTAATTAATAAAAGCAGTACAATCCTCCCGGACCCGGCCAGCCCAGCGTCACTCAAGCTTCCGCGCCGACTCCACAAAGCCCTGCCCCTCCAAAGCGCCTCTTTGACCCTGCCCCCTCCCTCTGCTGTCCGATCTATCACAACAACAAGGCCAGGCTGCTCTTGGAACTCGCTTCTAGACGACAAATTCAACACACGCACGACTGACTGGCCACCACCCCTGGCAGCAGTCATCGTTCCTGCTAACTCCCCCACTCTGCCCTCCTTCCCTTACAGCCACTTCTCTTGGCTGTCAACTGGCCAAATCCACTCCGGGCCCAAAGGCGCTCCTTCACCGAAACAGAGGTACCACGAACGAAACACTCTTGGCCCGTCCCTAAAACAAGCCGACCCCGACATTCCTTCCTGATTACCTCAACTTCCCACCGCCTGCTGCTCGCTCTCGGTGTTCCGAACGGTGAGTCAAGCACGCTGTCCTCCTGTGTCTCCCTGGCTGGTCGGTCCTAAGCCCACCTCCGTCCACGCTCCCGTATCTCCCGCTCGAATCTCCGGCCCACGCCTCTGCCTGCACGGTCGTATTCACAGCCTCTTCACCTCCGTCGTCATCCACCCCGCCGTTGCCACTGACCCTCCTTCTTAACTCCGCTTCCCAGGCAAGGCTGACAATTCTCGTTTTCCCCTCCGGCATCTAGACCTCCTCCGCCCTCGCTCTCCACCTTTGCTGGTCCACTGACCTGACCTCATCGCCCACGAAGCATCGACACCCGCTCGTGACCCTTGCTCTCCACCCTCGCGCCATCCACACTCCTCGACACGAACTCCCCACGATCCTCGTACCAGTCACCAAACACGGAGTCCATACAGGGCCGACGACGTCCCATCACCGCCACGCGTCTTGTGGCTGTACTCGTCAGACTCTACCATCCTCCCTAGAACCACGTCGCGCATCGCGGGCTCACACACATACACCTCCTTCCAAAGGCGAAAACGGGTGCAGGGATAGGCTATCGTGGCATTGTCAACTCGCCCACATACCTCCAACGCGCACACCGTTTAGCCTGCCGGATTTTCTGACCTCCCTGCACAGACTCGACCAAGGCCACACTCGCGATGGGAAACCAGCCATCAAAGGACGGTACCAGTACGCCGAGGCCCAACAGCTCTGCCGGCGCGGGCGACCGCAGCTCGGACGGCCTGCAGTCATACCCATCATTCAGCAAGTCAGACACGAAGGATTCGACGAGGTCCTTCAAGACCCTCAGGTCAAAGATCCCAGGTTCCTCCGCCAAAACCGATAGCCCGCGTAACTCCGCGCTGTTATCTAATGGCGACGGCGGCGACAAGTCTGATGCTGGGTCGGTCAAGTCGGGCCGTAGTGGGCGCTTCTCTCGCAGCAGGTCCTCGGATCCTGCCGTGTCCCCGACCTCGCCCTCGTCCATCGATACCGGCGTGACCTCTCCTATCGACGAGGCCCAGCCTCCACCGTCCCCCATACAGTCCGGATCAGGCATGTCGGGGAAGCACGATGTCAGCGCTGCACAAGCATCGGGCGAGGTTGACCACGTGTCTGACGCGCCTCCGTCTGGGGTGCCGGATCCAAATGGGGAGGCACAACAACCAGGCCAATCGATACTGGTCAGGCGTGACAACTCTGTCAACCCAATCCATGGAGGAACGTCGCCTGGCCAGGACCAGGCTGTCGCCATGAGTGAGATCAAGGATATCGACCTGGACGATTTCATCAAGCGATTGCTGGACGCCGGCTATGCTGGCAAAGTGACCAAGAGCGTCTGCCTGAAGAATGCGGAGATCGTGGCTATCTGCCAGCGTGCTAGGGAGGTGCTTCTGACCCAGCCTGCCCTGCTGGAATTAGACGCCCCTGTGAAAATCGTCGGCGACGTTCATGGACAGTACACGGACCTCATCCGTATGTTCGAGATGTGCGGATTCCCGCCGACTTCCAATTTCCTCTTCCTAGGTGACTACGTCGACCGAGGTAAGCAGTCGCTTGAGACTATTCTCCTGCTGCTATGTTATAAGTTGAAGTTCCCCGAGAACTTCTTTCTACTTCGCGGCAATCACGAGTGCGCCAACGTCACGCGCGTCTACGGGTTCTACGACGAGTGCAAGCGCAGATGTAACGTCAAGATTTGGAAGACGTTCATTGATACCTTTAACACCCTTCCCATTGCCGCTATTGTCGCAGGGAAGATCTTCTGTGTGCACGGCGGATTGTCACCTGCGCTCCGCGACATGGATGACATCCGAAACATCGCGCGACCAACCGATGTACCCGACTACGGGTTACTGAACGACCTGCTGTGGTCTGATCCGGCTGACATGGACGCGGACTGGGAAGCAAACGAACGGGGTGTCAGCTACTGTTTTGGAAAGAAAGTCATCACGGATTTCCTCACGACGCATGACTTTGATCTCGTTTGCCGTGCGCACATGGTTGTCGAGGACGGCTACGAATTTTTCACGGACAGGGTACTAGTCACTGTATTCAGTGCGCCAAATGCAGGTCACATCCTCTCGACTCGATCTTACTCTGTGCATGTATACTGACATTGTGCAGTATTGCGGCGAATTCGATAATTGGGGCGCGGTCATGTCAGTCTCTTCGGAACTATTATGTAGTTTCGAGCTCTTGAAGCCCCTCGACTCCAACGCGTTGAAGAGCCACATCAAGAAGGGCCGAAACAAAAGACAGCAAATGCTGAACAGTCCAGTATGTCGTGGCTCGTTTCCCATTGCTTCTCCCAGATCCTCGTACTGACTCAACCTCACAGCCTGCGAATGTATATCCCCAGAGTGTCTAGCGACGGTCGTCAACGAGAAGGCATACAAGTTACAAGGCGGGACGGTCTTATATACAACAAATGTCATACAGACAATTTCCATTCGCGCCGGTAGAAGGCTAGAAGGAGACACAGTCGACTACCGCATCGCATGGGTCGAGACAGACGTTTCGAGTGCAACATGGCTAGAACAATATGGAGGACACGAAATCGGGCTCAACAGCGACCGGAAGGATCAAATGGCGGGAGCCAGCGGTTCCAGGTCAACTCGACGCTATAAACGCGTCATGTAAACTCAGGGATGGCTACAGCCCCGCAGCATGCCCTGGGCGGGAGGACAACCACAGGTGGCCGTGGTTATATTTGGGATCAGATCTTGTAAAAGAGACCATGGTCCGAGGCCTTGGTCGCCCACAGGTCAGCTGTACGCGCCCCTCTCCGTCCACTGTGCCTCTTTCGAGGTGGCATAGGACGGGATGCATCATAATAAGGCGCATGGACGCGTGTGTGTCAGGTGGGGTTCGTCAACTTTGGTGGCTACGAGCATCGAAAGGCGATGGTAGAAGAAAGCTGTGTGCGTGACTTGTTGCAGAGCCAGGCGTTTTTGGTCAGGGTACGACCTCAATGTGACGGGATGTGTGTAAGATGGGTGACGATTCTCCTGAGTATGGGCATACATGTATCCTTCTCCACCCAATTGGAGGCTTTCCAACATGAATCGTGGAGGGTGCCTTAGCCATAGCGTCACTCGACGTGAAGGTGTTCAAGACGGTATGTGCAAGTATCAAATTAAGGGATCTCTTTCGGAATACAGATTCTTGAATTGTGAGTTGCTTGCTCGAGCGCCCTTGTGTTGAAACTGGCACGAAACAAGGATAATGACAGTTGTGAGACCCGTTTCCGTTCCCTTTTTGTGCTGCTAGGAGTCAAGCGAGTGTTCTTCTGGCAGGGCAGGGGCGGTCTGTTATGCCGTGTCATCTTGGTGACATCTGGGTGACTTAGGATGTCCAGAAACGTTACAATATACGTCGATGATATTACGGATGGTCCTAGGTGATGCGCGACTGTATGTATGCCTTAATCGACACACGAGTATCTTGATTCACAAAAATTTGGCACTTCCTTCTCATGCTTACCGTTCTTCAGAGCAGGCACTGTCCTAGAAGCTTGGTTCTTTGCCGAAGCCCTCATTGAACGAGATCCTCTCCCTAGAGCTCCTCTTCGACTTGACGCCTAGTCAACAGCTGTCGGCGCCTTCTCGGCCAACGACAAAGACGTCGTCATCCATGTCTGATTGACCTTTCATTTCCACCTCTGCCTTATCATTGGCAGGTTGTCTCCGTTCTGAGCTTTCCTCTTCCTTATCCTCTTCATCCAGCTCTCCTATTCCGGCAGAAAGCAGTTCGTCATCAGCTGCCTCTGCGTCCTGCAGCTCGGAAGCCCTCAGTTCATCCAGCATGCACTCTATCTTGGCCTGGTCACGCTCTTTGGAAAGCAGCTCCTCCTTCAAGCGGACCCAAAAGTCGCCGAGACTGACAACGCCACGGTCTTGTATCCAGCCGCTCGGCAGAGTGCCGTTCTCCGCAGCTTTAAGTAGGCCTCTGCGCATAGTTTCGTGGTATCTCCACGTATTTGGGTTCGGCATCGTCGAGGATTGAACATGCTCTCCATCGCCCGTCAACTGCTGCTGCACTAATTTCGTAGGCTGTTCAACCGGTACCTCGTGGATTTTCTGTGCATCAGCCCAGTTGACGTGGTCAGCGTCCTCTCCCGGCATTGTGTCATCGGCACCGTCATACTGGTTTGCGCCTTGCTGCTGCGAAGAATGAAGTTCGTCCAGCATACGCTTAATTTTGGCCTGATCGCGTCGTTCCGGGGCAACAAGCTCTGCCCTCAGACGCACGTAGAATTCGCCTGCGCGCTCATACGATTTGCGTCGAAGCATCCACGCTGGAAGAGGAGAATTGTTGTTCGCAGCCTGTAGAAGGCCCCGTCGCAGACCCTCGTCGAAGTTGTATCTGTTAAGCAGGGTTTCTGCCGAGGGGTGCGGATTATTTCTGATGCCTTTGCGCTTCGCCAACTGTTTTCGAGGGCCCCCTTCAGCACTGGCTTTCGATCCCGTTGCATTTCGGCCAAGCGTTTTGACCCCAGGGCTCGTAGTGGCTCCAGCGACGACAAAATTTCCAGCAGTGTATTCAGCATCCTCAGACAACGGCGCATCTACCACCCCTTCCTTCTTGCCGCTTCTGTCTTGCGCTGAGTTAGTGTTCGCGTGCCGGTTGCGCCGGGTCTGCTTCGTGGTGAAGTCCTACTCCTCCAGATCGCGGTACCTAGCCGGCCTCTGCCTCTTGCGCTGCGACCGGTCTATCGGACTACTGCCCTCCGCGGTGCCTCCGCGTGTGAAGCTGTCTCCATGGTCAAAGCCCGCCATGTCCTCATCCGAGTCCGGGATGTCTCTCCTTGTGCGCCTTCTCAGACTAGGACTATGCTGGCTGCCTCCTGATCTAGGGACGTGAACCTTGAACTCAGACTCGGAATCGTCACCATCGAGATGCTTTCGGCGCTTGCCACGCCCGGCACGGCTACTAGGTGTGCCGAGAATTGCGTGCGTCGTCATAGTGGGTGCAGCCTCAATGAGAGAGGCGGCGGTGCCGTTACTGGATGATTCGTCTGTTCCGTCTAAGGCAAATGCTGCAGTCGTCGTTGTGGAATCGACGTTTGTTGTGGTGCGCCTTCCACCCCGACCGCCACCTCGCTGACGCCCACGCGAACCCCTGCCTCTAACGCGTCCGCCTCTAGTGGCGCGAGCAGGTGGCGGGTCATCGGGATCCAAGTCATTCGAGGCATGCCTCTTTCGCTTGCGGCCGCCCCGCACTCCCAAGGTAGTCCCGGCTCTCCTGGGCTTGTACGACCGCCCCGGCCGGAAGTCCCCATCATCTTCGTTGTCTTGCTCATCTAGGACGACGGGCTCGATCGACGACACCTCATCATCCTCGTCCAGAGACGCTCTAGGCGCCTTCTTGGTCCCGGTGGTGGTGATCTTGAGACTCCCTCGCCCTCTGCCTCGTCCGCCGCGGCCGCGGCCACCTCGGCCCCTAACAGTGCCGCCGCGCTTTGGTCGATTTTCTTCATCTTTGGAGTCGAGAAGTTTCTTGGTGAGATTGGGGAAGTTTTCTCCGTAGTTGAAAAAGAGTTCCTCGCCCGCCTTGATATCGCGCTGAGCCTTGAACTTGATGCGGTAGTCGCCGTTCACAAACAAAATTTGGGGCACGATGTTGACCAGCTTCTTTCCTACCTTGTCGTACTCTGATGCGTGATTGATGTAGCGGCTGAGATTGCCGTATATAGCCGCGTCGACCCAGATGCCCTCGTAGTCCAAAAGGGTGAACAAATAACTGCTGTGTTTGGAGTCGTCGAAAACGTCGCCGCGTCGTGCTTCCCGACGGACACCCTCGTCGTGCGAGATCAATTCCCCAAGATACTCAATGACGAACTCATCTTGAGCGATGTCTTCCGCTGTGAATAGTCCATATCCGCAGCCCTCGATTTGCGACTCGCCCAGCAAGACAGTCTTGGAGAGGCCACGCTGCAGAGACACATTTTGGCAACCATATGAGTGCAGGTCCATATCGTTGGCGTTCTTGGGGTCTGCCCGCTCGAAAGCACCGCAGCCTTGACAGAGGACTGGGTCGCATTCCCTGTTGAGCTGAACACAGATACAAGGCTTGCCCTCCTTCTTCGATTGCAGACAAGTCTTGCCCTCGGCTTTACACGCGCAGCCTGTGAACTTGTAGGCGCAGTTTTCGGCTGTGCAACGGCAGAAGCGTTCGCATAGAAGCTTCGCATCAACGCACGGGCAACCCTTGCCACATGGGCCATTATGTGTGCAAGGATCCTTGACTTCACGGCGAGTGAACTCGTGCGCATTCAGGTGGTCTTGCCAATCTTGTTTCAGTTCCTTTCGGTGGCGATCGTACCACGCCAGTGATTTGACCTTTGGTAGATCAGGATCAGGGCTCGCAAGCTCGTAGAGGGATTCGTATTTGTCCAAGTCAAGCTGGAGCTGTTTCCGATATACGTCCCAACACGGCCGTCCCAGCAAGGTTGAGACAAGGCAAGGCAAATTCGAACAAAGGCTTGGGCTGGCCGCCGAAGCAGCGTAAAGACCCCGGAGGAGTGCGACTTCGTCGTCGGTCCAGGGCTCCACATCCGCGTTGATATTGCCAGACCTGTAATCCTGCCAGCAGTGATTTCGACAACGAGCGGGTGGCCTGTCTGCAGAGCCTTCAGGGTCCCGCAGGTGCTTGGCCATGTTCTGTCTCATCAAGCCGCCAAATCTTCCTATCAGGTCAACGCCAAGCGATCGCCGCTGGTTGTCACGATCATATTCGCCGTGCTCACAGGAGTGCGAGTAGCAGTACAAGCAGCCCAGGATAGTGTAGGTAAGCAAATTGCTCTCGACCATTTCCAAGAGCCGTTCTGCCACCTTTGACTTAGCCTCGGCCTTTTCATCCTTGACCAGCTTTTTGTTTTCGACGGCGGCCTCCACGGTCTCGTCATGGGCGAGCACGTCCTTCAGGGTGAGCTCGGTGTGCTTCCATAGGTGATTGAAAGCTTCCGTGAACATCTTCGCCGTCTTGGTGGCGCGTGGTGAGCTCACTTCATCAAGTCTGTGGATGATGCTACTCTTTTGTTGCGGCGTCATCTTGTCGTTGTGCTCAGGCTGTGTGGCCATGTAGCGGACGAGTGTGGATTTGCTGCAGTTGTCCAAGCCGAGTTTTGCGGTCCAGCGATCGACGTAGAGGGAGATCTCGGCGGCGATTTCTTCCCTGAGTCGCTTCCTCATTTTGTCACCCCTATTAAGAGACGTCACATTGAATCCGGACTGGGCGTCCATCGCCTCGAGCTCCTTTATCCACCTAGAATAACGCTCCTCCTCGTTGTCTTTCATGTCACGCAGATGCGGGATAAACTTCAGCATTGTGTTCGGGGTCAATATGTTCCTTGAGATCTCCACGTGATGGAACTTGTACTCTGGGACTCGTGGCTTGTCAGACTTGATGCAGACGACCTCGTAAGCCATCTTCTTCCTCCCAGAGTTGGCGCGGGCCGTATCTTTAGAACCATGTGTCTTGAGATGAACTTTCATGGTGCCCTCTTGCGACGTCTCATATGGCAGCGCAGACAGCTTGAGGTCTGCCAGATGCGCAGTAGAGCTCACGTGTCGTCGTCCTGGGGCTTTCTGTGCGGCGGCCGTCCGCAAGTTATAGTTGACCAGCTTGGCATGATTCCAGTCAAGCTCCTTTGACAAGTCGAAAAGAGCGTGTTCGATCTTGTCCACGTTCCAATCGTCCTTGAGAGGAGTTTTGAAGGCTGGGCTGATTTCGGCCATCTGATGTGTCACAGCATCTCTGCTTGGCTGCGGTGTGGTACTGCGAGGAGCTAGCCGGATAGCTGGGTTTGGAGAAAGGTGGATTGGTGAAGCCTTGCTGACCCTATTTCCCCTCGCAGACGAGGATTCAGGCTTTGTGGGCTTGGATGGGGTTGTGTCCAAATGGCCCCTCGGGCGAGACGCCGACGGCTCGCTCGAGCGCGAAGTCGGCCGTGTAAAGGCATGGCCACGCGAAGCCGATGAATCATGTAGTTGAAAACGGCTCTCTGAGAACTTGGTCGGCGGTGAAGTGTTGGCCCCGACCCGATGGGTCGGTTCATGGCTGGTTGCCATGTCGGCATCACTGTCACCGGTGAGGTCGATGAGATCCATTGGAGCAGTTCCAGCCAAAATCAATCAATACCTGGAGAAACAATTGAAATCGATCATGGCCGATGGGGTCGCAGAAGGCGTTTTGGATGGCTTGCCGAGCGTTGTTGGTTAGCCCCAATATTGTGGTTCTGCGGCGATGGGCCTCGGACTAGTAAAGGCGTTTGTGGACTGTGGACAGATTTTGCCGAGTCTCAGGCTCAGAGAAGGGAGATTTTAGTTCAAAAGCTCCCGAGTCCAACGGTGGCTGTGATAGTACTGAGGGTTGTGATACCAAACTCTTTTGGGCACAGGAGGGACGACCGAGGCTGTGGTTCAAGATCCGTTGGGGGATATATCGCAGGTTGGAAAGGATGAGTGAGTGGTGAGGATCTGGGCTCACTAGACCGGTCGAGGTCAAATCAGGAACAGTTTAGGCGTCGGTCCGGCGGCTTAGTGAATGCTCCGTCGCAACTGAGGATATGATGTGTGATGCTTGTCACTGGCGATTGAGGACCGAGGAAGTGGCCGAGAGGGTAGAAAATTATAAGGCTCGTATTGCAAACGCGTCGCCGGCCTGGTGTGAGAATTGGGTTGAAAGAAGCCAAAGCTGCCACAACAGAAATTTGACTTCCTTGGGTCTGAGAGATGGTTTCAAAGAAGGAGAGAGGATTGATCTATGTTGAGCTTGCACGATGCAGCCCTCTCAAGCAGTCAAGTCGCGTAAGACACAGGTGCAGGTGCAGATGAGAGAGATAGATCATCGAGGTTGCCTGTACGCGTGCCCCTGCAACCGCCCAGCCCATAGGCTTTGTGTGGAAGGAGCTACTCAAAGGTGCAGGGGGCCCGGTAGGGTGCCAACCTGCAGAAACCTAGGTACTTGGGTACACGCTTCCACCAGGGTTGGGGCAAAATAAGCCTTCGAGAGCCCTGTACCTGCCGGCCAGACTACCGTATTATCTGCCTGTATGCACTTGGTGTGAGGAATCGTATATAGTTTATACGCTTACCGGCCGCGACATGTGCTTTGGAGGAGTATAACAAACATACTTGCTTTTTAGCTTCTCTTTCTGGGTTTATGCCTGAATATGGTGCCTGGGCAGAGGTACGAGTTAAGCTGTAGATGATGTGGATTGTGTCGACTGCTGGAAATCTTCCTATACTACAAGCCTGGAATCCAGAGTTACAAACAGATATTTGGAATCATGTTTGTAAACAAATTGGAACTCGCCAGGTTATGGATGTTGATATTCTCTATCTTGGCCTATTTCTATATGCCCATTTGTGAGGCCCATCTCCAGAGGTCTTGTATCGACAGTAATGCACAAATCGAATGACGTTGAATACCGTTTCAAAGCAATTGTCTGAACATTTTGGATACACATGGCCTAGGCTAACATTGCACGATCGTCAACCACCACGGGCACTGGCTGGCACAATTTACTGGCTGGATGAAACATTCCAAGCTCTCCAATTCGCCAAAGGTGAAGAGACAGACCAGACGCCGATCCCAAACGGGCGGTGGTGCACGGTCAGGACGGTTTCGAACTGCCAGTGCCACACTGCGAACGGGGCTTTTCCAAAAGGGAGCTAAGACCATCCCTTAAGTAGCATCCTCTAGCATCCCTTAGCACTGCTTCTCACTCCGGGTATGACGTCGCCCGTCTCTCCCGGACTCTCAGGGGCCTTCAGCTTTGCCATTGTCCGCGAACGAATTACCATTGCCATCTCGGCCTCGACCTCCTGACTGATCTTCGCCTCCGTCCCTTTCACCTCCACTATTTACTCCCGAGGCTTCCCCGTTCTGTCCAAACCCCCCTGCTTTGCTACTACCGCAATCGAATCTTCTCCAGGACGGCCCACGTGGACTTACAAGCTTACCAGTGAGCTTTCTCGTGACGCCAATATTATCAACATCCATACCCACCACTTGTCCTCGAACCACCCACCGACCTCTGCCATCAACACCATACTCCCTTGTTAATACCGCAGGAGACGCTCAACATGCATCGCACCTATTCTATGCGCCAGACGAGGGCGCCCACTGCGTCTCAGATCCAGGTGAGTCCCAATGCGGCCGCACTACTGGAGATTGTAGCCTGATCAGCCCCATCTCTAGAATCCTCCACCGCCAACCTCGAGCACCAAGTCAGGCCGTCTCTTCGGCCGTGGCGGCTTTGGTATGTAGAAATCCACAGCAATTGTGTCGCCATGCGCACAACAAGAGAAAGTGTCAGTTAACCGGCATCATAGGTCATGCTCTTCGAGGAAAGACAGCGGGCGCCTTCGGCCCGGACCTAGCTAAGAAGCTGTCGCAGCTGGTCAAGATGGAGAAGAATGTCATGCGCAGCCTGGAAACAGTCGCAAAGGAGCGGATGGAAGTTGCCGTACGTGTTGAGTCACCCTGACGGATATCCTGGTTTCTTCTAACTTGGGTCGCAGCAACAACTCTCCATCTGGGGTGAGGCTTGCGACGAGGATGTCTCGGACGTCACAGACAAGCTTGGCGTCCTGATCTACGAAATCGGCGAGCTCGAGGACCAGTACGTCGACCGTTACGACCAATACCGCGTCACCATCAAGAGCATCCGGAACATCGAGGCCTCGGTGCAGCCGAGCAGGGACCGCAAGCAGAAAATCACCGACCAGATCGCGCAGCTGAAATACAAGGAGCCCAACTCCCCCAAGATTGTCGTCCTCGAGCAAGAACTCGTCCGCGCCGAAGCAGAGTCCCTCGTCGCCGAAGCGCAGCTGTCCAACATCACGCGGGAGAAGATCAAGGCCGCATACACGTACCAGTTCGACGCCCTGCGGGAGCACTGCGAAAAAGTGGCCATCATCGCCGGGTACGGAAAGCATCTCCTCGAGCTCATCGACGACACGCCTGTGACGCCTGGGGAGACCCGTGCCGCCTACGACGGATACGAGGCCAGCAAAGCCATCATCCAGGACTGTGAGGATGCCCTGACCAACTGGGTCACACAGAAGGCTGCTGTCTCCTCCAAGCTGTCGACCCGAGCCCGAACGCTGTCAACCCGCCGCCGCAACAACATCAAGGCCAGATCGGAAGGCCATGACCTGTCGACCCAGGATGTCCCGCTTCACGACCGCGACTCGTGGGTGCCGGCCGGACAGCATAAGGGCGAGTATGACGATGAGGAGGAAGAGGAGGAAGAGGAAGAGGATGATCTGTTGGAAAGCGAGAACGGCTTGAACGGGGAGCACCGTGGCCGCACCCAGGAGGCTGTTGCTGCTTAACTTGAACGACAGAGCTCGGTCAGGACACGATCTACAGTGTAATGTTTATAATGACGCGACTTATTAATTGTCAAGGCTTTGTGGATTGGGGCTCAGATGACTTGTGGTCTTCAACTTGGGATATAATCGAAGGAAGGCGCTAGGAAAACACGGGGATTGCAGGCGGAAATTTCACGGCGGGGCGTGGTTTTGGTTCACTTCATAATTGCTTTAGTATCACCTTTTCAGCGCAAATGAGATCCAACCTCTCAGATGCTTGAGCGTCAACTGAGGCGCGAACATATGCACATGACTACTTTGTTGCCCGAAAACCACGGCAAACATGTGGCGGTCCGCATCACTCATATGCTTTGGATATTGCAAGTTGTTTGGGAACACCCATACCACCTGGAAAGTCCGAGCTAACCCTCACGACGACTCCGCCCAAAAAGAGTAGCTTCCTGTCTTCCCAGTATTGGCTGAAGGTTGTCAGCCAACTGCTCACCCCTCGCATCAAGGATGCAGATCAGGAATTGGCAGACATGCGCGCAGATACTTCCTTTGTAATGTTTCGAGTTGGGATCCCCGTCGACCTCTGCGCGCCTGCCTGTGGGAGCTGTTGGGAAACCCCGAAGAACCATCAATCAAGGCCCTGAGCCTAGTTCTGACTCTAGGCGCAGCCTCAACTGCATCACGACGAGGTCCTGCTCTATACATTTGCTCGCTCAAAGGACCCCCTCGTGGCTGCCCCCACGCACATCCCACAGCTGCCCCTCGAGAGGACAAGGTTGAATGCATACGCATGGGACAGAACATAGTCTCGTCCGTGTCACTGGTTTCTCCATAATCGGCACGTGGGGCTGAGACGGATGGATACACAGAACAAGTAACAATTGTCCTCTTCTTGCTTGAGTGTCCAGTGATGTCCGTGCTGACATTGTAACCATGATCGGGTGAAATTTGTGGGCTCATGTTCCTGAAATTCGCTCGAGAGACTGAGGCTCTTTATTGCTGTTCTCTGTTGGCCGGGTGCACTGGTCTTCACCCCTTCTTCACCTGGCTGGCAAAGTCTTCCTTCTCGATACGCGCGATGTGCTCCCCGGGCACGACGACGAGTCCGAGGTAGCGGTGGTTCAGCTCCATCTTGATGGTGGTGACATCGGCGTTGGAGGCTGCTGCTGCTTTGGCTCGCTGTTCTGGGGAGGGCTGGCGGTACTCATAGGTGTGTGCTAGAACTATGTTGCGGTCCTACAACCAGTCAGCTGGGCGACCTCGCCGAGCCGGCAGACAAGAGCGAGGAAACGTGGCTTACTGGGTCGGTGCATTTGAATTCGCCCCAGAACATGCGCTCGTCTATCGTGTGAATGCGCAGCTTCTTGTTGAGCAGGGACTCGAGGAAGCCTCGCGCCTCATCCTTGTCCATCTTGTCTTCTGCGGCCGCCATGGTGTAAGCTCTGAAGCAGCAGCCCCTTATGATTGTGGCTTGGACTGGTGGTTGTCGATCTCTGCTGTGACCCGGGATGAGGAGCCTATCGAGGTGTCGAGGTCGGTCCTCGGCAGCCAGGTGGACCCTTCGCGGTCGAGGTCGAAGTGCTGCAGCTCGGGGTGGACCGACGACACTGAGGCTCCTTGTCCGTTTCGCTCCCGTCCCGTGACGGGGCGGAGGCTTCGCGAGTGATGACGGCATTTCAGTGGGGCGATAAGCCGCTTATCAAGCTGAACGCGCTCGGGTGCGCCTCTCGTTCCCTTGGACTAAGACGGACCGTTTTGAAAGGAGTCAGACCGAACATTCCGTTGCTCGTTTCATCTCTCTGTCGACTGACAGATATTAATCCAGTGGTATTCTGAGGCGCGCAGCTATCATGGGAGTGATGAGGATGCACAGCCCATCCCAGTCAGGCACCTCATCCCGATCTTTCGCAGGTCAGCTTCAACTCCTTTCGCCACATCCGAACCGGTGAAGCCTGGGAACCCGTCACCATGGGAGTCAACGGTCTTTGGACAGTCGTACAACCTTGTGCCCGGCCCACCAACCTCGCGACACTCAATCGCAAGCGACTCGCCGTAGACGCCTCTATCTGGATTTACCAGTTCCTCAAAGCCGTGCGCGACAAGGAGGGAAACGCCCTGCGCAACAGCCATGTCGTAGGTTTCTTCCGGAGGATATGCAAGCTTCTGTGGTTCGGCATCAAGCCCATCTTCGTATTCGACGGTGGAGCCCCCGCTTTGAAGCGCACTACTCTGCAAGGGCGGCGCAGACGCAGGGAAGGCAGACGCGAAGATGCAGTGCGTACCGCCGGGAAGTTGCTTGCTGTGCAGATGCAGAGGATCGCACAGGAGGAGGACGAGAAGCGTAAGGAGAGACAGCGGCGCAGGGATGCCAGCCCAGAGGATGGGGCTGCCCCTGGCGAGGAGCTTCCAGACATGAGCAATATGGTCTACGCCGACGAGGCCTTCAAGCCAGAAGAGGAACGCAAAAAGGAGAGAAAATTCTTTCGGCAGGATCAGTACCACCTACCAGAGCTTGAGACCAGCATCGAAAAGATGGGCAAGCCGGAGGACCCTCGGATCATGAGCGTCGAAGAGCTGGAGGACTACGCGAAACAGTTCCACAATGGTGAAGATGTCAACTTGTACGACTTCAGTAAAATCGATTTTGATGGCGAGTTTTTCAAGAGCTTGCCACCCGCAGACCGATATAACATCCTTAATGCGGCGAGACTGCGCAGTCGGCTCAGAATGGGACTGAGTAAAGAACAGCTAGGCGTCATGTTTCCCAACCGCATGGATTTCTCGAGGTTTCAAGTTGAGCGCGTCCAGGAGCGTAATCGTCTCACTCAGAGGCTCATGTTCGAGTTGAATATGGTGGGCGACTTGACAGTCACCGGTGGCGGACGAGTTGCTGGAGAAAAGAATCGAGAGTACATTCTGGTGAGGAACGGGAATGCCGATGGCGGCTGGGCGCTGGGTGTCGTCAGCACCGAGAAAGATTTGGGGGAAGCTCACAAGCCGATTGATGTCGACAAATTGCACTTCAAGTTCGAAGCAAAGGACGAAGACGCGGACGGGGACGAGGATGAAGACGAAGACTTTGAGGATGTGCCAATAGAAGGACTAAACCGTCTACCGAAAATTCGAGGTCACAGAGTACGATTCCAAGACGACGAGCAGGACGCGGAGTCACTATTCGGAGATGGAAACGAAGCCAGCAATGACTTATTTGTGGCCCAGGACAATGAGGACGATCTCATGGCTGATGAAGATGAAGATGTCGCACGGGCAATCGAGATGTCTCTGCGAAACCAACATGGTACCGGCAAAGAGCCGGAAGAGATCCGGGAAGATGACCAATTTGAAGAAGTGGAAATTCCTGACTGGAAGCAAAAAGTCGCGGAAGTGCCGAAGCCAATCGCGTCCACGAGCGGTAGCATGGTCGCTCATATCATCAACAACCGAGCCAATGCAGCTGTCCCAAAGAGAAAGCAGAGTGCCGACAGCGACAGTGAGGAAGACCTGCAAGCAGCGTTGAGGGCCGCAAGGAAGAAGAAATCCGCAGTGAAACCTAAACCAACGGAGCCAATGCGACCCAACGTGAAGAATCCTTTCGACGGGCCTCTGCCATTTGAGAAATTAAATTGGAAAAACTCGGCATTCGAGAAGAGGCCCAAGCCCAAAGCCAAACCAGACGAAAGTCTCAAAGACATCTTCGAATCTGAGGGTGGCTTCCAAATACAAGTGCCTGACGAGACATCGAGTAACAAAGTCCGACCGGCAGGCTCGGAAGATACAGGTCACTTTGAAGACGAGAATTTCGAAGGAGGTTTTGACAAAGATACTAGTGCAGAAAAAGCACCACAACCGTTGCCTCCATGGATGGTCAACGACGAATCAGATATTCGGGAGAACATGCAGATGCAGCGACGTATCGAGACCGAGGTGAATGAGGAGGATCAGCGACTAGCCGAGGAAGAAGAGCGCCTCCGAATGAAGCGACGGAACGAAGTCGTCCAAATTGAATCGTCTGATGACGATGATGACGCCTTTGAAATTGTGGATGCGCCGCCAACCAAGTCTGCTACCCTGAAGAGATCAGGCGTGAATGAGACATCGACCGCGAATACTGGTTTTACGGTCACATTACCACCGCTGAATAAGGAAACTACTGAAGATGTATTGGCACCAGTTTCGGAGGCAGAACCAAGAGATGCCGTCAGTCAAAATGGGGAGGGCGAGGACAGGGTTAGTGAGGCCCGGACGGACCCGCGTCGTTCTCCATCATCTGAGATGGAGTTCGAGAATGTTGAGTTGCCGCAACACAGCCATGCAGTAGTATCCTCTCCGAAGCAAGGGCAGCAGGAAGATGGCCTCGAAGACACAATATTTGAGGACGTTGAGTTGCCGCAGGAGGGACCCAAAGCTGATGAGGCGCCTGCACCAGCCGATAAACCACCGCAAATCGAAGAACTCGGCTTGAAAGATGTTACGCCTCCAACACCACCAATAGCTCAGCAGGAGCGAATCGAAGGACTCGGGCCAGTGGCCGACCCAGCCATAGCAGATGATGACGGCATATTCTCAGACGGCGACTACGAGGAGTTCAGTGACCCTGAGGAAGAGCAGCTCCTTGCGCAGATGGCTGAGGAGGCCGAAGAGCATGCCCGATTCGCAAGTCAGCTGAACAACAAGCCAGCCTACCAGAACCAGGAGGACTACGAGCGGGAGCTGCGGGCACTGCGGACCCAACAGAAGAAAGACAGGCGTGACGCCGACGAGGTGACTCAAATCATGGTGACCGAGTGCCAGGCCCTGCTGCGCTTGTTCGGCATCCCATACATAACAGCACCGATGGAAGCAGAGGCCCAATGCGCCGAGCTGGTACACCTCGGACTCGTCGATGGTATTGTCACCGACGACTCTGACATTTTCCTGTTCGGCGGCACGAGGGTCTACAAAAACATGTTCAACAGCAACAAGTTTGTCGAGTGCTACCTGTGTGACGACCTTGAAAAGGAGCTATCGCTCTCCCGCGACCAGCTCATCTCGATAGCGCACCTCCTGGGGTCCGACTATACTGAAGGTCTTCCGGGAATCGGGCCCGTCACGGCCGTGGAGATCCTCTCAGAGTTCCCGGGACAGGAAGGTTTGACTGGTTTCAAGGAATGGTGGACAGAGGTGCAGCAGAACGTCAACCGGCCTAAAGAAGCCGACGCACACTCGGCGTTCCGGAAGAAGTTCCGCAAGAGCCAGGCCACCAAGCTCTTCTTGCCCCCAAGCTTCCCCAGCCCAGCTGTCTACGACGCCTACTTGCACCCGGACGTCGACAAGAACCCAGAGCAGTTCCAATGGGGGGCGCCAGACCTGGAGGGGCTGCGGCGGTTCCTCATGGCGACGATCGGGTGGAGCCCAGAGCGGACAGACGAGGTGCTCGTGCCGGTGATCAAGGATTTGAACCGCAGGGATATGGAAGGCACGCAGAGCAACATCACTAGATATTTTGAGGGGAGTGTGGGCGTTGGTGCGAAGGAGGCCTTTGCGCCTAGGCAAAGGCAAGCAGGGAGTAAGAGAATGGCGGCTGCGGTGAACCGGCTGCGAGCCAATGTCAGTGGAGCTGGACCAGCAGAACCAGACAACCCTGGTCAAGGCACATCAGTTGCAGGAGCCGAAAAGGCTTCCCGGGCGAGCAATGGAGGGAAGACACGGAAGAGAAAGGCTCGAACGGCAGCTGTCGTGGAGAGCGACGGTGATAACGACGAGGATGATAATGACGGCGATGATGACTTTGTTGACGAGGACAGGCAAGGGACAGGTGGGAAGGCCGGCACTCGAAATAGAGGTCGGGGGAAAGGGAAAGGGAAAAAGGCAAAGACCTAGGCAAGCACAGTTTGAGATAGAATCTGCGTATTGAAATAAGTGACATAGGTCTAGAGTCTATTCTATCGTAGTAGATGGATGGCATGCGATAATGTCAAGAAGCCCCTCATCTCCTTACCTAGGTACTGCAGTATCAATGAGGCTCCCCCTGGGCCAAAAGGTATGTACCCACAGGCTGCTTACGTAGCCAGCGGGCCCACTGCAGCTCCGAATTGGACGCATCTGATTCGCCAGGACCGGCAGTCCGTTCTGTTCCGAGCTCCATTGGAATTTTCGCAGCACGCACCTCGCCCGGCCCTGATTCCAAGTCTGCAGCAGGGTGGCCGGTAATCCAAAAGCTGCGCTCTCAACCTCCATCGCCACGGCCTTCAATCCGACTCGCCTCCCCAGCCAGTCCACCCCCACGACGAAACACTCCTTTCGACCACGACCACCAGGTTGGCCCGCCTATCTCCCGCCAATTGACCTGCTTTCGGAACCCACAGCCAGGACCGGACCAGCAACCACCAGGACCCCCCAAGAGCGTGCCTCCGTCCACCACGCACACAATGTCGTCCGCCGTCGTCGCCCGCCCTCTCCTGAGGCAGAACCTCCGCTTCGCCGCCCGCCGCTTCCAGACCACCGACGCCGCCTCCGCACAGGCCAGGAAGGCCGCCGACGCCGCCAAGGAGACGGCCCAGAACGTCCAGTCCAAGGCCGCCCAGGGCCTGTCGCGCGTCACCTCCGCCGCCGGGCCCGCGCTCGCCGGCGCCGCCAACGCCGCCAAGAGTGCCGCCAGCGCGCTCGGAAAGGTCGGCGGCCGCACGGGGAGATTCGTCGGCTTCGTTGAGCGTACGTCACCTTCCCTCCCAGGCCCGGCAGTAAAGGGGGCAGTAGGCCCCCGGGGGATGTTTGGGATTGCATAGGGGCGGGCATTGTGGAATCTGCGCTAACTGTTGGTCGTGTTTGCGTGGTTTTAGGCCAGGTCCCCTTCGTCATCTACTACAGCAGAGTCGGCCTCGAGCTGAGCAAGCTGGTCTTCCAGGGCCAGAAGATGCAGCCACCGTAAGTTCCCTGCTACTCGTACTTTTTTCGTGTCCGTGAGCAAGCTCCTTCTGGAGGGGCTACCTATTTAATCTTTTTCAGGCGGAAAACACGAGATGTGCAATTGCTAACCAGGATCTATCATATAGTTCCCTGACCACCGTCCAGAGCTACTTCAACCGCGCGGTCAACGCAGTCAAGAACCCGCAGACCCTGCTGCGGTCCGCCTCCAGCACCGCCGCCAGCGCCCCGTCCCCGGCCTCGGCCGTCCAGCAGGTCCGGAACCTCTCGAGGGCGCAGATCGTCGGCGGTGGCGTGCTGCTCGCCGAGGTGCTGGGTTTCTTCACCGTGGGCGAGATCATCGGCCGCTGGAAGCTGATTGGGTACCACGGAGAGACCGCCCACCACCACTAGATGCTTTTTCCGGGAATGAGCAAAGGGGGAGTAGTATGACGGAGACGTTGACAGGGGTCATTTTTCTGGGGTGTGTTGAGTAGGTGCGGAAGTCCTGGTACTTCGCGGTGATGACCTGCAGTAATCGATGTGTGGCAAGACAGGGCACGACAGAGCTGGACAAACCTTGTCATGTGCTTGTGCGTGTGTGTGTATTTCTGTGTGTGCGTCTGTGAAGATGGGTGGCCTTTTGGGCGATTGCGAATGGGGGTGGAAACACTGGTTGAGCTGACCAGCTATAGAGCATCAGGAATAGACGGCGGTTCGGATTACGGGGGTGAAGGAAAATAGCCTTGACACAGCTTCCAGGTCTTTCCCCTTGCTGACGACACACGCATGCTCTGCCCGTCCCAACGCAGGTCTTGCTGCAGACGCAGTGGAACGCAGTGGGTGATCGATGGCATTTGGCTGCGTCTTGTTCTCTTTTTGGCAAAAGCTCGCGAAGGGGGGGAACTGTGCAAGTGTATCTACCTAACCCTTCTTGTATATCTTTCTTGTGGACAGGGGGGAGGAAACATACATTATCTCTTTTGTATTCATGTACCACCAATGTCACATCAAGCTGCAGTGTGGTCGGAGGCTTGCAATCGGTGAGATCCTGGCGGCGGCTCTGCCCTCCTCACCCTGTTAATACGCATGAGGAACCGGTCGCCACAGCAGGTGAGCGTCGCCGTTTCCCAAGACCATCAACAGCAGTCTATGCCTATCCTCGCAGCCTCCTCGCCGCTCTCGGTTGGTTGTATTGCGAAGTGTGCTGCTCCATGTGCCATCGCAGCGGGCTGTTGGTTTTGCTCTCGCATGGTGCGATGCCCATACCATGGGATCGGCCGGCCAATCTATGGGTCTACCACTCTGTTGCTAGGTACCAAGGAGACACATATCGGCGAGCGGACGGACAGGCAGATGCCACGTCCGTAATGCGTTGGCAGATACCGATTTATAATCACCCAAGAAATGAATCAGTACTGACTTGCGTGCTCGCAGCCGTGTACCGGGTACTCCAGAGGTATCACCACATGCCCGAGAGATGACGAAGCGGCAGTGAGAAAGTGGTGACATCAACATCACCCGCACGGCCAGCCAGCCAGCCGCCCACCACGCCGCACCTTACCAGATCCAGCCCTGATGGCAAGGCAGATTCCTCCCTCGGCCGCCGGGTGAGGAAGTCCCAGGCGCTGAGATCTGAAGGTTGGGGCGACGCAGTACATGTAGGCCCTTGGATCAGGTGGGTGAAGAGAGTCCCACTAGGCTGCATGGCATCGCATGAACAGGGGAGGAGAAGGGTACAAGGCAGACACGACAGGCAGGCAGGGAGGAGAGGGAAGGAAGCGCGTTACGAGAGCCCCGTCTCTGGTGGAACAGGAAGGAGGTGGGAGGACGCCGTTTTCCGTGGACCGCACACACCATCTGGTCGGGTCAGGACTCCTTGGTGGAGATGGAGTGACCCGGTCGATCACAGTCTGGAGGTTTCTGGTTCGTGAAAGCGAGAGGGGTTTCTCAGGACCCAGTGTCACCAGGTTCGCATCTGGGGTGACATTCGACGGTCGCTTAGGCACGGTGCGTCCTGGCGATGTGCTGGCACAACATCGTCGTCGAAGAGCAGGTGGGGAGGTGCCGAAGAAGAGAGAGAGAGAGAGAGAGCGCGCGAGAGCCAGCCGGAGAAGGGGGGAGGGGAGCGGACCCCAGAGGCAAAGTGTAGGCGCAGGATGTCGCACAGAGTGCGTTTGCCTCTTACTTATCGATGTTGCTATTCTAGGCTTGATATCATATGACCAGCTCGGAGGTGAACTCCTGCAGCAAGTCCAATACGTGGGCTCCTCTGGATGGGCGCTTCAATGCAGTTGGTCGGCGTCGTGATGTTGTCCGCAATATGTGTGCGTGTAAAGGTGTGTGTGTATGTATGTAAATATGCGATGCTCTTGGGACGCTTCCCTGACCAAGTCCGTGCATGTGTGCATACATGCTGCGTCTGCATCTGCGTGAACACATGTTGCTTGGCTGATGCGTGACGAAGAAGGCCTGTCTACCCTTGCACAGGACGCTGTTTCCTGGTTGAGGAAGACCGCCTCGATGGTACCCACCTAACCAGGCAAGCTTCTCGAAGGGAGCGAGGTCACAGGTCAAAATGGCTGGTAGGCTGGGCGGTCGCACAGTGATCGGGCAGCGCCTGAGGATCCCATCGCATCGAAGTTTCAGGCCCTCGCCTGCTCATTTTGGCGACTCCTTCCTGATTTGATTTCCGAGTATATGTCTCGCATTATGCCGTTGGTGGTTCGGCCCTGTGAACGAGTGGTGCTCGTTCGGCCACATAGTACTCCATCAACGACGGGCACCCGGATAGACATAGACATCCGGCCAGATCGCCGGCCAGATCGCCAGCCAGAATAGCATGAGGCGTCCATTTAGGCGAGTCCACTTGTGGCCCCAAGTCTGTCACAGTTGGAGCAGCTGGTTAGCTCGGGCCGTGTTCCTCTATATTGCTCTGACGAGAACCATGGGATACGGTACCGTCCATTCGAGAAGCAGAACAGCCCTGAGACAGGCGTCACCGTTTCCATAGCATGTAGAGGCTATCCCAGTATTAGCGCATGGACGGGTGATGAGATGGCCAAAGAAGGGAGGGGGACGGCGGCACGACGACACGCCTGTGGGCAACGTCGTGTTTGTCACGGTGCAAGGCCGGATATGAGGCCCATCGACAGGGATCTTTCGCGGGAGAACTCTGTGGTGGATTGTTTGAGAAGTAGAACCAACGAACTCGAATGTTGGAGCCTGGAGAGTGACCCAAACCGAGAGCATAGCTTCAGTTGCAATTACCAACCCGGAAATAACAACAGTAAACAGCAGAACAACAATGACCTGGTGATCAAAAAGCCTTGTCCTAAACCTCCTGCCCTTTGTGACGCACCATTACAGCCCATCTAATGCATGTCGAAAGCACCAACAGCAGGAACGCCTGTGCCCAATCTATTGTAGTAGTAAAACAGACATCTGAGGCTTCTCGCAGTGAGCCCCCGTATCTGTTTGAATTGAGTACCACCAACCAAAAAGAGGCAGCCAAGACGCCTTAGCAAAAGGAGAGAGTAACACCACTGACTTCGTTTCTGACGAAAGTGAAGGCGGGAGACATGGAGAGCTGAGGCCCATGCCAGAAATCGAGTCATTCATTTCCCATAGCAGGCGAGATTTGGCTGCCATCGATGGTTGTTCCTGCTGATGCTGCACACCGAAGTAAGATTCTGCGGCGCGACAAACAGAGACTTCCGGTTCTGGAGATTGCCGGTGGGGGTTTACTGACGTCCAAAGCCCACAAGACCGCGCACGAATCGTTTGCCGCGCATTGGTCTTGTAAACAAATAGAACCGCGCGTCAAATCATTGGTGAACGTGTGTCTGATTCTTGCGGTCCACTACCCCTGTGAGGCTACAGGTGTGGTGGCTGGCGGCGGCCGCGGCCGCGATGGCCACGGTGGCCTGCATAGCCTGCATGGTCCTTGAACCCATGCAGAGATAGAGACTATGCTGCAGCCACATGCTACCATGTGCTGTTTCTCATCCGGGAGGCTGATTGAGGGGAATAACAAAGCTCGTTCCTGTTTGAATCTCCCTGGAAAGCACGAAAACATTGCTTGCTCCATAAACAGCGACTGTTTCGAGCTATCATCGCGGGACGTGATGTGGGGGCCTCCTTGCCGTCCAGATATACCTACTTGAAGGTTAGCTGCTGAGAGACTCTGATGGCTGGAACCTCCGACTTCTGGCATGACTTACAGCTTGCAGTATGCCCGGTTGCCGCGCTCAGCGATCTCATCGAGGACGTCTTTCTCGAGGCGTTCAATGTCCTCCGGTCTCCAGTTCTTGGCCCTGTACAAAGGAGCCATGCTGAGGCCCATGAAGCTCTTGTGGAGGCTTAGGTTGAACCACCTGCCAACGTCGATCTCGAACGGGTCGAGGGAACCTCCGTTGACAGGCAAGCGAATGACCTCCTGCTTAATGTCGACAAATCCTGCGTCCGCGAGCATTTGCTGGGTTCTGTGGGGGTCGACCCTCAGAGGACGTTTCATTAGGTCCATTGCACTGTGCAACTCGTCGGCCCAAAACTTGAGATGGTCTGATACGGGCCCGTCATCATTGCAGGGGTACCAGTCCACCTCGACTTGTTCTACCCAGCCACTGCCAGGGACCAGGTGACTTTCGCCTGTTAGTGAGTCATTTGAATCTCTATAGTGAGAGGTGCCTACCTGAAAACCTCGCCGTAGACTCGTGGCCATGAATCGAAGTGTATGCTTCCAGCAAGCATGCGGGCGTAGATCAGATGGTAGGAGCTCTCCTCAAGGAAGGAGGCCCAAGGCTCCTCGATATCCATAGCTCTGAAATCGTTGTTCGGGAAGATCTCCGATGCCTGCATTTGCGTTGACAAGTCGACCCCGTGAACGAGTGAACTACCGTTGAAGAATTTCTTTGCGATGTCGAGAGCCCACATTCCGGTGCCACATCCGAGATCCAATATTTTCAGATTGGGTATATTGTCCAGAATGATGTGAGGGCTGTACAGTAGGTAGCCCCGGGCGACGAGAACGAACTTGTGCATGGCGTCCAGCCGGTCCAGCTCGTCTTCGTCGATTGGGAAGGGGTACTGGCCACGATGCCATAATTGATAATGACGCCCGTTCTCTACGTAATGACCCTTCCCAGGCACGATGAGACTTGTTGTTTCCTGTGGCAGGCCATTCGTATATCCATTAGTTGCCATGTCGACCATGGACAGACGCTCTGCGCCCTCCCGGACCTGCAAATTGACTGTGCGGAGTTTGGCGAGCGTGAATGTTCCTGAGACGCCGTTAGTGAAGCGCCTTTACCGGAATCGTGTTCCCACAGCTGAAAAGCCGGGAGACAAGTGGTGGCGGTGGCCACAATGGCATCAGTGCTTGTCGGTGGGAAGGACGGGTGCAAAGACACGATGATCTATGATTGGGGCAGTAGGAAATTGAGGTTGACGCGGTTCGAGGGCGCCCGGCACATGCTAGGCATACGTGTCCTAAGTTGCAGGATGAAGGCGAGGTGCAGATGCTCCAGATCAACGGTCGAGGCTGAGCACGCTGAGGCGCACGGGAGGGCAGGGGGTTTTGGTGGACGAGTATGAGAGATGGAAGGGCGAGCGAGGCCTTGCAGTAGGGCGCGTAGGGGGAGACAGATTTAGACTTGAACCCCTGTGAGGATTGGGGGGCCCCCTGGTCGATTTCGATTCGATGCGCCTTGTGTGGGTATGCAAGTTTCGCAGATCGGGCAGACACATGCAGTGCGGATGGGAATAAAAAACGACAGGATGCTGGTGAGATACAGTAGCGTCCGGAATTCGCACAGACTTGGCTATGCCCAACTCAGCCAGGTAGCTTGTGGCCCAGGGGAGAGCTCTGGAGCTCCGGAGCCTCGACGGCTTCTTCACAGCTCCCCTTAGCAGCCCAGCCTGGTCAACTCCAGCCTTGAAGTAAGTGGCAAGCAACTAGGCTTTGTCTTGTTGATGGGTGGCACATCAGAGGCTCGGTGCAAGCCTTCGAGGAGTGAGGGCGAGGCGCAAGAGCTCGGGGATGATGACCCCTGCCCCACAGAATACCCAGAGTCGTGCAGGACCTCTAGGACTGGCATCGAGGCAGCCTCGGGGGAGCAGGTGCTTGATACAGCCAGCAACCGGTGTTTATGTACGCCCAAAGGCAACGAGAGCCGGTGCTCTGATAGACGTCGAGGTCGAAGGAAAATGCGACCCACGATTCCCGCACCCGACCCGAGTAACAGAAACCAGACCCCGGGCCACAATGGACGACGATGAAAAGAAACAAAAGCAAAAGAGGCAGAAATTCTGGAACTCACCTTGCAGGTTCAGGAAATGTTATCCAGCTGAGATTTGGGAATGGGAAAGATGCAGTCAGGTGCGCAAAGCGAGGCTGCGCAGGAATCGACATGCGGCTGGCCGATGCACTTGTTATATAATAACGCGTGACGTGGGGTGGAATAATAGCTTGCAGGTGCTGGAAAACACCCGTGATTGTGTCGTCTGAGACAACAGGGCCGGTGGGCAAGACGTCTGCAAATCGTAGATGGAGCTTGACAGGCGGCCAAAGGTTTAGAATTTGGGACAAGGCGCCTCAGAGACAGGCCAAAGTAGGTACGGTACTTAACCGTCGTCCTAGCGTCGGCCGGCGATGTGGGTTAGGCAGTAGCAACAGATCGAAACAGAAACTAGTCAGGTGAGGGCGGGACGGGACAGAACAGAGCAGGACTAAACAGCAGCAGAGGACAGGAGCAGAAGGGGCCAGGTCGGAATAAGAGGTCAAGAGGTCAAGGTGAAGCAGAAGAAGGCCAGGTGAGGTGAGGTGGACCCGGATGACTTAAGTCATCACTGGGAGCGTGGGTCCAGTGTTTGTGAGCGGTGGGGAGGCGAGGGCAGGGCAAGGATGAGGTTGTAGCAGAATCGGGAAATTCTTATAGAACACTGGAAGCCCCTGCCGGGCAACGAATGAGTGGCCAAGCCCCTGTCCTGCTACCTACATGCGTGTGCACACCCAGGTGTAATGTCAATCTCGTTCGCGTCACATTAGAACCCAGCGCCCACGAGCAATACCAGACTACGTTCTGCACTAGCCAGGAACTAGGGAGTGGAGCTGGGAGGGATCCGAGAACACACAACACACACAGAAGTAGAGAGGGAGAGGGAGAAACGGGTACGGGTAACAGTACAAAGAGCCAACGCATGGGACACAAGACACAAAGGTGCAAGTTGCTGACGGGTCCGGGTACTGAAGTGTGTCGGCAGAGGACAGGACAATAGAATGCGGCGGATGCTGGTGCCGATGCCACCGTCTGTCTATACAAAGTACAGATTCTATGCAGTCTACCCTAATGGCTGGTCAATCAGTTTGCCCGAGTACTTGGATATGTAGCGTACGTAGGATATCGTGGATATGGGCCTTCGAGACACAAAAGACCATCAGCAAGCTGCCGCCATCATCAGATGCTTAATGGCAGCAAGAGGGCCTGGCTTCACTGTTGACTTCAGGCTGGCGGTGTTGGTAGTGGTGTCGGTGTTGGTGTTGGTGTTGGTCGTTTTTGATGGGCCTCGGACATACCAACCTTGGGAAGGTGCCCAGATATCCAAAGTACCTCAGTACCCAAGTACTCTCAGGACGCAAAATGGGTGGGTGGCCGATATGAACCTGCCTGCAGAGCAATGAATGCCGGGCGGCGGGGAGAGCGAGCATGGCCCTGGGGAACTGCAATGCTGGCAAGCGTGCGAACAAGCTGGTAGACAGCAAAATGAAACGTGCATGTTAGCGTACAGGACGGAGAGCACCGTCCTACCTACCTTCCTACTCAGGTACTCAACCTACCTACAGACTTAGAGGTACCTGCCTGCTTCGTGCCTACCTGGGAGTACCGCCTGCTGTGTAGATGGGAAAACAACATTCGCAGACCAAGTGCAAGTGGTTGGAGAGGGGCATTCCAGGTTCCACGAAAAGGGAAGCGACGACATGGATCGCCCCTGTCGTTCAGGCCTGTCCGACGGCTCCGATCTGCGCTCAGGGATGGGCCAGGGCGGGACGGGGGCTCCCCTCCAACATCAAATGCACTGTCCGCCACGGCAGGGCCGCAACATTTCAGTCAACTGTGGACCGCCCCTGGCACCTGGGAGCCGGGCTCTGGGGTACCTCGGTACCTGGTATCTTCCAGGTGAACTACTGTACCGGTACTTGTTTTGAACTTGCTTGTACCACCACAGCACTGCAGCGCAAGCGCGGTACTGTGACGCTGCTCTTCTTGGCCCGTGCACCCATCCAGCCAACGTTGGGGTCTTTCCATTGCAGTCTCAAAGAATTTCAATCTCCCTCCTTCCTTCCCTCGCATCGCATCGCATCACACCACGCAGCACGCAGCCATCCTCGATCTCCGACCTGTTGTGTTGTCAATGCAGCACAAGGATGGGTCGTATGCAGTCTAGCTCTGGAGTTGGGGCCGCCATCACACGGCCTGCACCGCATTACACCTGCTCCTCTTTGCCAACAGTCTGCTTCCTGGCGAGTCACATCTCTCACCACAGACCTGCTGACACTACGTGGCCGGAGAGATTATGACGGACACTCCCCCTCGACAGGGATCAAAAGACTTTGTCTTGGGTCCTCCGAATTGATCGACATCAGCTGCCACCAGCATAATTCGACATTCTCGCCTCCATTTGCGCTGTGCTCGTCGGCGCAGATGTCTCGACTCGTCGAGTACAGGTGATATTCAGCGGGCTTCGACGACCTCTACCGTTCCTTTGGGACGCCCTCAAGGCGGCCCCGTGCATGGCGTCGAGTCTATACTACGAAAGACCAATTTGCCAGGAGCTCAGATTGTTGTGATCACGTTGAACCTGCGGCACAGATTGTTCGTGTCTTCTTTTGATCGTCCCTTTCCTTTGTGTTCTAAAACGGACCTGGCCGATGTTCACCTACTTCAAGATACTTGTGCGTTATCTCCTGGCACACAGGGACCCGCTGCTTTATTTGAATGGCGCCTGGGGGTTGGTGTGGGATCGATGAATCGGATTGGCCTGAGAGAAGGTTGGAACCACACACCCGGGTCGAATTATGCATCATGAACCCTCCCGAGTGGTCCAGAGGCTGCCGAGTCTGCCGGGGCACACTCTAGGTGTCTCCAACCAGTCGTCATCGAGGTTCTTCCTGAAGATGTCGCGCTCAGTGGAACGAACTCCACCTTGGATCACACGCGTTGTCTTAACGGAAATGCACCACGATGAGTTCCGCCCCCAGTCTCAGAGTCGCATTCCTGGCTGTATTGCTCACATGCAAAGCATTGGCTACTACTAGGAACAGCCGTAAGGCGAACAGTGCCTGCATATGACCTGATCCTCCGAGCGAGTGTCCCGTCTCACCTTGAGATGCCATTCGGGCCGGCGGGATTGTGGCTACATGGCACAATAGGACCTGCAAGACCAACCATGGTTCTCGCCGACATCTTGCAACAGCGTTCAGATCGCTTCGGTGCAGCGGAACGAACGCACTAGTCTAGCTCTGATGCTATTCGGGACGAGCATGGATCGTCCAGGATCCGGCGTAAGCAGACACGAGGCCGGTCGGCAGGGCAGACTCCCAGGCCTGCTGAGAACTCGGGCCGTCCGTAATGAATCTGACTCTTGGAGCCGCCTCTGATTCCAGTCAGGTGTTCCGTTAATTTCCTTTCCTGTCCACTCCTGCAGGCTTGATTGCAGATGCAGGCAGGATTTCATCAGGGCAAGCACGAGCAAGCACAGCAACCAACCAAGGTTTCGCCACATCTGCATTTTGAACAACCATCGTGACAGATCTTTTGTGCTCTAATGGCCGCAGTAACGTCGTGTCGACATGCAACTGTTTGTTGCGTTCTTGTTGCAGCCCACTCGGCAATGCCCACTCGGCCGATCGCCCACTCCCACGGCTTCTGGGTCAACGCCCTCGTTTCGCTCAAGAATACCTCTCGTCTGATGAAATCTCTCCCTCGGGCAGGCCTGGATGATCTCGGCATGATGGAGCAGAAGTCGTACAGCGAAGACACTCGTCATTCTGGTCGCGGTGCCATATTCTGGTGGCAATGTTAGTAGCGAGTGCAGCAAGGCTATGCTGACGGGCTCCGTGTTGCACTTCACTCTGGACTGGTCATGACTGGGAAAGCCTAGTTCTAGATCAAACCAACAGAGGCATTCAGCAGGTTCGGTCGGGCAGTGCACATCGGTCGATGCTGATGTTTCGCGCATGCTTTGGTCCACCCAGCCCCGCGCCAACAGTTTCAACACGTGGAGCGAATCCCTCCAGGCTGCAACATTTCGCGACTTTTGGAAGGCTCCGGCTGTGCAGTGCACACAGTGAACAGAGTGGACGGCCCACAGAACCTGGCGGTAAACTCGAGGGCCAGGGCTCGCGGAAAGTGGGTGGGCCTCTCCAGAAATAAGATCGAATCTGGTTGGTTACCGACACAACGGGAACGTATCATCACGCAGTGCGCTAAAGTAGCGCCTAATTTGCCTGGATCAGGAATAACGTACCAGTTCCTTGTGTCCCCCGAGCATCACCCCCCGCGGCAGTCCATCCTCCAATACCAGTCGGTGAGGAGCGATCGTCCTCTAGCCACTGCAGTGATTTCCGCCAAAGGAGTTTTCCGTACCGAAAGGCGCCGCGCTTGGTGCGGTACGACTCTGGAAGAGCCAGAACCGATTCGAGGCCCGTCCTGCCAAGTAAGAGTCGTGCCAGTGGCTGCAATGCGCCGGCTCGTGAACAGCATCGTTGCATTGGCCTCGACCGGACGGAGCTAAATTCGCAGATCAACTCTGTGAACGGACAGGTGTTGCACAGGGTGGTAATGTGTGGTGAGGATGGTATAAAGCGTATCAGCGTCAGACAGTAGCATTCTGCCACCTCCTTCCAGCATGCGGTGCAGGAGATTCCTGTCACCAATTCTGCTCTCGCTCCGAATAGCCCAGCCTTGCGCGTAGACAACAGAACATTTGAGATTTGGTGACTAAGAATGTCATCTTCGGCATCTAGTCAAGACCTCATCTTGACGCTGCCCGTGCCTGGGTTCGTCCACGGTCACAGTGTGGGTCGGTGAAATGCGACATGGTGGCCCAGCAACGTGGAACACCCGCACCATCTATCTGTTCCACCTTTTCCTGGACCCCACGCGTGGATCTGGGCCAGCTCTGTAGCAAAGCTGCTACCGAATTCTATTCTATGCAATCGGCCCCTGTGTTTTACCCCGCCCAAATCTGACGTCCTTGTCATGGCCTTTTCAACCGCGGTTTTCAGCGTTGGACTCGGCTTCATTCGCGGCTCAGGTGGTGGACTTGTGCCTAGATGAACACCATTGCTCAACCTAGTCAACATCGCAGTGTTATTCTACTGGCATCCTTCTATGTAACTTGGCAAAATCTGTTGGGATCGGAATACAACCATGGCAATAGTTTCGCAACACTCTGCCTTCATTTTCCCTGCAGCCGGACCACGCCGCTCACACCGCCTTTCGAACTGGTCATATGATGACTACAGGGAGACGGCACCATGCTCCATCAGCATGATGCATTCCGTCTGGCACATGCGACGACGGGGCATGTTGGAAGTGCCCGTCCGCCTTGAAAGGTCCGCCACGTACTGAGACCCTTGCAGCCGTTTTCCTGGCTGGTTTTGAATGGGCCAAACATATTCAGCAAATACTGACTTCTGACTTGGCCTAGCCTTTTGCTTCAGAGTGTGCCGAAGGATTCGGTCTGTTGGGCAAGTTTGCTGCAATTCGAAAGCCAATTGACCAAAACTGCGCACCAATCATCATATTTCCATGAGATGGTGGCTGCCATCATAGTCTGTTACCTCTTGGCTGCAACTCTTCAACTCATCAAACCTCTTGATCCAGCTGCGACAGTTATCCTCAGCGTCGCCAAAAAAGGTCATCGGCCTGATTTACGGCGTTCGCAGTGGCATGGGGCTCAAGGCCGATGGCCCTGGTCCAGCAGGATCTATCTCAAAGACCCAGCATGATTCAGCATGCGACGCTTGTGATCCTGGGCAGTGTGCAAGGTCAGTACGGCCAGCATCCTTTCAAGTCCTGAAGATCCCATCGGACAAGGCGCTCATGTGGAATTAAACGCGGAACAGCCATTATTCTGGGTGGTGCTAAGTCTAGCTCTGGCCGGATAGGTTGCAACAACACGGGTTGGTCATCATACTTCCACCCCTAATTGCCTTATTTGGCAACATCAGCCGCTACCAGCACCGGGGCACCAAGCCGGCGCGGCGTTCGACTCCGCTGTGACGGGCGCAGTCCAATCTCTCACAACACTGCGAATCCCATCCAAGCTGTCGGGCCCGTCCCTTACGCAAGCGGGCAAGCGACCGGGGGCTTCCGGGTTGGGCCAGTCCTAACCGGACCGGGCTGAGGCCTACGCCGATGGTTATTGGGACACAATCTGGACCCCTGGAAAGACAGACATGAAATCCCCACTGGCCATGGGGCACATTTCTTCAGTACAAGAACACAGCTTTATTTAGACGGCCTCATCATCTCCCAAGCCTCGACAGGCCGGGTTCGGCCATCCCGGGACAAGCCCAGACGGAAAGTAGATCACCTCCGACCGAAATAATCTGCTGGCCTTTGCAAATAAGACATGGAAAGATGCCACCGTCATTCAGCTTCTGAGTCCTTGAGCACCATGGTCTTTCCCGACGTCGCCGGTCGATATGGAAAAGTCATATTGGGGCCATTCTTGTGAGTCGTCCTGCGCCACCAAATTGCCAGCATGAATGCAGACATAGTTGTAACCCTGGCCTTGTAAGCATCAATCCACGCTCAGAGGGTGTGGGTGCATCCATTTTGCGGCTCGCCTCGTCCCCAACGACCTGGCTGCAGGAGCCTGTCATTTCATCACCAACGTGCTTGTTCGTTGCGGAGGCAGCGGCAGGTGGGATATATCCAAATCTTGTTGCAGATCACAGCCATGAGTCCCCTGCTCCAAAAAAAGAAAAGTGGCCCCTGCAGATCCTCAAAGCTACGGTCGGATACGTGTCCGGCACAAGTCATAGGGTGCACACCTCGCTATCAGATCTCATCTACACTCGTCACTGGGGCACGGCCATGTTTAAATTAGCACTTTTGAGAGACAACACCAAGAGACGAGCTTAAAGACGCACCGGCGAGGTTAATTTTCCCCAAGTCCCAACCAACAGACCCAACCAGCCTCGTTTTTCTACTTCCCAAAAACACGGCATGTAACCGTATTGCTGTTGGTTACTAGCTGCTTCCCGCCGGGGAAAGGCCCAGATCCGGTGCGATCACGCGAGGTGGGATCACCAACAGCACCAGCCTCGGTGACCATAGCTCGAGCGATCGCCGCGAACGCCGTTGCCGCCGCCCTCCGGACACCAACGCCGGTGTTCAACTCCCGTGCCTCTTATTAATAGGTCCCATCGGCCCACTGCAACAGCGACACATGTGACAAACATTCCGCCAGTTGTGGGCCGGGACGAGAAGGGGGGAGCGGCGGGTGTAATCGCGACGCGGCGGCGCAGACGAGCTGCCAAGGGCGCCAATGGGCACACCACCCTGGTCTCAGAAGCACCGACTCGCCTATCTCGTGGGACCGGCGTGAGCGGATGGAAGCGGGGACCCAAAAGCGAACATGGGGCGCAAAAGAACCCTGACGCCCCGTGCCCACGGGTAAAAGTTCCGGATTCCGCCTACCGTGTCCGGGGCCCCGGTGACCGCCGGGAGGGTGTGCAAAGGAGGTGTGAAAAGGAAGGGGGGAGGGGGGGAAGGCGCACCTTCTCGCGTTACACAAGGCCTAGTTTCCAGCTCCATGAAGCAGGCTAATGCCATGTCCTTTCGGGCTCCAACAACAGGGTGTGGAGATCGAAATGTTTCGCTTCGGATGGCGCACGGATGGTGCACTTCATCCTCATCCCCAATTCTAAGTCTGTTGGTTGTCGACGAAGTCACCTGAGGAGCGATCGCCGCGTCGTCCCTTTCCCATTCCATGAGGATGCTTTAAACCATCCCTAGCGCGCAAGTTGGTGACGGCACAGCTCACACAACTTCATGCGGTCCCCCTCTGCTGGGTCGTTGTCCCTTGGAGATGACCACTGTTTCTCTTGCCACTTTGAGAATGTGTACCACATTTCGTAGCCTTCTGAATGTCCGATCCACACCCGGCTTGACTCACGAGTCGTCCCTGGGTGCTTTGGAGGATTGCCCCCCTGGTGTCTTGGACATCCTTTGGGGCAAAGCACGACCCGGATTCTCGGTAAACCCATGGGCATCCATCAGCCTGTTCTTCCTGGACTCATTCATGCGGATCCACACTCTGGTAGTGATAGACGTCTTTCTATTGTGCCAACAGCCGAGGTAACCCTGCAGTCACGGGGGTGCCACCCTCTTGGAGGTAGTATTGTTGTCGATGACGGGTTACATTGTTGGAACATAGAGTGAGATCAAGATTGTGGAAGTCGGAGTATGGCTAATAGAGACGGTAAGTATGTCTGAATACAGTGTGCGTGGATATTCAATAGTCCAGTGGAGAAAGTATACGTCGTGTGATTGTCCGCAATACTCTTGATTGTGTCCGGTGAAGAATGAAAGACGCAGCCGCGGATAGAGAGTTTACAGTCTCGGTTTGCAGAGAAGATCACCTCGCAGACTCTTGTTTCGCTGGGAGGTCTTCCAAAAATAACTCGGTGTGCCCTCTTGCTTGAGACATATTTCGAGAGGCGTGTCTCAGATCTAATGCCATTGCTGCCAGCCCACAAGTCTGACAGGTGAGCTGTTTTTAGAGAGCCCGTGTATGTGTAGAGAGAGGTATTCGAATTTACAGTCGCTCTTCGGGAGACCAATTCTGGTGACTGAAGAAAAGCAGAATGGTGTTACACCATTGACACTTCCAGCTGCAGTCGTTTTGGGCTCAGGCCGCCATTGCATGCACTCTCGTATCTTTTATTCGTTCTTGACACACCCTCCCCACATGGCAGCCTCGCCCTCTTGGCCAGCGAGCCTGCTGATAGCGAAACTCGATGGCTCGTGTACGGGGCGGTCCGTGTTGCCCAAGACTGAGCCCGAAGTCAATGGCACGTGCTGTGTGGCCACATGGGTTCCTCCGGTTGTTCGAGATCAAATACGCATTACTCGGATGGTTGGGTGTCTAGCGGGATCTCGGGTTCGCACAGCGTGACTCGCCTCGATCATCAAGGCGAGGGCATCGTGAGAGTGTCGACATCGTGGAGCCTTGCTTTGGCTGGGTTCCTGCTCGTCAGTGGGGGCATGGGGGCACCTCGGCGTGGGGACCACCGTCAATTCTTCTCTGGGTTTTCCCCCGTCGGCTGGCTTTGTTGTCATCGTCGACTTGGGTTGGCAGGGTGACGGATGCGGCCTTTGGGTGGTTCGTGGCCCTCGTCTGTTCAGAAGTCGCGCACGCAAAGAAAAGGACCACACTGCACTGTTAGATAATCTAAAGCCGGCCATGGCTCAGTACAATTGTATCGGGCGCAGTGGCGCCAGTTGTACTGGTACAACTTCCTGTCCGCTCGTACTTGCTCTAGCGGGAGCAGCTCCCTGGCAGGGGGGCCCGCACACTGCCTAGGCAGGTCTTGCCTACCTAGGTACCTGGTCGGTGTGAGTTTTAGCTGCTGCTCATGTGAGGCAGGCTCATCCACCCGTGATGATACATAGTACATGCCCTCCTGGGCGCCGCCCTCGAGGAGAATCGGTGAGCCCAATGCAAAGTGGATGCAATGCAACATTCCCCTCTACCTAATCTGCCCTGGCGGCCTCCGTCGGCCTGGTCGATCGAGCCATGGCGCTTGCTGGCCCCGATCTGGCCCATGCGTGTGTATCCCTGCCCGCCTGCGCAGACGGCCTTAAACCCTTAAACCGAACAGCCGACGCTGGCTTGCCCAGCTCTGTTGCGGGCCGAGTGAGTCGGCACAGAGCATCAATGGCCCATCGGTGCTGGAATGGCCGCCGGCAAGAGTATGACCTGTCTATCCCGGGCGCCGTGCAGAGAGAAGGGGAGTTTCGCACAGGGCACTAATCAAATCGAAAGCGCGTTGATTCTCCCCTTGGACGACTGCAGTTGCTATTTGAGAAACTTGAAACCAGAGCCACCTTATGACGACGTTGCCCAATCAAGCTGACAGTATTCTCCGGGTTTTCGAAATCGCCCTCCTTCCTGTCTCCGGCATGGTGGAAATCCCCTGTATTCGCAGGCACAGCGATCACCAAGGCGAGGGTCCGGTGGGATCGTCTCCCATCGGACGGAGCCTCCTTGCTTCGCTGGAGTTATTACAACCGCACAGCCGGACCATGCATCCCTTGTCGGCTGAGTTGGGCCAAAAATGTCCCTTGTCTGGCATGTAATTATCAGGTATCTGATATCTGCGTTATCCATTGTCAACCCTCAAGTATCAAGGTCGCGATCGCATGGACCAGGGCACTTTGAACTGTTTCCGAAAGGAACCATTGGATACGCTTCTTTGGCCCAGAGGCTTGGTTCTGGCCTTGCAAGGCAGACCGGCATCACCCAACCCTTCGTTACAGCACCCACGGAAGCTCTCAGGCTAGGTAAATGGGTTTATATGGCAAGGACTACTCAGGGATCGTACTCGTGCCTTGTCTGCCGGCGTGGTGACCTGTCATGGGCTTGGCCTACACTCTGGCGTGCTTGTCTCCTGAACAATGCTGTGCGTAGCATCTCCATTGCTTCAACGGTAAGTCGAACCTATGACGACTACGCAGAGATCCCATCTTTTGCCTCGCTACGCTGCAACCAGATACGAAGACTCATGTAAGTGAGATATGTCTATGCAGGTGCTTTGACTGGATGTATCCTGATATGTCCTGAGCGGATGAGGGCTAACATTGGATCCCCAGGAGTCTCATTTATTTCCTGGGGTTAAGACTTCGGCAGAGACATCAACCACTGATTAAATACGTAGGAATCTTCCTCTAACAGCCGTCAAAGATTTGTGAGAGGCTCAGATCCCTCGTGGTCTGACCTCTTTCTACCTCCTTGAAGTAGTAATCACATGGCGAACGTCTCATATTCGGATATGCGCGATTCAAAGGGGACCAACCAACCCATGACCAATGCTCTGGTAAAGCTACTCCATGGATAGAAATTGATGTGCCACCTGTCAGAAAGTTATTAGATTGGTGCAACCTCAAGCTGGAGGCCTGTCCAGAGATGGTCGTACCGGTGCTCCAGTCTCTAACCCGCAAAAAGTCAAGTGGGACTGAAAACTATATGCAATGGAACGAGCATCTTCTTTAGCCGAGACCGGATGAAATGCATCTACCTCCATTGATTTGGGTTGGTCCACAGTGAACATGTGCCATTGCTATCCAGCTAGTGTGCGGCACAGCACAGCGCATGTGCTTGTTACACGAGTCCCCGTCCTGGGATTCAAGCACTATCTGTGTTGGCTACACAATATTCCGCGGCGGTCTCACCGTCTCCATTCATAGGCCGTCCTTGAGGGCACGACGGAAAACCTTCGAGGTTGTGCACCCACCCTCCAGGTCTTGTTGATGCTCCCCCTACGATGCTCTTCCACAATCCTAGAATCCCTCCCCCCCGGACCAGTGTTTTCTCCATGCGTGCAGGAATTTTCAGGTTCCAGAAGGGCGGCCCGAGTCAGATTGGCATGTTTGCATCCACAATGTAGGTGATTAAGTTCACGACTTGTGCCGGACATCATCTGTGTCTTGCGCACCTCACTTTGGACAGTTCGAGTTGGTCCGTTTCCAATGAACCGCAGCACTCAATGAGCATCAAGGGCACATGCGAGCCTCTCGAAGCACAATGTTCCAATACATTGATATAGAGTGATGCTGTCTACTCCCCTCATCTTCGCAGGCCACTTCTACCCGGCCCAGACCTGGATCTAGTAATCTGGCCAAAGAGAAGCGCCGGTTCTTCTCGAGATTTATTCCTGTTCGCGAACACAGACGCATTCGGTTCATAAACACTGTGGCTCAAAAGTTCCTTCTACTTACGTTATCAGCTTCTCGCAGGTCTAGACGCAGAGTGTCACCCATATCCCTCCAACGTTGGGTCTTCCCCGTAAGTGCATTGGAGCAGGTCAGTACGACTCCTTCACATGATGAATAGAAAAACCCCATGCCCCAGGTGGCCAAAGTCTTTGGCCCAAGTTTGTGCCACGGTCCCTGAACTGCGGCCCAAGCAAGGCAGTGAACTTGCTGTTTGTAGTATCAATGCAAACGAGACTCGAGGGTCTCACCAGAACCTAAAACTAGCTTTCAGTCTTGCTGAATGTCTCTTCAAGCATGCATGAAACCAGTGTATTCTTTGAAGGCAGTATTGGGGCTATCATAGTGGCTGCTGCATAGTAATCTGCCTCTCTTGATGTGTCAGACAACCAACCCGTTGTGTTTCCTGTAATGCGCCCCGCGCCGCCCATCAGCAGGATAAGTAAAAGAAAATGCAGCCGGGGCAATCCCCTCCAAACGCCAAATGATATCTCGAATGTGGTACCACAAGGATGCAGAGGAGTATCCTCCATGTCTCTCCAACTTCTCTTGTGGCTTCATCTCGTCCCTTGCCATCGTCTCTATGCCAATGAATACAGACGAGAGACCCGTCCATATGGTAGGCCTAGTCATTCATGACTAAGGAAAGTCGGCCGTTAATCGTGGCGCAGGTCTTGCCTTGGGCAAGGATACCAAGCCATAACGCTCGTCTTGTGGGCGCTTCCAATTTTATTTGAAAGCTCATCGAACCGTCGCAAAGTTTACCATTCATACTCGCCAGTTGCCTTGTGGAACACGTAGTCCTTGCCGTTGACGTTGAGGACGCCATCCTTCATTGTGCACTTCCTGCTCCGGAGTAAGTAATTTATTATCACACAAAGCGTATCCGGAGAGTGACGCACCACTTGTTCTTGACTCGCTGGACCTTGTCATACATGCATAGCATGATGTGTCCCATGTTCTCCTCGTCGTCGTCATCCGCGATGTCCACCTCGTCAGGGTCGTCGAGGTCGGAATTGATGGCGTCTTCATCGACCTCCTCCCTCTTAATTTCGTCGTCGACACCATCGAATTGCCCGTCGAACCCTGACGGGCCACTGGAAGCAGTCTTCTTGCCGATCGACTTGTGCTTCGTAGCCTCTTTCAGAGGCAGCATCAGACCACCGCCCTCCATCTGCTTGGCTCGAGCAGCGATCTGGTCATGAAGTATGCGATCGATCTCGATACGACCCACCTCGGAAGTTTCTCCATTCTGATCCTTCCGCATCAAGACACCCTCGTAATCATCCGCCGTGCCATCGACTTGAGACTGCGGGAAGCCGTTGTTCTGCTGTCCGGGCCGAGGCGGCGGCGGTTGGGCTCCGCGCTGTTGCTGCTGCTGCTGCATAGCAAGCTGGCTGGCCATCTGCTGGTTGTACTGTGCTTGCTGTGGGATGCGCTGGCCCTGGTTGGGCTGTGCAGCCGCGCCAGGACGGGCTTGAACCTGGGGATTCTGCGGCTGACCTCCCTGACCAAAGCCCTGGATCGCGTTGATGCTAGCGGCAGCCCTAGCCCCGTAGGTGTTCTGCAACTGTGCAGCCGCGCGCTGAGCCGCAACATTATTGTTAGGGGCACTGCCATACGTGTTCACCTGGTTCGGGGGCTGCTGCATGCCCGTGTTGGCGAGTCCTGGCTCCTGCTTGACGACAGGCTCGGCCTTCACGGATTCAGTCCGGCCGGGATACCCACCGGCAACCTGGGACGGCCCGGGAAGACCATTGGACAGGCCCTGGGGCTGAGCGTTGGGCGCAGGCTGAGGGCTGAGCGTTGCCGAAGTGTAGCTCGGTGTGCCCATCTGCTGAGCGGACGCAGCCGGGACACCAGCGGGAGGCTGAGGCGCAGAGGCAGGCTGTTGAGCTTGAGACTGGGCCGGAGCTTGAACCGGAGGTGGTGGGGGAGGGTCCCAAGGAAAGCCGGCGACCTGGAGTTTGGATAGCTTCACCTGCCATCCCTAAGAGACCACAGCCGTCAGCATCTTCTAGACACGCAAGGAAACCTGCAGGCGTTGGAGCATCATAGCGATGCAGCAGCCTACCAGGCAGAACAGGCCAGTGTAACATGGGACGAAGCTCTGGATTAAGACAGGCGGTTGGTGACAGCCACTGGGCTGACCAAGTATGGGAGGGGGAGGCAGTGCCAGGCTGCCTTATCCTCGTCGTGTGTCATGCTACGGTGCACGTGAAGGTGGACAAAGTTGGCTCCAATCAAAATGGAGGGGGAGGTTGACTGGGGTGGCAAATGCAATCTTGCGGGCAGGGGTTGAGCTTAAAACACCCAAATAGCACCCGGTCACCCTCCTGTCAGACCTGACTCCCAGCCGCCCGCCCTTCTTCGCTCTCTGACCCGCAATCCGCGCCACCGGCCACTGCCTGCAGCGGCGCTGCGAACAACGAGCCCAGGCGGCCAGGACGGCCAGCCAACAGCTCCCTGTAAGGGAGAAGGCAAGACCTGCGCAATCCAAGCTCGACACCGACTTCGATGCACGGATTTCATGATGCTCTGGGGAAATGAAAGAAAGCAGTGGTCTCATACGAGCAGATGAGATGGACGGCAACCTGATGGTTTGTGTATGTGTGTGTATTTTTGTGTGTGTTTGACGTACGTAGGGAAAGAAAGAGGGAAGAAAGAACACACCTTGCGCAGCTCCTCCAGGACCTCCTCACCAACGCCCTGGTCCTCAAAGTCGACCCGCGACGCCTCGATCACCTCATTGATGATCTGGTTGTAGATGTTGCCAACCGAAGTGTTCGACATTTTATCTGTCTGCCTGGGTGGAGGTTGCCCTCAAGGCAGGGATGGGTGTTGGTGGTGCTGGCTGCGACGATGCGTGGTTCCTGCTCAGTTGGGCAGTTTGGCAGCCCCTTTGAGTCTCCTACGTCGCTGCAGTTGCCCTCTCCGTAGATGTCGCCGTGCGCTGCAGGTGTTTACTGCCTGCGTGACACAGTTGGTGGTCTGGGTCGTGCGGATGAGGCGAGTAAAATGCAGTGGATGCGACAAGCGTAACAGGTGCGCAAAGCAGGCAAAGCGATAGCGATGGGCGGAGGGTGCGTGACGCTGTGCTGTGGCCTCGGCGGCAGCAGTTGCGGCAGCAGTAGCAGCGGGCTCAGGTGAGAAAGCGAAAGGCAGTTAGTTAGACGAGTAGGCCCTCGGTTCCCTAAGCGATCGATCACCAAGACGCCCCTTGCGGCCTCAGAGCCTCAGAGCCTCGGGGCCGGTTTGCGATTCACCAAATCCAGCGTCTACCGTGGAATGCTTCCTCTTCTCGATGGTATCCTGTTCCAGATGGGGCTTTTGGTCGCAAGCTGGTCGCTGGCTGACGCTTGAGTCGGTCTTGACAGCAGGAGTTGTAATGGCCTAAGTTTCGCTTTTATTTGGGAAGGGTGACTAAGTACTTTGGCCGCTTAGCTAAGCTGGGCGCCGCCAGTCTGTCCCTCACCCTCTCTGCCCACACCCCTGGCCGTTCTGCCGTCTCAGCAACAGCCGCAAGTGGAAGTGGTAGGCGCTAAAACCAGGCTGTTTGTCGCCACAGCCTGTCTGCCCTTCCCAAACCTTTGTTACAGAACCCACCTAAGAGTGCTCTGACCAGGCCATCCATCTGCTTCGACATTGTTTACTCAGGTATGCAACAAAGTGTATGCATCCAGAGACAGATGAGTCTCGTGTGTTGGGTTTGGGGCTCCCTAAATAAGCCAGGCTGTATTCACACCATTGATATCTACCTCGGTACATTGCAAACATGACAGGCACTGCCAACCTCTCTCTTCATTATTACTAATTATAGGAAAAATCAAGCAGGCCTGTGGGCCAGAAGAGATATCCAACAGCAATCTTGACAACAGGCAGGAACTGCTCCCCATCTGCTTACTTCAGGTCCTTGGTAGCCGGGTTCCCCTTCAGATGCTCCTCCCAGGTGGTCGGCTTGTCCTCAAGGATATCCAGCGACAGCTCCTTCCCACCAAAGTAGCCGCCCTCAGCCATCAGCCGCATGTTCTCTAGCAACTCCACCGCCGCAAACTCAGGCATCCCGGTCCCGGTCAGCGCCCCGACAAACTGCTCGTGCGACGTGCTGAAGAAGGTCGCCGTCGCGCCGGCCTCGGGGAAAGCCTTCTTGAACCCGGCGACGATCTCCGCGGGCGTCAGGTACGCCGTCGCGGCGTACACCCGCTCGCCCAGCAGCTCGTCGCGCTTCAGCACGATCGCCTTGACCCACTTGCCCGTGTCCTCGGCCGCGTCGAACACGGGGAAGGGGGCGTCCTCGGGCACCGGCAGAGCCAGCGTCCAGTCGTTGTTGGGCGGCAGCTGCCGCATCATGCCGCCGGGCAGGTTGGCCATGAAGAAGCCGGGCATCTAGTACCTGTTAGTCAACTGCTGCGGATCCTTGAAGTCACGTATTCTGGAACATTCCAAAACATGACAGACGGGGATTCGTGAAAGGACTAGAATGGGTGCTTACGAAGAAGGTCGCCGGGATGCCCAGTTCGCGGACGTAATCCTCGACCAGCGCCTTGCTGTCGAAGTGGTACACGTGTGGCAGCTTGCCGTTGGTCACTGTGCGGTATGTGTGAGCAGGTTTCCTTCCTTCAATGAAGCCGGACGGCTCGGTACAACGCGTAGCATGGGACAGGGCTTACGCTTGGTGACGTTGAGCAAGGAGCTCCAGATGTAGTGGTTGACTCCGGCCTCCTTGGCAGCGTCGGCAAGGTTCTTGCCCTGCTGGATTTCGAGCTCCATGTCCATCTTCTCCCAGTAGTTGGTCATTGTGAACACGGCCGCCGCTCCCGTCATCGCCTTGACCAGGGACGGCTTATCATTGATGTCGGCCTGTACATGTTAGCTATCAATGTCGGCTGACAGGAGGCGTTTGTTAGAGTGTAGACTTACAGCGACAACCTCGACCCCCTGAGCGGACAGCTTCTTAGCCCCTTCTCCTTCCACACTACGGGAGACTCCACGGATGGCCCAGGTGTTCTTCAGCTTGGGATCGTTCAGAAATGTGCGGACGATAGAGCCGCCCTGCTTGCCAGTGGCGCCAAAGACGGTGATGATCTTCTTGGATGCCATTGCGAATGATCTTGATGGTGAACTAGGTAGGTGTCTCGGGGAAAATGTAGTATATTGACGACTGCACAATTGCGAGCTGGTGAGATGTGAAGTTGAATGATTATTTATACTCAGGTTTAGTAGATGATGATGATGTCGATGTCTGATGAACAAGAACTCCAAGAACCTTCATTCCAGAGACAGACCGGCCTACTTATACACCTCAACCTCTTCTACACGCATGGCTGGCGCCAGCCATCCTTACGCGATCTTCTCGCAAGGCACTAGCAGGAGCTGTGGTCGTTGTCGTCGAAGCTCCTCGCGCGAGCATCACTAAGCCGCACGGCCAGGCTTCTCCACAAGAGGGTGTGCTCGGAGGCAGGCGTACAAAGTCCAGACAAAGCTCAAGCGCGCGGGAGCCCAGCTAGGGCCGTGGATACCCCTGACACCTACGTGCATTATTACTAAAGTTGCTAGGCGGGCGAGCTAGCTGACGCATCCCGGCAGCATGGCTTCAAGGGCGAAAGCCCGAGGTGGAGCGCGCTCCGAACGCTACCAAGACCCCTGGGCTTGGTGCGCTTAGCAATCGCCTGCTAGCACTCTATGTGTATCCAAGATTCGAAGAGCTGACCAACATGTTAGAGATACACAGTAATGAGGGCTTGTGAAACCTGAGCGGTGGCGCCTATTATCATGGTCTACGATCAAGGTGTGTGTGCAGCGAGGGTTCATCGGAAAATTCACTCCGCACTGTTGTCAGCTTTGAAGTCGAGGTCACCCAAGGAGAGGTCGGTCACTGGGAGGGGCAACTTGCTATAGGATTACCTCTTGTGAGACAACTTCGCATGAGATACGCTGTGGGAACAGAGATGCATTCATATCTATTCACCTACACTTCAAAGGACTAAACAAACGCCGTGAACACCGCTGCCCTGTATCTCAACATATCCTCATTGCTTGACCGTGGCGCCTTGCCGGAGGAGCCAGCACCCGCAAGTCCAGGCGCACCAGGCTTCTTCTCAAGAAAACGTAATTACAGACTTTTAAGCGCTAATCTGCGGCTGAAAGAATTTGTCAGTATGATCAGACACTTGAGAAAGGTGTAAGGTGAAGCTTACCTGGTTGCGATATTTCAACGAATCGTCATCTGCTTGACCATGGCGGCCTTGCTGGAGGAGCCAGCACCTGCGAGTCCAGTCGCACCAGGCTTCTTCTCGAAAAGCTTCCAGAACTTCAAGCTCTCATCTGCGGCTGTGAAATAGTATGTTAGTATTATTAGACGGTTGTGAAAAGGTATCGGGTGAACCCTACCTGCTGTTGCCAGCGATTGTCCGTCAGGGCTAAGGCAGCTGTGCAGCACTCGGCTCTCGTGAGCAGGGATGTCGATATTTCGCACAAGGGTCGGATAGCTCCAGATGGTCAGGGAGTTGTCGGGGAAGCCGCTCGAGCTGACAATCTCGCGGTGGTGAGGGCTCCAACGCAGGCTGGTGACTTGAGACCCCGTATCTATGCTGTTCACCCGGGCTCCAGAGGTCGTGTTCCAGAAGTGGATGTGGCGGTCGTAAGAACCACCTCCGGTGGCGAGCAGGTTCGTGTTCCAAGGGCACCACGAAAGAGCCTTGACAGCGGCCTTGTGGTTGGTCTTGGTGAATTTGGGCACAGACAGGGAACGAGCATCCCAGATGGAAACGAGGTTGTCATTGCCTCCGGTCGCAAGTTGTTGTCCATCAGAGCGCCACTCCAATCCGCAAACCTCTGAGGTATGAGAGACAAGCTCGGCGACCTTGTGCTCGGCAATGCGGACGTCATGGTTGAAGACCAGGCCGCTTCGTGCACCAGAGGAGAGCAAGTGCTTGTCCCAACCCATGACGCCAACGCGAGTGTCATGGCCAAACATGCTGCGCACTTTAGCACCCTCAGCAACATCCCAGATCTGGATCTCACCAGTACCAAGACCAACGCCGACGTAGGCGCCATCGCCGGACCACTTGACGCTGCTGATGTAAGTGTCAGGGCTTGTCTCGAGCAGACAGCTCACAGCACCCTCGTCGGCGGACCAGATGTAGACATTTCGCTCGAGACCAATAGCGACCTGGTTTCCGGAACTCCAATCGAGGAGGTTGAGGTAATAATCGTCAATGAGACCAGGTGCATCCAAGACCCTGTCGGGACCTGTGGCGATCCGACGGCGGAACTGGGCAGAGCTGGCGCTGGCTGGCTTGATGGGTCGATTGTACTGTTTGCGAAGGTCGATGGGCTTTGATGACTCGGGCGGAGCAGGCTTGAACTCGAGGATGCGTGTGTTCATGCTAACACCACAGGCATTTGCGAGGGAGTCCTGGTACGCCACGGTGTTGGGAGATGGACGCGAGACGTCTTCGGAAGACGTGTCCGCCTCGTGGTCCATGCTCAAGCTCTCGAGGGCAGCGATGGCGTCGTCAGCAGCCGCGGACAAGATGTCGGACGAGTCAGAGCTGATGGTGACCTTCTTCTTCTTGGAGGGCCCGTCGAGCTTCCCAGAGCCGGCGTTAGCGACAGCGGAGCTGGCACCACGGTTGGGGATGAAGCGATCGGCGGCGTGGGTAGGAACCGCCCTGGTCCTTGATTTGGAGGTTGTCGATTTGGATGAGGTAGATTTGGAGGATGTCGGCTTGGCGGAGGTCGACTTGGATTTGGCGCCGGCAGGGGACTTACACTGGTTGTGCTTGCCCGTTCCAGTCAAGGTGAAGTCAGACACACCAAGCTCGAGTGCCTTCTTGGGGGTGGCAGTAGAGCGAGCGATGTTGGACTTGGGCGAGTTCTGCTGAGAGGGTCTTGACTTGGCGCTCGACCGAGCGAGGTGCGCTGACAGATTTCCTCCGTAGACTGACTTGTGGGACGCTCGCTGGGCGTCGGTTTGGCTTGTGCGCTCTGGTGTGAAAGGTGATGACTTCAGGTTGACGGCCACCGTTGTAGTTGTAGAGCGCGGCCGAGGCGACGGAGTGAGGGGCATGCGACCGCCGGCGGTGCGGGAGGAGAAGAGCCCGGTATGGGACTTGAGAGGAGTTGATACTGAAGGAGTAGCCATTTTGACTGAAGATGCAGTAGCAACTGCTGTGATGATGTGCGTTGCAGTAGCAACTGCTTTGATTCTCGGTATGCAGCAGCGATGAATTCGAGAGAGAGGTTGAGAGAGGTGGTGAGAGATAGAGAGATGTGTGTATGTGTGCGTGTATGTGAAGGTAGTCTAGAGGGAGGAAACTGGGATCTCAGTCTCATAGACGGGAGTCCAGGTCTTAAAAGTAAACAAGATGTGGGGTAGGTTTGAGTGCTGGCACGGCAACGAACCTTGGGGGCTCTGAGCCTTTGGGACTGGTTTCCCAGGCTACCTTCCCGGCACAGATCACATCGCGCACCGTGCAATCTCAATTAAAGCGCTTGAGGGTTAGCGACGGCGCTATGCGAATCGACTCTCTGGCTAAATTCAAAATGGCATCTGCCCATTCTGGTGACTTTGCGAGGCACTTTGACGTAGTGTTGAAAAGTCGAGCACAAATGGCCAAGGCCCTACGCTTAGACTTTTGGTACAAAATGCTAAGTTCTGACACAACACTGGTTTGCAGAAGACGAAATGGCCACGGTCGGAAGGCTTGTTTAGTGAGAACTTCTGTAATCATCTACAAAATGCTCTGTCCCTTGTTCCATAAGGACAATCATTGTCGTTCCGGTTTAGTAGAGGCACGTGAAGAATGCAAATACCTAGGTAGTCTGTTGTCAGACTCCCAAGAGCTTTAAAGATGAACGTAAACAGACCACAGTGCCCGAGGGGCGCTAATAAAATCTGTTGCCAGGCCGTTGATACGGCGACGACTTTGAGGTATCCGTACATCAGGGACAGGGCATCGCCTACAGCGTTGAGGATCACTCAGTGCGAACGGACGGGCCGGGGTCCTCGCGGCTAGAGGGTCCAGCCGCGCAGACTTCGCCCGATGCGGCACCCCTGCCCTTCTCTGGCGTTACCCAGGCACGGATTTCCAAGGTTTCAGCCCAAGTCGGCTCTTTCCACATCAGGGGAAACACTCCATCGCAAGCGTCGCTGCCCCATCCCATCTGCGAACGCGCATTAATAGAGTACTAGCAATCTGCATTGCTCTCCATCTTGTCATTTGCACACACTCGCCCACACGCCTGGGCTCGTTCGCGCTTGTTGTCCCATGTGACGGACGACCCAATCCTCAGCCTTGCCGACCCTTGAGCACGGACGCGAACAACTCGACGAGCAGTGACGAGAGGAGACCACAGCCAGACCACCGCCTGTGACTGACTTGGCATTCGCCGCGGTAGCAGTTTGCATCGTTCGAGATGCTGTCACAGTGAACTGTCAAACCTTTCAGCACACCCCATCCCATCGCATTCCTACACGATGTCGGATCCCTCCACCCCGCAGCCTCTCTTTGGTGGCGGTCAACCTCCAGCGGCATCGACGTCTGCATTGGCAGCAGCAGGCCCATCCACATCCCTCGTGCCCTTCACTACGAGCCGCACCCCACCCACTGGCTCGTCCGGCAACAACACCTACATAATGCCCAGCTCTCCAATGAAGAAAGCCGTGTCGGACGGGTATAGGCCCAAGGTGACCCGCACTCTGGGCCAGCGTCCTGCATGTCTTGTCAATGCCTCTGTGACGTACTGTGGAAACAACCAGATCTACGCCTTTGGCGGGTTCGACCAGTACACTGACGAAGTCTACAACCACGTTCTTCGGCTTGATATCGTCAGCCATCAATGGAGTCTGGTGGATAACTACGGAGACATCCCGGGGGTGCGCATGGGTACGTATACGTGCTGGCGGCCGCTCACCACCACCACCCAACTCCTTGCTGACTTGCAGTCTAGGCCATACCGCGACCTTGTATCAAGGCGACAAACTTCTTGTGTTCGGTGGCGAGAACGAGCACAGAACCTACCTTTCCGATCTCATCATCTTCGACCTTAAGACCGCTCACTGGACACAGCCCCAGGTGACTGGCCCCATCCCGAAAGGCCGCGCACGTCACTCCGCCCTGCTACACGAAGACAAGCTTTTTATAATCGGAGGAATCACGGGCCATGACAACTATGTGTTGGACGACATCTGCTACATTGACCTCAAAACCTTTACTTGGTCCCGCGCCTGGCGCTTCGTCGGCCGTTTCGATCACTCGGCTTATATCTGGTTAGCTCGACAACTAGTCGATCATTCTATGGTAATATTGGTACTGACATATTGTTAGGGGCGACAGAATTTGGGTCTTCGGTGGTCTGAGCGAAGATATGGACAAAGTCAGTGATTTGTGGTGGCTTGACCTGAAAGGCAGTCCCGCATTCGAGAGTGCGCCTCAATTTGGAACTTACGAGCGGCCGGGGCTGGGCAGCCGTGGCGAGAGCTCTCCCAGGCCACCATATACGATGGGCCAGTCCCCGATCGTCGGTGCATCGGGTTACGCAGCCAACTCTCGGACGCAGCAGGTCAACACTCCGTCTTTCCAGATCAAGACTTACGCACCCATGGCGCCTGGCCTGATACATTCCCACAAGTTCATATCCGGTCCGAACGTACCTTCACAAGGACCCGGCATCCACTTCCACGTTTACTCGTCCGGCAATCTGCTTGATTTTGTGACACCAGCTGCGACAATCACTTCCAAGGAATGCGCGTTGTACGCCCTTGAACTGGGAGAGCTCCGGTGGCAAAAAGTTGCGGAAGGCCGAGAGGTCTTCAAATCTGGCTTCAGGTGGCATTATTGCACAATGAACGAAGATGGCACCAAAGCGTGGCTGTTGGGCTGCCCCACCGACATTTCTGCCCTCGATGCTGCTGCGAACGGTTTTGAGGAGCAGCTGAGTGATATTATGGAGATTGACCTCCGCAGATACGGCTTTCTGGGCAACAATCTGACGCCACAGCCGCGAACCGAACTGGCAGAACCTATGGGAAGGACCCGTCGCGTGGACACACCCTCCAAGGGCCTGGGCGCAGACCTCGCAAAGGCGTTCAACAAACCTCCAGAAGCAGGGAGTGGCGCGGATTTCGTCGTCACAGCGCTCTCCGGTGACCCAAACGAGGAAGACTTACTTGGCTCGGCCTTGATCAGGGCGACTGACGTGGCCGACGGTGACCAGACGTGGCTATCGCCGGATTCACCGACATCACCACCCATCCACGTGCACCGTCTCATTCTTTATCTCCGCTGGCCGCACTTTGCGCGCCTGTGGGACTCCCACATGGCCGAATTTCACAACAAAAAGATGCACATTCCTGAGCCCTACACAGTTGTGAAGGCTTTTCTTTACTACCTATATACAGATCGCATCGATGCTGCTCCCGAGGACGAGGGCGTTGACGGACCCAGCAGAGATCTGGCGGACATTGCTGGGCTGCTGGTCATGTCCAACATCTACAACATCCCGCACTTACGTCTTCTGTGCGTCAACCGGCTGAGTCGTGAACTAGACGTCGACCACGCTTGTATAATATGGTACTGCGCAGGGCTTGCAGACGAGGAGTGGCTGCGGAAGCGGGCAGCTGGGTTCTGCCTGACACATTGGGGTCGCATAGTGCGCACCACGGGTTTCCTGCGGCTTCCCCGAACTGCGATTGTAGAGCTCTCGCAAGAAATTGACACGGAGGGCCGTGTGATCGGCGGAGAGGAGCTCGACATGTTCGAAGGTGGTGGCTCATACATGGAGAGGAGGAAAGAAAGCATCTCTAGCAACGTCACACAGTCGCTCGAGGCCGAGGAACCAGAAGACGACGATGGTATGGACATGAACTAGTCATTTGTCACGCGGAGGAGACGTTCTCGGGTCATCCATGTTTTGAGGCCCAGAGGCGATTGAAAGACATGCACATATTTGGAGTTGGCGCAAAGAGGGTTTCATCGGTGTAAGTTTTTCTACGGCGATCATGGCATGGCGTCTGGGCGGGGACTTTGACCTTGCTGTTTTTGTTTTTGACTACAGATTCCGAGTATTGGAACAAAAGTCAGCAAGACGCCACGAATCAATAGAGATGATTGACGAGTCACAAAGCCCGTGCTGGCATGCATTGCACGGCAACGCATAATTAGAATCCATCCTTGCCTATACGGGAACCGGCCACCGGGTGCGACGGTGCCGAGCATCGAACCAACGGCGCCACCATTCGGATCCCCGCATCCTGTGTCAGCTTATCTCCTGCCTCGATGCCTTTGATGTGACGTTTGTTTCGGTGGGCCTCGAGTCCTCGACAAGAGCGCACGATTGCCACGAACTGACGACAAAGCCTCGAGCGCAGCAGGCCCCGAGGCGGGGAAAAAGTGCTGAAACCAAATGAGCCTCCCACTGAGCGTCTTCTCGCCGCCCCTAACGCCAGACCTCGCGGAGGAGGAGGACCTGCGGGCCGCGTGCGCCGCCGTGATGAAAGAGCCGAGGGCGGACGCGCCGCCCCTCACCTTCGGGCCCCCCGGCGACCAGTGGACCTACGACAGGCAGAGCAGGACGTACGATCTCACGCGCGGGGCTGCTGGCAGCCCCTCGCCGCCGGCCCCGGTCAAGATACGCACCACGCGCGGGCCGCCCGACACGTCCATCCTGGTCGCGCCGGCGTCGGCGGTCCTCGTTGTTATTGACATGCAGAACTACTTCTTGCACCCGTCCTGTCGCTCGCACCCCAAGGGGCTTGCGGCCGTGGGGCCCCTGCTGCGCGTCATCGAGCGGTGCCGCGGGGCCGGGGTCCAGGTCGCGTGGCTCAACTGGGGGCTCACGGACGATGACCTCGCGGCGATGCCGGCCGGGGTGGCGCGCGGGTTCGCGCGGGCCGTCGTCGCCGGGGAGAAGGACTCGGCGGGGCTGGGCGTGGACCTGGGCGGCGGCAAGGGCCGGTGCCTCGTCGCCGGGGAGTGGAACGCCCAGCTCTACGAGCCGCTCCGGAGGGCCGTCGGCGAGGTGGACGACGTCCGCTGCGCCAAGAACCGCATGAGCGGGCTGTGGTGCGAGGACCAGCCGCTGTGGAGGTATCTGAGGGAGAGCGGGAAGAAGACGCTCTTGTTCGCGGGCGTTAACACGGACCAGTGCGTGCTGGGGACGCTGGCGGATGCTTATAATGCTGGGTGGGACTGTGTCCTGGTCGAGGACGCCTGCGCGACCACGACGGAGGGCGCGGCTGAGGTTTGTTTGGCGAATGTCGCGGTGAGTAATCTTTTACTTCAAAGCTCTGCCTTTGCGCATTGAGATTGATTGGACTGCTCTCCCCCTCTCTTTTGCCTTGCCCTTTGGGCCTGAGGCTTCCACTTATGCAACGTTGAGTCACTCTTTCAGGCCGGGCGGGAACGCCACGTCTGACACACCGTCTGTCTTACGATCGATCACCTTAGCTGACGATGTTTACAAGAACAATTACGGTTTTGTGATAGACTCGACAACATTCACGGCATCGGAATGATGGGATTCAAGACAAGCGGTACAGAGTGAGATGGCGTTGGCTTTGTGAAAGACTTCACATGCGACGGAATTTTCAAAAGACTGTAGAAACGCGTATTGGCGGTGTTGCAGGAGCAGTAAAGTGAATGGGAATTCTGAGGGCTGACAGAATCGCGAGGATGCCTCATGGTGACACGAGACGGGGCATGAGGAATACGAGACACGGCTATCGAGAGGATGGTGACCCTCCTTCCCCTCCGCAACTTGCCTAGACGTGGCTGCATGCGGCTCGTCTCACGATAGGGCACAAAAGCCATCCGCCAAGGGTTGATAGACCCAAAAATGGAATCAAATTTCTGCGTATAGTTGGCTGGGTGCTGATGAGTGTGAACCCTGCATTTGACCAGTGTAAGAACCCAGACGGGCAAATCGATAACGGGCTGGTGACACAAGCTTGGGAGTGCTGGCAGTTCTTCAAGTCAGCCCCGGAAAATTAAGTGCTTGCCAGAAGTCGATTCTGCTCCAAGACGACAAAGATCGGATCATTGGAATGGACTCTTGGTCTGGAAGGTGACGGCAACGACGGGACGCTGGTGGATTTGACCGGGCTTTCTCATTCGACGACATTTTGGTATCGAATGCGCGATAATGCAGCCGGCCGCTGGCTCTGCCATGTGAAATGTCGTTCGGATCCTTCCCAGGCTGCCAGGCCCCTCCGCGACATTTTAGCCGCACCAGAAGCATGCTTTTTGCATTCCAGCCGAAGTCTTGTCTGGGCTCGCACACCCTCGCCCGCCCCACACTGCGTCCCATCCTGCCGGATCGTGTGCAGCTCCTTGATGAAGGCGCCCCCCCCCCGCTCTTCCCGCGTGGTCGCATGCCAGTGGACGCCGTCTTGACCTGAGAAATGTAGAAGAAATTCATGTCGAGTCTTTGGAAAGCATTGTCGAATACAATCATGTCTATGTAAATGCCGCAAAAAGGGCGGGCCGAGGGGTGTGAAGAAATGTTTCCCGCCGTTACGCCGTGAATGGGTTTGATGGATGTCATCGTGAAGTGTGGAAAGAAAGACAAGTCGTTGGGCCGGCCCACAAAAGGGACCATCGGCCACCAATTGCGCGGATAACGCCGTGAAAATGCATGTCGTGCTTGAAATTAGGATCGCTCTGCCCCCGTCAATTCCCCCGGCAACGTCGCAATCTTGCTCATGGGGATCGTGCTGCCTGTCGGTGAATCCGTTCCGCCAAAAAAAAAAAAATCGAGGGGAAAAAGCCGCAGAAGAGGAAGTGCGGCCTCCCGAGAAGAAGTGAATTTGTGTGCGTTGTCGATAGATGCCCTCTTATCCGCCCTGGACGACGACATCGCCTTTGCAGATGCCGTAGGAGCAGCATGCCTCGGGCTCGAGGGTGCCCATTAGGATCTGGTCTCGCTTTGACTGCGGTCCGTATGTTAGCAACATGTTTGCATGCGATGAAAGAGTGCATGGTGGGGGGGGGTACTGACGTCCGGGCAGGGGACGGGACTGGCCGAGGCCATGCCGCCGAAGAGGACGGCGGCAAGAACCGCCGGTATTGTGATTCTGAGTTGCATTTTGGCTGGAGAGGATTTGCTGTATGGTTCGGGAGGGAGAAGAGTAGGTCGAAGAGGTGACCTGCAATTTCCAGTCGGCGCGAGAGCCTCAAATGAATAAAAGGCAGGTAGGTAGGTAGGTGGGCTGGCGAGAGTACAGCGTGGGGGCAGTTGGGTTACTTGTAGCGAGGTAGCGCAGACGCCGTTGGAACAGAGAGACAGATGGCCCAAAGTAGACAAACGACGGATGGGATGGGGGACCACAAACAGATATACATGCAGTCATCGCTGGACAACGCTGGCAGTCAGGGAAACGGGGGCCACCAGAGGCGAGGGCTCACCTCACCTGCAGGGCGGCAGGGCGATGGTGGATGACTGAGACCGAGATGGGGACGGAGGGGGGGCCATCACATAATGGCACCCATCGGGGCCCATATGAAAAAAGAGATCAACAGGCTGACGGAAAAATACCCAGTAGTCTACATTGTCGAGGTAGTCTGGGTAGTCTGGGTAGTCCAGCATGCATGTCTAGCAGGTTGTATGTTACTGTAGGCAAAACACAACGGTGGGCTCGCCTCCGTTGGTAGGATCAGCAGTGATACCAAGCGAGCCTGCGCAGGATGCTGTGGCAGTAAAGACATTGCCCAGTCGCTGTGATTGCGGTCAAATCACCCGCCCAATCTACTCGACACAGCACCAGCCAGGATGTGCTGGGCAACCGACTGGAATGCCAGCACGCCAGCACGCCCACCCGAGGCCAGCAAAAAGCTTGGCCGGCCAGCGGTCCACTCCTCCTCGGTTGACCTTGCCGGAAGTGGGGTCCCACCCGTCTGCACAGGTTACATGGTGTAATCGCCCAACCCTTACAAATGTTTATCCTGTGTTTCGTACACAGTGGCCTGTCCACTCCGTCGACGGGGTCCAGCAGGTCTGAGCGACGGCGGGACCATCTGGCGTGGCTGTTTGCGCCACACTTGCACTTGCGCAGCCCGAGCCAGAGAGCACTTGTCATCCGTCGCCTCTAGGTCTGACCTATTTCTGGCTACCATCAGTCGTCAGCTCGTAACCCGGTAGTGCCGGGGCCTCGCGGCGATGCTTGCTCAGAACTAACCGAAGCTTACCCAACTTTCTCTCTCGATACGCCCGTCAGATGATCTGCTATCACATAACATTTTTCTGCTTAGGTGCCACACACAAGTCCACAACTAGCAAAAGTGAGGCTATGGTGACTCGTGCCCGCTGGTCAATACGGCACACGACAGTCATTCGACCAAGGTCTTTACCATTGTCCTCGTATATTCGCTTTTTGTCAAAAAGGTTCGCGTTGAGCCAGAAACGGAGGACTAGTCAATTGCAATTCTTGTCTGCCGTCCCGTCCTCTGCCATAGCCATGAATTACGAGTCCAGAGCACATGTTTCCTGCCTGGTGCAATGGCAAATACCTAGCTATCCAGTCTGACTTGTACAATTTAGGCATTCAAATTCAAACAAGGAGGACGATTGCTTGGGAAATTGTAACCAAGACAATGCACCATGTCCTCATGGGCTGCGAATCTCTGAATGGGTATGATTCTCGAAAATGGAAAGGAAAGGCACTTCCCGAGAACCTCTTTGGCTGACGTAAAGACTTACTGCCCCTATGTGTTGACTTGTCGTGTGTAACTAATTTGCTCGGCTTGCCAAGAAGAAATACTCCACAAGAGCTTGAAGAACCCCAAGGGGAAGTAGGCGGTCGACTCGTTGTCTCCCCACGTTTTATTGATATGGGGCGCGGCAGAGTCATGAAGGAAGCCACATTCGAGGAGGCATAGAATTGCTGCGGTTCAGCTTCTCAGCAATGAAGCAGAACATCTATATATAATGGCAGATCATTCTCTGTAAAGGCGTGACAGATCTTCTAGTTTCATCATCCACATTCATTATTTCGCAAGACCAATAGCTCTTTCAGGTTACCTCACCAGCCCTACCCCGACCAGCTCTCTCCAACTACAAATCAAGCAAAGATGTTCCTCAGCACCAAGTCCGTCCTCTTCTTCCTCGCCGCTCTGGCAACGGCCAACGCAGCCGTCCTCCCCGGACAGTTCAACGTCCTGGACGGGCGTGCCACGGCCCAGGACATCAAGGGCTGCTACGACGACGCCTTCACGTGCGCCAACGCCTGCAACGCGGTGCTGCAAAACGAGGGCTACCAGTGCCTCAAGCACGAGGGCGGTGACAGCACCTGCTGCGTGAAGCTCTAGATATGTGGGACAAGAGTAAGTACCGCCGTCTCGATCGTCGTTCCCGGATTTCCCCGGGACAATTGTGTTAACAGAACGGCAAGACAGGGAGGTAATTAGTTGAGAGTGCCGTCACAGCTTTACGCTGTGAGCCCAGGTCAGCCTAGGAATGTGTGCCCAAGGCGTTGCTGCACATATATCCATTCTTGTGTATAAGGAGACGTCCTGAGAAATACAAATATCAGATAAATGTGTACATGTATAAAGTTTGTGGAGATCTGTCTGTACACAGACAATGCTATCCAGACATTCATACCAAAAAGCTCTTTCTAGTGACCCATGTCTTTGGACTGTGTGAGGTTTCTCATAGAGTTTACTATGCAAATACTCATGACAGTTCGGTCAGTGTAGAGACTGTAATTTCAGCACTGTTTTGAACAATCTTGCCCAATTACCAATAGTAGGGGACCAAGTCCCACAATAAACAGTCTTGAGCGTGTCGTGGCGTGTCCCAACAGTCACTTTCGTCCTTGTCCCTTCGTAGACCTATTCCTGCCTATAGGGGAACCTGGGAAGGTCAATCAAGAGTGTGCATACCTTCTGATCAATGCGTCGAGCAGATGCCAAGTAGACTGGGTTGTGAGGTCATGCTCAAGTGGATCTAAGCGGCCTGGGCGATACAGTGGGGCGGCCTGCTGGGGCGTGTTCCCGTCAGCCTTGCAGGGATATTATCTAAGGTTTGATGATCAAAATCTCGTTAGATGAGGCACATGTCGACTGTGGGGCTTGCTGCAGGAATCGAAACAAAACGGAGTGGGTCGAGAGGGTGCGAAACGGGATGAACACCAGCAAAACGGAGATGCACATAGACGACAAGGGCCGAATTGCGCAATCGAAGGGTGACCGATCAGGTGGATTGCCGTCATAGCTCCACAATCAAGAAGCACAGGTATGTACTTCGAAGTACGTGCCAACCAGGAGGTTTGTCTCGATAGGCAAGCTGCGATCCATCACTTGAACCTGACGCCGCTCGTGCTTGTGCAGGGCCAAGCGTGAGTGCCGATCAGTGGGAACGGCGGACATGTATCTGGAAGCAGCAGTGTCGGCAGTCGCCTTGCTTCCGTTTTACCCAGAACAATTGCTTCCCTCCACCGCATGCATACACAGTTGAAACTGTCCCGGCAATCCTGGCTTACCTTTCTTCCTTCGACCCGGTACGATCCACTACTGATTCGACAGCCCCTTGGCAGAGTCGGCTCGAGGACCTATTGGTATCTTCCAAGTTCGACCATCCTAAGTAAACCCCGTGCGGAGCTGTCAGCCGAATCTCCTTGCCAGTGATCAATCCTTCAACATAATACGAAACCGTGGGGGCAGAGGCCCGGGTACGAGGATCAGAGATAATGGAGTCACTTCACACCATGACTCTCTGGGAGTAGGACATCTGGCCTAGCCTTCGAACGTGTCTGTCTAGGTTCCAAAGGCACATCTTGTTCCGGCCAGGAGGGGAAAGCATACTCCAATAACAGCACTAATTTCGAACAATACGAGACAGCCCAAAAGAATTCCAGAACAAGAGTGTCCCTGTGTCACAATGATGTTGCCGGCGGTTCAGAGTCGTGGCACCAAGGGTGTTGCGTTGAACGACCAACGCACCCGTCCGAGGAGTTCACCACATGCGGCATACGCCGAAAACACGCTCTCCGTCGATGCAAGCGTCACCATCGACCAAACAGCAGATAATGGCCATCTCGTCCAGACATTTATTGGGTCATGATTCACCACCACCACCCTAATCTTGCGGCGGGCTTCGAGCGATGTATTTATGCCCCGCGGAGACACAGCTATCAACATGGCCATGTCACCTGTCCTTGTGCACTCGTGCCAGCTCTGCGGTGGAATAGCACCTTAGGACTGGAAGGGGAATTCCATCCGTATCCACCAGACGTGCTTGCCCTTTTCTAGACGCAAATGCACTGGCCTAGCAGACCAGCTTCGTGACCACCATGACTTGACACAGTCACACGAATCGGAAAAGCGCCTATGCTTGTTTGCGATATTTTCGCCGTTCGCCACTCTTCTGTGTTACCAGCCAAATCAGGGGAAGCCAAATCGACCGCCCTGCTGCTACTGGACACCCACATTGGAAAGCATGTTGCTGTTTCTGATTCCGGACAGTTCGGCTTGCGGACTCACCTCACGTGGCCTGTGAAAGAACAGAACACAATCAAGACCATGACAGGGACAATCTAGATCTGCAAGTACCCAACGGTTGCGTGCATCCTTTCGGAAGCAGTGTCTGCAAATCTCACGGCCTGTATCAAAAGCTGCGACTTCCCTCAACGCAGCAAAGATGTGATGCGGTCCCGAGTTTATGACAGCAGCACTGGTTGGAGCATTGTCCTGCCACTTGAAAACGATTGGCGAGCCCCAACGAGCACAATATCATATTCACAACCGGTACTAGGTGACACCGCCTTAGATTTGTCTCACTAATCAGCTCGCTAAGCCTGGGATTCCTCGCCTTGCACAGCTCTTTCTTTCAACTGATCTAAACCTGCGCGACTACCATCGTCTGTTTAGAAAATATGGTTTCTGACGGCGCACTAGAATACGACCAAGATATATTCGGACCCTTCTTGTTGACCCGGCGAGCTCCTCTCACCCACAGACTTTGGCGCAAGATATCAAGGGAACTTGACACAGTCTTTGTTGTCCAAAACCTTGTGGCTTGCACATGTGTTCTCCTGCTCGCTTCTTCAAGGCTGGGAGACTGGCGAGACTATGGATGATAAGACTGGTCGTGTCTGGCGTGAAAACCGCTGGCCACTCCAGAAAGGGGGCACGCCATGGGGAAAATAGCGCACCGGAATTTCCTGGCAGCATGAGAGAGCCAATCAGTCTTCAAGTGATTGACACTTCGGTGGCTTGGAAAACAGGGCCCTCGCCCCTGATTCGAGCTGTACGACAGCGTTGGTCGCGTGTTACACAAGTGTGACTCTCCTGCCATCCACAAAAAGCACCGATCCCATCATCATTGGAGGGTACGCGTGTGAAGCCCTTCCAGCCACTCGGTCTAGTGCGGCCCAGATGCTGGACATGGAAAAGAGGCGTCAAGTGAAGGCTCCACGACTCGCCGTCTGGCCGGAAACCCTCACATGTCATCATTGTCTGGACTAGAGCAGAGCATAGACACGCCTGGGAATTTCAGCACCTCGCACGAGACAATAGCAGTTGTTGCTGCAGAGGTCGAACAAATCGTTCTTCGACGCCGAATTCATTCTCACGGAGACTTCATTACTGTCTAGTCTCCGTCGAGCGTCAATATTGTTCTCTAGCAGCTACTGCCCATCAATTGAGTACAACTCTGATCCCGAATGCACTGACTTGCCAGACAGGACGGAAATGTGTCTGCTGCATGGAAAAGATACAGAACACACACCAGGTGAATGCAGGTCCAAGTACACAACTCGTCTATCCTTTTCTGATTGGAGTCGAATGGTTCTGTTCGCGCAGTCTGATCTTCGTCAAACAGGATCGATGTACACGAGGCTTGCAGCTAGTAACAGCTCATATGGAATTCTCTGCCAATGCCAGCCCTGGTGGCGCCTAGTGGTCATGCCTGTCTGCTGCAAGGGACAGCGAGATGCGCATATTTGTGCTTCTTGATCAGGGAGCGTGCCAGCAGATTGCCGATGGTCGCGCACCACAGCATCCATCCATCCTCGAGAGTTTCCACAACTCCAGCTTCAGGGTGGGCGCCACCTGTGATGCCGGAGGTGGCTCCGCCGTGCATTCTTGGCTGTCCCCTGTGCGATTCTCGCTATTGAGATATAAAGTATGCATGCCCGTTTTCCCCCTTTCTTTGAACCTAAGCACACCCGGTCAATCTCATACCAGCCAATCCACTTCGATGTCGCTCGATATCGTACCTGGATACAGATATGCGCCTGCGGGTTATCTCGCCTTTGACTTGCCCGTGCGATACCATTCGGTATGTTGCCAAGCCAACCTTATCGCTTACTTCTTGACATAAATCGAGGCTTTCAGTATCTTCTTTCCCGCAATATTGTCAATCTTTTGAGAGAAAGGAAAAAGAAAGCTATTTTGTTAAAGGCTGTGATGGTTTTCCTTGGGGTACACAAAGATGTGGAAAGGGGAGGAGGCAGGACGGAAGAAAAGGACCTTGCCATCGATACTGAGGAGGAGGCCCACTCTGCCGCTGGAAGAACACCAGCTTGTGATAAGCGAAGCGGCCTCTTCGCGAGAGTCCAGGGCTTTACTGGAAGGGTTGGCGTTGAACAACGGGGCATCGAGCGGGTGCTCCCCAGCGAAAGGACCGACACAAGTGTGAGCAAGGTCGGGACTCTAGTAAGAACCCTCAGCCAGCAAGCAAGACGAGACATGTGCTGCTCCATGCCCAAGATGTATGCCACCCTTCTGACCTGATGCTAGTGGATGTCAGCAAACATCACTGTCTCAACCTTTGCATTAGGAGCCCTGGCGCAGCCCGTCTTCGGGCTCGGCTTCGTTGACTCGGCATTGACGATTATCTGCGTCAACGCCTTGGGGGTCCTCCCGGCCTGCTTCTTCTCAACCTTTGGCCCTCGCTTCGGCCTCCGGCAGATGGTTCTATCTCGGTTTTTCTTCGGCTACTATGGAGTCAAGCTCAGTTCGTCGTACCATGACCCTTTCACAGCACAGACCCGGCTCCTTTCCTATGACACCCACGCTTCTCCGGCATGGATATGACTGACGTGACTGTTTGCCCAGTTGCAATATTTAATATTGTAGCTTGTCTAGGTTGGTCCTCGGTCAACGTGATAGTCGGGGCGCAACTGCTCGCCGCCATCAACCCGGGGTCCCACGCCCTGCCTGGCTGGGCAGGTATCCTGATCATATCTTTATCTACCTTGTTCATCACCACCTTCGGCTACCGTATTGTGCACGCCTACGAACGCTGGTCCTGGATCCCCGTGTTGGTCATCTTCTGCATCGTCGCCGGAGAGTTTGGGGCCTCGGGCAAGTTTGATGCCCTCCTGCCCCTCAACGCAGGGAAATCCGAGGCAGGCTTGGTCCTCAGCTTCGCTGCGAGCGTGTTCGGCTTCGCCACGGGCTGGACTGCGCTGGCCGCAGACTACGCCGTGTACCAGCCCGAGACCCGGTCCGCGCGGCCAATCTTCTGGTGGTCCTTCGCGGGGCTGTTCTTCTCGCTGGTCTTCACCGAGCTGCTCGGCGCCGCGGTGATGACGGCCTCAGCCCTGGACCATGGCTTCGCCGACGCATACGAAACCAACCATGTCGGTGGCGTCCTAGCCATGGTGCTGGTCCCGCCGCTGGGTGCGTTCGGCAGGTTCTGCCTGGCCGTGCTGGCGCTGAGCATCGTCGCCAACAACTGCCCCAACATCTACAGCGTGTCCCTCTCGCTCCAGGTGCTGGCCAGGCAGACCCAGCGCATCCCCCGCTTCGTGTGGCCCGCGGTGGCGACGGCCATCTACGTGGCCATCTCGGTCCCAGGCTATAGCAGGTTCGAGGAGGTGCTCGAGAACTTCATGCTCCTCATCGGCTACTGGCTGGCCATCTACGAGGGCATCTCCCTGACCGAGCACTTTGTCTTCCGCAGGACCAGCGGCTACTGCGTCGAGGACTACGCCACGCCGGGGAGGCTGCCTCCTGGCTACTCCGCGCTGTGCGCGTTCCTGGTTGGCGCGGCGGGGGCGGTCTTGGGAATGGCGCAGTCTTGGTATGTGGGACCAATAGGGCGGCTGTGCGGCGATGAGTTCGGCGGCGATGTTGGCTTTGAGCTGGCGTTCGGTTTCAGCGCCGTGGCTTACCTGGTGTTAAGATCGGTCGAGAGGAATTGGTTCAAGAGATGAAGGGCGAGTCCGGATATTTGTCACAATTGCATGACGAAGTAACGGTCAGGCTACGGTCACGGGGCCAAGTGTCTCAAGTTGCACTCCTACACTGTTTCTGAGGCTGGTCTCATGTGTTCCAGTAATCAATTCAATTCGAAAGCAAATGCTGAACGCGCCTTGAACACCGAATCTGCCTGTGGGTGGGGTGAAAAGGTATATCCATGAGTCCATCCATCCATCAAAATCTCTGCCCTCAGCTCCGTGCGCTTCGTTTCCTGCGTCATGTCTTGTGACCAGCGATATTCGTCAACCTCGTCCAAGTCGTCCATCATCCTTCGTTTCCCCAAGGCCCGCTCTCGCCTAGCACCCTCTCATGTCTGCCTGACCCATTACTCATTATTGGGTTTTGTAAAACTTCTTGTAAACCAAGTGCAGCAGCAAATTGACGTTCAGCTTCAGGTTCCCCTCGAATAGCGTCATGAATTGGTGGCTCTCAAACTGCGCCTGCAGCAGGTCCTCGATGGGGACCAAGGCACTGGCGCCGGGGATTTGGATGTGTCCCCTCGAGCCCTCGATTGCGAACACTCCGACCTGGTCGCAAGAGATGGTGAGGTTGATCTTGTCCCAGTCACGGTCCGCTGTGCCCGTCCACTGAACCAGCACGCCCTTGTCCATGAGCTGCCGCGCGCTGTACTTGTACGAGCCGAACTTTGGCACGCGGCCGCTGCGTTCCAGCTCTCGCTGGTGGTTGTACTGGCGCGTGAAGGGGAGGAGGAACTTTTTCTTGCTGTGGCAGGAGTTAGCGCGCGCCCATTACGTTGTTGGCATGCTGTATGGAGAGATTGTGACTTACCCCTTGTTCTTTTGCAGTGTTGACATGGCCTGTTCGATGTAGTCATCATAGCTCTTGCGCTGCTGTTCGAGGTATTTGGCCTTCTCGTGCAGATTGCCGAGAGTGAGCCGCACGCCTTCCACCTCCCGCTGTCTCTGTATCCTTCTTCTGCTCTTGGTGCGGATGTCGAGAGCGATGGCGTTGAGCACATCTTGGTAATAATTATGTTTTGAGATTCGACCCATGTGCTCGAGCGCCATGACATTTTGAAGCGCTGTCCGCTTGAGCTCATGATAAGACATCCTCGTGACATCGACCATGTTGGCATCAGAGTATGCCCCCCTGGTGTTGTCGTTCCCCGCGAAGTCTTCGTGTAGCACCATCTCCCACTTGCGCTCATCCTCGGGCGTGATTGGCTTGACCAGGATCTCGAGAAGATGCGCGCCGCTTTGAACACGTATGATGTACAGGACACATCGCTTCGTCTCCATAAACAAAGCCTTGACCTCGGCCTCTGGGTCATCGACATCATGCAGCTTTGGCGTGAGGAACATTTGGATATCGGATGAGCCCGTAGCTGTCATCTCGTTCTCGTTGTTCTTGGCGCTACCAAGATCTTGCATGATCTCACGCAGCACGTCGTCGCGGTTGGGGCAAATGAAAGGGAGATCGCTCGCCACGAAGTTGTGAATGGCAAATATGTCGCTCATCTTGATGTATAGTGTCGGCCTGTTCTTTGCGTACAAGTCGTTGAATTCATCAATATCGAATGTGCTTTCAGCATCGGGCACAGAGATGAGTTCCCTCATGATGTGGGTCAGACGCTCAATGGATTCTCCGATGAAAGCATTGAGGGGTTGTAGGTAGACGTTCTCACCGCCGAAGTGCCGTCCAGAAGCAACCTGTCCAAGCACCTTTGCGACCTCGCTCAAATTGCGTTTTTGCAGAGGGCTGAGCTGCTTCTCGATGACACCGACATTTTCTGGCGAGGTCAGCGCGTTGTGAAGATAGAATCGCCAGAACCAGTGGGCAACCATCTGGAGCAGTTGTTGCTGTGGCTCCCGCTTGAAGTGTTGGCAGAGGAATTGGAACATTTGTTGGCACAGATATCGCATGCCATATGGAAGTCGAGGAAGGAGGTCTTCCAGGGCCAGGAAGAATTGGTCGCAGATTTCGCGAAGGTCACGGAGGTGGTCAATGAATAGTTCTCGGGTCTCCGGATCTTTTATAGCCAGTTCCCTAGGAATGTCAAGCGGCCTCCTGCTGGGCTGGCCAGTCCGGAGTTCTTCATTGTTGATAGCAGACCGGTAGATTTGCATCGGGTCGCTCTCCAGATCCAGCGCAGGGTCTTCAATGATGTTGTCCCGAATCAGGGGTCCGAGAAGGTCTCTCAAGTATTTCCTATCGCGTGGAGACCGGGTGTAGTTGCTGAGAAGTTTTGTCCAAAAGAAGTTGCCGCGAAGGTATTCTTGAACGGCGTTGCATGCCTCAATCTCCTCCTTGATCGAGCGTGCTACAAGCTTGAGGAGATAGTACTCCTCGCGTCGCTTCTGAGCATATCCGAACAATCCCATCATCAGAATCTCAATGCGCTTGCATTCCTTCTCCGCGGTGCCTTGCTCGCGGACACGCTTGAATAGGCGAGCCAGGTATTGGGGTTGTGTCTGCAGGTTGAAGAAGAGCTGCTGGTACAAATCGAGCTTCTTTCGGGAGCTCTTGTTGAGGGCCTTGAGGTCGAACTGGTTCGCCGTGATCATTGAACTGTTTGCGAGGAGCGTGCCCGCGTGTCCACCATAGTTGTGTTGATGTCGTACGACTTCGTCCAGCGTGATCTTGTTCTTGACGAGCAGTGCGATCTTGATATCGAGCTGGTCGATATATTGTTCGAGCATTTCGTTCTGCCTGACCTGCTGAACCACCGTCTTCCTCATGCGCTCAAATTCCACCTCCTCGTGGAAGTCAAAGTCGCTGTCATTGAGAAGGTGAACAAAGTTCTTGACCGCTCCGACTGGTGGGTTCTTGCCAGTTGTGAGGCTCTTGTAAGCTTCGCCTTGAAGCTTTCCCCTGACGAAACTTTGGATCTTGACGACCTTCTGCATATTCTCGTGGAAAAACCGTTTCTTCTCTTCAAACTTTGCTCGAACAATGAAGGCTTTTGCAGCGGCTTGAACGGCGATGATATACTCTTCTTCCTCCTCCAGCGCACTGATCAGGAAACCGACATTCTCTCTGAGCATCGCGGCCCGGATAAGGGACTGCAGGTCGACCACGGTATCCTCATGAGATTCGAGCTCCTCGAGCAAGGCCAAGTGTTTCGCGCGAAACAGGTCACCGCGTATGCACGCTTGAAAATAAGTAATGGAGGGCGCCTCTTTCGCCAACGCCTGGCGGTCTTTGGCAAGTTGCTGCCGTTGGAGCATGCCTCGAACAGCGGATTGGAGGTCAACCATCTCAAGCTCATGGTCACTCAGACCGTCGAGGAGCGCTGCAACATCCCGGCGGACAGCGCCTGCACGGATGCATGCCTGCAGTGCCTCTATTGTTGATGAGTGCTGGCTTAGTTCCGATCTTGTTTCTTTGACGGCCATTCTTGCCTTTCTTCCGCGACAAGCAGCTTGGAGAGACTCCCATTCCGGGGTGTAGTGTTGAAGAGTCTCCCTCTGCACGGCGGCCTGCTTTCTAGTCAGCATTGCACGTGCGGCGGCCTGGAGGCCAGTGATGGCCTGAGCCTGTCTTGCAAGGAGTTCCTGGTCGTCGTCCAACCTGTTCCTCAGAAGCGCTCCACGGAGAGCAGCCTGGAACCCAACGATAGGGCCAGCCATGCGAGCCGTCTCCTGCTTCTGGCGAACGATGTTCTGGCGGGTCAGGTAGCCCATGAAAGCCGCTTGAACATCGCGAACAGGCCCAGACGCTCGAGCCAGCTGAGAGCGCACGTCTCGTACCTCGCTACGGACTTTGGCAGCCCGTATCATGCTCTGCAACTCGAGGATGTCACCCTCCGTGTTCTTCCAGAGCCTGTCTTTTTGCATCTGCCTCTGGCGGACGAGGAAGCCTCGGGCTGCGCTCTGGAGGTTAACGGCGAAGCGCCTCATCTGCAGTCTGTATCCGATTACTTGACGGGTCCAGTCTCCGCGGATGCGCGACTGAAGATCGACCAACCAATCCTCCGTGGTCCAAAGACGTTGCATCACCTTGCCCAAACTCATCCTGCACATGGCTCCTCTTATTTGAGCTTGCAGTTCGAGGATGGTGTTTTCATGCTCCGAAAGTTCCCGATCGATCCTCTCTTCTTCGGTCTCGACAGGCTCAGGCGGTGCTTGCTCGCCAAAATCGGCACCCATAGTACCGAAGCTGGGCATATTGACCCCGAGTTTATCCAGACCTTTCTGCATAGCCTCCAGTTCATGGTGCTCGAACTCAAGTTGACCGACGAGGTTGCCGATGCGGAAGTCAACTATCCCTTTGCGGAAGAGCAGCCAACTTAGTGCGTGAATACAGTATATGACCTTGGGGATGTTCTTCTTTTCGTAGAGATCGATCAGCTCGAACCTGAACAGATCCGGTAAGGCGACCTCATCCAGATAGCGAAAGAAAATGGCGATATTGTCAGAGTGCCTGTATTGGAGTCGGTGGTGTCGGAATATCCTGAATCGCTTATTAGGGTTGAGTGCCTCGACTATCTCTGCGAGGGTCACGCCGTCTCGTAACGCCTCCTCGAGCTCAACAATTGGAGGGATTGATCTATGCATAACGTCTTCGATCCACTCTTTTGCTTCTCCGATGTGACAGAGGTACTCATAGGCTTGCAGGAACTGCCGTTGCTTGTCCATCCAGTTTCTGCCTTCCCAGCCGTATGCACTGCTCCGTTGCCCGACGGGGCCTGATCCTGGTTCTTTCTGGAGTCTGCGACGGCCGCGCATGCCGACAACCTGCTGCGCAGGAGATGTAATGGCAAACTCCTCTGCCTCGCCTGACTGGGCCAACTTGGACAAAGTGCGCAGCTGACTTGTGGAAGACCTGCCCATGGTCACGAGGTCGGGCCTAGCGAGCTGCGCGGCATGGGGTTGGTGAAGAGGCACCTGTGGCGGAGGGAGACCGGAGCTGCCTGACAGGATACCATCGGAGCGTGACATGACCATGGAGTTCGGACGGATGGTGGAAGCCCGGGGTCGGGATGGAGGGATCGGGGAGGTGGGCTCCTTTTCAAAATGTGCGAGTTTCCCAATATCAATGGATTGGCCTCGGTCATGGCGGTAGGGGTCGCGAGGAGGCGTGGTTGGCGCTGAGACGGGAGCTTGCGGTAAAGGCCTCAGCGACTGCCTTGCGGCGCTGTACATGTTGCCCGTGCTGGTCTGGGGACGAGTTTCTGGGCTCTTGGGCGAAGAAGGGAGCCGGCCATTGGCCTCGCTCTTGCCGCGCTTGTGACCCATCGATCCATAACCGCTAGATGCTGAAGACGACTGAGTGGTGGTGCGACTTAAGTCGAACTGGCCGGAGGAGAAAGAGTAGCCCGA